>OY756426.1:32310897-33510897 GCA_963576905.1 Mystacides longicornis | reverse complement strand
CCGCAGGTGTCGTCGTACTCAGGACGCACCCGCTAGGCAATTCGCCACAGCCGTTCACCTCACAGTAGTGAGGCTCGACCCGTGTCACGGGATATTCCACCCCCACACACGGACGGCACCGACAAACGGTAATGTCGGCGCCTACCACCTGCCGTACCGCCGCAAGTGTCGCCGGTTCACCGGCGCCCTCGCTAGGCGGTCCCCCACAGGCGTTCACTATTCGGGCACACGACAGCATCGGCTGTCCACTTCCCGATGTCACCCGTCCGTGGATGACGTCACGCGCACCGTAGGCATCGTGTGTATGTTCAGTCACTTGCGAGGAGCCCGCGGGCTGTACTCGCTCAGTCACCGCGTTCGTCGCATCAGCGCTTTCGCTAGGTGACTGTTTCTCTTGGACACATGACAGCTTCGGCCGCCTACTGTCCATATCAACCCAACTGTGGGTGGTAGCTGTAGTACCAGCTTTATGCGAGGGGCCCGCGGGCCCACCTCGCTTTGCCACCGCAAGCGTCGCTCCATAGGCGCGCTCGCTAGGTGGCATACACAAATCACGAATTGACAGCACCGGCTGTCCACAATCCGCTTTCACTAATTGTTCAGGTTCCGGCAAGGAGCTCGCGGGCCTCACTTGCATAGTCGACCATCCGGTCACCGCAGACGTCATCGGATCATCGATGCGCCCGCTAGGTGGGTTCTGGATGGCCGTTACACGGGCATTTGATGCACTACCCGTGTTGTTCGCAGCACTGTACGCGATGTATTTCACTACGCGGTTCACTCCGGCAGTACTCTCGGGTACTGACTCGGTGAGTTCAGAATCACTGCCAGTTGGCCACAAATGTTCACTTTTGACAAACTGTTCAAAATGTTCACTGTCAACACACGCGTGTGTTGACTCACGGGTCACTCGAGCACTCGCGGGTGCGTTGTCTCGGTTTGCCGCTTTCAGAAACGCTAGCTCTGCCTGGCTGGCGGCTAGCGCTCCTCTCAGGTCATCCATGTGTCGTTGTAGGACCCGGATGACCGCTTCGTCCATCATGGTGCTCGATGTTCCAGCATCCGACCTCATGACATGTGCACCTCAGCAGCAACTGATCCGGCTCCGAAGGACCAATTTGTACCACACGACTCGCGCGCGGCACAAGGGACTGCAGGCGCAGGCTCTAAGGGTCAGTCAGCCGCCGAGGGGTACGTGCACACGTCAGTCGTCGTCCGCTGGCGTCTTCGAAGGAGCCCCCTAATAACGACGCAGACCGTACTAGCTTCGGGTCTGAGCGTCGCTTTCGTGAGGCACCGCAGTGAGGACACGCCCGGCCGCTTCCTTGGATGGCGGAGCTCTCCTAATAACTACGCGGGCCGTACTTGATTTCGGGCCAACGTGCTTTCGAGAGAGTTGCAGCTCCGACGTCTTCTTCTGCGCCCTGCGCCCTCGACGAGTAAATCCCCTAATAATCACGTAAGACCGTACTCAGTTCGGGTCTCAACGCGCGTTCGAGGGAAGTCTCGCTCCAGTGGTATCAGCCGTAGTCAGGGTCCAATTGCATGGGTCGAGTCCACGGTCCAATGTGCCAGCCAGAAAGGGTCCAAACAGTCCAGAGAGAAGTCCAAGGTAGTCAGCGAGATCCAGGTAGAGAAGTCCAGTAGAGAGCAGGCAGGGTAGTCAAGTCAAACACCAAGTGTAAACGAAGATAGAATGATAATTTATTGAAATGTATGGGCTTTTATTCAAATTCGCACCGCCGCCCGTAGCTCGCAGGCTGTGGCGAACGGCGCGGACACATGATGCGCGCGCAAGCGCTCCCCACCATCTCACGCATCGCAGTGCTGAGTGGCAGGGGAAATAATTAATCATAATTTCGCCTCTCCGCGGATTATCATCGCGAATCTGGGGCACATCCCGGCTTATCTGGTATCATCGGAATCGCCACGCGACCGGGACGTGCTCACCAGAACCCGCTATCTTCAAAATAGCGGGAGTTAGTAATTTACCATACTAAATAATAAGATTTCCGCGAAGAGGCGAATATACACACATATTCAAATGCCCACCTCGGTGTATTTGGTATCGATGAGTTCGTCTCACCATGATACACCGAGGTGTGCTTATCAAATTAACAACCTAGTTAATTATACAATATTGCACATTGTGCTGCTCTGTCCAGCCGCGCAAACCCCACGGCTGGCAGGCCTACACGCAATGCCGGGCCTTGCTGAACATCGTCGTGCCCAGCAAGCACCCGTCAGTTAAGCCCCATATCATTTCCCATGCATAGGCCGCTCTGCCAGACGGCTAGTCAGCATGCGGACACTATGCTGGGCCCGCTAGATTCCCTAGCGAGACCCCAAGATTACATACGACAGGCTGCGCCTCTAGCGAGCCTGCCGTCATACCACCAAAGGGTATTGTCATGAGCTTCGCTCCATGACTGGCCGCACCAGTGTCTCAGCACTGGGGTGCCTCCAATCAGCGTACACATACGCCTTTCATCTGCATGTGCCGTGTTGCCCGGCCTCTCATAGCCGAGCCACCGACGCAACATGCTGTGCCCTGCCAGAGTGAGCATCTGGCATGCACTTACGATGTCCCCATATGCATAGGCCGCTCTGCCAGACCTCGGGTCAGCATGCGGACACTATGCTGGGTCCGCTAGATTCATCTAGCAGGACCCCAGTTTACAAGCGACAGGCTGCGCCTCTAGCGAGCCTGCCGTCATATCAGTATTGACCGCACCAGTGTCTCATCACTGGTGGGCCTTCAAGCGGCGTGATCACACACCCTTTCTATCGCATCTGCCGTGTTACTCGGCCTCTCCTAGCCGAGCCACCGACGCAGCATGCTGTGCCATGCCAGAGTAATCATCTGGCATGCACTTGTAATATCCCCGAAGTATGCACATTCATATAACATTACACAAAGGGATTTTATTTACAATATGTTGGCCCCCGCCTCGGCTCTACAGGGACAAACCAGTCCTTTATTAGCTTGTCCGAGGCGGGATGCACAACCAAATCACAAAATATATATACATAATCAATCATCGGGTTGGGGGCACGAGGTCGCATTGACGAGTAAACCATAATACTCGGCGGCCGCGGTAGTGAAAATACGTCAGTCTCAGCGGACTGACATACACACTCCGCGGTCGTCATAAGTTAGAAGACCCCGTGCACCCACCCTTAATAGGTATAAATCAACGTCGCAGGCAATGTTCTTATTTCAGTCATATTTACAAAAGTCCAACACAAATCACCATATTGTCAATAACCCTCCCGTCCGGTACAGTAAGATTGTTCTGTAGACCTGTCAAACATCTTCAATTTTTCTATAGGCCTATAATACTAAACGAAATAGGTATGTTCAATCAAAGTAGGCCTGTAATACTAAATGAAATATGTTTGTTCTTCGTACGAGCTTCGAAATTAATTAATTCATTTTTATCATTATTTTAAATTCTTATTCAATGTTCATAGTTAGACCACAGGACAACGTCTGTTGGGAAAGCTGCTTTAACGTAAAATAACTAAAAATGAATGATCTGCGACCGCTTGTTGGTAGCAACTGAAGACATTTTTATTTTCCCATAATCCCCGATAGTTTATCTACTTTATTATGAACCTGTACGCGCCATCTTGAACAGTTGCTCATTTGCACACTTCTTGATTGTCTGTGCTTCTCACCTTGAACACACCACGCCATTAGACAGCAGTGTATACATCGGCTGAATAACGACTAAGACCGAATGAATGAAACCGCCTATCTATACATAAAGATCACTGATTATTTTTCTTCTGTATTGGGAGTATGAAATGTACACATTATTGAACATATGTACATCTTGGATAATACAAGATTAATTCACGAATTGGCCAGAAAATTTCCCAACGTAGTTTTTACAGGAATTAGGAATTAAGTTTATTAAAAACTATTAAGCATCGGCGTTTAGTGTTGAGACGAAATGTAAACTGTTTGATGCGTGTGTGTTACCCAGTATGGGTGAGTCCTGGCACCTGACCAAAGCCCAGCCACAAAAATCTCCGCTTTCGAAAGGACTTACCTATCGTCGCTCATTCTATCCACGTGGTGTGGTGACAATAAGCTTGGTGGCCCTGTAAAAAAAAGTTCAACCGTCTTTTGGCCGGAATAACATAGGAAAATATATATTTTTTTACCAATCACGCCGTGTCCCGTAAGGGGTAGATAGAGAGAACGGACCTCCACTCTTTTCTATCCAAGCATACTTCTTCTTCGCTTCTTCCACCGACATAATAACATTTCTCATACCCCCTCTCCTATTTCTTTTACTTCTTAACTGGCTTTTCTTGAGGACGGAATCGATGTGTTCGATCCACGTCATTCTCGGTCGGCCACGCTTTCTTACACCTTTCCTTTCAGCCTTATGAATTCTCTTTGTCATTCTGTTTGCATCCATTCTTTCCACATGCCCATACCATCTCAACTTATTAACTTTCATCTTTGTCACAACCCTTACTTCCATTCCACATTCCTTTCTAATATTTTCATTCCTTTCTATATCCCATAAAGTTTTTCCACATATTCTTCGTAGAGATTTCATCTCTACTGCATTTACACTACAATTATAAATTAGAATAAAAACAATGTTAAGATGTAACAAACTATCTGTGATTATCAAAAAAGATGGAATGGTCAGTCACAGGCCATCATTGTCCATTGCACTCCTTAATTGTTGGCATTACGCAAGTCCCCACTAACGCAGCGCCTGCTCTTGCATGTCCAGTGTCCAAGGCACATTCGGCTTTGGCTTGTTGTGAAACGGAATACACAATTTCGATGTGAACATACCGGCTACATCACAATATTTTTTACGCACCATAAATCTCGCAATTTCTTCATTTTTTGTTTATGGTTTCGTATAACAAAATAATATTGTCCATGTTTATGACACTAGAGATTAATAAACCTACTCTATAGTATTGTGTTATCTATTGTAAAATGAATAAAACATTCATAAATGCCTAATTATTGGCCTTCTATTTGTTGTTCCTGTTTTATTTCCTATAAATTTTGTTCATCGAATTTACAATTTCCGTTAATCATTTTATTTAAAAATAGAATATGGATAACGTTGTAGGTACCTACATAGGTTATGATGCCGATTCTATAAGCGTTACGCAAAAAATTAGCTTCAACTTAAATGTGGAATTCCAAATTTGAATATCGATCAAACTAACATGGCCCGAATCGTCCAGAATAAAAATCTTGTAATGATCACCAAATTCGCTTTTTACAAAGATTCTTTATCGAATAATATAACAATAGGTACCTACGTATAGGTAGTTTACGATGGAATGAAAAGAAATTGAGTAACTACAATTATATTTTGACTTAAAATAATACATAAATTGTGTTTTGTTTTTTGACGCAGTTGACGCAGTAAATGAGATTGACGTGGTTGGTAGACTAGCGGTTACGACACCGGCTTTCGCACTGTTTCGTTCGGGGGTCGTGGGTTCGATCCCATGTGCCGACCATCTTCATCTTTAACGGCATAAGCTTTAAGTACCTTACTGTGAAAGAGTCAAAGAGTGTATTTGAGTGAACACAAATAGCTATACAAAGCTAGTCATTGAACAGGAATTATGCAAATTTTAGCGTAGCTGTCAGTTAAAACGCACTTCGTATAGCCTTAGCGGATTTCTTACGGAATCGACTCTAATGTCTGGCAATAATTATTATTTTCATTAGCAAAGAACTTTTTTACTCGGTACAATTGATTTTATCGACTGAGGGTGCTTGGTGGTAGGCAACTCTATGATCTAGAAAATCAATAAGATGCCTTTTCTCCAGTTTATAGTATTTAAGTATGCTTTATGTATGAGAAAGTTTAACATACAAATTAAACAAGAAATATGCCAGCCATCGTCTGACCACATTACACTTATGACGTAACTGCAGCATTTTTCAAAAGATTCACCGGGTCACAATCCAAAGATACGCAACAGCAAAAAAAATCGCGGGCCCCGTATGAAAGTGTACCATGAAATTACGGGTGCGGTTAGCAGGTACTCTCAAAAATAACTTACGATTTTTGCGAAACGTCTCAACGTGTTGCAGTAGGTACTATTATTTTTTTTTGCAAAAGCCGTAGTGTGTGTGTGTGAACCGGTATTGTTGGCGGGTCTGAAGATGGGTTGACAAGGTCGATTCTTCGTGTTGCCTCATTAAAAATATATTATACGTTGGTACCTACCTACTGTTCTATAAGAAATCCTGCAGCCATTCAATCTGGTTAAGGCGAATACTCACAATAATTAACTTTTTGTATGTAATATTATTCGAGTTGAACGATTGGATTAAAGGCATACCATCAGATAACCTATATTGAAATCGACCTAGATATAGTTTTTATAAAAAATAATCCGGCTCGAAGGACCAAACATTATAAAGATCCACAACAACATGAATAATTTTTTTTTGGAATTTTATGATCTAATGAAGTTTAAATACCGCCAATATTTGCAGTCATTCTCTTCCAAATTGTTTGTTGTTAATCTAAAAAACAGAAGAACTAAATATTATCTTCTGCCTGTGCCATATCAGGTCCCCCTGACGTCGGCTATCACTATGGCGTAGGCTTCTCTGTTCTGGGCTAACCGGAAGAGTTCTTCAACCAGCTGGATTCCGGTCCATTGTTTGATCTTTCCTAGCTAGGACTTCTGCTGTCCAAAGCTCGGTACTCACTTGCGCCGCGAACGTGTATCGTTGTATCAATTTTATCAAAAGGATGCTTGTGTTTTACTCGCGTTCGCTTTTTCTAATCACGTATACGCTTAACCTTTCGAAAAAATTGATGCAATGTCACACGTTCGCGGCGCAAGTGAGTACGATGCCTAAAATACTCACAGAGCAATTTTTCTTTGCAAGTCCAAATAAGAAATTGCCATACAAATAAATTACATTGAGTAGCAATGTTGTCACTTGGCAAAAATGATAAAAATAAAAATGGTTTGCTTAAATTTCATTCAAACTAGAAATCACACTTTACTAAATTTTTGTCACCCTCTTCGATGTAATATTTGTCATTTTGTCTTTGGTCAATCGGAGAGCAAATGGTTTTGCATCGTACCTATGTGTATGTTTCTATCATCTGAAAAAAAGTCGTTTGCTCCTATTGTGCACTTAATTTATGAGACATCCTGAAGATCGCGGTGAGGTAGAGTATAAGCTCCATTAAATCTTCTGTCAACATTATCAACGTCTTCGATTTTTCTTGTCACTCTTAATAATTGCACTGCGAAAAGCTATAGTGAGTTAATTATTGTTGAGTCTAATACCTGCACTACACTATACTCGCGAAGTTCCTCGACGAAGTATTTGGGTGGGTTGACCGTAGTCCGAAGTAGGTACGTCGGACGAAGTAAGGCGAAGTGCCTCTCCACACTATCGTATTCGCCTATTTTCGATCAACTTCGCGAGTAATGTAGTGCAGGTATTAGTAGAAGTCATCACTATTATTTAAGTTATGTAAGTAGGTACCTACCTACTTATTAAGTTGACACCATTGCAACTGTAAAGAGAGATAGACAAGCACTTGTGAATACTATTGAAGTCAGCACCTCTGTCAATATTTGCAGATTGAGATGGATTATTGAGGATAATCTTTGTTAAATAATAAAAGACGACGTCACTCATAAAGCCAACGTCGTCGCCTGTACTGAGTACAAATATTCTTAGAGAGCTTTTGAGGATGCGCATTGGTTCCTTTATCTAATAGTCAAGTGACTGAAGGTAAATTATGAAAAATAATTCATTTTACTTTCATAAAGAATCACAAAACAACACAACAAAACTCCTATGAGTTTTGTTTAACTACATACCTAATTATACGATTATATTATTGGAATATTTTATATTCATTTGCTTTTATTTTTCATGTTTGCTCGTTACGCATGCTTATTGCGAGCTTTTATCCATTTTTTATAAATTATTATATATTTTGTCTATCTGAGATTTTTGTAATGTGGGTAGGTACTTACATTTGTAATATTTATCGATTGACTGTAATTGGCCTGGAGGCCGTATGTGTTATATAAATAAATAAATAACATAAAATTTCTCCGTGTTAACGCTAAAATTAGCCGTGGGGTTGCCGGCTAAAAATAGAACCTCTGCTCTTTTTTCTGTTTTTTCGAGCATCCTGTAAGAAGTAGGAAATCGAAAAATCAGATCGGGACCGTGAGATTGACCACCTCACGTTCTTAAATCTCAACTGGTCAGAAGAGGCACAATGAGCCTCGGACGCCTTCGAGCGCATTGGAGAGCTCTTGATGCCTCCCTATGCTCCCGAGTGGGGTTTAGGTCCCCCGCATTGCGACCCTTTTAAGATTAAACGTAGGTCTATGATACCAAATGAAATATCTTCAACTAGCTGACCCGTCCGTCGACTTTCGACCTAATCCAAAATAAAAAAAAACATTTTGAATTATTACATGTTTTTGACATAAAAATTTAATTAAATTCAGTTAATAATTTACGTAATAATTATCGTTGATTTGGATGCGGGATGAAGTTTGATGGGTCATAAGTTTGAAATCAAAACAGTTCCTCTATAATTGCTTTACGTTTAAAAAAAACCCAAGAGATGGCGATGTCGTAGGAAATAAATCACACGTGAAACCTGTTCCCGTATTGTATATACCATTGAAAGAATAGACCCCGTTTAAAACTAAATTTTACTTATTATTATGGTAAGTGTACCACACGACTCGCGCGCGGCACAAGGGACTGCAGGCGCAGGCTCTAAGGGTCAGTCAGCCGCCGAGGGGTACGTGCACACGTCAGTCGTCGTCCGCTGGCGTCTTCGAAGGAGCCCCCTAATAACGACGCAGACCGTACTAGCTTCGGGTCTGAGCGTCGCTTTCGTGAGGCACCGCAGTGAGGACACGCCCGGCCGCTTCCTTGGATGGCGGAGCTCTCCTAATAACTACGCGGGCCGTACTTGATTTCGGGCCAACGTGCTTTCGAGAGAGTTGCAGCTCCGACGTCTTCTTCTGCGCCCTCGACGAGTAAATCCCCTAATAATCACGTAAGACCGTACTCAGTTCGGGTCTCAACGCGCGTTCGAGGGAAGTCTCGCTCCAGTGGTATCAGCCGTAGTCAGGGTCCAATTGCATGGGTCGAGTCCACGGTCCAATGTGCCAGCCAGAAAGGGTCCAAACAGTCCAGAGAGAAGTCCAAGGTAGTCAGCGAGATCCAGGTAGAGAAGTCCAGTAGAGAGCAGGCAGGGTAGTCAAGTCAAACACCAAGTGTAAACGAAGATAGAATGATAATTTATTGAAATGTATGGGCTTTTATTCAAATTCGCACCGCCGCCCGTAGCTCGCAGGCTGTGGCGAACGGCGCGGACACATGATGCGCGCGCAAGCGCTCCCCACCATCTCACGCATCGCAGTGCTGAGTGGCAGGGGAAATAATTAATCATAATTTCGCCTCTCCGCGGATTATCATCGCGAATCTGGGGCACATCCCGGCTTATCTGGTATCATCGGAATCGCCACGCGATTTCCGACCGGGACGTGCTCACCAGAACCCGCTATCTTCAAAATAGCGGGAGTTAGTAATTTACCATACTAAATAATAAGATTTCCGCGAAGAGGCGAATATACACACATATTCAAATGCCCACCTCGGTGTATTTGGTATCGATGAGTTCGTCTCACCATGATACACCGAGGTGTGCTTATCAAATTAACAACCTAGTTAATTATACAATATTGCACATTGTGCTGCTCTGTCCAGCCGCGCAAACCCCACGGCTGGCAGGCCTACACGCAATGCCGGGCCTTGCTGAACATCGTCGTGCCCAGCAAGCACCCGTCAGTTAAGCCCCATATCATTTCCCATGCATAGGCCGCTCTGCCAGACGGCTAGTCAGCATGCGGACACTATGCTGGGCCCGCTAGATTCCCTAGCGAGACCCCAAGATTACATACGACAGGCTGCGCCTCTAGCGAGCCTGCCGTCATACCACCAAAGGGTATTGTCATGAGCTTCGCTCCATGACTGGCCGCACCAGTGTCTCAGCACTGGGGTGCCTCCAATCAGCGTACACATACGCCTTTCATCTGCATGTGCCGTGTTGCCCGGCCTCTCATAGCCGAGCCACCGACGCAACATGCTGTGCCCTGCCAGAGTGAGCATCTGGCATGCACTTACGATGTCCCCATATGCATAGGCCGCTCTGCCAGACCTCGGGTCAGCATGCGGACACTATGCTGGGTCCGCTAGATTCATCTAGCAGGACCCCAGTTTACAAGCGACAGGCTGCGCCTCTAGCGAGCCTGCCGTCATATCAGTATTGACCGCACCAGTGTCTCATCACTGGTGGGCCTTCAAGCGGCGTGATCACACACCCTTTCTATCGCATCTGCCGTGTTACTCGGCCTCTCCTAGCCGAGCCACCGACGCAGCATGCTGTGCCATGCCAGAGTAATCATCTGGCATGCACTTGTAATATCCCCGAAGTATGCACATTCATATAACATTACACAAAGGGATTTTATTTACAATATGTTGGCCCCCGCCTCGGCTCTACAGGGACAAACCAGTCCTTTATTAGCTTGTCCGAGGCGGGATGCACAACCAAATCACAAAATATATATACATAATCAATCATCGGGTTGGGGGCACGAGGTCGCATTGACGAGTAAACCATAATACTCGGCGGCCGCGGTAGTGAAAATACGTCAGTCTCAGCGGACTGACATACACACTCCGCGGTCGTCATAAGTTAGAAGACCCCGTGCACCCACCCTTAATAGGTATAAATCAACGTCGCAGGCAATGTTCTTATTTCAGTCATATTTACAAAAGTCCAACACAAATCACCATATTGTCAATAACCCTCCCGTCCGGTACACTCCCCTCTAAAATTCCGGAGGGGTTTTAATTTCATCTCCCGGACGGCGGGTGATCCCATGGCTGCTACGCTGTGGATCTTGGGTCGGCACCTCCACGTCATCATGATGATCAGCGCCAGTCCTCCCTTCAGGGTGCTGTTGACGCTCGTTCCATTCGATGTCGCTGGAGCATGCTGTGTGTGTGGGCCAGGCCTTTTTGCGTGCCCGGCGCCACTGCATTGCCTTTGACTTGTTGAGGGACTTCGCCCTCTCCTTAGTGGATGCGGCGGCCGGCACAGGTGGGTGAGACGCCCAGTCACTAGACTGGTACCCCCTGGCCGATACCCAGACCCGCATCCTATTGTAGTGACGCCTCGCGTCTGAACGACGGCCTGAACGTGGCGTCGCTTCGTTGCAGGTGGCTGGCTCCTCCCCTCGTGAGATCGCTGCCTTGCTGCTGTCTGATGAGCGGTGGGTGGCGGTCACGCCCCCTGTTCTCACCGCCCGTATGTGGATATGCCACACTAGTGACTGTGATGTCTTCTTGGCCACCGATTGTTTCGCCGGTGGCCTGACCTCCCAGCTCTCGTAGATAGTGGAGCAGGAGGGTTCTCCCCCCGTGTGTAGCACACGCCCACTGGCGTTTGACGGGGGGTGGTGGGTGGCATCTACAATTGTAGAAGTAGACGCCACTTCAAGGAGCCGCGGGCCCAGGTAGCTACCCGGCACCTCCTCGGCTTCAGTTGTGAGTATCTGCAGGTGGGTGGTGTCATCAATCACCTCGACAGCGTCACGCACGTTCGATGTACTGCTCTCGGCATTCACACCTTGTAGTTTCAGCTTCACCACTGGCCCTTTCTCGGCTATCCAGCCTGGTAGGCCGCCATTGTTTAGTGGCCATCTCTTCCTCGATGACCCGACCTTCCGTGTTCTGACTTCAGTCATGCCGGAAGGTACTCCCCTCGTCTGGTTCACATACCTTCTGGCATCTGAGGGGTGGTGGGTGGCGATCACGCCCAATACTTTTATGCCGACTTCCGTCAGCTGGCGCTTTGCCTCGACCTCTGAGGGTCGAGAGGCTCTCGCGCCGTGAACGAAGCGTCTCCTCGCTTGTTCCGTCTCACTGGATGCCCGCGCAGGTTGTAATGCTGCAGCGGGCCGTCCAGCTTTCCACTTCGGCAACCAGCCGTTGATTCTCGGCCAACCTATTGGCCTGGTACCAAGAGTTTCTCCCCTCATTTTGTCCCTACGCGTTCCGGCGTGTGAGGGGTGTTGGGGGGCGATCACGCCCAAAGGTTTCATGCTGACTTCTGTCAGCTGGCGCTTTGCCTCGACCTCTGAGGGTAGAGAGGCTCTCGCGCCGTGAACGTAGCGTCTCCTCGCTCGTTCTGTTTCACTGGATGCCCGCGCAGGTTGTAATGCTGCAGCGGGCCGCCCAGCTTTCCATGTCGGCAACCGGCCGTCAATTCTCGGCCAACCTACTGGCCTGGTCCTCCGTGCTCTGACCCTCGTCGTGTCGGGAGGTTCTCCCCTCATCTTCTTCTTACGCCTCCTGGCGTGTGAGGGGTGGTGGGTGGCGATCACGCCCAGATTTCCCACCTCAATTTGCCGTGGGCCCTTGTTCGGCACCCATTGGGCATGTTGTTTGCGGATCTCGGGCGGCGGTTTGTTCTGCGCCCCTTTCCCCGCGATTATCCCTCTGACTTTAACTCGCAAGCTATCGAGTCGGCCTGTCAGAATGCACTTTGCCACGACCTCTGAGGGTCGAGTGGCTCTCGTGCATCGAGCAAGGTTTCTCCTTGCTCGGTTCAGCTCACTGTCGTCCCGCGCAGGTTGTAAGTCTGCAACGGGGCGCACAGCTTTCAGTTCCGGGAGGCAGTTTCTCTGCCCCCCTTGTGACATCTGGTCACGTTGTTGGGTCACCGGCTTCAGCCCATGAGACCCACTGCGTCGCCCCATCGGCTGAGTGTGTTCAGTATCACTCAACCAAATCATAGGAGTCACAACGCGTGCTATTGTGCGAACTTCAGCACTACGAGATCGGTCTCGCCTCACTCGTCTTGAATGCCCAGCAGGGCCACTTTTCACTTTAAGGTCATTTTTGCACTTGTCTTGTTTTATAATTGTAACACTATCTGCACACAAGCACTGGTTCCCCAATTGTTCATACGGCTGTCCCATTGCCGCAGGTGTCGTCGTACTCAGGACGCACCCGCTAGGCAATTCGCCACAGCCGTTCACCTCACAGTAGTGAGGCTCGACCCGTGTCACGGGATATTCCACCCCCACACACGGACGGCACCGACAAACGGTAATGTCGGCGCCTACCACCTGCCGTACCGCCGCAAGTGTCGCCGGTTCACCGGCGCCCTCGCTAGGCGGTCCCCCACAGGCGTTCACTATTCGGGCACACGACAGCATCGGCTGTCCACTTCCCGATGTCACCCGTCCGTGGATGACGTCACGCGCACCGTAGGCATCGTGTGTATGTTCAGTCACTTGCGAGGAGCCCGCGGGCTGTACTCGCTCAGTCACCGCGTTCGTCGCATCAGCGCTTTCGCTAGGTGACTGTTTCTCTTGGACACATGACAGCTTCGGCCGCCTACTGTCCATATCAACCCAACTGTGGGTGGTAGCTGTAGTACCAGCTTTATGCGAGGGGCCCGCGGGCCCACCTCGCTTTGCCACCGCAAGCGTCGCTCCATAGGCGCGCTCGCTAGGTGGCATACACAAATCACGAATTGACAGCACCGGCTGTCCACAATCCGCTTTCACTAATTGTTCAGGTTCCGGCAAGGAGCTCGCGGGCCTCACTTGCATAGTCGACCATCCGGTCACCGCAGACGTCATCGGATCATCGATGCGCCCGCTAGGTGGGTTCTGGATGGCCGTTACACGGGCATTTGATGCACTACCCGTGTTGTTCGCAGCACTGTACGCGATGTATTTCACTACGCGGTTCACTCCGGCAGTACTCTCGGGTACTGACTCGGTGAGTTCAGAATCACTGCCAGTTGGCCACAAATGTTCACTTTTGACAAACTGTTCAAAATGTTCACTGTCAACACACGCGTGTGTTGACTCACGGGTCACTCGAGCACTCGCGGGTGCGTTGTCTCGGTTTGCCGCTTTCAGAAACGCTAGCTCTGCCTGGCTGGCGGCTAGCGACAAACCAGTCCTTTATTAGCTTGTCCGAGGCGGGATGCACAACCAAATCACAAAATATATATACATAATCAATCATCGGGTTGGGGGCACGAGGTCGCATTGACGAGTAAACCATAATACTCGGCGGCCGCGGTAGTGAAAATACGTCAGTCTCAGCGGACTGACATACACACTCCGCGGTCGTCATAAGTTAGAAGACCCCGTGCACCCACCCTTAATAGGTATAAATCAACGTCGCAGGCAATGTTCTTATTTCAGTCATATTTACAAAAGTCCAACACAAATCACCATATTGTCAATAACCCTCCCGTCCGGTACACTCCCCTCTAAAATTCCGGAGGGGTTTTAATTTCATCTCCCGGACGGCGGGTGATCCCATGGCTGCTACGCTGTGGATCTTGGGTCGGCACCTCCACGTCATCATGATGATCAGCGCCAGTCCTCCCTTCAGGGTGCTGTTGACGCTCGTTCCATTCGATGTCGCTGGAGCATGCTGTGTGTGTGGGCCAGGCCTTTTTGCGTGCCCGGCGCCACTGCATTGCCTTTGACTTGTTGAGGGACTTCGCCCTCTCCTTAGTGGATGCGGCGGCCGGCACAGGTGGGTGAGACGCCCAGTCACTAGACTGGTACCCCCTGGCCGATACCCAGACCCGCATCCTATTGTAGTGACGCCTCGCGTCTGAACGACGGCCTGAACGTGGCGTCGCTTCGTTGCAGGTGGCTGGCTCCTCCCCTCGTGAGATCGCTGCCTTGCTGCTGTCTGATGAGCGGTGGGTGGCGGTCACGCCCCCTGTTCTCACCGCCCGTATGTGGATATGCCACACTAGTGACTGTGATGTCTTCTTGGCCACCGATTGTTTCGCCGGTGGCCTGACCTCCCAGCTCTCGTAGATAGTGGAGCAGGAGGGTTCTCCCCCCGTGTGTAGCACACGCCCACTGGCGTTTGACGGGGGGTGGTGGGTGGCATCTACAATTGTAGAAGTAGACGCCACTTCAAGGAGCCGCGGGCCCAGGTAGCTACCCGGCACCTCCTCGGCTTCAGTTGTGAGTATCTGCAGGTGGGTGGTGTCATCAATCACCTCGACAGCGTCACGCACGTTCGATGTACTGCTCTCGGCATTTACACCTTGTAGTTTCAGCTTCACCACTGGCCCTTTCTCGGCTATCCAGCCTGGTAGGCCGCCATTGTTTAGTGGCCATCTCTTCCTCGATGACCCGACCTTCCGTGTTCTGACTTCAGTCATGCCGGAAGGTACTCCCCTCGTCTGGTTCACATACCTTCTGGCATCTGAGGGGTGGTGGGTGGCGATCACGCCCAATACTTTTATGCCGACTTCCGTCAGCTGGCGCTTTGCCTCGACCTCTGAGGGTCGAGAGGCTCTCGCGCCGTGAACGAAGCGTCTCCTCGCTTGTTCCGTCTCACTGGATGCCCGCGCAGGTTGTAATGCTGCAGCGGGCCGTCCAGCTTTCCACTTCGGCAACCAGCCGTTGATTCTCGGCCAACCTATTGGCCTGGTACCAAGAGTTTCTCCCCTCATTTTGTCCCTACGCGTTCCGGCGTGTGAGGGGTGTTGGGGGGCGATCACGCCCAAAGGTTTCATGCTGACTTCTGTCAGCTGGCGCTTTGCCTCGACCTCTGAGGGTAGAGAGGCTCTCGCGCCGTGAACGTAGCGTCTCCTCGCTCGTTCTGTTTCACTGGATGCCCGCGCAGGTTGTAATGCTGCAGCGGGCCGCCCAGCTTTCCATGTCGGCAACCGGCCGTCAATTCTCGGCCAACCTACTGGCCTGGTCCTCCGTGCTCTGACCCTCGTCGTGTCGGGAGGTTCTCCCCTCATCTTCTTCTTACGCCTCCTGGCGTGTGAGGGGTGGTGGGTGGCGATCACGCCCAGATTTCCCACCTCAATTTGCCGTGGGCCCTTGTTCGGCACCCATTGGGCATGTTGTTTGCGGATCTCGGGCGGCGGTTTGTTCTGCGCCCCTTTCCCCGCGATTATCCCTCTGACTTTAACTCGCAAGCTATCGAGTCGGCCTGTCAGAATGCACTTTGCCACGACCTCTGAGGGTCGAGTGGCTCTCGTGCATCGAGCAAGGTTTCTCCTTGCTCGGTTCAGCTCACTGTCGTCCCGCGCAGGTTGTAAGTCTGCAACGGGGCGCACAGCTTTCAGTTCCGGGAGGCAGTTTCTCTGCCCCCCTTGTGACATCTGGTCACGTTGTTGGGTCACCGGCTTCAGCCCATGAGACCCACTGCGTCGCCCCATCGGCTGAGTGTGTTCAGTATCACTCAACCAAATCATAGGAGTCACAACGCGTGCTATTGTGCGAACTTCAGCACTACGAGATCGGTCTCGCCTCACTCGTCTTGAATGCCCAGCAGGGCCACTTTTCACTTTAAGGTCATTTTTGCACTTGTCTTGTTTTATAATTGTAACACTATCTGCACACAAGCACTGGTTCCCCAATTGTTCATACGGCTGTCCCATTGCCGCAGGTGTCGTCGTACTCAGGACGCACCCGCTAGGCAATTCGCCACAGCCGTTCACCTCACAGTAGTGAGGCTCGACCCGTGTCACGGGATATTCCACCCCCACACACGGACGGCACCGACAAACGGTAATGTCGGCGCCTACCACCTGCCGTACCGCCGCAAGTGTCGCCGGTTCACCGGCGCCCTCGCTAGGCGGTCCCCCACAGGCGTTCACTATTCGGGCACACGACAGCATCGGCTGTCCACTTCCCGATGTCACCCGTCCGTGGATGACGTCACGCGCACCGTAGGCATCGTGTGTATGTTCAGTCACTTGCGAGGAGCCCGCGGGCTGTACTCGCTCAGTCACCGCGTTCGTCGCATCAGCGCTTTCGCTAGGTGACTGTTTCTCTTGGACACATGACAGCTTCGGCCGCCTACTGTCCATATCAACCCAACTGTGGGTGGTAGCTGTAGTACCAGCTTTATGCGAGGGGCCCGCGGGCCCACCTCGCTTTGCCACCGCAAGCGTCGCTCCATAGGCGCGCTCGCTAGGTGGCATACACAAATCACGAATTGACAGCACCGGCTGTCCACAATCCGCTTTCACTAATTGTTCAGGTTCCGGCAAGGAGCTCGCGGGCCTCACTTGCATAGTCGACCATCCGGTCACCGCAGACGTCATCGGATCATCGATGCGCCCGCTAGGTGGGTTCTGGATGGCCGTTACACGGGCATTTGATGCACTACCCGTGTTGTTCGCAGCACTGTACGCGATGTATTTCACTACGCGGTTCACTCCGGCAGTACTCTCGGGTACTGACTCGGTGAGTTCAGAATCACTGCCAGTTGGCCACAAATGTTCACTTTTGACAAACTGTTCAAAATGTTCACTGTCAACACACGCGTGTGTTGACTCACGGGTCACTCGAGCACTCGCGGGTGCGTTGTCTCGGTTTGCCGCTTTCAGAAACGCTAGCTCTGCCTGGCTGGCGGCTAGCGCTCCTCTCAGGTCATCCATGTGTCGTTGTAGGACCCGGATGACCGCTTCGTCCATCATGGTGCTCGATGTTCCAGCATCCGACCTCATGACATGTGCACCTCAGCAGCAACTGATCCGGCTCCGAAGGACCAATTTGTACCACACGACTCGCGCGCGGCACAAGGGACTGCAGGCGCAGGCTCTAAGGGTCAGTCAGCCGCCGAGGGGTACGTGCACACGTCAGTCGTCGTCCGCTGGCGTCTTCGAAGGAGCCCCCTAATAACGACGCAGACCGTACTAGCTTCGGGTCTGAGCGTCGCTTTCGTGAGGCACCGCAGTGAGGACACGCCCGGCCGCTTCCTTGGATGGCGGAGCTCTCCTAATAACTACGCGGGCCGTACTTGATTTCGGGCCAACGTGCTTTCGAGAGAGTTGCAGCTCCGACGTCTTCTTCTGCGCCCTGCGCCCTCGACGAGTAAATCCCCTAATAATCACGTAAGACCGTACTCAGTTCGGGTCTCAACGCGCGTTCGAGGGAAGTCTCGCTCCAGTGGTATCAGCCGTAGTCAGGGTCCAATTGCATGGGTCGAGTCCACGGTCCAATGTGCCAGCCAGAAAGGGTCCAAACAGTCCAGAGAGAAGTCCAAGGTAGTCAGCGAGATCCAGGTAGAGAAGTCCAGTAGAGAGCAGGCAGGGTAGTCAAGTCAAACACCAAGTGTAAACGAAGATAGAAGATAATTTATTGAAATGTATGGGCTTTTATTCAAATTCGCACCGCCGCCCGTAGCTCGCAGGCTGTGGCGAACGGCGCGGACACATGATGCGCGCGCAAGCGCTCCCCACCATCTCACGCATCGCAGTGCTGAGTGGCAGGGGAAATAATTAATCATAATTTCGCCTCTCCGCGGATTATCATCGCGAATCTGGGGCACATCCCGGCTTATCTGGTATCATCGGAATCGCCACGCGACCGGGACGTGCTCACCAGAACCCGCTATCTTCAAAATAGCGGGAGTTAGTAATTTACCATACTAAATAATAAGATTTCCGCGAAGAGGCGAATATACACACATATTCAAATGCCCACCTCGGTGTATTTGGTATCGATGAGTTCGTCTCACCATGATACACCGAGGTGTGCTTATCAAATTAACAACCTAGTTAATTATACAATATTGCACATTGTGCTGCTCTGTCCAGCCGCGCAAACCCCACGGCTGGCAGGCCTACACGCAATGCCGGGCCTTGCTGAACATCGTCGTGCCCAGCAAGCACCCGTCAGTTAAGCCCCATATCATTTCCCATGCATAGGCCGCTCTGCCAGACGGCTAGTCAGCATGCGGACACTATGCTGGGCCCGCTAGATTCCCTAGCGAGACCCCAAGATTACATACGACAGGCTGCGCCTCTAGCGAGCCTGCCGTCATACCACCAAAGGGTATTGTCATGAGCTTCGCTCCATGACTGGCCGCACCAGTGTCTCAGCACTGGGGTGCCTCCAATCAGCGTACACATACGCCTTTCATCTGCATGTGCCGTGTTGCCCGGCCTCTCATAGCCGAGCCACCGACGCAACATGCTGTGCCCTGCCAGAGTGAGCATCTGGCATGCACTTACGATGTCCCCATATGCATAGGCCGCTCTGCCAGACCTCGGGTCAGCATGCGGACACTATGCTGGGTCCGCTAGATTCATCTAGCAGGACCCCAGTTTACAAGCGACAGGCTGCGCCTCTAGCGAGCCTGCCGTCATATCAGTATTGACCGCACCAGTGTCTCATCACGGGTGGGCCTTCAAGCGGCGTGATCACACACCCTTTCTATCGCATCTGCCGTGTTACTCGGCCTCTCCTAGCCGAGCCACCGACGCAGCATGCTGTGCCATGCCAGAGTAATCATCTGGCATGCACTTGTAATATCCCCGAAGTATGCACATTCATATAACATTACACAAAGGGATTTTATTTACAATATGTTGGCCCCCGCCTCGGCTCTACAGGGACAAACCAGTCCTTTATTAGCTTGTCCGAGGCGGGATGCACAACCAAATCACAAAATATATATACATAATCAATCATCGGGTTGGGGGCACGAGGTCGCATTGACGAGTAAACCATAATACTCGGCGGCCGCGGTAGTGAAAATACGTCAGTCTCAGCGGACTGACATACACACTCCGCGGTCGTCATAAGTTAGAAGACCCCGTGCACCCACCCTTAATAGGTATAAATCAACGTCGCAGGCAATGTTCTTATTTCAGTCATATTTACAAAAGTCCAACACAAATCACCATATTGTCAATAACCCTCCCGTCCGGTACAGTAAGATTGTTCTGTAGACCTGTCAAACATCTTCAATTTTTCTATAGGCCTATAATACTAAACGAAATAGGTATGTTCAATCAAAGTAGGCCTGTAATACTAAATGAAATATGTTTGTTCTTCGTACGAGCTTCGAAATTAATTAATTCATTTTTATCATTATTTTAAATTCTTATTCAATGTTCATAGTTAGACCACAGGACAACGTCTGTTGGGAAAGCTGCTTTAACGTAAAATAACTAAAAATGAATGATCTGCGACCGCTTGTTGGTAGCAACTGAAGACATTTTTATTTTCCCATAATCCCCGATAGTTTATCTACTTTATTATGAACCTGTACGCGCCATCTTGAACAGTTG
Organism: Mystacides longicornis; assembly: GCA_963576905.1. Lineage (NCBI taxonomy): Eukaryota > Metazoa > Arthropoda > Insecta > Trichoptera > Leptoceridae > Mystacides > Mystacides longicornis. Next base: position 33,490,723 of record OY756426.1, on the reverse strand, counting down.
CTCATTTGCACACTTCTTGATTGTCTGTGCTTCTCACCTTGAACACACCACGCCATTAGACAGCAGTGTATACATCGGCTGAATAACGACTAAGACCGAATGAATGAAACCGCCTATCTATACATAAAGATCACTGATTATTTTTCTTCTGTATTGGGAGTATGAAATGTACACATTATTGAACATATGTACATCTTGGATAATACAAGATTAATTCACGAATTGGCCAGAAAATTTCCCAACGTAGTTTTTACAGGAATTAGGAATTAAGTTTATTAAAAACTATTAAGCATCGGCGTTTAGTGTTGAGACGAAATGTAAACTGTTTGATGCGTGTGTGTTACCCAGTATGGGTGAGTCCTGGCACCTGACCAAAGCCCAGCCACAAAAATCTCCGCTTTCGAAAGGACTTACCTATCGTCGCTCATTCTATCCACGTGGTGTGGTGACAATAAGCTTGGTGGCCCTGTAAAAAAAAGTTCAACCGTCTTTTGGCCGGAATAACATAGGAAAATATATATTTTTTTACCAATCACGCCGTGTCCCGTAAGGGGTAGATAGAGAGAACGGACCTCCACTCTTTTCTATCCAAGCATACTTCTTCTTCGCTTCTTCCACCGACATAATAACATTTCTCATACCCCCTCTCCTATTTCTTTTACTTCTTAACTGGCTTTTCTTGAGGACGGAATCGATGTGTTCGATCCACGTCATTCTCGGTCGGCCACGCTTTCTTACACCTTTCCTTTCAGCCTTATGAATTCTCTTTGTCATTCTGTTTGCATCCATTCTTTCCACATGCCCATACCATCTCAACTTATTAACTTTCATCTTTGTCACAACCCTTACTTCCATTCCACATTCCTTTCTAATATTTTCATTCCTTTCTATATCCCATAAAGTTTTTCCACATATTCTTCGTAGAGATTTCATCTCTACTGCATTTACACTACAATTATAAATTAGAATAAAAACAATGTTAAGATGTAACAAACTATCTGTGATTATCAAAAAAGATGGAATGGTCAGTCACAGGCCATCATTGTCCATTGCACTCCTTAATTGTTGGCATTACGCAAGTCCCCACTAACGCAGCGCCTGCTCTTGCATGTCCAGTGTCCAAGGCACATTCGGCTTTGGCTTGTTGTGAAACGGAATACACAATTTCGATGTGAACATACCGGCTACATCACAATATTTTTTACGCACCATAAATCTCGCAATTTCTTCATTTTTTGTTTATGGTTTCGTATAACAAAATAATATTGTCCATGTTTATGACACTAGAGATTAATAAACCTACTCTATAGTATTGTGTTATCTATTGTAAAATGAATAAAACATTCATAAATGCCTAATTATTGGCCTTCTATTTGTTGTTCCTGTTTTATTTCCTATAAATTTTGTTCATCGAATTTACAATTTCCGTTAATCATTTTATTTAAAAATAGAATATGGATAACGTTGTAGGTACCTACATAGGTTATGATGCCGATTCTATAAGCGTTACGCAAAAAATTAGCTTCAACTTAAATGTGGAATTCCAAATTTGAATATCGATCAAACTAACATGGCCCGAATCGTCCAGAATAAAAATCTTGTAATGATCACCAAATTCGCTTTTTACAAAGATTCTTTATCGAATAATATAACAATAGGTACCTACGTATAGGTAGTTTACGATGGAATGAAAAGAAATTGAGTAACTACAATTATATTTTGACTTAAAATAATACATAAATTGTGTTTTGTTTTTTGACGCAGTTGACGCAGTAAATGAGATTGACGTGGTTGGTAGACTAGCGGTTACGACACCGGCTTTCGCACTGTTTCGTTCGGGGGTCGTGGGTTCGATCCCATGTGCCGACCATCTTCATCTTTAACGGCATAAGCTTTAAGTACCTTACTGTGAAAGAGTCAAAGAGTGTATTTGAGTGAACACAAATAGCTATACAAAGCTAGTCATTGAACAGGAATTATGCAAATTTTAGCGTAGCTGTCAGTTAAAACGCACTTCGTATAGCCTTAGCGGATTTCTTACGGAATCGACTCTAATGTCTGGCAATAATTATTATTTTCATTAGCAAAGAACTTTTTTACTCGGTACAATTGATTTTATCGACTGAGGGTGCTTGGTGGTAGGCAACTCTATGATCTAGAAAATCAATAAGATGCCTTTTCTCCAGTTTATAGTATTTAAGTATGCTTTATGTATGAGAAAGTTTAACATACAAATTAAACAAGAAATATGCCAGCCATCGTCTGACCACATTACACTTATGACGTAACTGCAGCATTTTTCAAAAGATTCACCGGGTCACAATCCAAAGATACGCAACAGCAAAAAAAATCGCGGGCCCCGTATGAAAGTGTACCATGAAATTACGGGTGCGGTTAGCAGGTACTCTCAAAAATAACTTACGATTTTTGCGAAACGTCTCAACGTGTTGCAGTAGGTACTATTATTTTTTTTTGCAAAAGCCGTAGTGTGTGTGTGTGAACCGGTATTGTTGGCGGGTCTGAAGATGGGTTGACAAGGTCGATTCTTCGTGTTGCCTCATTAAAAATATATTATACGTTGGTACCTACCTACTGTTCTATAAGAAATCCTGCAGCCATTCAATCTGGTTAAGGCGAATACTCACAATAATTAACTTTTTGTATGTAATATTATTCGAGTTGAACGATTGGATTAAAGGCATACCATCAGATAACCTATATTGAAATCGACCTAGATATAGTTTTTATAAAAAATAATCCGGCTCGAAGGACCAAACATTATAAAGATCCACAACAACATGAATAATTTTTTTTTGGAATTTTATGATCTAATGAAGTTTAAATACCGCCAATATTTGCAGTCATTCTCTTCCAAATTGTTTGTTGTTAATCTAAAAAACAGAAGAACTAAATATTATCTTCTGCCTGTGCCATATCAGGTCCCCCTGACGTCGGCTATCACTATGGCGTAGGCTTCTCTGTTCTGGGCTAACCGGAAGAGTTCTTCAACCAGCTGGATTCCGGTCCATTGTTTGATCTTTCCTAGCTAGGACTTCTGCTGTCCAAAGCTCGGTACTCACTTGCGCCGCGAACGTGTATCGTTGTATCAATTTTATCAAAAGGATGCTTGTGTTTTACTCGCGTTCGCTTTTTCTAATCACGTATACGCTTAACCTTTCGAAAAAATTGATGCAATGTCACACGTTCGCGGCGCAAGTGAGTACGATGCCTAAAATACTCACAGAGCAATTTTTCTTTGCAAGTCCAAATAAGAAATTGCCATACAAATAAATTACATTGAGTAGCAATGTTGTCACTTGGCAAAAATGATAAAAATAAAAATGGTTTGCTTAAATTTCATTCAAACTAGAAATCACACTTTACTAAATTTTTGTCACCCTCTTCGATGTAATATTTGTCATTTTGTCTTTGGTCAATCGGAGAGCAAATGGTTTTGCATCGTACCTATGTGTATGTTTCTATCATCTGAAAAAAAGTCGTTTGCTCCTATTGTGCACTTAATTTATGAGACATCCTGAAGATCGCGGTGAGGTAGAGTATAAGCTCCATTAAATCTTCTGTCAACATTATCAACGTCTTCGATTTTTCTTGTCACTCTTAATAATTGCACTGCGAAAAGCTATAGTGAGTTAATTATTGTTGAGTCTAATACCTGCACTACACTATACTCGCGAAGTTCCTCGACGAAGTATTTGGGTGGGTTGACCGTAGTCCGAAGTAGGTACGTCGGACGAAGTAAGGCGAAGTGCCTCTCCACACTATCGTATTCGCCTATTTTCGATCAACTTCGCGAGTAATGTAGTGCAGGTATTAGTAGAAGTCATCACTATTATTTAAGTTATGTAAGTAGGTACCTACCTACTTATTAAGTTGACACCATTGCAACTGTAAAGAGAGATAGACAAGCACTTGTGAATACTATTGAAGTCAGCACCTCTGTCAATATTTGCAGATTGAGATGGATTATTGAGGATAATCTTTGTTAAATAATAAAAGACGACGTCACTCATAAAGCCAACGTCGTCGCCTGTACTGAGTACAAATATTCTTAGAGAGCTTTTGAGGATGCGCATTGGTTCCTTTATCTAATAGTCAAGTGACTGAAGGTAAATTATGAAAAATAATTCATTTTACTTTCATAAAGAATCACAAAACAACACAACAAAACTCCTATGAGTTTTGTTTAACTACATACCTAATTATACGATTATATTATTGGAATATTTTATATTCATTTGCTTTTATTTTTCATGTTTGCTCGTTACGCATGCTTATTGCGAGCTTTTATCCATTTTTTATAAATTATTATATATTTTGTCTATCTGAGATTTTTGTAATGTGGGTAGGTACTTACATTTGTAATATTTATCGATTGACTGTAATTGGCCTGGAGGCCGTATGTGTTATATAAATAAATAAATAACATAAAATTTCTCCGTGTTAACGCTAAAATTAGCCGTGGGGTTGCCGGCTAAAAATAGAACCTCTGCTCTTTTTTCTGTTTTTTCGAGCATCCTGTAAGAAGTAGGAAATCGAAAAATCAGATCGGGACCGTGAGATTGACCACCTCACGTTCTTAAATCTCAACTGGTCAGAAGAGGCACAATGAGCCTCGGACGCCTTCGAGCGCATTGGAGAGCTCTTGATGCCTCCCTATGCTCCCGAGTGGGGTTTAGGTCCCCCGCATTGCGGGTTAGTTTGGGGTGATTCGCGGCGGGCTTGATTTGTCCGGGGCCGGCTTTTCGGTTTGATTGCTTCGATCGAGCTATATAGGGGGTCGGTTTCGTGCGGTCGGGTTTGCTGCGGATTGGTCTCCTCCGGGCTAGCTTGCGGTGTGCGGGGAGCCTTAATGGGAGAATGTATGTAATGTAATGTAACGCTAAAATATCAAAAATAAAAAATCGAATGTCACCCACCGCAACCGACAAACGTCACAGTTTGTATGAGATTAACAGCAGTCACGTGATACTTGTTGGGAATTTATGAGCACATGATTTCTCTAGTATAAATTCTTCTCAAAGATGACAGCCCTTTATTCATTAGCATAGACAATAGAAAAATTACAACATTGACATAAATTTATATTGTCATAGACAAAATAATAATACCGACTAGTCGGCCGATTATTCGGTAATTTGAAAACCGATTAATCGGCCAACTAGCTAGTCAGCAGAAACGCTAGTCGGCCCATCTCTGGCATACGCTCGTATGCCGTATCCGTCAAAATTATCTGTAGGATCAATCAATAGTTATTTGTATAAAAATGGTATCATATAATAGGTTTGTTTTTGTATTTGTCTATCGAAATGAGTCGTAATTTGTTAGCAAATCTCACGTGTAATTATTTGTCATATTTTTTTAAGCTTTTTAGTTGATGTAAGAGCTCTAATACAGTGAGCTTACCGTTTTATTTCTGGTTATCCATCGTTAAAAAAAGTTGTATTGGTTTTAAAAGTATTTATTTAAATGGTAAATTTGCAATTAGACTTGTAAGAGATTCAAAACTAAATATGAAATTAAAGTAGATATAATAATTGTTGGTTTGAGATTAAAAACTGACGTAAGAGTATAAATAGTAATTATATTAAAACTAATGCAACATGTTATACAGTGCAACCTCAAAAATGTTGCAAGAGCGCCACGTTTCATGTTGCAGTATAAAATAATGTCTTCATAATAGAGGCTCCGTACTCGCACCTTGAGAATAGCTCAGCAATGTAATATTTGCAAAATTGGATCACCTTGCAGACGTACCAGACTATTTCAACCATTCATCTTTGCAATTCTCTCTTAGGGCTATGTTGAAAGCTTCTGAGGACTGATGGGTGTTTTTACAGGTGTTGAAGACGTTGATTCGACTTGCCTTAAATGAAGAAGTAAGATTTTAAGACACTGTAAGAGCATAATAAGAAGACAAGACCTTATCTTTCATTATCTGTCATCAAAGAGCCTTCTTATTTTGTGAACCTGATCGCTTAATTATCATTAAATTTTATCAGTAGGGTCTGTAGGAATTTCTTCAAACGTATTGCGTTAACTGAAACATCTAGGGAATGGGTTTCACCTTAACGGCGAACGTTGTTTACGTAAAAGTAATCACACTGAATCATCTTTTAAAAAATCGTTAGAAGGCGGTAGTAAGCCCGCAGTGGTTCAATTTGGATCCTATTGACAAGCCATTCAAAAGGCTTTTTTTAATGAATCTGTGCTCATGAACACAAATACACTCTTTGACTCTTTCACAGTAAGCTACTTTAAGCTTGTGTATTAAAAGAGGAAGATGGTCGGCACCTGGGATGGAACCCGCGACCTCCGTACGATACAGTACGAAAGCCGGCGTCGTAACCGCTAGGCCACCAACCGCTTCATTCTCAACCACCCCATTTCGTCTGCTGCGTTGATTTAGAACACGTTCTTTTTCGGCTAGTGGATGGTAGCTTAATTTAGCTTTGTAATCACGGAAAAAACTAAATAATATGCATTTTGCTCATTCATTCCAATGTGTATCAGACCCTAGTTTATACGGATTGGTAATAAATTCCTTTATGTAAACAGATCGAATGTCTTTTAAAATGTAAAAATAAGGATTAAAGACAATTATGATATCCAATTATATTTATTTATTCAAGATTTCGAGATCGAGCGCAATGGAGAGCTCTTGTTGCCTCCCTATGCCCCTAAGTGGGGTCTAAAGGGAGTTTGGATTGGATTCAAGATTTACGGCTCTAGAGCCTTTTTTTTTTATTTTATTCCCAAAAAATACAAAAAAACATAAGCATTTTACAATGTGTGTGTATATATATATATATATATATATATATATATGTTTGTCAACTAGCACTTCGTGGCTCAAACCGTCTGTTAATTACCGGGGATGTTGGCTCATTTCTACTTGTTGGCTCTTTTGTCACATACTTGATCAGAGTCAAAATGAGATTTTTACATTTTCGGTATCACCACGTGATCCTGAGCCGATTCCTGCCTATAACTCATTTTGAGCCAATATTTGACATTTTGTGTGACCATATATACACTCCGATATACCTTTTTATCTGAAATATACATTCTCACTTAGGAAATCATTTTGACAATTTATTAAACAACAATAATTGATCAAAAATTGCAACGTTGCCAAATCATATTACTGTATCAATGCCATCCACGAAAGTAAATAAATTAATGTAGCAAGTCCCCACATTTGTAAAAATGTGATAACATTTGTATTAAGATCAGAAACAACGCCTATACGAACGCGCGAACCTTTTGTTGAATGCGCATATTTTGTTTGGCTCAGTTGCGTAACGAAGACATTACCAATACTATTACACTTAAACATCGCTAGGCTTGGGGGAATTTTATCAAAATGCGAATATAAACAATTAAAAACACGTATGAGAGTCGTACAAATGATTGAACATTTTAATAAATACGCATGATTTACATTCTTACAACTTATTTTTTCAATATTACGATTTTATGAATGAATCGTATTTACGCACTTGATTATAATTGTTTTGAATGGGTTACGAGAAGGTTGATCAATATTATGTGATATCGTTTTGTGACCAATATTTGATCTCAATTGTGTTAATTATTTGTTATCAAATTAAATTTATACTATGTAGGTACACTCCACCTCTCACTATGACACCTCCAACCCTAATGAGAGTTATATACAGAGTCGATCAGGTAAATAAATAAATAAAACATTATTGAAATAAATTACACATATGATATAGTATAGGTACATTCAGAGTCAAACGGCGGACGTATCCCGAAAAATCTATTCCAGCCAACCCACATGGTAGTATGATGGAAGTTTTTTATATATTTATTAATTCTATAATAAATAAAACTAACAACACATTAGATTTGACATAAAAAAGACATCACATAATCAACATACGAGCTAACCACAACTTCGTTGTGGTCTCTAACTAACCCGAAGATTATTATAAAGTATGCAAGTTACGTGATCAGCCCAACCCATGAAGGAAAGTAAGGTACAGGTAGTAAGAAAACGAATAAACTTTGGACCAAATGTAAAGTTATCAATTTATTAACTTTTACGCCGTGTCCTTATAGGGGTAAGCAGAGAGAAGAGACTTCCACTCTTTCCTATCCACATACTTTTTTTCACTATCATACTATTCCGCATCCATGTATCCTATTTCTTTTATTCTAGACGTTGCATTTCTTTAAGATCACATATCGATATATTCTACCCATGTCGATCTTCCACCTATCCTTTCAGGCAGGTAAAAAGTCACTCTATTTTCATTCATCATTATTTTTAAATCACTTTCTATCATCTTATTTTACTGACATTTTGTATACTTGCTTGCTTTGGATGACAGTTTGATATTTTAACATCTACAATACTCTTCTTCTCTTTCCAATGCGGCAATCCACTCTCGACCATAAAGAAGATTTTCAATTTTTTAGTCCAAATGAATAACGTGGTTTATTAAAAAAGATTTTTATACTTACGTATTATTTTATTCTTTTATTTTCAAAGGAATCGACATTGTTTAAATTGATTATTTTTTAATTTTTTTTATTTATTAAATATAATACATACAAAAATAATATAACATTTCTTTCTTATAAATTACATAATTATCAATATACTTAATTCACTTATATTTAATTCTTTTTTACCCTCCCTAGAAAGTAAAACTTGTGTTAAGGAGGGGAGTAAACTATAAAGAAGTACATACTATGGGTACATATCCAGCTAATTAATACCTTAAACATTACAACAATATAATGGTACATCAAAAGTCCTTAATTTTGTCAAGTTTAACAAGAAAAAAAACAAAGCGTGTCCGGCACACAGGATTTATATTGTCACAAAAATTTACATTTACAACTCGAGTACAAACGGTCCGCGATGTAACGAGTCTATTCACATGACTCGGTTGTGCAGGTGGTTCGGGTTTTCATTATTATATCATTTTTTTTATACTAATTATTTTAATTTAATTTTTTTAATATTCTCTAAAAATATTTTATATTCTTTTTCGGTGCGAAGAATCGCCGGCAGTCCATTAAAGATTGTAATACCTCTGTAATGATATTGGTTTTGGGCAGTTGTCGTGTTTAGTTTTGGTATCTTTATACAGCCAACAGATCTCGGCCTATCAGTCCTCATCATTTCGTAAACTACTGGGTTTTGAATTATATCTTTATGAGTTTATTTTTAGACTAAATCATTTTTTATTGTAAGTTTAGGTATATCAAAATATTATCTACTCACATACCTATAGATCCCTATCTACTTTAAAAAAACAATTAATTATAAGCTATATTGTGAATTTATAATATAACATATTTAAGTTTGTCTCTTTTTTTTTTTTTTTTTTTTTTTTTTTTTCTTTATTGGATACAGACAGCTAAACAAATTTTACAAAGCTTGAATATAACATTTTATAATTTACATCGCCATTTATATGTATCCCACTATATTTCATTTTTTTTACACACTATAGTCTTAAAAGCACTTTAATTTCACCGTTAATTCACTTTGAGGGGAAGGGAAATGGGGAAGGGGGTGGGAGAGGGAGAGGGAGGGAGGAACAGACCATGCTGGCACACGCTTGGTTATCTTGCACGAGGTGCTGTAGACCTCTCCACCAACTTTTTTTTGAACTTTTTAAAGAAATGCCAAAGGGATCCAACTCGGGGACCCCCATACAGTTTCTGTTAAAACTGTTACACGCTCTGTTTACATATGTGTTTTGGTGGTAGTTTGTTTTTGAGGGTTCAACATAGAAGAGAGTCGGGCAACGCTGCGGTCTTCCACTGCAGTGAAATGGCAGGGCACCCAGCAAACATGAACTGTCTATTTTATTATTTAATATCTTATACAGATACACGAGGTCGGCTATGATGCGTCGATTCTCCAGTGAATTAATTTTGTAGTGAGTCAGGGCCCGGGCATAGTCATCGAAGTGCAGTCTGTTACGGTAATTTAGTTTTTTTATGAATTTTTTTTGTACTCGTTCCAACGCACTTATATCGATTTCGTATGCGGGGTTCCATATGGTGGATCCGAATTCCAAGATGCTGCGCACGAAGGAATTGAAGAGGATTGTTAGTGAGGAAGTATTTTTAAAGATTGAAGTATTTCTACTGATAAAGCCAAGTGTTCGGAATGCTCGGGCTGTTATGTGATCAATGTGCTTTTTGAAACTCAGCTTCTCATCCAGAATAATACCGAGATCGCGTATTTCACTTTTTCGTAACATTACCTTGTCCGATATTCTATAGTTGTGTTCTATTCTAGTTTTATTACGTGTGTAGGATATTATATTACACTTGTCTGGGTTTAAATACAACTGATTTTCCTCACAGTACCTTTCGAGACGGACAAGATCCTCCTGCAATTTTTCACAATCGGATACGCTGCCTATTTTTTTGAAAATTTTCGCGTCGTCGGCAAACAGTAATATTTTGGAGTGTTTCAGACATTCGCCTATGTCATTTATATAAATTAAGAACAACAGTGGTCCCAGGTGGGAGCCCTGAGGAATTCCCGAATGGATGGGCTTATAGCTGGACGCATATCCATGTAGTACCACTGCCTGAGATCTGTCACTAATATAGGACGAAAACCATTTTAGCAGACCACCCGTTACACCGATCGCCTCCAGTTTCCTCAGCAATATACCGTAATGAATTTTATCGAAGGCTTTCGAAAAATCGGTATAGATTGTGTCTATTTGGGATCTATCATGAATATTTTGGGTCACAAAGTGAGTGAACTCGAGGAGGTTTGATTCCACCGATTTCCCACTTCGAAACCCATGCTGAGTTTCTGTCGAAAAAGGGTTCAAGATAGGGTTTAATTGGTCGATAATAATTTTTTCTAGTACTTTACTTATGATAGGTAATTTTGAGATAGGTCTGTAGTTTAGGATATCGTCGCGGTCTCCGCTTTTATGGATAGGTGTAATAAGGGTTTTTTTCCATGTCGATGGAAAGCAACCCTCCTTGATTGATTTACCGAATATGATAGTTAATGGTTTCGAAATTTCGGGTAAGCATTTTTTAATGAAGATTGCGGGAAGTGAGTCGGAACCCCGGCCCTTAGTAACGTCGATTTTTTTTAGGTACTTGTTGACCGTTTCTTCGTCAAGGACCACCGTGTTCGCCCTCGCTACCCCTGAGGGCTCCGCATCGCGGACCTGCTCGCGCGCTCCCTCCCCAACTTTAACATGCACCGACGCAAAGAATTCGTTAAAACAGTTACAAATATTCTCCGCCTCACTATACGTTTCGCCCCTGTAATGCATGGTTTCAGGAACACCGCCACCGCATCGTCTGGTTTTGACAAAAGTATAGAGATACTTGGGGTTTTGCTTTAAGTTGTTTTCGACGTGATGTACGTACTTATTGTAACAGTCAGCCTGCATGGATTTCTGTCTAGAGCGCAACAAAGAAAAAGTCTCATAGTCTAGAGGGTTTTTGTATCTTTTCCATTTTCTATGGTAACATGCTTTCTCCCTTATAACTCTAATCAGGGCCGGGGAGAACCAATGTGGATATTTTGAGCCGTCTGTCACCGTTTTAACAGGAATATTGTCACCGATTTGTTTGTTTATGAAATTATAAAACAGCGCTACGCACTGCTCGGTGTCGAGGTTTCCGAAATGGCGGTGCCAGTCGACTTTGGATAATTCATCGCGAATTTTTGCGTAGTCGCCTCGGTTGCACATAATGATATTTCTACCTTTTTTTTTTAGACATTTCTCATCATTTAAGTTATATTCTAAGGCGATAGTGAGAGGTACATGGTGTGAATCGGGCGGAGCCAGTTGTGTTATAGATGGTGTAACCTCACAATTCCCGTTCGAGATTACAAGATCAAGCAGTCTATTTGAAGAGTTTCGTACGGAATTGTGCTGTCTCATGCCAGTTAGCGACATATAATCCACAAAACAATAATTTCCCATATTACGCGTGAAATCGCTTATCATCAATTGTGAGTTGGCATCCAGTCCCCAGGAGATGTGGGGGAGGTTGTAGTCTCCTAACATTATTATTTTGTCGTTTGGGTTATTTGAATGAACCGCTTCCGCCATGTCGAGGTGTGCTGTTAGATTTGACAGGTGGTCGTTTCCCGGGGCGAGGTATACACAACAGATGTGTACACCTCCCCCCAAGCCTAAAGGAATAGTTATCCATAGGTCCTCGGATGTGGAGGACCAGTCCCTCTGATGCAACGGTCGTAAGTCGGATCGCACCGCCATTAGGACCCCACCCCCCATCCTGTGCTCTGTCGAGCATCTATCTCGTCTGAACACCACGTATCTTCGGTCAAACATCTCAGAGGAGAAAAAATCACTGTTCAACCATGTTTCATGAAATATAAACTGTTTAATGCGTGTGTGTTGCCTATTCTTTTATATGGGTGTGTGTCATGGCACCTGACCAAAGCCCAGGCACAAAAGGTATAAGACAATGTGCCTCAGAAGAATCATGAATATTAGATGGTACCACCGCATCACGAACTTTCTTCCTCCCATCAGGGTCCCGAAGACGAGGAAGACCCTCCCACACCGTGTTTCGTTCCTTCGAAGCAGAGCTGAGGGATTTGGACATGACGTGGGAGGAGGTCATTGAAACTCCTAGAGATAGAGCGCAGTGGAGGGCACTTGTTGCCTCCCTATGCCCCCAAGTGGGGTCACAAAGGGAGTATTGATTGATTGATCAAGTGATCATCAGACACAAACCGCCAAGGTCCCGAATCAGCTCATCCTATTATCAATGAAACACAAATTAGCTGGTAGGTATATTTAATTCGCGTTTGTACCTATATTGCGGTTATTTACTATGAATTATAGTATTAAAGGCTTATCTCTTTGCTAAAAATAATAAAAAATACATTAGGGACGCCTAACAGCGTTGTTTTAAATGCAATATCAATTTAAAAAAAATCTCAACTTTGGTGTTGGATGAACATCACGCAAAATTTAAAAAAATATATATATTTTATTCATGAATGAAATTGTAAATTGAAAAGTGTAACTTTTAGAGTATTATGTCCGATAAATAAGATTTAATAAGATACTAAGCAGCTTTGATAATTAAACCCATTATAGTAGGTACAGTAACTTTATACATTACAGAATGCGTCAAATAAGGTAGTTATGTTTTTTTGCAAACTTGTAATATCAAATTTCTAAATATCTCGACTCTGGTGTTGGATGAACTATAATCAATCAATCAATACTCCATTTGTGACCCCACTTGGGGGCATAGGGAGGCATTTGGACAAGACCTCCACCCACGTCATGTCCAAATCCCTCAGCTCTGCTTCGAAGGAAAGAAACACGGTGTAGGAGGGTCTTAGTCGTCTTCGGGATGATGTTGGTCTGATGAATAATCCAAGTTTTTGACCTCGAGCGCCGAATGCACCTTTGTCAAAAATCGAAAAAATCGCTATGTTTTTATTATTTGGCGAATATAACCGTAAAGCACTATTTTTTGAAAAAAACATTTTAGCGCGTTTTTAAAGAAGAGTTAATTTGCTACAATAAGATAACTAGATTTGTCTCTGTAGACCAAATAGATTCCAAGTTAAAGCCTTTATGATTTATTTCTTCTCATCAATTTATAATAAACGCTATTCTCATAAACTTCTCGTTAGAAAAAATCTAAATACCTACTCTAAAATACTTTAAAAAAATATTGTCATAAACGCTAGCCAAGTAAAAAAATATACGAGTCTAAATCACAACAAAAATAAAGTAGGTAGGTAGGTACATATAGGTCCTCAATAATACGGAAAATATGAAACCAACAGCGATGTGTGAATATTACGATCAGATATAGAAACCTACCTACCAATTCTACGTCTACAATAGGAGATGTATTATGCTATCGTGAGTGTGTTAGTGAGATCGATTTGGCAACGTTGTAAGAGCTAACAACTCTTGATCAACTAGTGTTCTTTAAAAATAGACAGTAAATAATTGAATATATAAGTGGAGAATAGAGTATATAGGAAGCTAAACATAATCGTAACGCGGGGGTGTAACTTTCAACTTTATGTATCAACCAGGTAATTATATATTCCAGGTAAAAGGTTGATCAACTTTGGTGTGTTAAAATCAGATGAGCCAACATATGCCGTCTGACATAAATATATATATATATATATATATATATGTTTTGTTTTAGGTTTTCGCGGGTAGTATTATATGACATTTTTACCTTTTTTCGGTTCTCCGCGTAGTTTTTGAGTCGATGCTCGAGCTTTCGACCAGATCTCACTGGTCCTTTTCAAGAGCTGATTACAACTGACGCTGCTCCTCATTCATGGCGCGCAGTTGAGACCGGGTCGTCATTCTTGGAATCTCAAGTGGTGGTTGCGAGGCGTGCAGGGGTGCGGCCGTTCTTGCACGTGTGACATTTGGGATCGTGGCCGGGACAGGTCGGGAACACATGTTGGAATTGTAGGAGTGTAGGACGGGCTTCCAGGCATTGGGTAGACGCAAGGCATCGTCCCTTGCATTCATCGTCAACCGTTTTTCGATTTCTATTGCCTCTCTGTATATTCTACAACTTTCGTTGTTCAGGCGGGCTAACGTTCTTGTATTGGGGAAGTCGATGACGTGGCCCTCTGTCATCACATGGGTGGCCAGCGTTGACGAGGTTTTCCGTTGTTTAACGTCCAGCTGGTGTTCTGCTGTTCTCGTGGATATTTTTCTATTCGTGCGACCTACGTATGTAAGGTTACACGATCCACACGGAATCTCGTAAACACCTTGTGACTCCAGAGGGACAATATCCTTGACTCCCCTCAGACAATTCGAAATCTTACGGTCTGCGGCGAATACAGAGTCGATGCCATATCTGCGTAACATTCTGCTAATTTTATCCGTGGTGCCTCTGATGTATGGCATAAACACTCTCCCCTTACTGGTTTCTTTCTCTTTAGGTGGTCTTTTTCGTTTGCACACTGCGGATTTTATTGTTCGGCGAGAAAAACCATTCGCGGTTAGTATTTGTGAAACCTCTTTGATCTCCTCGTCTCTGTGTTCAGTGTCTGCCAGTCTCCTTGCTCGTTCTATCAACGTGTGAGCGACTGAGGCTATCTGTGCTGGGTGATGATGGGAAGCGCCGTTTAGGTATCTGTTCGTGTGTGTCGGTTTTCTGTATACAGTATGGCCTAGTTTATTGTTATCTCGTTTGTATACTTTAACGTCTAAAAAGGGTAGGGAGCCGTCAATTTCAACTTCCATAGTAAATTTGATGGAGCTGTGGAGTGTGTTGAGGTATGTAAGAAAGTCTTTGAGTCTGTCGTGTCCGTGTTTCCAAATAATAAACCAACCCCGACAAATTCCAACATGTTTCCAAATAAATTCCAACATGTGTTCCCGACCTGTCCCGGCCACGATCCCAAATGTCACACGTGCAAGAACGGCCGCACCCCTGCACGCCTCGCAACCACCACTTGAGATTCCAAGAATGACGACCCGGTCTCAACTGCGCGCCATGAATGAGGAGCAGCGTCAGTTGTAATCAGCTCTTGAAAAGGACCAGTGAGATCTGGTCGAAAGCTCGAGCATCGACTCAAAAACTACGCGGAGAACCGAAAAAAGGTAAAAATGTCATATATATATATATATATATAATTTGTATAAAGGGTTTATTACCTCACTAGACAAGAGTCTGTGCTGAGGCAATACTACTGAATGTAAAAAGAAAAAGAAACCATGCACCCATCAACCATATATGAAGCTTTCATCAAGTTTTACATTAGAAATTTTTAAACATACGAAAAACTATAGCAAACTTGTCAGTTTTTTTTATGAATTACAAAAACTTAACCTAAAATCTATGTGGTTTAAAACTTTCAATTGCGTGACACACCCACACACAAATATAATATATTTAATAATTGGTTTTTTTTTAAGTGATAATCAAATCTGATCGAACTAAAATTATATGAATTAACATAATAATCTGCGTTGATGATGCAGAAAATATTTCGCAGGTGAATATTATTATTAGCGATTTGAAGATGTGTTTTTATCTAACAAGCTCGAAATAACTGTCTTACATCATTCCAGTTTGGTAGTCGTTGCGACATGAGACTAATAAATCTTAGCCACAGCGTTATTTGGGAGATCTGAGTGTGTTACAGGTGTGTTTCTTGCGGCAGAAGATTTATTTTGACTTAACTCAAAGTAGGTAGGTATGTAAAAAAATCACAGATAGCTATGTCATTATTAGGTGAACTGTGAATGTTAAAAGTTATAAGAAGGTTTTTAGTCTAAGTGTGCATTTACACTTAACTTATCCCGAACGATCCCCGCCGGCCAATCCTAACCTACACATCTTCTACAGGTAGCATAAAATGAAGGATGTCCTGTACCTACTCATGAAATGTTTGCTACAAAATTATTTTTCTAACAATTTGGCAATCATCAGCTTCAACCAGTCGAAGAATATACATTACTTACTCGTAATTGTAAGACCAAATGTTTTCAGAATGGAGTTCTGGATTTAACTGATGTTTTTTTACTGCATTTACCATGATGAAGTATAGGATAAGATTTAAAGATTTGTAGACAACCTTCCCAAAAATATGATTGAGATAAGATAAGAGAGACAATTATTGTGTATCGGCTTCTAACAAAGGGGTTTAAGGTAGCAATTAAATGATATCCGTTACTCAAAATGTCTAGGAATGCACCGGCAAGAGTATAGAGCACAACCACACCTCTTGACTGACCTTTACGCTTCTTTCCATAGACTAAGCTGGCACCCAACGTCGTCCTCTCTAAATACGCCTCAAAACAACGCTGTTATTTACTGCAGCAATAGGTTATGAAGATCAACTGAATTAAATCGGTTGCACCTTATAGTCGCTGCTCACTTTTCTATTATAACGACAAGTCATCGCCCAACCTTCACTCCTTGAAGGCCGTTGTGGCATTCTCTCCGGCGAATTTTCAGGGAAGGCCTGATTCAAAGTTCATAGTGATAATAAGACGAAGTTTAAATTTCAAATTACACGCACGAACTCCCTCTTCGGGATGTCGGAAATATTTAGCACTATGGCTAATCAAATAGATAAATGGTTGTTAGTTTAAACTTTGGCATTACTAGTAATTTAATTGATTACATAAGTATGGGTTTATTAAAACTTGAACAGTTTTTTTTTCAAAGAAGGTCAGGGACCATATGCCCCTTGCGTCGCCGCGACCTAATTGTGATCTAGATCTATTGTGACATCCTTCCATTCATTCATGGAGCGCTACCTCTTATTGTGCCACGTCTCCAGAGGCCTCTTGCAGAGTGACAATGCCTCTTCCCGGCTCCTGCCCTCTGCAAAAAGTCTCCTGAATTGTCTTTTTGATGCTACGGTCCCAACATAATTCCCATTTCCCGGTTGCAGCGATTGCTTTTGGTCATGTGATCTTATGTCTCCTTTGAGTAGTGATGCAGAAGTACTTATAATATCCAACACATCAGGTTGGCTCTACAAAGGTGTCACGTACATTCTCCATAGCCAAAACTGGGGAAATAAAAGTTCACCCCTACAGAATCCTGTAAGGCAAAAAGTCACCCTGAGGTTGCCTGGTGGAATCAGGGAATCTCCGTTAGTTACTAACCTACCCACAAACCACGCTGTGTTACTTTAGGGTTAGGCAGAGAGAAGGGTCCTCAACTTTTTTTTTTATCCAGACATAGGTACTTCTTTCACTTATTCCACCGCAGTAATACTACTCAAACAACCTCTCCCATTTCTCACTTGAGTTCTTATTTGCTGACATTCGTCGTCCTGTTCATTTACAATACTATATACTCACCACTATCTATTGTTTCCATCCTTTTACTTTACCTATAGACTATTCCCGTGGCAACATACAATTAAATAATTAGGTATTCATATTTTCATCATTCCCAAGTTTTTTTCTTTTCAGGTACTTCAAAAAAGTTTAATATGACCATTTGCCGTCATTATTATCAACAGGTCATTTTATTTCTTTACCCCCTCCCCCACGCATGGGCAATAGTATAATAGTATCAAATATGGCAGACGGTGGTTTGTTCCACGCATCCTACTGTTTCATGATAGTTTTAGGTGCCCCGCAAACTTCGATCGCACTATACACAACATTTTTGCCCTTATTTTCTTTAAAATACCTATATCTTATCTTTTCGTGCGAGATGATCACTTTATGCTACACATGTTTACAAAATGAAGTCGGCAAATTGACTGCTTGCACAACACACTCAATGTATTGATTATGCCGAACACATAGCAGGTAGATCTTTACTGAATAACAAGAGCCTATTCACCGTAATTAAAATGTTATTTGGAGATATCATTAATATCTCCGCCCGATGCATGTTAATGTTCTGTTTGTAAAAGGCGGCTTCTTGTTGCTAAACACCATCGTGCTTCCTCTGCACGAACCACGAAAGTGCTAATATTCATGATAAGTGAGTGAAACATCACTCAATTGAATCAGACTACCTGCTGATCGCAATGGTGTTCCTCAGGGTCTTCGTCTAGGCCCGAACGTATTTCGTTTTTTTTTTTGCAAATGAATGTCGCTATTTGGAGTTGAATTGGGTCATATAATTGCCTTTTATTGCTGGGGATTCAACTTCGTTAGCTTTAACTACAATGTTAAACTACTCTTTACCAAATAAATTGATTATTTCTTCTCATATTATGTCTCAGGTAAACTAAGTTTTTTGTTAATTAGCATGTTAAAAATATGGAATACCTAATGCAAAATAATTAATAATTCACTTAAGAATTCCCGTAAAATATAACACTTTTCTATACAAAGGTGTCAATATACCCGGCGGAACTTATTGCCTGAGGCAATTTTTCCAGTCAACCGGTCCCGTCCACTCTGAGACAGGCCAACCGCGGGTAGAACTTTCAAGTGAAAAAAATTCTCGTGATCTGAAGTCCAAGCCAGTACAACTAGGCTACCGAGGTCGGTAAATGAAATACGTCGCGAAGCATATTATCAAGGTAGGAATGAAATATGATGAATGACAGTAACTTATTCACAGAGAATTAGGCATTAGTTTTCTTTTAGATTAAAATGTCAAGTGCAACCAACTCATGTCAGGTTTAGGTCATTATGTCATAATGTTATAGGTGTTTAGACATCCGATTTGAACATTTTCTTCAACATTAAAAAAAAAGTGTGGAAGTGTGCATTCAAAGAGAGCAAATCTAGGCTCTCTCAAGTCTGATTAAAAAATTATAGTGGTTTATGTAGAAAGTGTTCCATTTCATATCGTACTCACATCTGCCCAACCTACTGTATGTGTGAAAACTAGCTCAATTTTCAAAAAATATTATTTTTAACATGTTATGTAGACATCGTTTAAGCAGAAAAAAAACGAGAAAATCACAAAAAAGAAATTTGGGCCGATATGGGTTAGTAAAAAAATATGTATGAGGACTGTCAGGGTTGCAGTGTAACACGCTGTACACTAGCGGCACATCTTGGATTGGCAAATAGCTGAAACCTAATGGTGCCTTGCCAAATATTAATTATTAACCGTTTATATTGTGCCGAATGCAGTGAGTGCTGCCGATGGCCCGTGATCTGCACGCCGCAGAGATGATGGGCCGCATCGCTACCGTAGTTCGTGTGAGCAGCGAATTGCGCAACTTCTTGCGTCACGGACCAATCTTATGTCTTTATGATTTCAATTAGAATCTGTAAATTTGCAACCCGTATACAAAATATTAAACTAAATCAGTAGTTGGTTGGTAGCCTAGTGGTTCATTCGTCGATTTTCCTACTCAAGATTAAGGCCTCGATTTTCGGAGCCCATTTTTAGTGTGGTTCTGTTCACTTGTTTTATTTAAAACTTTCTTTCCCGACAAACGTTGTCCTGTAGCCCTCACTATAAATATTTATTTCTAATTTATACAAAAACACGTTTAAAATATGTTTGAATGTTAAAAAAATATTTCTGAAAGCTCGAAAGAAAATCTATCAAAAATCAGCATAGGTACCAATGTTTTCAAACCCGATGGTTGTCAAGTAGGAAAATAAAAGTTATGTTGTTATGGAATTTTTCACAGATGGCGTTGTTGTCAGTAAATCGGCTCAATACTAACTTTAATATTAGGAGAAGAATCCAATAAATCAATCATTATAAAAATCTGTTCGGCCGATCTCGAATTATAAGTTCCTTCAGAACGTAGGTTTTTATACAATAATTCCTTAAGATTATTTTTATTGCAATCACTCTGATATTTACTATTTTAGTATTTTAAAATATGAATTTACAATTAATTAGGTAAGCATTTTCTCAATAGGTACATACGAGTATTATTATGCTCCATGAGCGAAAGGAAGCCATTTTACGCTATTTTACCAAATTGAATTTATCCACTGATTCTGATTTCACACTATATCAATCAAATACATAGATCTTAATCAAATTTTTTTGCTTGTTTCAGGTAAGTTCTTCCGATTTTTAAGACTGCATTGTCTTCTCGCTTTTGGGTTCTGAAAAATAAAAGATAAGTAATAATTAGATTTTTTCAACAATTTTCGTTCTGAGATCGAATGCTTCGGACTGACTCTACCTTGGCTTTATACAATGAGACAAAATAATACAGTCCCAAATTCTCATATGGAGAGTTCTTCATTCCCAAATGATGAAATTCATGAAAATGCTAATGGGGTAACACAAAAAGTTATGCTAGGGCTTTCTCTCAGGGATAAAGGAAAGAAAATACAAAAGAAAAAAAGCAGTAGTAAGTATCATCCACAGAGTTGCAAGTCCGAAGTGGCAGAGGGACAGGGTCAGATGATCGGCTGAAAAATGGATGAAATTTGTAACCTTCTGTTATGGAGAACAAAATTCTCCTTTTTTTAATAATAGGTAATACCTAATTATGAATTACAGTCAGAATATTGTATGTCTGTCTCAAGCACATATCTACTTATACAATAATTAGATCACGTAACTCTTAGAGCAGAGGAAAGCTTAGAAAAGCCGATATTGGTCAGAAGAACACGCGGGAATAAGACCCAGAGGCAGATTGCCGATGCGTTCTCCAAATAAAGCAGAACAATAATCCAACAATACACCTGGCTGCGGACAGAAAAGCCTAGAGCAATGGTCCGCAAAGCGTGTACCGCCAGCACACTGGTGTACCGTGGTCATCAGTAGGTGTACTGCGAAAAATTGAGACCCAAGTGTTTTTAGAGGCTCATGGTTCGTACCCCTAGTATAAGTTTTCGATGATCAAATATCGAAACGATCATCGAAAGAGTTTCGAAAAATTTCCATACAAAAATGATCGAATGATTCTATCGTTTGATTTTAGAACACTATTTGCATGCTTAGTAACGCTTATTAGCGTGCAATAAGCTTTCGATAAAACTTGTACTAGCCCCACAGATTTGGCTTCTGTATTCAAAACAAAAAAAGAATGGGTGGTAAAACTTATTTATCTGCCGGTCATATTCGCCCATTTAAATGAGCTCAACATGAAAATGCAAACAGGAAATTTAACATTTCAACGTTAGTGGACAAAATTGAAAGCTTTCGAAACGTCGTCGTCTGCCGATGCAGAAAAAAGTGCAGGCTAGTGAAACACTTGGAGCTATTAGCAGAAAAAATTAACTGTTATTTTTCTAAGTACGCCCTGCAACCTATGGACAATTCTCGGATACCATTTCACTTGGACACTGATCTGACAAATAAAAAGAAGTAGAGCTTCCCTTCATTCAAGCGTGCTGTTGTGATTCTATTACCATTCCCCACAACCTTCTTATGCGAATTGTCATTTTCTACTCTCAGTATTATTAAATCGAAAGAAAGAGAAATTGTCAAAATGAGAGATGATGTCGGACGGCATGTTGATGACAATGCCAAACAGAACGGCATGGAAGAAGGAAGTAGAAGAAAAAAGTTTTATTTATTACTAGCTTTCCCGACAGCCGTTGTTCTTTGGTCTAACTCTAAATAATATTGAATTCGAATTTATAAGAATCATAAAAATGACTTTTAACCGATGTCATTCCGATTGATGCGTCTGTTTTAAACCACATATTTTCCATCCGAATTCTGTCAATCGCACCAACTATCAAACAACTGACAGTTTGTGTCAAACGACAATAATTAGATTTCAAAATTAGATTTATTCACTTGTCACGTTTTAATTTATAAAAAAATGCTCTTATTGATGGTTAACAAATATGAAATAAACTTTAAAAAAACTCCATAAAAAATCCGCGTGCGAATATTTTTAATGTCAGTGGTTGTCGGGTAAATAAAAATTGTTATTTCCAAGGAATTTTCACAGATGGCGTTCGTCTCATACTAACTTTAATATTATTTATTTTCTATCCATTTTCGATGTTTTATTAGTTATTCTGTTTTCCGGAGCGAAAAGAATCAAATAAAATAAAAATAATAAAAATCTGTTCAGCCGATCTCAAGTTATACGTATTAGAACTAACCCGACTTTTTATGATCACTATTTTGTAACAGTAGCCCTAGTATAAGTTTTCGCTGATCGAATATCGAAACGATGATCGAAAGAGTTTCGAAAAAAATTCATACTAAAATGATCGAATGATTCGATCGTTTGAATTAAGAACACTATTTGCACGCTAATAAGCGCTTATTTGCGTGCAATTATAGCTTTCGATAAAACTTGTACTAGCCCAACAGGGGACTTGCTCATATATTTCTACCAATTTCTTCCTCGTTCATAGCTGCGCGTGATAAAATCTGATCTTCAATTCGAGTGTCTGTGCACAAATCATGACGCATTCGTCACTCTAAATCCGTCACACCATAAAATTCATTTCAGAGAGAAACTCGTTTATAAATTTATATATTTTAAATGATGGGTATTGCTGAATGTCGCGCCTCAATGTCACAGGCCAACACAGAAAGAGTAGTTAGTGAGTGCCTACCTAATATAGGTAATCATTCTCGATGCGACGATGGTCTCACTCATGCCGACCGGTCTCATCTTGCGGCGGTGAAGACGGTCACCTCCACGAAAGGATGTCCATGTCTTCATGCGGCCGCCCCAAGGTTCACCGGTTCATTACGACTCGGAGTTGTGCACAAGTTATGTAACTGGGCTCCCCTCATATATTGGAGAACAATCGATGATCAAGAGATTTATTCGGTCTCCAGTCACCTAGCATCGTTTGTGTATTCAGTACCTTAATGACCGCATCTTTATGCCCTTAGGACAAAGTTATGATTTTGGGTAAGAATTTATTTATTTATAGTTAGAGTTATACTGATTTTGTGCCTACCTGCATTTTTTGTAAAATTAATGTTTTTTTGAAAACTTCTTATTTTAAGCTTTTACCAATATTTAAACCGGAATTTTACGGTTTAACTGTCTTTATGTGCATATTATGTTTTAGGTTAATACCTACTGCTTCAATGGACAGTTTGTAATTACTTTCAAACATCATTTAAAGAGCTCAGGCCCAACGCATCAATCAGTAGATATATAAATATATCTTACAGAAAAGCCTTTATTTGAGATATTTGCCGCATCAATGTGCAGATATATCGCCTATTTTTAAGATATCCGACGCCATTTTTAACAAGAGGTGCCTACTGTTTGATAACGATTTATCTCTAGGATGGCTGTCAAAATAGCGATCACTGGCGTTTATACGCTCCCGTAACACCGTGAATGTGAAGAACTATCGACTTGTTTTTTCCATAAACCATAATGATAATTATATACATCTCCATTAAACATAACGAGAATATATACATACTATAATGAATTATCATTTTGAAGCTTCGAACAAATCATATTTTTCTTCAATTTCGATCGACAAAAGATACCAATTTGCCGGTTTTCAAACAAACGATCTGGAATAAAAAATCTAAATTGTATCGAAATGGTGTTATATTTTCAAACTTTCTGTAAAATTTCAAGTTTTATAAATAATATTAATTACAAAATAATAATATGCGAAACAAAAAACAACATTTGAACCTATCAGAAAAATATTTGATTCAATACGCACTACTTAATTGTCAAAAAAGACTTCATCTGACATCAAATCTGGCGCGAAAAAGCAAATCCATAGAAATTTCCATTGTAATCAAAAGATTTCAGCATAGCAACACTGTTGTCTTCTAGATATCCATCTATTGGATAGTTTTCAATTGATGAGGCCGTCAGATTCTTTCCATCACTTTAAAGAATAAATAACTTTATCTTACAGATGGCCACCAAGAACATTTATCTACATATGCGTTGGGCCTTTTCCCCAGGCCATCCATTGAAATAGTATCTACTCTTTTTTTCTGGAAAGAACGGACACAAAAATACGAATTTTAAACTTTTTGCGCAATTCTTGACTTGCCCTTGCACTTTCGTTCAATAAAAAGGATGAGTGTGCGTAACCCACCTTTATTTGCTCAAAAAGTTTCAAATTTGTTTACATTTTTTGAATTCTCTCCAGTTAATAATTGAATCTTTTTACTGGAATAATGAGAAAAATAACTTTTAAAACATGTATATAAAAATGTTGACAGAAAACTACTGTTTGATGTCATATTATGAGTATTATGACTGTTAGAACAAGTGCCTCTACTCCACATCGTGGATGGCAAAAATAAACGGCCAAAAGTGTTCTGGCTAGGTATCGGACGGAAATGAAAATTGCCAAGAAGATTTTCCTAGATATCCGATGCGGAATTGGTTGGGGAGTACCAATAATTTTGAAGTGGTTGGTAGACGAGCGGTTACGACGCCGGCTTTCGCACTGTTTCGTGCGGAGGTCGTCGGTTCGATCCCAGCCCCCGTAGACAAATTCAAACTGGCGTTCGACTACAAACGAAGATTTCGCCAATGTATAGTGCGAAAAAATTATCTGTCCACTGGAACAAGTAAACAATTATTTGAACTAAGCAATGACACTGATATAAAATTATAAAAAGTGGACAGCTAATTTTCTTCCTACTCTACATTGTCGAAGAATTCGTTTGTAGTCGATCGCCAACTGCATTTTGTCTAGGCCCCCAGGTACCGATCATTTTCCTCTTTCACGAGTAGCTTACTGCGAAAGAGTCAAATAGTGTATTTGTGTCCACAGTGAGAAAGAAGAAATATAAAAAAAAATGTTCATACAGAAGATATTTGGTATTTTCCAAAATTTGGTACAAACTGGGGAAAAACCTGAAATGAGAAGAAATATTACTTACTATTTTTTTAACTTTGAACATTGCATAACTTGCTATAATAACAATAAAATAATCAATATGGAGGTATAAGTATGTGATTTTGCAGAGGTATTTCTGGCACGCAGTTTCGTTTCTGTGCGTTGAACTTTCCAGCATACAAAATTTATTGTCAACTGCTTCAACAAGACATGATATTCAGATGTGGAAGATAATACAATATACATAATCGTACTAGCAGCAAAAATTGTCGGACGAAAGGTAGGTATATAAAAGTGTCATTTACCTTTTAATAAGTTATTTGGTGGTCTAGCGGCTACGACGCCGGCTTTCGCACTGTTTCGTGTGGAGGTCGTGGGTTCGATCCCAGGTGCCGACTATCTTCCCCTTTCACGACACAAGCTTTAAATAGCTTACTGTGAAAGAGTCATTGTGTGTATTTTTGTGTTCACTTCGAGTGAGCACAGATTCATTAAAAAAAAACATTATGATATCGTCCCATTCGGGTATCAATTTATTTTACTTTAATACGTTGAGAACAGCAGACAACTAAAATTTCCTCCCGAAACAACAGTTTCATGAAAAATGTTTCCCTCTGATCTGAGACAGGCCAAACCCGGGTAAAAATTTCAAGTGAAAAAAAAATAGAAAAACTCTGCCCGACCGAAAATCGAACCCGGGACCTCGTGATCTGAAGTCAACGCCTATATCTCTAGGCTACCGAGATCAGTATATAAGTATGTATGAAAAATATTTTGCGGGGGGTTAGAATGTTTTCGAAAAAACCGAACTACGAACGGACTTACTAATTAGTATATAGGATGATGATATTCACGTACACATGCACATCCACGCAGGTATGCAGTTATGCACATCCTGCTTGGGTCACTGGTCACAGCTGTTACTGTTGTTGCATTTTGATATTTATTATCATTACTCTGATTGTTTATCTGTTTTGTGTTTTGCATTTTACGGTTGCAATTGTTTTTACCTACTGAATATATAAACAAATCTATTTAATGCTTACATATTGTAGTTTTCACGGTATTATGAAACAGCACTGAAGTAGGGTCTCCTTAATTAATATAACAGATCTTTGTCAACATTTTGTGGTATTTTCTTCACGAGTTTCTGACAAAAATGCCAATTTCTTCTAATTGATGAGTTAGCTCATAGCTGTAAAATCATATTTGTTTTTATAACATTCAGCTAACATTTATTTATTTATTTACAATGGGATAGGCACTAGGCAGTTATTTGATTTTGTACACAACATTCTTATTATAATGTCTATATTCTTGTGAGCATTTTTAGGTAATAACTAATGACTCTAACAATTCATTACTGATGTTCGATTTTTAATTTGGCCGCAGTCTTTAAATTTAGTTGCTCTATTGTTCTCAATAATTTCCAACTTTTATCTCTATATTTCATTAATTATTAAATATCTACTTGTTGTATAGGTACATGGGATTTTTCGATGTGTCGAAAATTCTCATATAGTTTGGAGTTTCGGAGACTTAAACATTACCACCTAATGGCGGACGTTGTTAACGTAAAGTGATCACACTAAGCCAGCCTTAGAAATAACAGTAGATGACGGTCGTAAGCCCGTAGTGGTTTGTTCCATTCAAAAATCGAACATCGGTAATAATTTTGTACCATTAGAAACTTGTGATTTATGAATTCTTCTGCTTCTTAATTCCGCTCCCTAAATGGAGTAGGTATATGGTCTACACAAGTCCTCGCCATGCTGCCCTGTCCCCTGCTATCCCCACTGCTTCATCCCAGACGACCCGGCTCCCCAAAGATCCGCCTCGTATAGTCTTCTTTTTATGATTTGGAGGGTTCTACCGCATATTCTGGTGCCATATTGATTTATCCATAATGGTTCAAATTTAAAAAAAAAGTAACCATGGAAAATTGAACATT
This sequence comes from Mystacides longicornis, assembly GCA_963576905.1. Lineage (NCBI taxonomy): Eukaryota > Metazoa > Arthropoda > Insecta > Trichoptera > Leptoceridae > Mystacides > Mystacides longicornis. The sequence continues at coordinate 33,463,582 of OY756426.1, read as the reverse complement.
CTTCTTCTTTTTTTCTAGATTACCGGCGAATCATTCTATTGGGAACGTATTGCGCCGTGGTTTTGAAAATCTACATAATATTTTAGTCCGTTTATATTTTTGAAGGCACATCAATCGTAGAAAACAGACGTTAAGGTCAGATATTAATATGCCCAGAGCCGTACAAAATGCTGTAGAAGGTTCTTAAATACAATTTGCTGCATTAACTTTAATATATTTAGAGCTATTTAAAAAACTCAATTTTTTTAGGAACTTCATACAAATTTCTCAAAAAAGACAGTAAGCCATCATTTGGAAACAAAATTACTCATGTAAAAGTTGAATGGAATCTTGGTACTACGGTATGAAAATGTAATAAAATAATTGTAGATTGATTTGTTATACATATAGATGTTATTCAAATCTTATTATTCTCAATAAATAAAGATTTAATGAAAAAAAAAATGCAAAATAGTTCCTCCATTTTGAAGTTTGACAGCTGCATTTATCACACATAGCACAAATCACCCTCTATGGGTGGAATGCCTAATTAATTATCACAGGGTGTAGGGAATGTAGCTAAGATTCAAACCACAGAGCGCTCTCTATGAAAACTTGCAAATTATGTCGGTAGGTTCGTATAATATTATGAGGTCGGTAAAACAGCTACATTATAGAGGTCTGTTAAGCAATGGGAAGCTAGACTAGAACCTGTTTAATTACCTACCGATCAAGCCTGACAATCGGAATCAAAAACGTAAAGCAAGACGGGTTTACCGCACAGCTGCGGCACAAGGGACTGTAAAAAAGGGTATTATTACAGCCGCGGGTGGAGCACCCAGTGCTCGGTACGATGGCCTCTCGTCTGCTTCTGCGCCCGGCGGCTCTCGCGTCTGCTTCTTCGCCCTGCGCCCACGACGAAACTATTCGTCTCACACGTCGGTCGTCAGCTGCGCTTTTCGTCCCCTGGCTTGTAGAGTCCCCAGACAGAGATCAAAGATCAGAGCTGGTTAGCCTCGTACACCAGGAATCTACTCAGAACACTTAAAGCTTCAGACGTCGGTGCGTACGTAGAATAGCCTCGGTCCAATGGTATCGGTCGTTGTCCAGGTCCACAGCAAAGGTCCAGTCCACGATCCAATCGTCCGGTCAGAGGGGTCACACAGGTCAGCGAAGGGGTTCCAGGTCAGGTCAGGTCAGGCAGTTCCAGGTCAGATCAGGCAGGTAGGCAGGCAGGCAGTCAGGCAGGCAGGCAGGTAGGTAGGTAGAATAAAACACCAAGTGTATACGAGGAATGATAAATATATTGCACAAATATGGTCTCTTAAATTCTAGTCGAAGTGCGCTTGCGGCTATACAATACCGCGCGCTAGTGGAAAATGGTCTGGAGTACATCCCGTTCGCGCTACGGGGAATTGGCGACGTAAGTAAGCTGGCGAGCTATTTTCCCGCCAAAACTCTTTTCCCGCCCAAACCATTACCACCAGCTCAGCGCACCTCGACATAGAGCTACACAATTTACAATATTACACATAATGTAGGTACATATTACATAATGTATGTACATATCTACCTGCCGGTAGATATGCACATAGGCCTACACTATTCTTATGAGAGCCGTGCTGCCACTCATGGCCACTGCCGCTCCAAGTTCGGCACCACCAGGGTCTCAAACCGCTGGTGTGCCTTTCCAACAGATATGTCCACCAGCAGGTAGACATATTGATACCACCAGGTATCGGCATGAGCCACTACATGCTACATGATCGGCACCACCAGGGTCTCAACCTCTGGTGTGCTCTTCAGGGGTCTCTGCTGGGTTGCTTGGCCGTCTCACAGCCCAACCACAGCATGCCCAGCCTCGTCAGTGTCTCATCGACTGAGAGGCTTTAGTATTTAGTAGGTAGGTACCTCCTTTATCTACCCTCTTCTAGGTAGTGCATGTGCTGGGTTGTTTCGCCGTCTCATGGCGCAACCGCAGTCACAGCATGCTTAGTCCCGCCAGTGTATCTTCCACTGGCGGGCTTTCTCTCAGTAAGGCTCATAGGTAGGTACCTCCTCTCAAAGCTTATACCTACAGAGAGCTAATATACATACATTTAGCTGGCCCCCTACCTCGGCACAAGGGAGAAATCATCCTTTATTGATTGTCCGAGGTGAGGGACGCAACGATAATACAATTTTCACATATAATGTACATTAAAGTATCGTTAGGTATGTACCTAATCGTCAGGTATGGGGACACGAGGCGAGGATCAACGAGACTCGACGGCCCGCGGTTATGCGGGGCCCCCCGATACACACTAGTGCGGGGCGCCCCGTGGTGCACCACCGGGCGTGCATGCTCCGCGGTCGTCACTTTATTCGGGTCCTCGTGTTCCCATACTTGATAGGTATTTACATGACGTCATTCACATACTGCCGTTCGATACACTCCCCCCGTGAGTGCTCTGCCTCACCACTGGTTCTCGACGGCATCTCCCCCCCGGGGATCACGATCAGCTTCGTCGCTGGTCTGGTGTAGTTGCCGGATGCTGTTCTGATGTCTGCTGACCTGACCTGCCCATCGTCTGCTACGCTGGTCTTCGTTACCACCCCCTTAGGCCACACATTTCGAGGCTGGCTCGGGTCTAGGAGCCAGACCAAGTCGCCTTTCTGGATGGGGGGGGCAGGGGTCTTCCATCTATGGCGTTCTCGAAGGGTCGGCACGTATTCTCGCAGCCATCGTCGCCAGAACTTGTCTGCTAGCTGCTGCGCCAACCTCCACTGCTTTCTGAGGCAGACATCGTCAGCTTCGGGCCCATAGTAGGCCAAACATGGTCTACCACTCGGTGAACCGATGAGGAAGCCCGATCAGCATCATCGGCGTCACGGGCTCACCAGGATTTCTCAGCTGCTCTCTTGAGGTGGCGACGATCTGCTTCGGGAGGCGTAGACCGTGGATGGTGTTGGCTTGAATAGCGTACGTGGGCCCATCGCCCCGCACTTTTGCCTTCACCCTCATCGAGGCCACTTCGGTGGTGCTCATTTCTTGCACCCCGCTGAGCCTCAGCTTGGAGCTGCGCCCTGTGGCCCCGATGTCTCTGGCAACCTCCTCTTCTAGGAGAGTCACCGTGGACCCCTCGTCAAGGAGCGCGTATATCTGTCGCTCCCCGCAGGGGCCCACAACTGTCACTGGTAGCACCTTCAGGAGGACCGGTAGTTCGGCCCTCCAGGTATTTGTCACTATCTCACTGACACTAGTCGAGGTGTGGAGCGTTGGGTGGTGAGGCTTGCCGCAACCCTCTATTGAGCATCTCGAGAGGCACTTGTTACTTGTGTGCTCGCTGCTCAGGCACGCGAAGCACAACTTCTTCAAGCGGACGGCCGCCCACCTCCCTTGAACATCTTTTGCGATGTATTCGTGACACTTGGCTGTCGGGTGCCTTCTCTGGCACAGGCAGCACCTGCCTTTTGGTGCCTTTCGGGGGGTTTGACGTCTTGGCGGCGCCTCAGGTCGGGGGGCCGGCCCCCCCTCCTCTGCTACGCATTCAGCGTAGGCCGCCATCACTGGGCGTGCTTTCGCCTTGGGGAGCTTCTGCTCCCTCACGAAGCCCGCATTCTTCAGCGTCTCCCTCCATGCGTGGTAGAAGTCGCTGAGTTCGAGGAGGGAGCGCTCCCCCCTTCTGCCTTCATTGGCCTCAGCCCACTTGACGCACTCCCATGCCGGCATCTTCTCGAGGAACTGCCCCAGCAGCCTCTGGTCCGACAACAAAATTCCATTTTTGACAGGTGCCAACGTCGACACCGCATTGTCCACCAACAGGCAGAACTCGTGGACCTCCTCAAGGCACACGGTGTTGAGAGACCGTGGCCTGCATCTCTGAAGGAGGTCCTTGACGATGGCCTCGGCGGTGTTGCTACCGCCGTAATGCTCGTCGAGGGCCGCCATCACTCTGACAGCGGCCCCGGAGCCCGACCAATATAAGGTCGGGCCTACCACCCTGCGGGCTTCTCCTCGCAGGGCGTGATTCAGACGGGCGCGATTCTCCGCGTCCGTCCATCCGAAGGTCTTAGTGGTCTCTTCGAATATTAACTTGAACCCTTGCCACTCGGCTGGGTTCCCGTCGAACGTAGGCAAGTCTCTCACCCCCGTCTGGCGGGCCAACACATTGTCCCGCCATTCACTGTCACGGTCTCGGACACCGTATCCGTGACGAGGTACATCGTCGTACCGAGGGGGGCGGGCCCCAGCTTCTACCCATTCGTGGGTAGCACTCACCCGTGCGGGGCGCGCGGTAGGTAAGGCCGGGGGCCACATATCGTTATCGATATTTGTCTTATGACCACTATTCTTGTTCCGAGTGCCCGCGGGTACTGAACCACGGGCATGATCGTCAGCACAGCGATTGAGAACAGTGGCGGCGCCAGCAGGCGCCGGGACGCGGTAACTATCATCGACGGCGCCAGCAGGCGCCGCCATGAAGTACCTAGCGTCGTTGGGCGTCGCGACGCTATACTTAGCATCGGGCGCCGGGACGCTTAGACGGGCGTCGTTGGGCGCCGCGATGCGGTAAAATGCGTCGTTGGGCGTCTCGACGGTGTACCTAGCGTCGAGGGCGTCGTTAGGCGCCGGGACGCGGTACATTCCGTCTCTTTGTGTCGCGACGCTGTACCTAGCGCCGTAGGCGTCGTTAGACGCCGGGACGCGGTACATGCCGTCTACAGGCGCCATGACGCTGTACCTAGCGTCGGGGGCGTCGTTAGACGCCGGGACGCGGTACATGCCGTCTACAGGCGCCACGACACGGGACACACGCTCACTGTTCACGACACTTTCGCCTCGGGGCACACGCACAACACTGTTCTGGGCGGGGGCCGCCATGCGGGCGGGGGCTGCCATGCGGGCGGGCGCGGTGATGCCGCCTTCGAGAGCAGCGGCTCTCGGAAAAACATTGTTCGACGGACCAGGAGGTCCCGCGGACATCACTTCTGCACTGTTCAACGGGCCAGGAGGCACCGCATTGTTCACTGACGGACCAGACGGGTCCGCATTGTTCGCTTGTTCACAAGAATAATTGTTCAACGGGCCAGGAGGCACCGTACTAATCACTGACGGACCAGACGGGTCCGTATTGTTCACTTGTTCACAGGAATAATTGTTCAACGGGCCAGGAGGCACCGCAATATTCACCTGCAAACTCGCGTCAGTGCTCGCGGGCACTGCTTCACAAGGGGCACTCGCGGGTGCCTGCTCGTGGTACACGGGTGCACGGGCTGCACGATGGGTGGCTAGCTCGGCCTGGCTAGCCGCCAGCGCCTTCCGCAGCTCTTCCATCTGTCTCAGCATTTGGTGCACCGTGTCATCAGTCCTCGATGTTCTAGAGCTGGATTCTGAAGAGGCATCGGAGTCTCGGCGTTCAGCAGCTTCACTCCGTCCGGCTTCAGATCTCAGCGACATGGGCATCGTAGGTTGCAGTGGGTGATCCGGCTCGAAGGACCAATTTGTACCGCACAGCTGCGGCACAAGGGACTGTAAAAAAGGGTATTATTACAGCCGCGGGTGGAGCACCCAGTGCTCGGTACGATGGCCTCTCGTCTGCTTCTGCGCCCGGCGGCTCTCGCGTCTGCTTCTTCGCCCTGCGCCCACGACGAAACTATTCGTCTCACACGTCGGTCGTCAGCTGCGCTTTTCGTCCCCTGGCTTGTAGAGTCCCCAGACAGAGATCAAAGATCAGAGCTGGTTAGCCTCGTACACCAGGAATCTACTCAGAACACTTAAAGCTTCAGACGTCGGTGCGTACGTAGAATAGCCTCGGTCCAATGGTATCGGTCGTTGTCCAGGTCCACAGCAAAGGTCCAGTCCACGATCCAATCGTCCGGTCAGAGGGGTCACACAGGTCAGCGAAGGGGTTCCAGGTCAGGTCAGGTCAGGCAGTTCCAGGTCAGATCAGGCAGGTAGGCAGGCAGGCAGTCAGGCAGGCAGGCAGGTAGGTAGGTAGAATAAAACACCAAGTGTATACGAGGAATGATAAATATATTGCACAAATATGGTCTCTTAAATTCTAGTCGAAGTGCGCTTGCGGCTATACAATACCGCGCGCTAGTGGAAAATGGTCTGGAGTACATCCCGTTCGCGCTACGGGGAATTGGCGACGTAAGTAAGCTGGCGAGCTATTTTCCCGCCAAAACTCTTTTCCCGCCCAAACCATTACCACCAGCTCAGCGCACCTCGACATAGAGCTACACAATTTACAATATTACACATAATGTAGGTACATATTACATAATGTATGTACATATCTACCTGCCGGTAGATATGCACATAGGCCTACACTATTCTTATGAGAGCCGTGCTGCCACTCATGGCCACTGCCGCTCCAAGTTCGGCACCACCAGGGTCTCAAACCGCTGGTGTGCCTTTCCAACAGATATGTCCACCAGCAGGTAGACATATTGATACCACCAGGTATCGGCATGAGCCACTACATGCTACATGATCGGCACCACCAGGGTCTCAACCTCTGGTGTGCTCTTCAGGGGTCTCTGCTGGGTTGCTTGGCCGTCTCACAGCCCAACCACAGCATGCCCAGCCTCGTCAGTGTCTCATCGACTGAGAGGCTTTAGTATTTAGTAGGTAGGTACCTCCTTTATCTACCCTCTTCTAGGTAGTGCATGTGCTGGGTTGTTTCGCCGTCTCATGGCGCAACCGCAGTCACAGCATGCTTAGTCCCGCCAGTGTATCTTCCACTGGCGGGCTTTCTCTCAGTAAGGCTCATAGGTAGGTACCTCCTCTCAAAGCTTATACCTACAGAGAGCTAATATACATACATTTAGCTGGCCCCCTACCTCGGCACAAGGGAGAAATCATCCTTTATTGATTGTCCGAGGTGAGGGACGCAACGATAATACAATTTTCACATATAATGTACATTAAAGTATCGTTAGGTATGTACCTAATCGTCAGGTATGGGGACACGAGGCGAGGATCAACGAGACTCGACGGCCCGCGGTTATGCGGGGCCCCCCGATACACACTAGTGCGGGGCGCCCCGTGGTGCACCACCGGGCGTGCATGCTCCGCGGTCGTCACTTTATTCGGGTCCTCGTGTTCCCATACTTGATAGGTATTTACATGACGTCATTCACATACTGCCGTTCGATACAACGGGTATAAGCTAGTTCTAAATAATGCAGCAAAAGTTGCAAGTTTTTAAATTTTACAATATGATACCTACAGATAATTTTGTTGATTTTTAACGAATATAATTATTGTAACTGTCATTTTGAGATATTTATACGTACACCTCGTACGTTAAAAAATTTTTAATCATCGTTTGGGTTTAAACTTAAAAATAGTTGATCTTCTAAACTACAATTCGTCTGTAAGTCGAAATTCGTTGCTACGAGAAATTAAAAACTCATAGATGTTTGAAAAAAAAAGTGATACTTCAGCTGAATTTCCAATCCGGTTCCTACATAGGAAGGAAATTCGTCAAATTTTCCCCACGTGGTTATAATTTTTGGAACCCTGAAAGGGTCGATATGACAGACTTATAGTATAAATCAAACCCTTTTTAATGCCTGTCATCCTACAGGTTTTGCTGCTAAGGAGAGCATTGTGCTCACCCTAGCAATGAGGAGCTAGGAGTGTCTCAAAGGCTGTGCCAGTTCTTACGCAAGAGTTTACGCCATGCACAGTACCTACTGATGCTCACAGATACTGCAAAGGAACATCAACATTGTAGTACCTACTCATACCAGATGCCTACATGTCAGTAATGTGGTATTGAAATGGTTGTCAGACGTACCTAATGGTTGATGTAATGCGCCGGAGAAGCGCCCATTGTATTGTCTTCAACTCCTTTTAGGGATTATCCCCCGCAAGGCGAGAGACATCGATTCATTATTGGTTTTTCGAAATCCTGACTTTAAATCCCACAATATAGAATACCATCGTCAATGACAATAATTTGCGAAATCGTTGATTGACTATTTCTTAACACATGCTCATCCATAGTTAATTTATTTGGTGCTTTATCAGCCAATATTCACAGGGTTTATTGTTTTCACCATGTCGTGCCTTTTTACAGGTTTTGTAGACATATTATTTATGTTCAATTTTTCATTCTCAAGATTTTATTTTAGATCGATCAGTCGATCTTTTGCTGGAGTTTTAAGATAGACGTAAAATGTCCTTCATATTCGATTCAAATAAACCATACACAGATATGGTAGCAAATAACACAATTTTATCGAGCGAAAAACATGTAAGGATAGTTTGCCGTATGCATAGTTGTAAGTAAACAAATTCTTGTGATATTATATCCTACTTGAAATATGAGGTCATTTGTCGTTTGGAAAATTACGATATACCGCAGTTGAAGACCACGGATTTGCTTTAATCGTCATTTTCGTTGGGTTATTGTCTCTAATTTCTTTAGAAATGCTCTGCATTCGGAAATCAGTAAAGTGGGTTTCTGCATTAGATCCTTGCTTATATTCCTTGTCTTGTCAGCATTTTCATCAGATAGTATTTTTAGGGATAGTTGCCAATCAGCATCCCAAGGATAATACAACAGGAACAACAGCCCAGCAGGCTTAATCAAACAGAAAGACGATGTAAAGAGAGATAATTAAATATTTATTTTTATTTATTTATTTAATTTTTGCTACATTTATAAAAAAATATGATGAAAAAAAATACAAAAATATTCCCAACTAGGCAAGCCTGTCTTAGGGAAAAATATATATTACATATTGGTATTCAATAATATAAGTGTTAGAACTTAATAACTAATTAGGTATATAAAAGCAATGCTGCTGGTGTACGTATTTTTAAATTGATTTTAAAGTAAAATCTTTATAGTTTTACAGTTTATACAAAATTATACAAAATCATCAAAGCTTAATTATTTCTTAATCTACAATCTTAATGAAATAAATAAACAATTATAGGCCTCTTTGTTATACTTAACTAGAGGACATTGAGTAAATAGATATCAATGATTTCTTTAACAAATAAAATAATAAATTTAAATTTAAATTTAGGCAAGGAAATTCATCAGGTGTTCACTATCATCCTGTTTCAAGAACTGAACAATTGATCTTTTAAACTTAAAGCTATTTAATCTTTTGTAACTACTATCTAATTGATTATATAATCTAGGACCGTTAAACATGTCGCATTTCTGCCCCATAGCGGTCCTCATACGGGGCACAACGGCCTGTATCTCTAGGACTTTCCTAGTAAACCGTTTGTTCGGGTTCTGTCGTGCTTTTTTTATTGCTAAGTGGGTACTGCAGAGTACGGATGATATATATAATTGTCTAATCCTAAGGACATCGAAAAGGTTAAATAGCTCTTTGGAGGGGTATGTGCGTGGTTTCCGAAGTATAATCTTAAGTATTTGCTTTTGAGCTCTATCCACTACGTTAATAAATGTTTCCGCACAACCTCCCCAAGAGACAATACCATACATTAATATAGATTGGCAAATGGCAAAATATACACTTTTTAAGGTTTTTATGCTTAGTATGTTTCGCAAATCTCTAAAAATATACATGGATCTTCTTAATTTATTAGCTATGTTTTTAGTATGCTCGTCCCATTTTAACTTATTATCTATCAAGACTCCCAAATATCTAATACATTTTGTGCTAATGACATCCTCACAGTTACATAATATCTGGTTCATATTACGTGAATGGACTTTTAAAGATTTAATATTACTAGGCTGCCCTGCTTCTGTTATGCTAAACGTAATGAATTTCGTTTTTTCTATATTTAAACTGAGTAAGTTATCATCGAGCCAGTGTTTGACTCTGCACATTTCCCGTTCACTTTTTTCTAAAACTTCATTCCAATTAGTAGCAGTAAATAAAATGACAGTGTCATCGGCAAATGTGGTTATCTCTCCGTTTATATTCAGATCGCAGAGTTCATTAATGAATATATTAAATAATATTGGTCCAAGTACACTACCTTGTGGAACTCCGTAATGTATATCAGCCTTTTCACTAAGGACATTATCTATTTTAACTACTTGAGTTCTCTTCGAGAGATAACTCCTGAACCAATTTAGAGCTGTACCCTCAATTCCAAGATTCTTCATTTTGTGAAGTAGCAAGGGATGCGATACTGTGTCGAACGCTTTTGCTAGGTCCATAAATACAGCTATACACTTATTATTATTATCTAAGTTTTTAACTACACCTTGGGATAAGCGCTTTATCGCATCTGTTGTACCCAGTTTTTCTCTAAATCCAAATTGGCATTTCGAAAGAATCTTATTGGAATCTAAGTAGTGAGTGAGTCTATTTTTTACAATTTTTTCTATGATTTTTGATATAGTATTGAGGATGGAAATTGGTCTGTAGTTTTTCATAATCTGGTTGTTGCCCCCTTTATATAACGGTAACACTAGAGCTTCTTTGCAGTGGTCTGGGAATAAACCACTCTTGAGACTTAAATTTATAATTTTAGTGAGTGGTATTTTCAAAAATGTATGATATTTTTTAAATATACTGGATCCCAATCCATCAGTTCCCCCTGTGGTCCCTTCTTTTAAGCTTAAAATAACTCTAGAGACTTCATCACTAGAAGAAGGAGTAAGAAATATATTGCTTTGGAATTGTTTTGTTTGTTCATAATTAGTTGATCGGTGCCTATTGTTATTTAATTTATCCGCCAGTTCTTCACCTACACTTACAAAGTAATTATTAAAGACGTTTGCGACTTTACTTGGATTTTGATTAACATCAAATGTTCCGCTAATAGTAGTTATTTTACTTATGTTGGTATAATTGTGCTTTTTTATATTGGCTGCTTCCTTAATAACTTTCCATGTTTCTTTTAAGTTGTTTTGACTTAGATCAATTTTTCTCCTAAAGTAGTTTTCTTTAACATTTTTGATAATCGATGTACAGATATTACGGTATCTTTTATACTGATCCCGTATAAGTACATCCGCTGGTAAAAGTTTACATTTCGCATGTAGTTTGTCCCTCTTATCAATACAGTTTAAAATACCTTTTGTCATCCAGGGTTTCGTAATTTTATTTTTCCTAATAACTCTATGACTATGTTTGTTTACGTATGTTCCTAAAGTTTGTACAAAAAAAGTTGTAGCTTCGTTTACATCATTTGATTCGGTAACAATAACATTAAAAATTGTTGGTTGGTAGCCCAGCGGTTACGGTTACTCCGGCTTTCGTGTGTAATGTCTCATGTGGAGGTCGTGGGTTCGATCCCAGATGCCGAACATTTTCCTCTTTCACAACACAAGCTTTAAGTAATATACCGTGAAAGAGTCAAAAAGTTTATTATATTCACTTTGAGTGAGCACAGATTCGTTTAAAATAAATACCTACTACTAAAATAACCGAGTAAACATTTGAATAACCCAAAATTCTCCTAGAATTATGGGTGAAAGATGGTACCACCGCATTATGAATGACGCTATATGCCGGCACACCCAGCGTGAGCCCATCACTTCTACTTACTATTATGTGGAGGAGATGGACTTGGCTGGGACATGTGTTAAGAATGCCGAATGACAGGTGGCTGATGAGAGCGCTGTTCTTCTACCCATCAAGGTCCCGAAGACGAGGAAACCCTATCATACTGTCGAATCGAAATCGAAATTCGTTGCTATGAGAATTGCAGAGCTGAGGAATCTGGACATAATGTAGGAGGAGGTCATCAATATTGCGCAAGATCGAGCGCAATGGAGAGCTCTTGTTGCCTCCCTATGCCTGTAAGTGGGGCGTAAAGGGGCGAGTTTGGATGGATTGGAAACATTTGAATGGGAAACGATGAAAATAGTACCTACACAAAAAATGAGACCAATGACTCTATGAAGAAGACATATTAACTTGTTTGGGCTGGCATTTTTCTTTCTTAATTAAGCACACTTTAATTACTTGGCTAATTTCGCGATGCTCGCAACTTCGAAGGCCGCATCTCCAATTATCATCTCTCTCATCAGTGGAGAGTTCTTGCGGTGAGCGAAGACGAAATTGGCCAACCACTTCAAAGTAAATTAGGTTTACGTTTATTTCAATTTTCGCCACCCGAGGGCAAACGATGATTAGATACCGTTCAACAGTGATTATGATTTTTAAAGATTACTTGGTGAATTGGTGCAGCATTAATACTCACATAGTGGTTTTATTGGATTGGTTCTCACGTGAATAAAAATTTATCACACATTACGTTAAATACGGCGTAGGTATGTGATGACCCATCATCACCAATCTTTTTAAGTTCATCTGTTAAAAAAAATTAGCGCATAGCGCAATTCCGTTACCTCCAATAATGTTTTGATTGAAACGTGGACTGGAATAAAATAAAGGAAATCTCTATTATAAAAATGGAGAGCTATTTTCCGTGGTCATCGTATCACGCCTAAACGGCTGGACCGATTTCGCTTATTCTTTTTTTGCGTGTAAGCTTTTATCAGGAGAAGGTTGCTGTGAAAGAAAAAATTAAAAAAGTTGCGTGAAAAATTAGAAAATTAAAGAAAACTCTAAGTAGTTAATTTTTTAGTACTTTTAACAATATAGATTTTATTACAAATTTGAAAAATTGAAATTTAATTAAAGTTTGACAGGAACTGTCGATTGTTTGATTGTTGGTGCGAGGAAAATATTATATGGTTTGAAACAGAAGCATCGCTCTGCCCCCGTAGACAAATTCAAACTGGCGTTCGACTACAAACGAAGATTTCGCCAATGTACCTATAATGCGAAAAAATTATCTGTCCACTGGAACAAGTAAACAATTATTAAAACCAAGCAAGTCATTGCTTGTCATCAAGTGTCAACTTATATAAAAATATAAAAAGTGGACATCTAATTTTCTTCCTACTCTACATTGTCGAAGAATTCGTTTGTTGTCGATCGTCAACTGTATTTTGTCTAGGCCCTCTAGTACATTGGCTAAAAGGCTTATCATTATACAAATTCGAAATCAACATTCATAATTAGGAACACGGGACAACGTCTGTCGGGAAAGCTAGTTAAGTATAAATACAGCAGGGATGGATGTTCACTTTTTTATTTTACTCTATTAAAGCAAACAGACGGTTATTATAACCAAATAGTACCTATGGTAGAACATACCTATTTTAAATCTGCAAAGTTGTCAATTTTTTATTTTACTCTATTAAAGCAAACAGACGGTTATTATAACCAAATAGTACCTATGGTAGAACATACCTATTTTAAATCTGCAAAGTTGGCAATTTTTTATTTTACTCTATTAAAGCAAACAGACGGTTATTATAACCAAATAGTACCTATGGTAGAACATACCTATTTTAAATCTGCAAAGTTGGCAATTTTTTATTTTACTCTATTAAAGCAAACAGACGGTTATTATAACCAAATAGTACCTATGGTAGAACATACCTATTTTAAATCTGCAAAGTTGGCAATTTTTTATTTTACTCTATTAAAGCAAACAGACGGTTATTATAACCAAATAGTACCTATGGTAGAACATACCTATTTTAAATCTGCAAAGTTGGCAATTTTTTTATTTTACTCTATTAAAGCAAACAGACGGTTATTATAACCAAATAGTACCTATGGTAGAACATACCTATTTTAAATCTGCAAAGTTGGCAATTTTTTATTTTACTCTATTAAAGCAAACAGACGGTTATTATAACCAAATAGTACCTATGGTAGAACATACCTATTTTAAATCTGCAAAGTTGGCAATTTTTTATTTTACTCTATTAAAGAAAACAGACGGTTATTATAACCAAATAGTACCTATGGTAGAACATACCTATTTTAAATCTGCAAAGTTGGCAATTTTTTACTATTATTAAATGTGCACACATTATTTAAGTGGGGCATTACATTAATTAATTCTTTTGTATCTCTTTATATTATAGCCTAAATGTATAATATGTTTTGTTTGTTTGTTGTGCCATAAGGAATAAATTAATCCACGTTCGCTCCCAGTGGGGAGCATGTGAACGCCACGAAGTTCCTCCAAGCCTCTCTATCTTGCGTCATTTCCCCAGCTTAGTCCAGCATCTCGTAAAACCGCAGTGAATGCCCGCTTGATTGTTAATTTTGGCAAGCCTCGCCCATCCATGATTATGAACAAAAATAAATTTAAAAAAAAATGTTAGAAAAAAACAGAAGAAGGAGATAAACTAGAGGAGGGGTTTAATCTTCTGTTATATTAAATAAACATAAACATCTGACAAGCAGGAAAATCGACCCTACCTTGTTTGTATTTAAAATCTTTTCCTGTAAAATTGTAATGAGTATGACTTGCCAAAGATGAATAAATAAATGTATTAAATAGAAAATTAGATGAACAAGAAAATATGTGTCAATGTTGGATATTTTGATATGGAAAGAAATGAGAATATTTGGAAGGAATCTGGTTTGGAAGTTAGTGTTGTGACAAAGATGAAGGTTAAAAGTTGAGATGGTTTAGGCATGTGAAAAGAATGCATGCCAATATAATATCAACAAGAGGAAGTGGATTGGACACATAGATTCGTCCTCAAGGAATGCCCGGTCAGATGTAAAAGAAATAGGAGAGGTTGTATGAGAAATTTTATATCGGTGGAACTAAACCAACAACTACCTATGTGTGGATAGAAAAGAGCGGTGGTCTGCTGTCTCTGTCTGCCTCTAAAGGGAAATGGCGTGATAGGTAAAAAAAATCTGGATTTTGTCTTCTGCTCGGATACGCCATATAAATAATAGAGCGTTGAGTCTTTTATTAAAATCTGTAAGAATAATTTTCTTTCTTTTTTTCGTCGTAATATCCATTGATCAATAATAAAAATGTCGGTTGAAAAGATTTGTGAAACCATAGTGTAATTTTATTCATAGAAAATTTCTTTAAAGTCCGTTTGAATACAAATTAGTCCATTAAGTTCGTCTCTACAAGTATTCCAAGCACACGCTAATAATGTCTTGCATATTTGTATCGGTTAGTGTGAATATGGACTGATTGGACGTGGTTTGGGAGGAGGTCATAAGCATTACGCAAGATCTTGTTGCCTTTATATTATATGCCCCTGAGTGTGGTTCAGAGGGAGATTGTATGTATTTTATGTATGTAGTGTGAAGATATTAGACTCAACGTTAAAAAATACTCATGGAGTATCGATTGATAGCTCTCATGATATTTCATACAATTTATGATGATTGAGAAGCCTTTGAAGAACGCTTTGTGAGCGCGCTGAAGTTTTCTTCATCCACATCACGTTGTTGTTTTTTTTTTCTTTTTTATTCCTTTATTTTCCATTAAAACTCACAAATTGTACTTTTGTATATTGGAATTAACTATCCCACTAGACGATATCTGTTCTGATTGATTTAGAATTTCTGAGAGTAGATTTTTTTTTTAATTAATACTTTGTCTTCTTCAGATTAGTTGGTAGATCCTGATATAGATAGGGCTCGTTTATTAAACAAGTTGGTTCAAAGAGGTGCAAGGGGGTAGAGAGTAGAAGGGAAACGGCAGGGGGAGAAGATGTAGGGAGAATGTTTCGTGTATAATTTTTTTGCTCAACTGCAGTATTGGAGGTCAGGACCTAGAGTTGGAAATGCGGCCCTTGGCCTTTGTGGGCATGCAATATCCATAATGAAGTACACACCGTTTTTTTATATAAAAACACCTTATTCGTTTTTATAATTTTGTTTCATAAATATTAATACACGTGATTTTTTGAAGAGGATGGGATGAGTCTGAAACATCCTGGTTTATCTTGGAGGGAGAAGGTTGAAAAATGTCGCTAAAAACACTATTTAAACGAGCCCACACTTATTTTATTTTTTCAAAAGTAATATTGTTCACAATTTAGCACACAGGTAAAGAATAAAATAATATTATATATCCCTTTGCGATAAACAGTGAGGAATATAATAAAAAATACAATAAAACAGTTACTTAAAAAAACATTTACTTCTAAAGTGTGAATGCATGTGTTAGTGTATGCCTGTCATAGGTTCTTACTAGTAAGTGTCCTATAAGTAGTTGACTAACCAACATAAATATCCGAACATAATTATTGTGCGATTGGAATACCTGTCTGTCCGGTGTCTTCCACGTCTTACGTCTGACATTCTCACTGATGTTGAACTTGATAATCTGTTGATGTCGCTAATTATTAGCAAATCCATTAAATTAATTCAAATGTCTTCGTCTGGTGACGGTACTTAGACGAACAGTAGGAAACCATTATTGGATAATAATTAATTGAATCAATATAAATAAAAGAGTCCGTTCGTATATATGTAACGTCCTTTATAGACGGCTAAACTAGGGATACCAGAAGTAAAGTAATACCCTCTATAGCGAGTCATAATACCAGTGGACGTTTAAGGCTATGAATATTTGGAAAATGTTATTTATCGATAAAAATATTAGATTTTTTCATAAATCTCCCATACAAATTAAGATTTTCATCCTGCCATTTTGTCAGAATCGGGTATCTTGAAATTGTATTTTAATATCCTTAAGACGTATCGTTGGTCATTATGTACGGTTTTGTTTTAATCTACAATGCTTAAACTTTCTATTTATTTAAAAAAAAAATCCTCTATAGAAGTAAAAATATTGCAACAAAGTAAAACAATTTAGCTTATTTTACTTATGAAATGTCATCATATTCCTCCATATTGTGAAAATTTTGGGAGATTTAGAGTTGCCGTTGTAAAAAAAACTTGTGGAATATAATAAAAGAGGTCTGCATTAATATGTAGGTAGTAATATTGGTAGTAATATTGAAGAAGGTAACTACAAAGAGTATGATTGAGTAGTTTCAGCGTGATGTGATAACGCATGAATATAACAACAACGTTTCATATTTATAATAATTAGAAGATAATGTATAAGTAATAAATCAATTCTTCCTAAGCAGGAATAGCTTTATCATTCTGTTGATAAGTAGAATAATTCTCAGAAGATCAACGCTTTAATGGTAGAATGATCTCTGTGGGCTCCGTTGAAACCAGAATGAAAATGTTAAAGTTTGGACGATAATGGCTTGGAGAATATTCTTTTAGGTGGCATTTTGTGGTCTTCATAATTCAACCTAAAATAAATAAATAACATCAGAATACAATTTTTATAATGATTATGTATGCATGTTTAAGGGGGGAATATTATTTACTTTAATGGAAATTTATCATTTCATTAAAGACCACAGTTAATATACACATGTGTAAGTGAAATGAATGATTCATTTAAATTACTATAATAATTATTATTATAAGTATTTAACCTCATATTAAACATTTTTCCTGAAGGTATACTGTATAATGTTTGCAATAAGTATATTGTTATAAAATAAGTCTTTGTTACAAAATATAAGTACATTTAAGCAAAAAGAAAGTTGTGCAATTAGTTAAGTACCTACCTAATAAAAATAAAAGGAAACAGAATGCATTAATTGAATTTTGAAAAAAGAATTGTGGTTTTACCATACTATTTTGTTTGACGTCTATAAAAAGTTTGACGTTTGGCGATGACAACCACAGACAATAGAACAACCATAAGAGAGGACAGCAAAAAAAAACGCAAACGTAATGATTCTGTTTTTTTAAATCCTATTTTTATATTTCGTGTACAGAATGAAATACAAATAAATAAACACCTACTCTTTAATGATCTTTCGGATTATTTTAATATATTCGTTGTACATCAACAAGTTTGGAAAATACATTTATTGATTGAATATTTGTGATTATGGCAGGAACATTAGGACTATTAGGAGTGATATGTCAAAAAGAAGAAAAAGAAGATGCCATGAATAGCGAGCGCATCTCTTCTGTCAAAATAAAAAAATGCAATACCAGTTATTAAAATGTTTAAAATAAAAACCCACACGAACTGGTAAGTAAAATTACATGGGATAATAAATTATTATATAAATTGTGTTTTCAAAACTAATGTTTTATTATCATTGTTTACAGAATCTTGAGTGTTTACCAATTATCACAAATCAAGGATATTTTGCACTGCAAATTATGAAATGGAAAAATAATACCTCTCCTAAAGATTTAAAGGTAGTTATATTTTATACAAGCATGTTATGGAGTGATTTGATAACATTTGAAGCATTTTATCAACCAATTTTTTAAATAAAAATCAAATATAAACGTTGCATATTTTCTCATACAATCTCTTGATTCTCAATTTGGTGTTTTTGTTTAAAAAATGAAGATATTGCTGGCCATTGTCATTTGGTTATTCCATTTGGATAACATCTTCGAATAATAACACTACAATTTGAATAGGTTAATTTAAGATTGGAACATAGTTTTTAGGGGGGTTTCTGGACACCTCCTCGAGTGTTTTACACTTTTTACACTACACTTTGTTAGGTTAAAACATATTCATTTAGGAGGTTTTTTGTCAAATATCAAAAGAAGCCCGCAAACTTAATAATAATTAGCATTTTTTGTTTTCATACACAAAATTTAACAAATATTAATTTAAAAAGTGAGAATTCTGTCACTGTCTTCTTTATAATTCCACTATTTCATTAAATATTTACCAGTCTTCAAAACCCAACAAAAAATATGTGTTGCTCATGGATTCTGTGTTTATTTTAATTGAATAATATTTTTTTACAGTGCATCGGGATCAATATGAGTCCTTCAACTGTTGCCGATGAAAATGTTGGATGGTCAAAGTGGTCCCGTTCGAAGGCAAATATCTTAGATGCCCAACATGAGAGATTGGACTGGACCCTGAACAGCGGGGGTGTTGAAGTAGTGGTTGCCAATGTCGTGAGACTCGATACGACACAAACAGAAGACAGGCCAGCAGCTCTTCTTTCAATAGGATAGACAATATAATAATTAGATAGACTATAAACAGCACACACTGTACGCTAAATATTCTATTCGTTAAATCTTTTCAATATGTGTAATTGCATATAATTAGCTATAGTATTTCACAATCCTGTATGTTACATTGTAAATATGTTAAAAGAACAAGGCTTTATTTTTATAGATATAATAATATAGTCTATCACACCTTACGTCTATTCAACTTACAGGAACCTTTTTTTTCATTACTTTTATGGATACAAACCTGAGACTTCATAATTTAGTTTAGTTTAATATTGCGATGATGAGGTTATGTAACTAGGACCACAATGTATCTTTAAATGTCCTATGTTCAATTTTCTTTACACCCCTGTTGTCTTATTGTATTTTGTTTGTGTCTTTTTAGCTAAGAAATAGGACTAAATACTGTGCACTTGCACTTTTTCTAATGATTTGGAATATTATTACTTCAACCTACTACATATATTTTTTTTGTATTTTATGCATCGTCACTATGATATTATGATAAATTCAAATACAGATCAAATTTTTTTATAGCGAATACCTAAGTATCTAACGAAATTTCCAGTATAACGAATCGTCAATTTGTCCCTGAAAAACTTCCATATAAGATGTACTGAACCAAAATTTGTTGTAACGAAGTCGATCTCAGTATAGCGAACTTTTTTGTTTAAAAGTTTTAAAATCAATAGGCAATAAAATTTCTTCAGTTTGTCCTTGGCATTGGTGAGTTTGAAAGTGTTTGCCGAACATATTTCCTTTACGTGATTGATGAATCCTTCAAATTTGTTTTTGTTCTCACCTAATAATAGCAATTATATTTTATTTGACATTAGTAGGTATAATATGGCGACCCCAAAAATTAAAAATTAAATTTTATAAGTGAAATTAAGAGTTTTATTTAAAAACCAACCAACCAAATAAAATCAAGCAACGATATGCCTTACCCAATTTAGCATATTCATAGATCCTGGGAGCTTTGTAAACATTGTAATGCTCATGGTTAAACCATACTCTCCAGGATTCTCTATCGTTCATGGGCTCCAAAATCATACGAAGCATTCTTCTCTCAAATGTGTCCAGCATTTCCATGGATTTCGCAGTCATTGCTCATTCTTCCTATACATATGTCATAACTGTTCTTATAATAGTTTTGTAGAGAGTGATCTTTGTTTTTCTATGGACACTTCTTGACTAGAGCACGGGCAGTAGAGTAGAGAAGAATGCTTTGTTTTCTGTTGCTATCCTTCGCTTGATTTCTATATATCCCAATTCCTTTGCTGTTATTTCCAAGGAGTCAAAGACTTCTCTTATGGCTATCAGGGATCTTCCTACTATGTTGACGTCATAAGCATATCTGACGATTTGGCTACTTTGGAAATAAATATTAGGATTTGTACTGTTGTGGTATGTGAGTGCCAGTCAGTCACCTTGCTTGAGTCCCTGGCCATCTAGGAGCTCATCTGTGAGTTCCGCGCCGATTTTGCATTTATGTCCTACACATAGTTGCCCTAATCAAACATAACTTCACAGGTATAAATTGAAGTATCGTGGTCATAATGCACGATTCCTGGGCAACGCACGGGTACTTAAGCTAGTCATAAATAAAAATGAAAATAACTTTTTTAAATTTACTGTCACTTTCAGTCTCCAATCGACATTTAAAAAAAATATATAACACTTTTCTATAGGTAAGTTTCAGGCAGTTTAGCCGGCGGAACTTAAAGCGTGAAGCATTATCTACCGGTCAACTAGTTCCGTCCAATCTGAGACAGAATTTCCACCCCAGTAGAAATATCAAGTGAAAAACAAAAAAACAGAAAATTTCGACCCAACAGGGAGTCGATCCCGGAACTTTTGATCAGAAGAAGACGCCTATGCTTCCTAGGGCCCTAGGCTATCCATCTCGGTACCTAATTATATAGAGCCAGAGCTGAAAAGGGAGTATATAATTTTTTGCCTGATCATTGTATGGATACTAATCTGTCCTCGCCCATTAATTAGTTCTTGCTTGTTTCCACGATGTCCGTTCTCTGTTTGCTTTGTGTAAACGCACACTTATAGAACTCTGGCTCTATATAGTCGTTTAGTGTAAGCTCACCTTAATTCTAAGAAAAAAAAATACTCGATGTTTTTTTTTTTTTTTTTTTATTTAATCTATTCTTTGTACAGAAATAATAGAAATCACAATATAAACATTAAAAGTAACAATAGAAAAAATAAACGTTGTTTCTCTCCCGATAGAGTCGGAGACTCGTGTTCGAGAGAGGAGCACCGCTAACATTGAGTAAATAAACACATTAATAAAATATTTAACAACATGAATATAATAATATGCAAAAACATATTACCTTAATTCAATCAACTTAATGATAATAATAACAATGCACAAGGAATAACACATAATACAAACTCCAGAAAATTCAGAGACGCAAACAAAATAAGTTCAAACAAATATGTATGTTTGCATGAATTTGCCCAATTAGTACTATATCTACCTACCCCTTGTCTGCTCGACTCTTTAAACATTGAACGCTTCGTATAGAATCTATGGAAATATGAAAAATGTTTCTCTAATTTAATTTCAATTAAAATAACTGTTATATAAAAATGACATATAAATAAAACTAATATGATTCCACGGTAATCGGAACTAATATTTAATGTTCTCTAGATTAAATGTGTGGTTATAATAGTTAATTACCGTAAAGAAGCGAGAGTCGAAAATTATGACGTAATAAATTATAGAAACTAATTATTGCCCGCGAAAGAAAGTTGGCGCATACAAAATATATGTGTTGTCATCGTTGCACCTGACAAATAATTCAGTTCTGCGACATTCAGAAAACATCATGGATGATAGCAGAACTCATAAGATTAATAAATATACAGGGGGACCCAGAAAGGAAGACTAAGCGTCCAGAAATAGCGCGCCTCTGGGGCTATCCAAATATTACTCTTAGTATATGGAATATACATGAGTCTTGTGATCGGATTTCAAAAAAAAAATATATAGATTTCGCTGAAATTAATTTTCTCTACGTTTTCGAGGGTTAGATTCCAAAAATGCAAAAAAAATAATTTAATTTCCGCGTACCCGTACCCGTACGCGTACGCCAAAAATGTGTGCGCACCCATAAGTCATAGTAATTCTAATCCGATTTGGTTGAAATTTGGTAGAACGGTTATCCCCTCGATGTAGATGAGTCAGTAAAATGTTGAGATCTGTACCTTCAGGGGAACCCTCTTAAAGTATCAAAAGAAAATTTCACATGTTCTAGAAAAAGGGCTAAAAAAGAAAAGAAAAAAATTCTTCGATTTTCATCAAATTTGGTATACGGGTTGGTCTTATGCTCCTACACAAGCACGTAAAATTTGAGGTCCGTAACTTTAGTGGGTCCCCCTTAAAGTATCGATTAATATTGAATATGTAGTTCTAAAGCAGATAATAAAAAGCTCCAATAGTCGATATCATTTTAAAGTTTCTATAATAATTCCAAGGATAAATTCATTTTAATCGTAAAATTATGAATTTTTATGCAAAGATATGTTTTACACGAAAAGGCTGTTATAATATACTATGAGCTGGGCTACCCTAGGTTAGCAACTTTTGTTTAATTTAAGTAGGTACATAAATTTTGTTATTGATGTATGTTTTATGTTCTTTTGATTGCTGTTTCGTTTTTTTTTTTTTTTTCTATTAATTGTTGTATTATTCGCTATCCTCGATAAAGGTTTACACCTAGTTAGGCAACATTTTCATGTAATTTCTAATTTGTTTTGTAATGTGAATTAATATTATAACTATTGTCAGCAGTTTTTATTGTGTATTAAATAATGTAATTTCAAGTAAATAAATAACACTAATGATATCGCACGATTTACAACTCACCAACATTTAAATATCTAATCTAATTAAGGATAGGGATGGGCAAAAAATATCGATATATAAAAGTATCGATATTTTTTTAGAAAATAATCGATATTTATCGTCGATATTTTTAATCTGGAAATATCGATATTTATTTCTGAATATCGGAATCGATATTTTTTTTATGGGAAATGACCTTTTTTTTTTTTAGGAAAAGTATAATTTCCAGATACCAAATTTTGGAAATGAGCTTTTTTTTTTTTTTAGGAAAAGTACAGTTTCAGATACAAAATTTTTGAAATTTTGAAATGACCTTTTTTTGAATATCGATATATCGAAATATCGATATTTTTTCCTCTTCATACATCGATACTTTTTAAAACTATCGATACGATATATATCGATAACGTTTGTTGTTTTCATTGTGAAAATAAAGTTATCTTATTGTTGTTGGAAAAAGAGTACTGTTATGAGTACTGTGTGTTACGTGTTGTGAACAAAATTGTTTTGTTCGGTGAAAAACTATTAATAGAGATTGCAGAAGAAAAATTACAGAACCGGCCGGTCTGAAGACATCCGTTTACCAGCATCCCAGGTAGGTCACACTCATATCCCTCTTCGAAATACAGTTCACACCCATCACCTTTTCTCAGGGCTACCTGCGTTTACATATTTCGATACGATATAATATATCGATATATTTTTTTCATTTGCCCATCCCTAATTAAGGATTTTAATTTTAAGATTTATTTAATATTTTTCCTTTCTTCAGTACCTTTGATATTCGTAATAGAATCACGAAAGGTTCTTTCAAATCTTACCGTAATAATTCGGAAAAAATTGGTTTAAATGGAGTCTATTGACTCAAAACCATATACAATAAGTTAACATATTTCACATGTGTTTTATTTCATTCTGCATCGCCATCTCTTGGATTATTTTTAAAGTTTCGCAACTATAGAGGAATTATTGTTTTTATTACAAACTTATGACCCGTCGAACTTCATCCCGCATCCGAATCAACAATAATAATTATTAGGTATATAATGCAATAAACTATTAGCCAATTTCAATTCAGTTTTTATTTAATTCATGTAATGAGTCAAAAAAAAATATTTTTTATTTTGGGTAACGTCGAAGTTTGAAGGGCGGGTCAAATTTCCTTGCATTATTAATGGGAAGTTTTCTGGGGAGCTTCCGACAATACACACTAGGTGGCAGAACTTCTAATCAGGTCTATTGTCAAATTCAGTGCTGCCAACGTAGAGATGTTTTTTTCATTGATGCCAACGTTGGGAAGTTTGTTTTCCATTGCGTTGCTAAGAAGTTGTTGATTTTGTTGGGCATAAATTTGAGAATAAATCTCAGGGGTGCTGTTCTGTATTTTTTAATTTGTATTTAGGTAGGTATATAAAAAAAGATGAACAATTTTATTTGTAATAGTATGTAAAAAATGTGCAATGATTACTCTAAACCTATTGTAAGTTATCATGTATAATCTATACTAATATATAAAGAGGAAAGATTTGATTTTTTGTTTGTTTGTTTGTTTGTTTGTTTGTTTGTTTGTTTGTTTGTTTGTTTGCTTCGAATAGGCTCCAAAACTACTGAACCGATTTGAAAAATTCTTTCACTTTTGGGAAGCTACAATATCGGCGGTGAACATAGGCTATATTTAATTTCCAAAAAAAAGTGGGTAACCTACGAAAACTTCAATAATGTAACCCAAGGTGTAAAAAATTTACCTAAAATATTCTTTTTATCGCGAACGCTGTGAAAACTAATGATGATAGAATAAAACAATGTTCTACAATTTTGTAGAAGACATCATTATTTACAAAAAGTATCGCGACAGCATATGTCTAACTATTATAGTTATGCCACAATAAGTGTTTTTTTATTTAAAAAAACCCAATAAAATGTCACCTTTAGAAAAAGCTCTTTATTGGTATCTTGGTATTACTCCTTATTAAAATAAATTAGTTCATATTCAAGTCTGCTTCAATATGTTTGTATAACTTTTTGAATTATTCAATTCGGACATTCCATTCGAAAGTTATCACGAGTTTAAAAATGTGAGTATTGGAAAAAAAAGCATAGTCTCTTATCATCTCAACTTATCCGATGCAGAGTGCGTATGGGAGCCGGGGAGGGCTGAGGGGAGTCGTGTCAAGTTTAGTAGAAATACCGCGCAAAGTAGTCACGGTGGTAAAGTGACGTGACACGATACATTGCAATGCAATTATTCCAGATTAACATATTTATGCTATAAAATATTTTGAAAAAGTTAGGGATCTGTCTGAAAACTAAATTATTTTTAAGTATCTATCTACCCGTGCGAAGCTGGGGAGGACCTCTAGTAATATATAAGTTGTTTAATTTGAAATAAACTAGAATGATATTTTGGAGGTTAGATTGTGAGCGACCATAAGAAGAAGAAGAAGTAAATCGCCCCCGTTGGCAACACTGAATTTGACAATAGACCGGATTAGCAAGGGCGCCTCTAGCGGCACAAAAAGGAAAAAAAACATCCCATTATTAATGATGGTAGGTAATTATTTTAACATGAAACAGTAGCCACATGTGGTCATCGTTAACCAACAATCTTCTCAAGTACCAAAAAATAAGGCTTTTCATTCATCTGCGTCTTTTCTCATATTTAACGGTAGGTACTTACCTACTTCATTTATTAATACTTTACTTTATTCTTTGGAACCCTTAACAAAATCTAACACTACTGTCATGTTTTTATCTTGAGCAGTTAGTTTAGATTTTTAATAATTATTTAACAGTTTGCTTTACCTACCTATTTAGGTAAAATCAAAGGTCCTTCATTTCTTTTATTAATTATTCAAAATTTAGCTTGGCACCTTGGGTATGTCTATAAGCTGACCCATCACTTTGGTGGAGTGCTGGAAACATTATTTTCATAGGGTTGGCGAATTGAAGAATCGAAGGTGAAGAAGTATCTTGTTGAAAATGTATTTTATTCTACCGACGAGATGCTTAATAGATGAATTTGGCATCTATATTTTTGAGCCTAAAATTTATTTTATCTTTCATTTTGGTTGTTTTGCTTGTATTGCTTTGTCTGTTGGTGTTTGACTTTATTTTGGGAGTGTTAATTGTTGTTTTTGGTAGTGTGAATGACTTTTTTTTTTTTTTTTATAGTTTTAGGGTGGCCGGATTTTGTCTTGACTTTGTCTTCTGTCACTGTCAGCAAAATAATTCTACTTGAATGATTTTCAAATACTAGAGTGATTATTTTCTTTTTGTACTTTGGTCATTTTAAAATGTATTATGACGAAATGCTAAAGGGGCTCTTTACACCCTTTTAGTATTGAATGGAGAAGGATGTATATATTATGATATTGTAATGACTGTATTTTTTTTATTTTTTTTCCATTCTCTGTATAGTACAATTTTATCTCATCATTGTAATAATGTAATTTTGATATGAACCCGAGTGCCTCGAATGAGACCCATGGGGGATAAGAAATAAATAAAATAAATAAAAAATTAATTTAGATAACTTTGAGAGTTTTCAATATGGCTCTCCCTATATTTCACAATAAGCACGACACGCTCCCCTAAAACTACTCCAATATAATATTATGATCTTAGGTTTTTTCTAGTATTCTCCTGAAAGTTTTCATTATAAAAACTCTCAAAGGATTTTTGGTCTAAGTGATATTGTCTCGATCCTGAATCTTCTGGTTTTACACATTTTTTTAAATTATGAAATCAGAATTACTTACCAAAAGATTTTCATTTTTATTTTCTTAACACACTGAATTGAAATGAAATGAAATGGCACATAATACATAAAAATATAATAAAACATAATCCAAGTTTTTTTTTTATTTAATATTGGCAATCCACCCCCATAATGGAGTGATTTTTGATAATCCAAGTTATTTAGATGGAATTTACTGCCCCACTAGATAAATCTGTTCTGGGGCAGTACTACTTATAACTTTTTTATCTTTTGCTCCTTTTTTTTATTCTTTTACCTATTCCTTCTTTACATTTTTATTACTTTTGTTGCCCCCACACATTGGCCTTTATCTAGCATTCTCATCTCTAACACATTAATAGCAATTTTATATTTTTTCCGTAGTCCGCATTTCACAGGCATCTTTTTTTTTTAGCGCATGGTGATTTTTTTAATGTATAGAAATAATTAGATTCTAGAGCTGACATATTAAGTTTGAAACAGTAGGGCTAGTACGAGTTTTATCGAAAGCTTATTGCGCGCTAATAAGCGTGCAAATAGTGCCCTAGGATCATTTTTGTATGGAAATTTTTCGATGATTGTTTCGATATTCGATCATTGAAAACTTATACTAGGGGTACAGCAGCTTCTTTAAAAAAATGATAACGAAAACATTTAAACCCATAACAGGAATATCCTTAAGGGAGAGGCTCTCAATAATAAGAATACGCTCATGAGCCGTACTTCAAAGAAATGGCAGGAATCGACCTTGAAGCCTGATATTAAAAAAAAACATAAAATTCTTATAAAGAGAAAAAAGACTTTAGTAACAAAGCAGGCAAATTTTTATCGGAAAAGTATAATATAATACCCATCAGGCAGGAGTCGAATCTACTCCCTTAACTAAACCATATAAACCCAGCATTCTACCAACATGGTCTTTGGAATTTAATGTGGGTTTTCATTAATGAGCACTTAACTATTCATATTTGGATTTGGAGACTCATTGTCTCTAAAATGTTTTGTTATGTGACTGAAACAAGAAATACCAGCTAACAAACTGACCCAATTAGACAATGAATGCCCATTGGCGTTAACTAAATTAGTTCTTGCACCGATACTAGAAAATATTATGCCAGGCGGTAATGTGACCAATTATTATGTAGCTAACTTCCGCAAATATCTGCGTAGGTACTCAGTTCTTGGCGTTTTTATTTGTGACGTAACAAGTACATATGTAATGAGTGTCCACACCGGTTTGGTTGGTTAATGTCTTCGCATTTTTGATTAATACACGCTATTATATTATTACAAGCTACGCCACTTTTTTCCACCCTTTTTTGTGTCAATGCCAAGTGGCAAGACGCGAAACAAGATCTGCAAAAATATGTGACATGTTTTTGTTTCATTAAAATCGAGTAAAGTAGCATACGGTCCATAGAGTTTAGAATCTTCCTTTTACAGTAATTACTTATTTTAATAAGTTCTAAAATATCTTCCGCCAAGTAGGTAACTACGGTCGACGAAAAGATAAATTATTTACTTCAGTCGTTATTTTTATTGATTGAACAAATTTATAAAATTGGGTTTTCGACCTATACCTACAACCATGATGGTTAGAAAATAAACATTACCGAGTTATATATTGAGGATTCTGAATGACAGCTGGATGATTGATTAAAACGATGTTTATCCTTTTTTCAAAATCCGGTGGGACTTTCGCATATTGTGCGCCGTTTTTTTTAAGCACAACTCTGAAACAGGCTATAAAAATAGTGTATGGGAACGGTTATCGAAACTCTGAATAAGTGATAGGTTTTTGATGCCTCGATCCTACGATCTTTAAATGACCTTAAGAGAAGTTTTTTTTTCTCCAATCAGCAGGCAGCCTCCACGCCTTTCCATCCACGCACACTTCTTTCGCTTCTTCCACCGACACACCATTTCTCATACAACCTCTTTTATCTTTTCTATTTCTCTTATTTCCGACCTGGCCTTCCTTCCCCGCCATTCCCGGTCGGCCCCACCTTCTTACAAATTTCCTTTCAGCCTGTTAATTTTCTTTGTCATTCTGTTTGCATCCATTCTTTCCAGATGCCCAAACCATTTCAACTTATTTACTTTCATCTTTGTCACAATACTAACTTCCATACCACATTCCTTCCTAATATTCTATTCCTTTCCATATCCCATAGTCTTCTTAAAAAAGAAGAGATACAGATCAAATACGTGAGTTTATTAATATCCATACCTATATACAGTATTTTTTTTTTTTTAATATTTTGTCATAATAGTAAGATTAAATGACAAATAATTAACCTCAAAATAATCTGTCAGTGTTGTCAATGTCAAGCTTTCTATAGACAATTCATTTAATATGTTCATGTTTTCAATATCTGATACTCCTGAGAAAAAAAACTGTTTTATTTTGTTGTCATTTGTTGTTTTGAACATTCTTATATTCAATCACTATTCAATCAGTTTTGTGTTTATTTAGCAGAACATAGTTAGAGAACATATTAATAAAGCTCAATTTCTATTAGATTATGAGAGCTGTCGAAACTGAAAATAGTATGCCAATTACAAATTGGTAAAACATAGAACAGTTCCGGACCAACTGAGAATCGAACCTGTGATTTCACGAACAGAAGACTAGCGCCTTAGAAAACTAGGCTACCGATCGTTGTGTAATGGATTTTTTCTGTTAAAAAAAACACAACAGAATAGAAATAAATAAACTTTTAATGGTGTTGGACAGCCAAGTATACCTAATAATATACCTGTCTGGATTATCAAATTTATGGTCGATCAGCTTGTAAGTAGGTAGATAGATCTCAGATTCGTGTCCGTTTAGTTTGCGATTTGCGTCAAATAAAATCATAATAATAATAATCCATAGTTTATCGATCGTGATATGTCAGTATTATCACTCCGTGCCCATCACTGAGATATTGCTGGCGATTTCAGTTAAGTGATGAGCACAAAACAGTCATACGTACTGTGTTGACCTATGGGTGCGAGGCACTAACACTGACAGTGAGAATGGCAGATATGCTGGACATCTTTGAAAGGAAGGTTCTGCGTCGAATATGTGGACCAGTGAGAGAGGGCGATCAATGGCGCATTAGAACCAATGCAGAGCTGTACAATATATACCAGGCCCCAAATATCTCGACGCACATAAAGCTCCTTAGGTTGAGATGGGCTGGACACGTACAGCGAATGCCCGATTCACGCGTCCCGAAAAGAATCTTAAGTGGACATCCAGGAGGAAGGAGACGAGTCGGCAGACCTCGGCTTAGGTGGGAAGATGAAGTGAGAAGGGATGCAGCAGAAATCATCCAGGTGGCGAGTTGGAGGACAGCGGCGGAGGACAGGACTTGTTGGAGGCGAATGCTACGGGAGGCCAAAGCTCGATATGGGCTGTAGCGCCATTGGAGAGAGAGAGAGATGAGCAAGGGTGATTGTTACCTATAGGTATATTTACATAGTTGGAGATGTGCGTACCATTCTTACAGAATTGGTTTTTAGATGGTACATTTTATTGTTTCTTCTGTTATTTCGAAGGCTGGCTTGTGTGATCACTTAGCGTTAACAACGTTCGCCATTGGGGAGCGTTCAAGTATTACGTAACGCAATATGGGGGGGAGGGGGGGTTTTCTTGTAAAACGTTACTATTGTATTACCGGCGCCGCAACAAAGGTATTTAGTGACTTTGCGGTAATAATTGTGATTTGATACCTAGTTGTAATATGTGCGTTAGGCAACGTTTAGAGAATGGGAAGAGGGGTAACAAAGAGCGTTACGGTGCATCTCCGGGGGGGGGGGGGGGGGGGGGTCAATAATGTTAAAAAATGTGTTACGTAATACTTGAACGGTCCCTTAGATGGTAATGTTCGAATCCCCGAAATTCCCTGTGATGATAATTTTCAAAATAGGTATGCTGAAAAATCTCATGCTCCTGACAGGACTCGAACCTGCGCCCTAAGTCGTCCTTTGCAGAGACGCTAACTATTGGGCCAACTGGCTTGATGCGGACTCATTCGTAATACGTGTACCTAAATGTATTTTAACATAATTATTAATGAGATAAGTAGGTATAGAGTCATCTGTTGGATTTTTCAAGAAGAACTTGAGCAACCAACTTTATAAACAGCAACTGCTGTCATGCAGCTGGCGCCAGGATATGAATAGGTACTGTATATCCATTTTTTATGTCTCATCTTTATTAGACAAACTCATAATTTAGAAGTAAGTCCGTAACTGTTATTTTCGATGAAACACCCAAAACCACGCAAAATTTTTCATTCGTCGGTTAGTCGATGGTTTCCATGACAATCAATCAACTGATTGAAGTTCGCGGAGAAAACTGAGAATTTTACGTATGTATACCTATTTAATTTATTTTGCTTCTAACGTTTGATTAAAAAATTGTACCTACCAGCTTTTGGTTAGATTTTGCCTAGTAAAAAAGTCATTATTGTCGAGGGTATGAAAGTATTGATATTATATTATTAAGATAGTATTTTATGGGTCGTTTCACTATAGTAGGAAGGGAGACGCTTTTTTTATCACGGCTTGCACAGAAAGAGAACATATTTTTAAACATAGATAACTCATACTTTGAAAACGAGCAGTAAATTCTGTCACTTGAAGACTACTTAAAGTTTAATAAAACTCTATTCCTAATAACCAATTCCTTTACAAACTCGATTATATTAGCCGTAACAATGAACTGCCACACAAACAAAATAAATATTTATCGCTTATTAAAGGATCCATAATAATAATTTATCACTAACTAGCTTATACCCGTCTTGCTTTACGTTTTTGATTCCGATTGTCAGGCTTGATCGGTAGGTAATTAAACAGGTTCTAGTCTAGCTTCCCATTGCTTAACAGACCTCTATAACTGACATAAGCACAGAAAAAGAAGAATGACACAATTTTTGTTTTACCGACCTCATAATATTATACGAACCTACCGACATAATTTGCAAGTTTTCATAGAGAGAGCTGTGGTTTGAATCTTAGCTATATTCCCTACACCCTCTAATGTGTGATAATTAATTAGGCATTCCACCCATAGAGGGTGATAAAAGCCGCTGTCAAACTTCAAAATGGAGGAATCATTTTGCTAATTTTTTCATTAAATCTTTATTTATTGAGAATAATAAGATTTGAATAACATTTATATGTATAACAAATCAATCTACAATTATTTTATTACATTTTCATACCGTAATACCAAGATTCCATTCAACGTTTACATGAGTAATTTTGTTTCCAAAAGATGGCTTACTGTCTTTTTGAGAAATTTGTATGAAGACCCTAAAAAAAAGAGTTTTTTAAATAGCTCTAAATATATTAAAGTTAATGCAGCAAATTGTATTTAAGAACCTTCTCAAGCAAATTGCACCGCTCTGCGCAGATTCATATCTGACGTAGCATTTGTATTTTGAGCGTGATGTTCACATATACGATAGAAAGCAGACAAACATTTCTGAATTATTATGTAGATATAACGAACTCATAAACTTCTATCCTTACGATTTTCAATGAGTATAAATCAAAGGCTAAGTTTAGAGATGATACTAAACTAAATCTTAAATAATAATTGGTATTGGTACGTGTATCTGTAACTCGATATTTTCGTTGAAATAATTTTCATACTAATATTGTTCGTTTGTAAGTCGATAGTTGCTATGACTATTAATAATAACAGTTACTGTTGTCCACAGGATATATTATATCGAAGAAATGTGTGATACTTGAGGTTCCTACATATAACTGTTGCTAAGAAATATCAAATTTTCCGTAGTCCTCAGCGTTGGAAAGTAAAATTATGGATCTTTTTAATGACGATATAACATATTTATAGGACAATCAATAATTGTTACTAGTGTTCGACCAGTGCTCGAACTTATTTTAATTAGAAGTTTGAATATTATTATGGTTCCATTGTCAAAGAATGAGCGAGTGCTATTTCAAAATTTTCTTCCAAAAACATAACATGGATACGTCAAATTTGAAAGCATTTTCTATTATTATTAAAGACAAATAATATTTATCTATTCTCAATTTTTATCCCGCCATTTCCAGCTCCACCTTACGTTTGAATATACCGACATCAAACAGCTTTCTGCGTCCATTTTGAGGCGCTTTTCATTTTACATTGTTTTCTATGAAGTTGATGATGTTATGAGTAGTCTGTGGAAGTGTGTGTGAGTTTGATACTCACACACACTTCCACAAGACTACCTACTCATAACGTATACGTAGGTATTTGATATACATAACATTATATTAGTGTTTGTAATGATTTTTTTATGGATTTAATCTATTTTTAATGCAAAATTAAAAAAAAGTTAGCCTCCGCCACTCCTTTAAATAAATTATAGGTGTGCGAAATTTCATACTTCCCCGCCCGCACAATTTTCGTAAAAATGGTCACAAAGTTATTCCTTCACGTATTAATAAAATAGATAATGATCTTATTCTATGTCTGTCGCCGGACAGGATTGCTGCTAGTTATGTAACAATTTAGATAACGTAACTTGACCATAAAATTTTATATCTGATGCTCTGTTAATTTTAAAAATTCTTCTTTTTTTTCTTTTGTCCTTGACTTCATGACCTATTAACTCATGACCAGGGGATTGTGGATGCATTTATAACAACCTGTTATATGATCTGTTAATGGAAGACTAAAAATATGCTTGGGAAACCTGTATTAAACTAACCGGATAAAATGAATATTTATTATTTCGTAATTCTTTATGACACTGTAAAAAATATAATTGTTCGTTTTTGTGGCCAGGAAGAGAAAACCAATTGTGTAGACCTGCACTCGGTGGTATGGGTTGCGATGGACAGGGATGAGTGGAGGCGTTTCGTAGCTTTCCATAATACATACGGAGCGATTCAAGAAAGAAAGCCTATCTTACAAATATGGTGCAACTTAAGAATGTTCTAGCTGGTAGGTATAACAGCGTTGTCGTTCTTCGTTACTCTTTCAACAAATGCTTGGATATTCTAAATAATATGCATTTAAACCATACGAACAAAGATCAAGAGCTTTAAAATAGAATATATTTTCCTAATGGTTGATACTGGACAACATGGAAACAGCTAACTTATTAGTAGGCGATGACAGTTCTTTTTGGTTATTATTTCTTTGGTGACCATCTCAACGATTAGGAAGACATACTCTGTTTTCAAGCCAAGGCACCAAATACATGACAGCAGTAGTAGTCTTTAAATTTGGTTGCTCTCTTGGACTCAATAATTTCCAACTTTTATATCTATATTTCATTGATTTTTTACCAATGTCTACTTGTTGCATACATGAGATTTTTCGACATGTTGAACATGTTGAGATTTCTCATGATTAGAGTTTCGGAGACTTAAACATTACCACCTAATGGCGAACGTTGTTAACGTAAAGTGATTATAATAAGCCAGCCTTCGAAATAACAGTAGAAGACGGTCGTAATTAAGCCCGTAGTGGTTTGTTCCATTCAAAAATAGACCATTAGTAATGAATTTTTAGAGTCATTAGTTGTTACATATTCTCTATTTTCAAGCTCTGGTTCTTTGTTCGTTTGTTACAAATTCACCTTTATATTAGGCATGTTTTATGCATATATTTTTTTAACGACATTGAACCTGTGCTCACTCACAGTGAACACAGATATACTCTTTGACTTTTTCACAAAAAACTTACTTCAAATTAGCTTGTCTCCTGATACAGGAAGATGATTGGCACTTGAAATCGAACCCACAGCTCCAGTAGAAAATTTGGCGTCATTGCAATATTTTGCAGGCGAGTTTTGGCTTTATTAACCCACGTTGGCATTATTTTTTAGCACACCATAGATGACGCCCTTCAATAGTGCGGAAAGAATTGAAAAACAAACGTATAGTGGAAATAAAATACGCACTAAACGCCAAAAACTTAATTTTGAGATAATCTAATAAAACTGATTTTTTCCCCCATACAGACATAGTACTATGATGATTTTATGATCTGTTTTTTTTACGCCTTTAG
The DNA here is from genome assembly GCA_963576905.1 of Mystacides longicornis. Taxonomy (NCBI): domain Eukaryota; kingdom Metazoa; phylum Arthropoda; class Insecta; order Trichoptera; family Leptoceridae; genus Mystacides; species Mystacides longicornis. Next base: position 33,429,148 of record OY756426.1, on the reverse strand, counting down.
ATCATCGATATGGACTTAGTGCAATATTTAGACTATTGACAATGGTTTATAGAACATTTCCTCATACTCAACTCATTTTTTTTTTCATTTTGGCGTTTATTGCGTATTGTATTTCCACTATACAAACGTTAAATGCTATATTTCGGAGGTGTTTAAGGCCCGCCATTCACGACTTCTATCCATGCGTCCAAATGGAGCGATGTCACTCCAAAACCAAATGGATGATGTGGAGTGATATGGTGAGTCGGATACCTACCCATTAGAGTCCAAAATTCAATCGCGTTCGTTCGTCACAAATCATCAAGTCACATGATTGTCAGTGTTTAAAACGTGGTCCACCCTCGTCTCATTTTTTTCATCACCCTTGCACCTACACGTGTTGCTGTTTTAAATTTAACTAGGGTCGACCAGTGCTCGAAATTCGACCATAACTAATTTAGATTATAGGTTTGAACATTATATAAAGATTTCTTTCTCAAAGACTGGTGTTGGACTGATGTAATAATTATAATCTGATTTAATACATAGCACATTACATTAATACAATACATAAATTAGAATTGATGTGTTCGTTTATTTCTTTGACACGGAATGTACAAACATAGGCTCTATGTTAAGGTGTATTTTGATTATATTTCTTTTAAATCAAGGCCAGTTATGAAATTATTATAACCATCTAATGCAGGTGTAGTAGGTAGATGTAGCGGAGCTATGATGCATGTTGCATGGTTCCATTAATTTTGACATTTTGTTAGGCAGAAACTAAAACCTAAAATAAAATTACTAGGAAGACTGCTGTAAGAAAAAACACCCTCATATTTATTTATAAATCAGCAACTTTTTGAAACAAACACTACTCTTGCTGTGTTTATTTTTCAAGTTAAGTTTAATTTGAATTGAATCTCCACATACCTATTAATACCGTCCAATTGTAACATATTTTTTACGTTACTATAGCGTCCGCCAAAAAGCGCTGATTTTTAAAATCCTCCAATGATATGGTTTTTGAAGGGTTAAAAGGCTGCTTAAGGTCAAACACGAGTAACCGTCTGCTTTGGGAAATCAGAACACTTCTATTCAAAAGTCACTATGACGGATTAAATTATGTTATTATTTGGATTCCTGCCCACATAGGTATTAGCGGAAACGAAACGGTTGACAGTATGGCGAAGGAAGCGTGTATTTCTGGTACCGTTCCCAACTCGTTTGTGCTGCCATTCAGCGACTCCATTGTTGAGGTTAATAATTTTATACAAGAAGAATGGAACGAGGTATTCTCCCGCGCTCCTACAGGGAGATACAAGCAAGTCCAGCCGCGTGTACCCAGTCAACCATGGTTTCAGAGCAAAAAAAAAAAAGTAAAATCTATATTACCCTCTTAACAAGATTGCGATGCGGACACGTTGTACTGGCCTCATACTTGGCAAAACTGGGTATAACCAGTTCACCTCTTTGCCAGTGTGGGGAGGATGACGAGACCATGCATTGACCACATATTTTTCGGTTGTACTCTCCTCTCAAACGATACCTTTCTTCGGGAGCTTGAGAGGGAAAGCGTTCCCCTTCCTATAAATGTCGTGTCACTGCTCTCAATGAACGATCCCAAGATCAATGACGCATTAATTGACCATCTAAGGGTCAACAACAACAATATTTAAAATAACAGTTATCTATTTAATCCATTGTGTTTATCTTAGTTAAAATTTTGGAATAAACAAAAGCTGCATCACCCGATAACGGGTGCTAGCTTAAAAAAATGTCATGGTTTCTTAGAAAACAAATCGGCCGTACCATTACGAATGTAGTATTCTTTGAGACAACTAGAAAGCGTTCTATGTTTGTAAAAAATAATCCAAGTGTGAAAGAGACAGTGCAAGGTTGATGTTTAGTGTCATTAAGCGTAGCTTGAGTACCGTATAATAAACAAGACGCCTACTAAATAAAAAGTGCAATAGTTTTGCAATAAATTTAACATTATGTATGTACTGAAAAGAAAAATATGAATTAAAAAAAATTATATTACCAATTGGCAAGGTTTCACAGGAGGTCATACCTAATGAATGTGTTGAAAAACTGAGAACCAATAAGCTGAAGGGATAACCAATAAGTTCATGATGTGGGAGATTATTTTTGTATAATGATGGAAGGAATGCATGGTTATGTTGTTGTGTGTGAGTTTCTTGACACGTTACCTTTACCCATGTGCGCTTGGTTCGTGGGTTTGACCTTTCTAAACAATACACCTTGTATAGAATATTACGTCCTTTATGTTAGCTGTCAGTGATCATTTACTTTGAACCAAAATTCAGCTACATATTCATAAATTTGAAAATCTATATGTAACTACGCGTAACAACATATAATGTGTAGGTATTGTGCTATTGAGAGCTGCCGTTACTTCTCCAAGATGCTCCATATCACGTCGATTACCAACGAGGTCGTTCTGCGATCAATGAATAAGAAGAGAGCTACTGGCAACTGTCAAAAGAGGAATAGCTGCACACTTGGACAGAATCTTTCGCAAGCGAGGTATGGGGTGTAAATGTAAGTAAAACTGGCGAAGCTATCAAAGGGCTTTGTTTGCTTATAAGCTTGAGGCTATATAATCGTCTCCCCTCTGATCTTAAATTGCCCAAGTTTGTACGTTTCCAGAGAGAGGTTTTAACGTATCTTGTCGAAGATGCTGTTTACTCCACTGATGACATGTTAGCAACCTATCTTCTTATTTGTGTGGTGTCGTGTCAATTGATTAACATATTAAGATTATTAATACTCTTCTCGACTTTGTTCTTGTCGCTACTGCAACTATAATATTGCCTTGCCATATAATATACGAAACGTCTATACCACTGTTCATTGATGAGATGCCAATCGGACCCTTTACACTCCTTTGGTATTGAATAACATTCATATTGTCAAGTTTTGCGTATACTGTATTATTTTTGTATGATGATGTACTCCCGTTTTATACATATATTGTGAACTGTAATGTTTATAATGATCCCGACGCCTCGCAAGGGGTCTATGGGTGGTATAAGGTTAAAGAGCCTGTGGCTTGGTTTGCCGGAGATCACGAAGTTTATTCACAGATGGTCGCAAAACTCCAGCAGAAGTTTCGTTTAAGGTAAATAAATCTCTGTTATCGGAGCACTGAAGATTGGTTTTTTCTATGTACATATTTTTATCAGCGGAGTTTATCGGACTCGAGCAACCGTCCAGGAGTCTGGATGCTGATTGATTAAAAATATCTGATAAATCAATGGGAAATAGCGACGAACTTCAGAGGTTAGAGAGACCTCGTGTTCGTGTTGTTTGGTGGAAAGGTCACCACAATGACTTGGATATGTCAGTTCAGCTGTTGTGATGGTGTGCACTTAGATCCACTCCCACTATACCTACCTACCTACATAAAGAGATACCGCTTATTATGACCTATGTGCTGAGGCGGATGAGTCGATATCTTAACAATGTTCCAAATTATCTTCTCAAAGCAAGATCCTTGATATTATGTTATTATGGAATGTTTAAACAATCATTTGAATTTAGGGCTACCAACAACTAAATAAACGAGAGAAAAAACTTAAAGAAGCATTTGCTGTTATCATTAAAAGTTTTGGTTGTTTTCAAAAATATGTTAATCTAGATTAATTTTTTAACACCTACGAGTACATACTTATCCCAGTTTTTATAAATTGTACTTTCTGGCACCTTTGTAAATGATCATATAGAAAAAATGCTTCATTATAGTATCGATAAAAAAAAAGGGAAAATGATTGAAAAAAAGTAAAAATGCTGAGAAAAAAAGATAGGACTACCTATTAACTTAATGGGAGATTTTCTGGGGAGCTTCCGACAATACACACTAGGTGGCAGAACTTCTAATCAGGTCTATTGTCAAATTATGACAGCTGTCAAACATACCATCTAGCATTGACTGATGAATATTATGCTAATATAATCTCCTCTCATTTTTGTTTTCTTAATTAAATAATTTAACGTTTTAATTATTGATGATTGCAAAAGTGGCTTTTTCTAAGAGGTAAACCATAGTGTGTACTTTTACACTAGACACAAACAAAAGCACTAGGTATGTATTTGTCTTCAAGGGTGGATTTGCAACAGTTCTTTGAAAATAAGTCTCCGTTCTGTATCTTCTTGTTTTATTGTTTTCAGTTACGGTATTTTTTCATTTGTATTTAGGTAGGTATATAAAAAATAAAACAAGATAAACAATTATTTTATTTGTAATAGTAGGTATGTAAAAGGAAATACAATGATTATTCTAAACATATGTTTGAGGTTATAAACGTTAATTTGACAGTGTTGCCAAGCCAGTTTTCATACGCAAAGTAGCCCAACTGAAAAGTTGGTATGCAGTCATTCCGAAAATTTTACTATCCGAAGAGAGGTGGGAGTTAACTAAAAAAGGTCATTTAGTATCCGAAAGGTGAAAATTCGCTAAGGGAAGTAACCCAAGTGGCTACCTGTCGCCTTTTAGATTTTTTCGTCGCATATTCTCGTTCCAAATAGCTCAAATGGCAGTAAATCGCCCCCTTTTGCAACAGTGAATTTGACAATAGACCGGATTAGCTAGGGCGCCTCTAATGGCACAAAATGGAAAAAAAATCCCATTCACGAATTTGTAATGAAAGACTTTGCGTTTAAGTTTTTCACGGATTGTATTAAATGTTTTTTTTTATTATGTACTTAATAATAAACCCAGTTTATTTGACTTAATGTTTTGGCTAAAAACAATGGCCTCCCCTTTCTGTTTTCAATGGCTGTGTTTTTCTGAAATCCCTTCTCAGTTTTTAAGAACCATTTTCGAAACCCGCTTAGGGTATGAAAAATAAACCCATTTACGAGGACGATTATTCTTTTTACGTAAATAGCAATAGTAAACACCGTAAATAGCAAATTGTTTTGGAAGAGAGTAGCAAAGAGGTTGTTCGATTCAATGGGAAAAAAACCTCCAAGATTGTTGAATACTTATGCCAATTAATTGAGGAACAATGTGACTTATAACTGACGATTGGCAACCCTGTTTGTAATAAAGGTAACTTAAATGGGCTCGATGGTATGCAAGTCTCGTTGAAAATACCAACAATATGCAACGATACACACATCTCATATATCCGTCTTCGCAAATCATGTGATTATAATAATTTTTATGATATCGACTATAAACCTTTTGTGATATGATAGGTTTATCATGCCCCGGAGGCAGGCTGTGCTTGTATGTGTTAGTTTTGTGCTAATTGAGATGTTTTCTAGCGCTTTTTATACGTATCCTTTCCTATCAATTCAATAATAATTCTACATTCAAAGATGATATATATTAATACGTGAAGGAAAAACTTTGTGGCTATTTTTACGATAACGCGCGGACGGAGGAGTATGAAATTTCGCACAATTATAGTTTATATAGGGGAGTGGAGTATGCTAATATATTTTTTTAATTATGCATAAAAATAGATTAAATCAATAAAAAAAAACATTAAAAACATTACAAACACTACTGTAATGTTATGTATTTGATACTCACACACACTTCAATTTGTTACATCACACAGACGCATATATTCTTCTGATTAGCTGCGGTCAAATTGAGAATAGATTAATATTGTTTGTCTTTAATAATAATAGGAGAAAAAAAAACATTCCAAATACCTATAAGCATTTCAAATTTGACGTATCTATCCATGTCATTGTTTTTGAAAAAAATTGTGAAATGGCACTCGCTCAGTCTTTGACAAGGAACCATAATAATTATGGACAAATTTCGAGCACCGGTCGACCACTAGTTAGGTTGATTAGGTATACCGTTAACGGAACAAAAATGTCGATTGCAAAAATGAAACTTATAAGTCAATGAAAATATAGAGGTACATAGCATTTCCTGCATGCATGCTTTAAAATACAAAATATTCGACCCATGCATAGTTCTTACTATGAAAATACGGAACAGAAACCTGGACCCTAAGCGTGGGTTTACACCAAACAAGTATAGAACCAGAGCTGGAGATGAGCATTCTTTCTTTATTCTTGATATTGACACAGGGCAAACAACACACACAACAAAGACTAGAAATTTTGCGCGTGTTATCGTGTCATCGCTCATTAATTTTTTTTTTTTTTTTTTTTTTTAAATTGGCAGAACTATTTTATATAATAGTTTCCTGCCATTCCCAAGTATGTGAAAATTAATAGTTTTATCTTACAAATAACAAACAAAAAAATATAAATTCAATTAACCACTCAACCACTCATATTTGTATATTCAAACCGCATTTTAAGGGTGTATCATTCAGCACCGTAATGTAAAAAGGAGAGAAAACATACATTTTATATTATTTACAAGCTCCTACATCAACAACAAAAAAAACTTATAAAGCAGACATCGGAGATAAGGCCCTTCGACAGTACAACAATACTATCTACAGTGTGTCACTGAGACGGTCACTTTGCGCCTGCATTGGAACAAAATAGAAACAAACTATGTATATCAAGTCTACCAGTGGCGGAGAGTTACAAAATATATGAGCGAATGAATTTATAAAATAACAAAATATAAGAATAATTATTATCCCTTATTGGACTATGGAAAGAAAAAAAAAACATTTCAAATTTTAATATTTACATATATAATTTTTTTTTTTTATATTTTTTTTTATTATTATTTTTTTTTAGGTATATATTTTTTTTTTCTAAAGTTAATTATGTTAAGAAAAGAATTAAAGAAGATTAGAGATGAGAAATAGTTCAGTCGCTCTATCTACCACCATCTAGATTTTAACGTTATTTTTTGTTATAAACTTTGATATTAAATTATAGATACTAGGGTTGAATTCTGAAAGAATTGCATTTATAGATGTTGGAAATGGTACTTTGAGTTTTGTCAAGTCAGAAATAAAACCCGGATAGTTATTCCTATCCTTACAGGAAAAGAATATGTGGTTGACAGATTCTTCCTCCTCTCCACAGTCACATATATCCGTCGTGATGACTCCAATTTTAAATAGAAACTGTTTGGTGCACACATGACCGAATTTGATCCGGCATATGACTGATGTATTTTGTCTACCCAGAGTTATTTTATTATACCACGGAACACGATTTATTGTGGGTTGGATCTGTTTATATTTTGAGGGTGAGGCATTCCATCTTGTTTGCCAGCTTTCTAGTAAGTGTTCTTTGCAAATGAAAAATATATCCGAAAAGGGCAAATGTTGATGCGCAGAGGAGCTAGGAAGCTCTGATGCCTCTCTGGCCAAGCAGTCGGCAGTTTCGTTTCCCCTTATACCAGCATGTCCTGGGACCCACCCAAGGACCACGTTACAGCCCTTCTCCTGGAGGCTGTATAGGATTTGTTTTATTTGCAAAACGGTAAAATCTAGAGGGTAATTAAAGGATGAGTTATTTATCTTTTGCATCACGCTGAGCGAGTCACTCAATATAATTGCATTTTTAAAATTGTTCTGAGCGATAATGTTCAAAGCTTCAAGGACCGCAACGGATTCAGCAGAGAATATTGATAGTTCCTTCGGTAGAGCAAAGCGTTTTTTGTGTCCATCACATTGATTGAATACTGCTGCTCCCGTTGAGATCGCATTTGTATCCTTAGATCCATCAGTAAATAGACGAATGTATTCGTTCCATTCTTTGTTCATCATTTCATCAAACTTTATGGATGCATTGGAAACATGTTTTGAAGGAAAAAATTTAATAACCTTGGGACGATAAGTAAGTGAGGGATAGGCGACCGTATAAATAGGGAGTGTTGCATATCTTTTAATGTCTTTGGCGTATGAGTTTAAGGATTCGTAGCTGGACACCAAGTTTGGTATTGGTTTTTTTCCCCAAAATCTACGGTTCTTTTTTACTATGTCGTGGAGGTCACGTATTTTGCTGATTATGGGGTTATCACTCAAAACGCAGCTCCTTATGAAAAATTTATCTGCTAAGAATTGCCTTCTGAGATCCAACGGCGGCTCTGCTGCTTCTACTTGTAATGCTTCCACTGGCGATGACTTCATAGCTCCTAGGACAATTCTAAGGGCCTCATATTGGACTCTATCCAATTTTTTACAATTGCTTTTAGACAAGGGTGACATAAGGAAGCCGCAATAGTCTAATTGTGATCGTATGAGGGAGTTATACATTAGTTTTAAGATCTTCGGGTGCGAACCCCACCAGACCCTTGAGACCGCTCTCATCGTATTGAGTCCTGCTTGGCATCTATTGACAATGTAGGAAGTGGCAGCATTCCACGTCAATTTAGTGTCCAGAATAACACCCAAAAATTTTATCTCTTGTGTCTGAGGTAGTGGACTATCACTTATAAGTATGTTACAGGGCTTTGGATTTCTTGCTTTGGAAAATATAATTTTTTTGCATTTGGAAGGATTAAATGTGAGTCCCAAGCAGTCTAGTTTGTCGGCAATTATTTTTAAGTTGGAGTTCATCGTGTCTTCTGTTTTTTTAATGTCATTGCCTACGCAGTATATGAAAAAATCATCGGCATAATTAAGCAGTTTGATACCCGTTGATAAGTCTTCAAAAACGTCATGGATATATATATTAAATAATAAAGGGCTTATGACGGACCCCTGTGGGAGTCCCCTATAGACAATTCGGTTGTGGTTAGTGCCACCTGGGCCTTCCACGAGAATTTTCCTTTCACTTAATAAACAGTGTAGAAAGGACACAATTTTGGAAGGTATGCCTAATTTTCTGAGTTTATCGCCCAAAACCGGAAGCAAAACGTTATCATAAGCCCCAGAGATATCCAAACTGACCCCCACCACATGTTTAGATTCAGAAAAGGCTGTCAAAACATCAGTAACGAGGTGAGCGACGCTTTCCATAGTGGATTTTCCCTTCCTAAACCCAAACATTAGAGGAGAAAAACTCTGATTTTTCTCTGCAAACCAATCTAGACGTCTTTTGATCATATGTTCTAGTAATTTAAGCAAAACGCTTGACAGAGCGATCGGCCTGAAAGATATATCTTCGGGGATAATACTTTTATTTTTAGGTATAGGGATGATCGCTTGGCTTTTCCATGAATCTGGTACTGTACAACTGTCAAAGCAAGTGTTCATTAACTTTAAAATATAGGTGATTGTTGAACTACCACTTTTGTAAAGAAGACTGTATGGGATTTCATCAAGTCCAGGAGCTGAGTCCTTAACAGATCTCAGGACCGAGCTGAGCTCATCCAAAGAGTACTGCGAGACCAAGAAAGAGTTTCCATCATCTTCCTGGGCAGACCCGGAGACATCCGGATCTGCTGTAACCCTTAGCAAATGTGAGTTATCTATAGAACTCATCTCGTCCATGTTCGGGACATAGGGGGGAGCCAGCTTGTTAATGAAGACAGAGAAAGGGAATTCAGAAATTTGGTTTGTTTTCCTGCTTTTAAAAGTGCCTCTGAATTTTCGTATGTTAGACCATACAGTACTGATTGGAGTTTGAGGGGACAATGAAGTGCAAAAAGCTATCCAACCAGCCTTTTTTTTAGCTCTGAAAAGTCTTTTAGCTTGGGCCTGGGCATTTTTTAAAGCGATAAAATTTTCAAAATCTGAGTAAGATTTATATTTTTTAAGCACTTCTTTACGGTCCCGTGTCATTTTATCACAATCATCATCCCACCACGGAACAAATGGTTGTTGGGCCTTTTTAAAAGAAGTTTTATTTTGGAAATCGGAAATTTTATGTAACATTTTATTCAAAGAATCAGAACACTCATTTATATTATTGTTTGTTGGTTGAGGGAGGGAACCACAAGATTCCTTACAATAATCATTGAAATCTCCCCAAAGGGCATTCTTTAATACTCTCCTATCTATGTTCTTTTTGTTCCCCGTAACTGGATTTGTTCTAGAAAGTTGCTTAACCCTCCTGATTTCGGGAGAGCTCCATTCCAATAGAATTGGAAAATGATCGCTGCCACCCACTTCATCCAACGTATTCCATTGAAATAAAGAAGCTACATCACAACTGGTGATTGATAAGTCAGGGATGCTTATTTGCTGATTAGGGACTGGGATTCGTGTGGGAGAGCCATCATTCAACACACAAAGATCAAAATCATTCAGATATTCCACCATTTTCCTGCCCGGAGCACCCGTACTCTGGCAACCCCACAAGTGGTGATGCAGATTCAGGTCCCCAAGAAGTACCAACGGTTTCGGGGACTTTTCTAGAACTTTTTTTAAGTATGAGATGGACTCTTGTGTAATGTTTGGGGAAATATATATAGAGAGAAATGTGGTATTGAAGATCCTAGCGCCAACGATTTCGAATGGACATTGTGGTGGCTTAATAGAAATACTGGAAAAGGGAAGGTCATTCTTAATGAGTAGTGCTGCCCCTCCATAGCCTGCAGGCCGATCATCTCTCAAGCATGCAAACCCTTCTATGCAGAATGCCCTGTCTTGCCTAAGCCAGGTTTCCTGCAGGGCCATTATCGATACATTATAATCTAAAGAGATTTTTAAAATATCTTGTTTATTACATATAGCGCTTCTACAGTTATATTGTAGAATATTGATTGAATTATTTACCACCATTGATAATTAGAATAATATTTAAGTGTATAAAAAATTGTGTGAGAAAAAAAAAAAAAAAAATAAAATAAACAAGATCAATGTTAAGAAACAGTGTTATTATTCAGAGTCTTCGTTAAACGCAAGTTTTTTCTGGGATGATAAACAATCAGTTATATTATTAACAAGTTGCCTGTCGGCGCGAATATTTTCAAGTTGTGATATTATTAATCTATCCGATGTTGGGGAGGATACAAAGTTACCGGCCGTTAGATGGTTTTCGAGATTGGTTATCGCGGTGATAGCCTCTACAATCAGATTATTTGCTTTAAAAAAACAGCCGTCTTCCGGTTGGGGGTAGTTGCCATTTGGTGCTACTAATATTGATTTTAAATCATCGACGATTTTAGAAAGGAACTTTTTTTTACTGTTTTCTTTCGTTATTGATGGAAGTTGGATAACTTTCTTTCGAGGACTGGTTTTACTTGCAAAACTTTCCGATCCTCGAGGTGGCGCTCTCGGGATAGACCGAGTAGGGGACCGCGGAGGTGGGCCGTCTTGCATTGGCCTTCGATTAAGATTCTGTGCAGCTACTGCCGAATATGCTGGTTTACTTCTTGGGAATCTTAAGCTTGCTTCATAATATGATATAGAGTTTTCCGCCATCACTTTTTTAATATTTTTTTGTCTGGCTAACTCTGGGCAAACAAAGCTCACTGCAGAGTGCCGACCTCCACAGTTTACACATGAAACCTGATCTTCCTCGACTGTACACTTTTCTCCAGTATGGTTGCCACCGCATCTATAACAAACTTCTTTACCTCTGCACTGCAGTTTAGTATGGCCAAATTTACAGCATTGGTAACACTGCACTGTCGGGAGAACATATGTCTCCACGGGTATACGATTGAAAAATAGGTAAACATAAGATGGCAATTCTTGTCCTTCAATAGTCATTACAATTGATCTAGACGGCTTCCAGACTGTTTTATCATTTTCTGAAGTTTTGAAAGTTAGTCTACGCAGTTTAATAATTTTACCAAATCCTCTGGGTGTCGAGATGTGTTGGAGCAAATCCTCTTCTGACATGTCTACTGGAATGTTTCTCAATACCCCCATTCGGGACGAAAGATACTTTGGTATGAACGAAATATAGCCAGACTTACTCAAACTTTCATCTTCGAGAAAACTATTAGCCGCGTCTATGGTATTAAATTCTACAGCAACCTTTTGTCTTCCCACAGATTTAATTCTAGAAATGTTTTCACATTTTCTTCTATATATAAAAGACCCGAATGAAATTGAATCCAAGCTAGCAAAACCATTCTCCGTCTGTTTTTGTACATGAACAACAAAAGGAGCTGAAAAAGTGGAATTATATCTGATTTTGTACTCTCCGCCACTGGAGTCTTTAATGCTAACGCCATTATTAATTCTTTTTGTCACTGGTACCGCTATGTCATCGTCTGCTCCCCGCTTACCGACATGCGCGGTGGGGGGGTTCGGACCCCCCCCACCCGCAAACTCCATTTTTAGTGTAGTTCTCGATATATTTTAAATAAAAATAAACGAAAAAGAAAAAAACAAAAACATAAAGGAACTTATGTTCCTAAGAACAAAATATCAAAACAAAAAACAATTCAAACAGTAATATCTATATGAAAATGGAACGAACTCACCAAATGAAACACAGTAAATATAAATAATAATTCGTCAATAACACAGCGAACAGACCGACGTGCGTTCTGCGCGATGTCGTGAGCAAAACTCCCGCTCATTAATTAGTTCTCAGTGTTGATTCTTGCTTGTTGTTCTATGCTTGGTGTCAATATGTCAGTGATCTAGAGGGAATGCTCAATGTATGGCTGTATGTTCGTTTAGTGTAAACGCATACTTAGACAGCAAAACTATCCATCAACTACAAGTAGCACAGAGAGCAAGGGAAAGGGCAATGTTGGTAATGAAATTGCTACAGACTATTAATTTCCTAATGTCGAAATACGATGGCCGATATTGCCAAAACAGTTGCAATGTGCTTTTAAAATGGGGTTGGACGTGACAAGTTGGATGGTCCCTAAAGCTGCAAGATGGCAGCCCAGAACAGAAGAAGGGGAGTAGGCAGACCACCAGCGAGTGCAAAAATTAATATTTACTGTAACCTGAATCTGACAACTGTTATCAGCGAAAATTGTGTCAAATGCGATGAACTTTGAATCGCTAAGATTTATAATCTGACCGCTCACAGCGATAAAATTTGATGAATTCACAATGAACGGAACATCTGCTGGAAGTCTGCGATAAGAGGTTGGGTCAATATCAGTACCTTACACGGGTCACATGTCTGCAAGAATCCGTCTTTATTTTTGTAGCAGTTTGCATTTTGCAAATTTTGCGATTCTTGTAATCGATTTTTAAGTATGCCATCAATTCTCGCTTCTTTCATTTCATCTTGGTCTTGCAACGTTAGCATGACACTGGGTAGGTACTTAGACCATAGTATTTTAAAATCCCCCAAGAAACACTGTTAGGATTTGAAATGAAATGAAATTTTCATGAAGCCTAAAACAAATTAATTGCAGGGACAATTGTATTTTCTGCCAAACGTGTGTTCGTAAACTTGAGTTTCGTAAAATTGTGATTCGAACCATTTTTTATTTTTTTTGAAAATATATCCATGTAGGTAATTGTAAAAGATATATCATCATTCTAACTTTTATCAATTTTGAAAATAGAACAGAATTTAAAATATAAAAAGAAAGCCAATGACGAGAACTCCCATAATATGCAGTGTTTTTTTTTTTATTAGAGACATTTGCTAGGCTAGATACACCAACAGAACACTGAACAACATAATATTAATAAACAAAATAAACCATGACACAGACAGAATCTTTAGACCTCCAACAACGGGTATCTCCCGCGTATCTTTTCTTAACATTATACGTAAATAATATTAATAGGAACTCCTAGTTAAATTTTTGTATGGGGAATCTTCGAAAGATTTACCTATAATATGCATACCTACCTATTCTTATAACGCTGACACCGGGCCGTTGCACTGTGGACAATAACCGGGTCTGGCTCTACTAAAATCTATAACTCCTTTATTTGTAAAGATATTCTTTTCAAATTTTTTATTCTCAAAATCAGAAGGTTTGTTTATTATGCTGATATGAAAATAAATAAGTTTTAATGTACAGTTATTTTTTTAAAAACATTTGAAAACTGACTTTTGTAAATAAAAATCATACTCACTTAATAGTCTATTTATTGACTTTTAATTCGATTTTAGAGTACGTAAAAGTAGTTTTGTACATAAAAGACAGATAAAATGAACTAAAAATCAAAATAAAAATGATCTATACAGGGTGTATAATATAACAAATCAAAGATACTTTACTTGTAGAATCACAACTAAACAAGTATATTTTGTTACATTTCAAATATCTTATCTATTGCTAACAACTAATGGTATGTGTTACATATTTTTGGAAACCTTATTTTATATAGATAAATTTCAGCCATAAAATTTTTCGGTATTCTATTTGTTGTAAGTTTTTTCTTAATAATACTGTAAAATTATTTAAAAATAATATCTTCCATAAGTTTGTCGAAAGTTTTCATGTTTACCAACGTCTTCCGACGCGTTGAAATTTATGTTAAATTATAGCTTAGATATATATCCTTAACATATCAAAAAATTGGCTGCTCGGTTATGCTCTTTTAAAAGTTATGAATGATAAAATTACACCCAGTAATAGTAGAGTGCCAAAGAAAATCAGATTGCTAAAACCAGGGCTGACTATCACAAAACTTATTTTTATGGTTAAACGTTGAACCATGTAAACGATTAATAAATTAAATAAAATTAAAATTATATATTGTTTCGATTTTATTCACAATAACTATTTAAAAGCATATCTTTTTGATGGACATATAAATATAAGCGTGTGCGTATTAGATTTCATGACCTTCAGGATCAAAAAAGTAGATACAGAGTACCTACTTCATCAAATTCGTTCATTTTTTAAGTTACCTACCTATGGATTCCCAATAGTATTATGTTATTATAGGATCTGGAGCATGAAGAAGAGTATAAAATCTTCTATAATAGCATAAAGAAAGTAATTGTGGGAAAATATTATTATTATTATTTTAATCGTATATATTGATCATGAAGTGTAATGTAAAAGCATGATAAAAGGGTTAAAGGATATTAATACCTATTGTTTTCAGCATATTTACCATTGTAGTTGTACCGGACGGCGTCATTAAATCAGATCAGCGAATTAAACATCAAATAATATTGAAATAAGACTGATTTGTATAGATTCGATTATAAATAATATTGATTTGATTGTATAGATAATATTGCATAAAACGATTGATTTATCGAAAATATTGAGATAATTATGACTCGATCATGTAAGCTAAGCGCCTCGGCCACAGAAATAAAGGGTTCTTAGTTCCCACCGAACGGACCGAGGCGCGAGGCCCGCGAAATAATTATGTAATAAATAATAAAAATGCATTGGCATATTGAGGCAGCCCTGGCTGCGGGAGCTCCTGACAACCCTATCTCCCCGTGTCCAACAATAGAATGACGGCGGCTGCGCGCGGCGAGAGAGAGAGAGAGAAACGCGCGTAGCGCGGTTCGAGCGCGCGTAGCGTGCGTTTGCTTGGTCGAGAGTGGTGTGGAATTTACTTGAGTGTGTTGCTTGAGTGTTGAAAATTTTCCGCGGACTGGGCCCGTGCCATTATACGGATTTCTACTTGTGGTTGTGATTTCATGTGGTATGTATTGAGTGTGTATGCGCGATACAAGTGTGTTCGTGGGAGAAGCTACTTTAGTGTATGTGTCGTGAGGTGTGTGGTGATGTGATAGTCTGTTTGTGAGTTGTAAGTGCAGAGTGTGGTGTGTGAGTGAGGTGTGTTTGTCTGGACGCGTTTTCGTCGGCTGGTCGGACACCCTTCTGATGTCCTCTGTGTAGTGGTCTCCATCCTTCTGATGGTCCTTGAAGATCGTTGCTGGCCGTGCCTCTGCCCAAGTGTGACCGAGAAGAAGGCGTTGGACTGAAATAATAAACGGTTAAGCAAAAAACAAAAGCGAGACATGAATGAAGTTGCAATCTGCGAGAGGTTGTGTTAACGCGAAGTTAATTTAGGTATGCAAGTGAAGTTACTCGCGACTTTGGTACCACCATATTCATATAAAAGGCCCCCTTCAGGGATTTTTCTTATGCCCCACTGCTGGTAAAAAGCCCCACGGCATAAAAACCCAGCAGCGGCGCTAACTTAAGATAGGCTAATACAATATATTTTGCGGTCGGGTTATGCCCGGCCGCGGCTCTTAAGTTATTTGAAAATTAATAACAATCTGAAATAAGAAATGATTAGGCTGAAAGTGAAAGGTTAGTGTTACCTGAAAAGAATTTTGATTAATACGACAACTTACTCAAGGCTGTCCATGAGCTCTAGTATGACGAGAGCCTTCTCCATCTTGTTTTTGCATACAGCCAGCCTGGGTTTGATCTCCATGATCAACCTGACGAGCTGGAGCAGTTCGCTGGGGTCCTCTTCGGCCGCTTGTCTCCTCTCTGCAGGTACGGGCGCTGCTCTGGCCGCGGGCGCGGCGGCTGGGGGGGGCGCTGTCGTCTGGGCGGTGGGTGGCTGCGGGGCGCGTCTAGACGGCCCTCTCACCACATCACTCCAGTTCCTGGTCGTCTTCTTCGGAATGGATGCCACGTACTCCTGTCTCTTCGGGCACCGGCTGAAGTTGGCTGGGTGTGGGCCCCCACAGTTACAGCACACTGCGGGCTCCTCTCTTGTCTTCTTGGGGCACTCACTTGTGACGTGAGCCCCCTGGCATTTCACGCACCTCACAGCGTGATTGCAGTGCTTCGCTGCATGGCCGAAGGACTGGCACCTGAAGCACTGGGTCCCGGCTCGGCCTCTCGGTCTGTATTTCTCCACTTGCACCCTGCAGTGGCAGATCACCTTCAATGAGTCTTTCACGAGACCCATCTGTTGGTCGTGGGGGAAGTATGCGATGTACATCGCACTTCCCTGTGACCGGGTCGTCATTCTGACGACCTTGGTGACGTTGAGGTCCTGGGCCCTCAAGTCTTCTTCAATTTCGGACACGTCCAGTGGCGGCAGACCCCGGATGACCGTCTTCTTCAGCTTCTCCGCCTCCGTGGAGAAGGTGTGGAAGGGGAAATTCCTTTCCCTCAGCGCCTTGAGCAGCGACTCCCTGTCGGCCGCTGTGGTGAGGTTCACGGAGGCCCTCCCTCCGGAAATATACTTCATCGTAAACGATGAAGTAGGCGACGTGTTTTCCTTGATGAGTCCCATCACCTGGTTGTGGGTCATCTCACCAAGCCTTACGATGACGGGCGGGAGTCTACTCGTCCGTGGTGACGGCCTCGCCCCTTCGCGCACCTCAGGTAGTACGCTGAATTTGTTCGCCAGCGGTGTCGCGTTCGCTGGGCCCTCAGCTTTCTTCTTCTTGGCGGGGCTCTTCGGCACCTGCCACTCGGCCATCTCTGCTGCCGCCTTGCCCTTCGTTCTCCCCCTCGTGCCGGTCTTGGAGGTGCTGGGCTGAGCCGGGGGGGACGCTTTCCTCTTCGTAGGCGTCGGTGGTGCGGCCGCCGCCATCTCGATGTAGCGACACTCGTCCTCAGGGAGCAGGGTCGCTGGTGGCCCGTTGTTCGCCAGGTACTCGGCCGCTTCGTTGTCGTCTATGGGCTCCAGGCCCGAGGCCCTGACAATGGTACCGTCGGGGAGCCTGATGCGCATCCTGAAAATAAAGAAGAACACAAGAATATAAAATTAAGAGTTTCTTACTCAGTCCGCTCTGTGAGTCAGCTTTCGCTGTCCTGTCCTGTGGTTGTGGCTTCAGTCCGCTCTGTGGGTTTGGGCCGCAGCTCGATGTTCCGGGTGGTGCGGGACAGCTCTCGCTGTCCGCCTTCTGTGGTTGTGGATCTGCAACAGAGAGACAGTATTATCTGTTCCGGCTGGCGTGCGTGAAACGTTTTGCTCTGAAAAGAGCACTTTGAAGCGTGTGGAAACGTTATGCCCACTCAGTTCTGAAAAGAACAAGTAGGCCTGTAGGTATGTAGTCAGCTGGCGTAGCAGGTAGTCGTCCCAGGAGTCGCCTCGGTGGTCCGTCTAGCAAGCAGCAAAGGTTCGTTCGTTCGTTCTGATCGTCGCCGCGCTTAAAACCCCTTAAACGTGGTATCCCCTCCCCTACTGTTTGAGGGAGGGCCAAGAGGCTTGCGAGCCAGGACACGCGGAGGTAGGGTGCAGCCTCCCAATAATGGTCTACTCCGATGTAAAATCATGTGGCGATCACAATGATACCAAATACATCGGGGTAGGCCAATTAATTGAGATTTTAATCGACCTTTCGCGGATTGATCGGAAAATACCGAAAACCGATATATCAAGGTTAGCGCGATCTGGTGAGCATGTCCCGATTGGAAATCGCGCGGCGATTCCAACGATACCAAACACATCGGGATATGCCCCAGATCCGCGGAGATAATCCGCGAAAGGTCAATAATTAGAATAATTGAATTTCGGCCGCGACGGCCGCTGGTCCGTCGCACGTCCAGGCCGATTCGGGGCGAGGCTCTAAGCCCGTTCCCGGCGTCCGCTCCTTTCGCCACGGACGGGGGACACTGGGTTTTCCCCAGATACCGTTATGTTTAGAATATAAGCAGGCATTTTTGTATGAAATATATCATTCTTCGTTTACTCTTGGCTTTGACTACACCTACCTACCTGCTCTCTCTCTCTGGACTACTCGACTGGCTGACTTCTACCTTGGACTTCTCTCTGGACTGTTTGGACCCTTCTCTGGCTGGCACATTGGACCGTGGACTCGACCCTTGCAATAGGACCTGGACTCTGGCTGATACCACTGGACCGAGACTTCTCTCGAACGCGCGCTAAGACCCGAATTGAGTACGGTCTTACGTGTCTATTAGGAGATTTCTCGTCGAGGGCGCAGAAGAAGACGTCGGATCTCACGAACGCATCGCAGGCCCGAATTAAGTACGGCTTGCGTTGTTACTAGGAGTTCCTCCATCCAAGGACGCGGCCGGGCGAACAGAGAGAGCTCTCGAACGCATTGCGGACCCGAAGCTAGTAGGGTCTTGCGTGTTATTAGGAGTTTGATCTGAGGCGGGAAGCTTTTCTCGAACGTACGGGGCCTGAACTGAGTAGGGCCCGCAGTATTATTAGAGAGTTCCCGTCTTCTGCGCAACCGACGAGCGACATAGTGCATTCCCCTGGTAGCTGGCTAATTCTTTAGAGCCTGCACCTGCAGTCCCTTGTACCGCGCGCGAGTCGTGTGGTACAGTAGTTTTTCAGTAATATTAAAATTAATTGTTTGAAATGTTTATCACGTTACACCCTGAATAGAATATTCTCTTTTATTTTTTTAGTTTATTTTATCTATTTTTTATATATGAAAATTATATTTACTTAATTTAAAATCGAATCAAAGTTCAGTAAATATATTATTAAGTGAGTATGATTATTATTTACAAAAAACAATTTTCATATATTTTAATAAAAATAACTGTACACAAAAACTTAAAAATATGTATACCATCATAATAAATAAATATTCTGCTATTATTGTGCAAAATTCGAATACGATATCGTAAAAAATAAAAGAGTTATAGATTTTAGTAAAGCCAGCACCGGTTTTCGCAATAGGATTATCTGCGACACTCTACTTGTACCGAGTGTACTTTTTTATTCATAACTTCTAAATGAGTAAAAACGAGCAGCCAATTTTTTGATATGTTAAGGATATATACCTAGGCTATAATCTAACATAAATTTCGGCGCGTCGGGAGACGTCGGTAAAAGTGAAAACCTTCGTCAAACTCATGGAATTGATATTTTTTATGATTTTAGAATATTATTAAGAAAACACACAATATTTTTTGGACAAACATTTATCTATATAAAATAAGGTTTTCGAAAATATATAACACATACCATTAGTTGTTAGCAATAGATATTTGAATTTGAAATGTAACAAAATATACTTGTTTAGTTGTGATTCTACAAGTAATGAATCTTTGATTCGTTATATTATATACAAATAAATGTTAAAATGTAGAAATTTGATATCATTATAATGGTTAACATTTATTTTATCAAATGCAATTAAAAATATGTGGAAAATGTGTACCTAAAAAAACATTAAATATTTGCGACTGTTCTACCATATTCCACAGTGCGTTGGCCTAGTGGTTACCGTCTTGCCATAGAACATGTATGTATGTATGCGGATTTAAGACCAGTCTTATTCGAAATAATTTAGTATTTCGAAGATTGTTCAACATTTTAGTTTGTAATAAGTTAGGTATAAGTAAACCAACAGCGGTGAGGCTCGCCACCCACCATGTCGTGTCAGAAAGGGGAGGCGCAAAGAGGAAAACGGAGAAGTTGATAACCTACATGGCGAATGTTGTTAACGTTAAGTGATCACACTTTTAGCCAGCCATCGAAATAGCAAAAGATGACCGAAAACCCATTGGGGTTAAATTGAATTGTATTACTCCGTGAAAGTAAGTAGATCTTGTGGCATTAAAACGCGGCAATGCATTGTGTAGCTCGGAAAAAAGGTAACGAAATTCGTCACATGATGACGGATGACCCTTTCTTGTAGTTAAAATGTATGCATTTTGATTTAAAACAATGACTCTTTTATCTCAAAACACGTGGACTGCATTCATTGCATACATAAAGGTTTATCTATGTGTTTCCTCATCAGTGATTATAGTCATCCTAAATTAATTAATTTGACAGATAACGTAGTTCGGATATATGAGTACTGAGTAGGGACCTACGTTTGCGGTCCAAGCAGTGGGAGAGTGGCCTGTATTTGAGTGTCGCGAGGTTATCATTCTTGTCACTAACCCACAGGGCAGGCTAAATTCGTTTTTACAACACAAAGAAGTTTATACTTAGTTCTTATCTTTTAAACATACCAACTGTGTCGCTAGCTGAGCAGGTACTTCGGTGTTGCTATGTGGAAAAACATCTATGCTAAACTGAGGAAATCTAGCCTACTTTCTGAATAATTGAAACTCACGGATAACAAAATGGCAGTGACAGTTACATTTAAAATGGCGAATATTGATGGTCTATGAAACTGACTGTTAATATCTAGTTCCCTATCACGTGGTGTGACGGACATACACTCTTTCATACTCCTTATACTTGATTTTTCAACAATATTCTAGGTATATTTAATACATTTTTCGTGTTTTTTTTTACTAAGTTTCGACCTACTTTACTTAAAACAACAAAATAGAGAATCGGTGAATATGCATACCCGCCCATCAAACTTCGACCTAACCCAGAATAAAAAAAGTTTACTCCTGGTTTATGCAAAGTTTGTTACATCTTAACCTTTTCTACTTGCAACTACCCTCCAAGGAGTGGTATTGAACTCGCCTGCAAAATATTGCAATGACGCCAACTTTCATACTGGAAGACGTGGTTTGTTCCCGGATATTGACCATCTATCCTATTCCACTAAAAGTATCCCCGAAATGAACTGGCAGTCGGGTTGATAAAACCAATACAAAAGGCATAACAGAGTGGTATTGTTTACATCCATTGAAAAGGGATTAGGAACCCTAAATATTTATGGCCCCGGCTGCCAGTTCATTCCGAGGATAGGTACTATACACAGGTTTTAAGAAGCTTACTGTGAATAATTTAAAGAGTGTATTTTGTGTTCACTTTGAGTGAGCTTAAATTCATTTAAACAGAAATATGTAAAAGATTTGAGTCGTAACTCATCTGAAGTGTGAGAAACATAGAATGAACTGCATTATCCTTATGGCCAATACTTACAATTTCATCCTTTTCTAAGTTCTTTATTCTGTAGTCAAAAGTTTTAATTTTGTTAATAATATTGTCTTTTATAACATTCGAGAGCAACGCTTCCTTCTTCAGAGGGCTAGTGATTCAGGATTAGAGAGTGATAAAAAATATCTAGACAATTTATCAAGCAATTTAAGTAGGTACCTGGAAGCAACCAATTCCACCATTGGTGGCCTCGGGGCTGAGCTCCGCTGAGATACGTATCGGTATGGAAAGTGGCGCCTTTAACAACATTACCAAAATATAGGAAGCGTCGGCGTTTAGAGTAGAGACGAAATGTAAACTGTTTGATGCGTCTGTGTTACCCATTCTCCTGTATGAGTGGGAGTCCTGGCACTTGACCATAGCTCAGGCACAAAAAGTCTCCGCTTTCGAAACGAAGTGCCTCAGGAGAAGTTTGGGTAGAAGATTGTACCATCGCATCACGAACGATACTATACGTCGGCGCACACAGCCTAGACATATCACTCGGCACTCCTACCATTATGGAAAGCAGTTGGAATTGGCTGGGAGATGTTTTAAGGATGTCAAATGAGAGTTGGCCATGGAGAGCGCTGTTGTTCCTCCTATCAGGGTCCCGAAGACGAGTAAGACCCTCTTATACCGATAAAGATTGCGCAAGATCGAGCGAAATGGAGAGCTCTTGTTGCCTCCCTATGCTCCTAAGTGGAGCGTAAAGGGAATTTGGATTGGATTTGGAGACATTTAATGATGTTTGTCTAATGCTAAACGTGCATTCTTGGAATTGCTTGATTGCAAATACATTGTTGCAATATTGTGGCCATGTGCTGACATTTCTTATCTTTATTTGCACATTTATTTATTTCTTAGAAATGTTGATATGGTGTACCTATTTCATGTATCCTTGGTATGGAAAATTCTGATCTTGACATTGCCACTAGGTACATGTATTAATAATCCCATTCCATATCTTCTTGAATAAACATTCAAATTACTGCACATTAGAAAATATATGCATTGTCGTAAGTTAGCCAGAAGAAAATTTAGAAACTGGAAATATTATGTTGAAATGATGGAGGATAACCACATGCTGAAAGTGCAATGCCAGGCAGAAATCCCAAAAAGTGGAATAACAGTATTGAAAGCCGAAGTTCTCAAAAAATAGGTGAATATAATTTATCGTCTTTATTGTGTTCCTTAAAAAGTAAGCAGAGAGAATGGATCTCTATTTTTTAAAGCATTCTTTCACTTCTTCCACCAAAATAATGTTACTCATATAACCTCTTCATTAATTTTGATTTTGTCCTGATCTTCCTTGAGGAGTATAGATATGTGTTCGATCCAGGTAATTTACTGTTTACTATGTCTTCTTCTAACATTTTCAACTTTATCCTTCCTTCCTACCTTCAATTTTTCTCGCAATTTCTATTGTAATATTCTCATTCCTTTCCATATCCCAGAGTTTTTCCTGATACCATTTATGACAGTTAAATATTGCATTATCTAATTTATCAAAGAAAATTTATCATCTGAGAAGATTAGTATGAAGTTGGCTTAATCTCACCCCCGCCGATGCAAACCACCCTCAGCGGAAACCGAACGATTAAAAAAACCTTACGATTGGCCATCTGAACATGTGTACCTACATTTAAATATGAAATGTCTAACATCTTCAATGAAAGTTGAATCTCTAATATAAAAGAACGTCGTGTTAGTGCGAAAATTTATAACTCGAGATCGGCTTAACAGATTTTTCCCATGTTTGATTTATTGGATTTTTCTCCGCTCCGGATAACAGAATAGTCGGGACTACTATACAGGACAACGTCTGTCGGGAAAGCAAGTAATCGTTACTTCAACTGTTCTACCAATTTCCCTTCATAATCTTCTATATTATTCTTTTTTGTCCTATTGACTTTTATCAGGAGAAGGTTCTTATAATAGAAAAAATTAAGAAAGTTGCATGGAAATTTAGAAAATTCAAGAAAACTCAAAGTAGGTAATCTTTTTAGTATGTACTTTTTACAAAATAAGTTTATTTCTACTTTTGAATTTTAAATAATTGACTTTTGAAAGAACTGTCAGTTTCATTTGTTAGTTGGTGCTATTGACAGAATGTCGATGGAAAAAATATGGTTTGACACAGATGCATCGATCTAAATTGCATTGGTTAAAAGGTAAAAAGCTTATCATTATACAAATTTGAATTCAATATTCATAGCTAGGAACACAGGACAACGTCTTTCGGAAAGCTAGTAGCTAATAAATATTGTGTTTTAAGAGGTTGATAAAACCAAATTTCTAAAAGTTAAGGTATTTTCCAGTACTCCACAATGCCACCCCCGATGCTCTTGAATGGCTTTAAAGCCTGGATGTTGCTCTGTAGGGTGCGTGTCTCCTGTATGTAGCAGATAGCATACTTCTCCATCTTCTGACGTTGCCACCCGTTGGTGGCAGAAGCCATACGAAATAATAATAAAAGTACTCCTTTTTTTTTTTTTTTTTTTCTTGTGTATACGGCACCACTGTGCCTTTAATAGGTTATAAAAAATCAATAAAAACAATTTAAAAATTACAAAAACGATAAGTTCAAATAAATAGACATAGAAAGTTAATAATTGAGAATCAATACTATGTTTATACATGACAATATATAAGCAAGAAAATGCTGATAAAAAATAACATAAATGAAAGGCAGTAGATATATCGCAATTGAAAAGTAACAGCACACAAAATTACAACAATCACAAAGCATGGCAATCGTGAAAAAATGGATAAAACAATAATAACAATATTGATAATAATTATAAAAGAATAAAAAAAACTATAGAAAAAATAGATAAATTTAAATTAACGCTAATTGAGCCGACATTTATCAAAGCCAATCAGAAGAGAAAACCAACATAAAAAAGAGAAAAGGGAAAAAAAATATCCAATCAAACGAAGGTCAGGTCAATATCAGTTACAAAAATTACATAAATAATTAAAAACCTGGGCACGCATTAAATGAAATTAGTGTAAAGTCAAAACATCCAAGACAGCACCGAAGACAAAATTAACACACAATTTGAAACAGGTAAAGTAGATTACAGAAATAAATAATATAGATCAAAAGAATCAAATAATAAAAAGTTAAGTGTATTTAAAAACAGAGTAAAAAAAAAAAAAAAAGATTAATATATAACTGGACGCTAAATCATATAAAAACAATAAATAATAAAATATTTCAGCAATAATAAGACCGATCGTACACAAAATATTTCGACAACAACAAGATAATAGTATGAGAATCGATAAGAACAGCGACAAGCTGATAAGAAAAGGTCTGATATAAGCCCAAAATAAAAAAAAATAATAAAAATACAAAATAACATAATAAAAATAATACGAATACAAAAAATCTGTCAAAATGGGGCAATAATTCAAGGCAAAGCGGGCAGTCGGTGCAATGTGGAACATACAGGCAGACAGACAACAAAATTATTG
Organism: Mystacides longicornis; assembly: GCA_963576905.1. Taxonomy (NCBI): domain Eukaryota; kingdom Metazoa; phylum Arthropoda; class Insecta; order Trichoptera; family Leptoceridae; genus Mystacides; species Mystacides longicornis. The sequence continues at coordinate 33,404,234 of OY756426.1, read as the reverse complement.
CGATGAGCCACAAACCGCACTCCTCACCAGCATTTCTTCTTATGTGTCCCAGTTTCTTTATTTTAAGATACCGGATAGTCGTGAACAACCCCAAATAAAGTTTTCAGCCACCAATACAAACGGCAAGTCGGTTACGAGAATACATTATATTAACTTTTGTTTCTGCAGTTTTGAGTAACTCAAAAACCAATAAAAATAATAGAGTCACTATTTCAATGCTGGTGTCTCTCAATCATACATCCTTAATGATAACAGAGCAGACACAATAATGTATATAACTATGTGCCTACATCATTACTCATCTCCTATAATTAAATGATATAGGTACCTATGCACAACTAAGTATTGTATTACGAGTATCACAATCATCTTTTTTCTTAAATAGTTATTGGGAACAAAGTATAGTGCCGGCTCCTCAAATATTTCGATTGTTAGTGTCAATGACTCGTCTAGATAAGAAGTTCAGTGTTCCGGATATTTTGAGAATTACAGCTTTAGACTTGAATCGTTATTTCTTATAGGATTAGAAAACGTTTAAATGGTTTATCACGGTAAATAAAGGAATAACAAAATCTTCTTTTTTTGGTTGTGCCTTGCAGGTCTCCCCGACGTCGGATCATTCTTGCAAATGGGTCGTAATCCAGTGACATCTAAAACAGTTCCTTTCCTCTTATCCCTTTTCATTATCGAACTTTCCAAAATCATGATGTCTGTTTTCGGTCAGCCCTTAGATGTCTATTCATTTTGCCCATCATTATCAATTAATTGCAGCAGGTGGTAGGGGAGAGTATCCATGAAACGGACATTTTTCAAAAATGTCACAGAGATAATTTATTTATAATAGCTTCTAATAGATAATAGTGTGATCTTCAAATATGTAGTTTTCTCTTCCCTTATACATCAAAAAAATGTTAAAAAGAAAAATATAAAGTACATAAAAATGTAATTTTAAAATATGTAAATTATGTCCGTTTCATGGAACCGTTCCCTTGAAACGGACACGGGGTCCCATGATGCGGACACATTATTACCTACACCTGTAGGTAAAGTTTTAATTGTTAAAATGAGACACTTGTAGTATGAAAATATTTCATTTATTATTTATTAATCAATATATTCGTAATTATAAACATTATAAAGATTTGTAAAGGCAAATAAAAAAATACAATTTAAAAACATTTTTTACAAAAAAAAAATATTGTTCCTGTTACACCACTACTATTATAAGTCCATATTTGGCAGATTTTGCACATTAGCCAATCTTCTTTACTATTCGTGTATATTTTATTACATATAGGACATTATGCCATTTTCTTTTGATGAATCGTATGTCCACTTCATGGTCCGTTTTGCTGTCCGATTCATGGGATTTTGTAAAATCTAAAACAAATGTATATATTTTTGCAGATTAGAAGGTTATTTATTCTACTGTTACAATTTTATTAACTTAAATGAGCGAGTTTTAAGAATATATAAAACATGTATAATTTAAATCAAAATGTTAACTTTGACAGATTTGGAAAAATGGAAGAAAAAAATACTTTTATAGTGATAAAAAAATAAATGCGTGCACTTTACTCAAATACTAACTCTCGACTTACACGCTCCTGTGGAGTGAGAGCATGCACTGCGTGATCGACAAGGATATAATAACAATGCGCTAGATCCCATACTAACCGAGTTCAAACGTTTGTCCGTTTCATGGATACTCTCCCCTACGTACAAGAAATATGTGACCTTTAAAGGGATGAATTAAATCTGTTTATGAGGCAACTTTTGCAAACACGCCGGGACGTTTTTTGAAAATTTAGAACAACCTGAATATGCAACGTATAGACGTATTATACGTAATACGCCTATAATAGGCATCTTGGGTCTCTATAGACGGCTATAATAGAGACGCAAGTTGATGGCAAGGAATTGCAAGTGGATCCATAGCGTGAAAGCCAAATCTAAGTGATAAAAATGAACGATATAAAAGTTTAAATGAGTTTGAATTTAGTGAACAATATGTTCTAAAAGTATGTGCATGTTTTTATTTTTATTTTACGAGTATTTTATTAAACAGATATACCTACAAACTGTGATGGTACAAAAATAATTACACAAGTAGTATAGACAACAAAAACACCAGTTAAGTATATATAGACATTAACAGCGAGTAGGTTAGAAATAGGACAAGCAACAGAAAAACAATACTTATGTAACAATATGCGCAGGCTCGGCTGGGGATAATGGGAAAAAGGCTAAGGGTGAGGGATAGGAATAAGGGGTAAGGAAGAAGTAAGAGGAGAAAAGTTATTGCTCTGACGTCAGGTAGGTATGTTCTAACGTTTTGCCTGAAAACCGTAAGAGAAGAGTTATTCATGTCTATATTATTAAAAAATGTATTAAAAATACCCATTGAATGGTTTTACATAAAATATATCTAGGTACCTACTTTATTGACTCCATAGTTCATTCAGTTTATATTTGACAAATAAAACAAATAAACTCTAAATTTAATAAAAAATAAAAGTGCAACAAAAATGATAATAAGGTGACATTAATTATTTCTAAAAATAAACTGTATAATCTGTATTTGTTTTGAGAATTTTGGTAAACATCATAATGAGATAAGACATTTCCGAAAATAATAGTGGAATGAATTATTATTGTAAACAAGTAAACAGGTGCCTACTTAGATAAAGATTGTCTGTATTTTTCACGCTGTTATCTTGTTGTCATTTTTTCAAGGTAGCAACACAACAGTCTCGGAAAATTTGAAAATGTTCCATTGAATGACACAAGCGTGGTTGCCGCGTGACGACCTGATTTTATATGGCTGCTTATCTTTGTTGTTTGTGCTTGGACCCCCGCGATTCTTATTATTATTTTATTTATTAATTATTGTGTATTATGTGTCATTTACAAAGTTAAACTGTCACCAAGTGGTACCTAACGAGAATATTCACATCTTTCAACGAAATTTCTCTGTTTCTATGTGACATATACATATGTAGCTGCCCTCAACAATATGCGAGATTGTTGAGATTTGAAGGTGACTAAGAAAACTTGAAGCTGATCCCTTTTAACATAGATTAAAGAAGTTTCTCATTGAGTTTTATGTTCGAAACACAGAATTCTATACAAAAACCTAGAATCCCGACTCGCGTTCAAAAGTGAAGCCGAAATATTGCAACTTTTGACAGTTTGGTTCCCAAAAGAACGTGGTACTGCGTATATTTATTCAGTCGTTTTATCGTGTTTTTTTACAATAAAACATATTTTTACATTGAAATAAGTGAAATTAGATCATTTTTAAGTTTCTTTTATAAGTGTTAAATTCATTTTTTACGTTCCGTTTTGACTACCGTACTGTCAAAAATGGTTCGAAACGTCTATCTTATATTTTTTCAGCTAAGGTACTCTTCTCATATACCTACTCTGCTTGTACTTTTTGGTTTGACAGTATTTTTAGAACCTTTGTTATTTAATTAAAAAGTATCTGCGTTTGAAACTAAGTGCCTATGGAGAATCTTGGGTATAAGATGGTACCACCTCATCACGAACGATCGTTTTGGTCATGAGAGCTTTAATTATGACTCGAGCACTTCAAGATGTTGGTGTACCCTTTTAAGTTAACAATTAGAAATCAAATTAATGCAATAGGGTATTTGACTAATTTCCAGAAACCGTTTTAAATTATTCTACGATACATTATAAGCACATTCTCTTTATATTTTCTGAAGATATGCCATATTTTATATGAAAATCATGTTTAAAGTTTAAATATCCAAAAACGCGCGTAAAACGCTGTCTTGTATGATGGCGCTGGTCACGTGGTGCATTTTACGTCACACTTCTGTATTGGTATGAGGTTGATGACTATCATTTACCATGGGGTGACGTCACCTTGACGTCACGGGGACCACAACTAATCACAAGGCGTTTCATCGTTGACTAGTTCCATAGAAATATTTGGATTTTTATTACGTGTTTTTATAAAAAATAAGCCTATTTAAGTTGTAAAATAAAAGAAATAATCTTTCTTGGGCCATTTTCAAACAGGATGACCACAATCTGTATCTTATTTTTCATAGTGTCAAATACCCTATTCTTCAAACACATTATTTTCAACTTTGTAATACTTAGACATTATAAATGTTTATAAATAAAATAACTTTGCAGTATTACAATAGTTAGTAATTGCAGTATTACCTATTATAATACTGCAAAGTTATTTTATTTATAAACATTTAAATTAATGCAATCTCTATGACCTCATCCTACATACAACGAACAAGTGAGCTCAGTTTCCATGGAACAAGGTACAAAACTATGTATCAATAGAATCAACATAAAACTAAGCCAATTGACAAAACAAACACATTAAACTAAGCAATTATTTAGATTAGATACAAACAAGTCCATTTCATATTTCATTCCAGTTAATCGTGGTACTAAGACAGAAGGTATTACGAGATTAACACGAATGTCACTTTCTACATAAAATTCTAAACTAATGCACTCATAATAGCTAGGATTAATTTTGTTTACTAGCAACACTCGCATTATCGTGTCATCTACTAAAGCGCCATGATTAGATGTGGAAGACGATGGTTTTTGGAACTAAGCGTCGATGTCAAATTGAAATAATAACACGTTTATTAGTATTTTTTTAGTTTTAAGCAGTAATTTTTATTAGTATTTTTTGAGTTTTAAGCAGTAATTTTCTAGATAATTTGATTATATGTACATTTTTACAAATTTTGGTTTTCGCAGTTTTATTTATTTTGTATAAACACAATATCTTATTCATAGAATAAGCAAAACGTTTTTTCTTTGGGGGTCCTGTGCGCTCCGATCCATAGTGTTCTATTGTCTTCTTCTTAGAATATTTACGACGAAAAAATTAACATGGTTTAGTTGTGCATTCGAAAATTTATTGTCTCTCTAATATTTTTGTGTAAACCAGTATACGTAAGGGGTATATATGTATCTGGTAGGCTATGGCGGTTAAAGATCGACGCACGAACTCGGCGTTATCTTCAGGGCGTTATGTCACCGCGTGCAATCACAGAGGAATGCCCCACACAGGACTAATTACTATGCGCGTGTGTCGCACAAATTACAAGCTTATAGTAGGCCAACATCCAATCATACATTGGTTCATATTCAGATCACTATTTTCATAAAATGCTAAGGTATGCTAAATGTTGCAAGCACTTTGCTAGTAAGTAGGTACCTATCTCCTTTACATTTTAGTTATTATCTCCTAAGATGCTGATGCCGGGAATTGCTTCGTTTAATGAAAATTGTTATCCTTCAAAGCAGAGCTGAGGGATTTGAACATAGTGTGAGAGGAGGTCGTAAATATTGCGCAAGATCGGGCGTAATGGAGAACTCCTGTTGCTTCCCTATGACGCTAAATGGAGTGTAAAGGGTGATTTTATTGATTGATTATATAAATTGAATAATGATAAAATCAAGAATTTATTGCCTTAAACAAACGCAACGAATTTCCCTCAATCTATTTTTCTGTTTTTTAATATAAAAGATCATTATTTATTTTTGTTTATTTTTTTATTACAGCACAGAATGCTATGACAATAATCCCGCAAATATTTTTTTTTTAATTCATACTTTTAAGCTTAAGTTTAGTTTTTTTACAATACACCTTCAGAATACTGAACAACACAGAAAAAAATATTTATGATCCAAATATATAGACAGAATCTTCAGTGCTCCTATAACAGGTATTTATTATCTTTTAATATTGTGTGTGTGTGAAATACATAAATTATTTTTACATAAACGAGATAAGGGAACTCCCTAGAAACTTAACGATTGTTTTTTTTTTTACCCATCACGCCGGGTAGGCAGAGAGTACGGATTTCCATTCTTTCCTATCCAAACAAACCTCTTTCGCTTCCTCCAAACGCATAACATTCCGCATAAGTACATGCTCTTCTATTCCTTTTGCTCCTGACTTGGCCCTCCTCTAAGACTGAACCAATATGATCGGACCATTTCATTCTAGGTCGGCCTCGTCTGCGTGCACCCATTCTTTCAGGTTTATAAATCCTTTTTGTCATTTTCTCCTCGTTCATTCTCTCTACATGCCCAAACCACCTTAATTTATTAACTTTCATTCCAGTCACTACGCTAACATCCACTCCACATTCCTTTCTAATATTATCATTCCTCACCTTATCAATCAGTCGCTTTCCGCATATCCTACGCAGTGATCTCATTTCCACAGCATTTATTCCAACTTCCACATTTTTCGTCCATGTCCAAGTTTCACTACCATACATCATGGATGGAATCAGGATTGCATTGTGTATCAACTGTTTGGATTTAAGTTCTTATTTCTCATTAGAGGTCTAAGTGCACCGCCAATCCTTCTACCAGCCAGTTTCCTTCTTTCAATCTCCTTTTCACATCTTCCATCTCTGCTAAACAGACTATCTAAATAGACATACTCATCCACTTGTTCCAAGTTCACAGAAACTTAACGATCGAAGATATAAATTACAAAATCGAAAATAAAACACATTTAACGACCTAATAGTGCGGGTATTCAATTAAGATTTTCTGCAAACATTTAATAACAGTGTATGTTAATAACACATTAGAATATGGTCTACGTAATTAAGTATACCTTATTAATATTATTAAGTGTGTTGAAAGATCGGCTACACTAATAAAGATACATTATGTTCATAATAAGCGCGAGCATTTCTTTACGAGCTGACCACGATGTACGTGCCTGCTGTATTGAGTGTAAATAGAAAACAAACTGAATTTGCATTTTATATAAATAATTTATTGGGGTGAATCGAGGAAAATGTGACATATAAAAATATGAATTCGTTTTAAGATAATTTTGAAAAAAAAATGTATTTCCCGCACAAAGTTATTTCGGGAAGCATCTCTCTAGACATTGCAAAACATGGGTAAAGAGTTGCTAGGTATATGTTTTACGTTTAAATAGACTTAATTTTTTTAAACGAAAAAGATATGCATGATCTATCCGAATTAATAACCGATATATTTTAATATTTCAGAAAAGTTCATGCGACAACACCAATAAGAAAACACAAATGATCCCAGCGCCATCTACATATTTAAAAACGCAATCACTATCAGAATTACTATCAAAGGATGGGGTTTGCCATCCTGAGTTTTACAAACTGTTTCAGAAAATCAAATTAGTTACATTTCCCCCATAGGTACACTTACCCCGATTCTCCATGATCATGTGTTGGTGAAATACACTTTCTGCTCTAGCCCCAGAGGTACCCACATAACGAAAGTGAAACCTAGTTTTCCATATAGCATAGTGAACTAGCAAAGGTATTCAAGAGGTTCTGCATAGGAGAGGGGTGAAACAGTATCTTGTGGCTAAAGAATTTTATACAGTTGACGAAATGTTGAGTGGCACATTGTAATCATGAGCAAGACGAAATGCAAACAGAGCCCTTTACACCCTGTTTGCATTGAACTTTGAATATTCTTTTTCTGCACTATATTATTGTATTGTTGATGTGTTCTATTGTTTCTGATTGTGCAGTGTTGTGCCTTATTGAATTTGTTATAAATTATTGTAAATCTTGACGTGTCCAAGTGCCTGCCCTAAGGCCTAAGGACGAAAATATACAAAAACAAATACAAATACAAATCCTCTACAGCGTATTTATAACATTTACACATCCCTTGGCGGGTCTTAGCTGTCTCCAAGACACGTCTCCAAACCCCACTGTCTCCGGCCGCCACCTTCCAGTTTCTTTGCCTCAGAGCCCTGCAGTCTGCAACAACACCATCCAACTATCGCATATTTTGAAAATCCTCTATTTCTTATTCCATTTATCTTGACAATATGTAAGCACTAATTCATCCATATAACACACCAGACTAGACTGTAAAAGGGTTTTAAAAGTTAATTTGATTTTCGGAAACTGAACACAAAATTCAAAGGCCGAAATGTTATTCATTTGAATCATTTGTTGCAAATCATTGGGTGTATATTTTTTTGTTATTAAATTAATTAATATTGAAATAAGTACACTACACCGCCATCTCTCGAATTAATTACGAAACGTCGTTGCCATCAATACTATCATAATACTGGTAATTAATTACTCGTTATATTTAATATACTATTATACTATGATCAAACTGCATGATCATTATAAAATTCGCCAAATTACGTTCTGTTTATATAAGTGTAATTATTGCAGTTAGAGAAACAAGTGCATAGGTACTCAAATCAACGAGTTCTTTTATCCAATTGAATATATTCCGTTTTATTATGTTAGCTTGTTTGATAAAGGCTTAAAAAAGGTTTGAATATACTTTACTGGTGACCAGGCACAAATGTCCTTATTGATTTTATTTTTCAAGCACAAAAGTGCTTCTTGATTTGTTTTTCGTTTGTTTATGTTTGAATTTATTGTTCCAATTTTATTTTTTGAACTCTGCACTCTGATTGACGTAAAGGTGTTGAAATGAAATTCCAATTACCTACAGATATTATTAATTGCCTCATGATAATCTTGGGTATAAGATGGTACCACCGCATCACGAACGACGCTGTAAGTCGGCGCACTCAGCGCAGGTCCATTGTGGAGAGGATATGTACATGGCTGCCGAATAACAGTTGGCCTAGGAGATCGCTGTTCTTCCTCCCATCAGGATCCCGAAGACGAGGAAGACCCTCTCATACCGTGTTCCGGTTCTTTGGCAATGGAGAGCTCTTGTTGCCTCCCTATGCCCCTACGTGGGGTTTAAAGGGAGTTTATATTTATATATACGATATTAGTAAATAAGTATCAAATTCACGTAGGTTTATTTTTAAACAGTCTATATCTTAGAATAATGACATAATTAATAATTTGTTTTGAAATTGCTTAGAGAACGTCCGTTCCATTGCATCGGTATGTAGAAGTAACGCATGTATGTTCGCATGCAGGCACTTGCCGGAGTCTGATCCATTTCACACGGTCCGGTGTGATAATTGTTACACCATTGTTTTTGGAAACAAACGACAAACAGACGAGGAAAGTTGAGCAGAAGAAAAGACAAGCAAAACGAGAAAATTAGCAAAAAGGTTATTTGTTGTCAAAATAGTTTGTCGTGGGAGCAGTATATTAATACATGCCAGTTTTCTTAATCTTTTTGGACCTCATCAATCAACTGTAGAACTATGAACAATGCAAGAGGTTACTGGTAATAAAAGTCCAATATTAACGAGCGGGTTGTCGAAAATGTCCTTCCACTTTGACCCATCGGACAATGTCATGGTTTTTAGGGAGGAGCAATATCGAAATAGAATCTCGAAATCAAATCAATTCCTGGGTAATATGAACATTAAAATATGCGTAAATGCATCAGTGGCTAAAACTCTATGTGGATCTTGGCCTCTTTCAGAAGGCTTCTCCGTTACATCCTGTTTTCTGCCATACCCATCACTCATCAGCAATCCTATAAAGTATCTTTTCTCTATAGAACCATCTCAGCCTGGGTCTCCCAATACTCATTCCAGCGGATCATCCAGCAAAAAACACCTCTGTTGACGTAGGGCTCACGGAGGGAGTATATTCACATATCTTTGGATTTTTTTCTATAAACGGTAGTATTTACAACACGAAAAACTTTACTCACTCACTCTTGAAATTGGACTTGAATTTCAAGAGTGATCTGATTGCATTCTTGAAAAGTCATTATAATAATTGATTATTAATCACATTTCACACTCCTGGCTTTGCGTATTGTGTTATAATATGAGATAGGTATAGAATTTAAAAATGTTGTAAAAAAGGCTCAACTAAAAAGAGAAAAAGATAGAAGTTATTTTTAAAGACATTGATATACAAATTCATATACACAGCTGACTCTCTTGGCAAGAAAATATTTTATTGAACAGTCATTGAAACCATCAAGTGAACAGTCATCGGAAATTGAGATTTTTGTACGTGTCCAGGCCTAAGGAGTAGCTCAAGATGACAAAACTGTGATGGATAGATGTCGCTTGAGCTTTTGAGGGTTCGTGACTGGTTATTGTGGAGCGTGGAAATACGGAGAAGTTTACTAAAATATCTAATTCATTCATTCTGGTTTGTCTACCATCAGACATATGCAAAATGCTTACCCAACACTATTTGAAATCCATAATGGTAAATAATGGTTCAAAACGTTTCCATATGTAAGGACAAATTGGGTTTTAAAAAAGTTTTGATTTTTATTTCCATTTGAAACAAAGCGCATCTCTTCCTATACGATCTATATCATGTTGCTTCAAAAGTCTTCAATTAATTTACAATTGCGAGTACTTTACGTTACAAAATGCCCGAGTTATTAATGTTTTGCCTAATTAAACGATGCATTAAACAACGGTTAACCACAAATTATGTACATCAAACGAATGCATTTTTTATATAAAGATATGATGCAATATTTCTAATGCATTATGCATTTGTCCGATAATTATGAATTTAATTATTGTGGAACCGATGTCGTCAAATCAAAATCAACGATGTGTTAACAAAAAATATGCATTTTTCTGTAATAATTACTCTTTTTGTAAAACGCCGCTATACTTAACCGTTGTTTAACCTCTTGAAGACATTAACTGTCTCACCTAATAGTTAATCAAGTGTTACAGCGATAGGTATTATAACATCGCAGTTAATCAAAGCATTGTTATGGGTGTATTATTGTCTGCAACAGAGTTTTGCCTTTTTTGACGTAAAACAATTCACAGACGATGTGAATGCGCGTGCGGACACTGCTTTAACTTTTTTTTTAACAAATTAACAAGAAAAAAAAAATTGACAGTTTTAATCAAATTAAGTAAATTAACATTTATTTGTGTGTGTTTCCTTTTTTTAAAAAACTACAGTTGTACCAATGTTAAATTAAATTATTTACATAATAACTCGAGTTTCCATTAAAATGTTAATTGCGTTATTTTTTATGTGATTTGTGTTATCATAAGTGACTGTTAATTATATTTAAAAAAGTGAAAATTTTAATATACATAAATGGTGATGAAGTGTTTCTTCTGCAATACGTACTTTACGGTTGTCATTGGTCGGAATTTACGGTCGCATATTTATAAATTTAACGTGTGTGTAAATCTAATTAGAAATTTAAAATTAGCCCAACATTTTATGAAACGTAAATCTTGTATAATGTTTTTCCTCAAATGAATGATAACCATTTTCGAAGCCACGTGGACCCTTATTCAGGTTTCGTGTTTAATGATATTGTTAGCGTTGAAGTTTCTGCATACGAATTTTAATAAGCAATTTATTTCTCATGATTCCTTTAAATAATATAAAAGTCTATGAAGATATCTCCGGGGATTCTAAACACTTTCAGAAACGCTAAACGTGTTTTCAAAACACCCGTAGATGATGATTGTAACTGTTTGAACTATATACAAATGTGTTTGAACTATTTAAAAATTAACTGTTAAGATTTCTACCATTAGAACAAGACTCTTCATTCCAATGAAATGAATTCGAATAATGACTGGTATTCTCAAATTCACGTTCCAACTCAACGTAAGAAGCTCTTGCTTAGAACTTAATCGATTGCCAGTAGTTACGCATCTAATGTATGGAATAAAACATTTTCAGAATGTCAAAAGTCTCAATAAAAATTGGATACGACGCAACTCAATCGTCTTTTTTTCATTTCAGAATAATAGTCAATATCCAGGACTGGATTATTCACAAAGAACCACCTATTCAATAAATCATAAAATCAATACGGCGCTACTGTAAACAGCGGTGAATATGTCAGTTGAGAACATTGTCAATAGTGTTACCGTAGTAGCAAAAAACATTGTCATATAATTTTCAAAGACTTTTGTCTTGTCAGACGACGGACCGTTCCCTAGGAACCCAGTACATCAGGATCGTATTTTACTGCTTTTTCGAATGTTTGCTTTGTGTGATAACTAAATAAATAAATACATGGTTTATTTATTGCCCATACCCTGCTTAACTTTCTTCAAGCGATCAAGTTACACAAATCAAGCCGGCAAGTCAAAAATGAAACTCAAAGCCAACTGAATGAGCGAGAACAAACAAAAATAACATAATAAAAGATGGCCCCCACAAATTTAAACAGTTCCAACAAATACATTTACCGAGTTTGACATTTACGGACGGTTTCATAAAAAATAAAGGAGACTTTAAACTCCCTTTAAAAAATAACGGGTTTCATAACAAAACGACATTTAAAACCGACTTTTAGCTAAAGTACCGTTGTTGATTATTATTTTTAGTTAAAGTCGACTTTAGTGTAGGTAGTTCAAATTTTTACCACCGGAATTCATAGAAAATTTCGTAGCGCTTTCTCTGTCACAAACATAAACATTTTGTATGCGGTGACACTGTGGACAAAAATGACTAAAATAGGGCGGAAAACATAGCAAAACGGGAAGAATATTATTGTTTACAGATTTTGTTTACTAATTCATAAACCATAATAATAAATTAACACGGCACTTTGATGCTCTGTTGAGAAATGAAATTGACAGATCAACAGAAATTCCGCGAAAATATTAGTAAACAACCTATGTTTTCCATAAATTTCCATGGTAACACTACCAACATTAAAATATTTTTATGTTATTTCAAATTTGGAATATTTTTTTTATGAAAGCGTCAGCTTAAAGGAGTCTTTAAATTTTAAAAGGAACTTTAACTAAAGTGTTGTTTTGAAGCTTTTTATGAAACTGGCTGTTAGATGGTCAAATTAATCGAAATCCCCGATATTCCAAATCATTGGAATCTTCGACATGTTCAGCCCTTTCTTTCCGGGAAATTCACGCTCCTTGGCCGCTTGGTTTGTTAGCTTTACGATAACAGAACTGTATTCGGCACAAAATCTTTTCGACTGATGCCCACCACTCTTCGGAGGCACTTATTGCTCTCGAACCCCTCAATATGAGTGTTTTGCCAGGTTTCTCAACCGCAGAAATGGGCCGGCATGGGACAGATATTGTTTAGCAAAACTATGGGCACGTCAATGGGAATCTTTAAATTACTGTTTTGCATGGCAGTAAGTAGGTACCCACGGATATTTAAAAGATCCGAGATATGTACTTTCTCTGTTTTGGTGTTATATAAAGGTTGTGGTTATTGATTATTATTGACATTTGTACGTCTTCCAGCACGTATTTGCTAATTTGCCTCACTCAAATCATTTACTATCTACTAGGTATACAAATAAAATGGACGAGATCGATGTAAATACATAATATGTCTCTTTGAATACCCATATTATATTTAACCCCATTATTTTATTTATTTTGAATATCACCTATAATGTGTGTAAGGTGGTTGATAGACCAGCGGTTACGACCATTTTCCGCTTTCACGACACAAGCATTTGCTTACTGTCAAAGATGTCAAAAAGTGTATTTGTGTTCACTTCGAGTGAGTGAGACTTTGTATGAAAAATTTCTAAAACGCCTGAAACGGTGGAGTGATAGATACGCGCTACTGTAAGATTGGCAATTACGTATGCGAGAATGAGAGGGTGCAGGTGCAGAAGACAATAATTTTGTCGTTAGATTTTTCAAAGATGGCCTCGCAATGAAATTCGTTCCATACTAACTTTAATATTATATTTTATATTAGTTCTTATCCATTTTTCAACTTTTTATTAGTTATATTCTGTTATCCGGAGCGGAGAAGAATCCAATAAAACACACCTCGGAAGAATCTGTTGTGCTGATCTCGAGTTATAAGTGTTCGCACTAACCCGACTTTAATTTATATTAGAGATTTTTAAGATCATAAGGAATGGGTAGTTCTATCACCGATTTTCCTAGTGAAGATCGTAGGTTCGATCTCCGGTGCTGACCGTCTTCATATTTCACAACATAAGCTTTGCCTGCTGTAAAAGAATATGACGTGTGTTGAAGCTCATTTTAGATAAGTTCAGATTTATTAAAGTATGAAAAAAGAGCTTCCTCAAAGATTTGTTTGAAAGAGCGTCTAGTTTTCTGCTACTATCGTCTCACGTTTAGTCGTGTACTGATGGGCGTGGTGGTAGCTATGTTGTATTAAATTTGGTGTTGCTAATAAGCAACACCAGTCTTCTTCTGTTCCCTGCTATACCGCTTAATGGTATCAATTATAGACACAGCTGATTACATCTTAAGAACAATTTCTGAGGATATTTATTGTTATTAAACTTAATTATTATTATCTAATAACGCTTTATTATTTCTTTAAAGCCGTCGTGAGGTCAAAATCCTGATAGATCATTCTTAACTTTCGATAATATATTGACATAAAATTGATAGCATTGATCTCTCCTATAGAACTCTTTTCTCATTTCTCTGAATATTACATATATCCTCAAATCATTTTCCGTTTGCAATGCATTATTCAAATTGTTGATTCTATAGATTTCTTCCAAATTATTCAGTCTTTAAAGAGGTTCCAAATCGGTATTCGAAATTCGTACTTATATGTATATATACGAAAAAAAAATTAATCAAAAAGAAACTATGAAATTTAAGGACAGAGTAGAAAACTACATGTTTTTCAGTTAGAAGTAAATGTCAAAAAAATGAGAATATACTTAATGTCAATAAATGCAATGACAAAAAGCACACTGCTATACTCTTATTGTTTGCTGTCAGTACCTACTCTTATTGTTTGCTGTCAGTACTCTTATTGTTTGCTGTCAGTACTCTTATTGTTTGCTGTCAGTACTCTTATTGTTTGCTGTCAGTACTCTTATTGTATATTGCATTTTGTCAATAATTCTTGATGTGAAACAAGTTATAATATTATCGGTCAGTGCTCGAAATTCGACCATAACTGTAACTGATTTACATTATAATTTTGAAAATTATTAAGGTTTCATTGTCAAAGACGCGCTATTTCACAATTTTCTGTCAAAAATAAGGACATGAATACGTCAAATTTGAAATGTTGATATGTTCAAAGTTTTTTTTTGTGAGTATGAAATACATAACATTACAGTAGTGTGCGTAGTGTTTTTTGATTGACTTAATCTATTTTATGCATAATTTGAAAAAAATATTAGCATTCACCACCCCTTCTCTATATAAACTACGAGGAAGACCCTCTCATAATGTGTTCCGCTCCTTCGAAGCAGAGCTGAGGAATCTGGACATGGTGTGGGAGGAGGGCATTAACGTTGCGCAAGATCGAGCGCAATGGAGAGCTCTTGTTGACTCCCTATGCCCCTGAGTGGGGTCTTAAGGGAGTTTGGATTGGATTTGGATATCATTTCTTACCCATTTTTTTTTTCAACTTTTTATTAGTTAATCCGGAGTGGAGAAGAATCCAATCAATCAAACATCGAAAGAATCTGTTCACCCGATCTCGAGTTATAAGTGTTCGCACTAACCCGACTTTCATTTATATCAGAGATAAGTGTGCGAAATTTCATACTCCACAGTCCGCGCAATTTTCGTGAAAATAGTCACAAAGTTTTTCCTTCCCGTGTTAATATACCTACCTATAGATAATTTTATATTATCAAATCCTTAATACTGTCAAAATTATAATCATAGACAAGGCATATCATAATTTTGAGAACGTTACGTCTGATGTTACCTATTTTGGTTGATAGCCGGCACTCTTATTGTTTTCGCATATTGCGTGGGAACATTCCCGTAGACTCTCAAACAAAAATACTAACTAGAAAATGAAATCTTTATTCCTATTATATTAGCCGAGACTAACATAGATAACGTCTCATTATTTAATTCTATTTCATTGTTATATTTTTATTATTCTGTATTATCTGTTTGTGTTTATTTAATATTAGCATTGTGTTGTATAATATATTATAGGCAGTTAGCCAATTTGTTAATGATATAACCAGACCATTTTTGTAATTTGCAAAACAATTCATTTCTTTTTAATGCAGAATTCAATGCTCTTTTTATAATGTGAAGATTTTGATTACATCAAATAAATTTACCAATTGTAATTTGTACTACATACTATTAATATAGTCTTTACTCTTCCAGAAAATGATTTTGGAGGTGTTTTTACTGTAGTCGCGTAGGGGAATAGTATAGAAAAACATTAACGGGTCGCGTTAACGGTAGAGAAATGTCGTAATTTCAAAGCCCCTTAAATCTTTAATATTTGACTTGTTCTAAATTCAAAATTATTCGTGAATAACAGTTAAGTTCGAACTAAACTTAATTATTTTACTTAAGGGTCATAAAATATAAATCTTCAAATTTTACCGCATATTACGTTTCTATAAATATTGTTTTTTTTTTGCCTTTGCGAGATTTCAGAAACGTGCCTGAAAAAAAAAATCACAACAACCATTCTAAAAACACCAATTCCCTATCAGATCCTCTAGAATAGATCTTAGAATCCGCCAAAAATATATGAAAAAACTTAATTTTAACTGACTGTTTACTAAAATTAGCGTTATTCCTCTAAAATGACCCGCTGTTTGATTAATTTAAGCGGCACCTTAGAATGCCCCGCCAAAATTTTAGAGGAACCCCTTGTATGTCAAAACTATGTACTCGTGTCAAATTTTTTCTCAGATACACCTCTCTTAAAAAACTACAATCAAAACAAAATAATTTATTATTTTCAGTAAAAATATAATTTTGGTCCAGTTTTCATCATAAAAGTTATTAGTGGTTATATTTCTTGATCAAGAAATATAACCATTTGTTTGATGAAAAGGAAATTTGGTGACCATGATGATAAATTTGACATGGGGGAAATCATTAGTTTGGAATCACTTGCAGCTTAAGCAATATGATTACCTACATGGAATTAGCCGCGAAATTCAAAATTTTATTTGATGAATTTTAGCGGGTTTAATGGGATGTTTTTTTTTCCATCTTGTGCCGCTAGAGGCGCCCTTGCTAATCCGGTCTATTGTCAAATTCAGTGTTGCCAACGGGGGCGATTTACTTCTTCTTCTTCTTCTTATGGTCGCTCACAATCTAACCTCCAAAATATCATTCTAGTTTATTTCAAATTAAACAACTTATATATTATTATACATGATAACATACAATAGGTTTAGAGCAGCGATGCACATACCGCGGCCCGCGGGCCTCATGCGGCCCGCAGTCAGTTTTTCTGCGGCCCGCCGACGAATTTAAATATTGAAAAATCAAAAAAGAATATTTAAAATATACCTAAGTAAATAATTTTGTACGTTTACCTCACTGCCGTGCCGGGAAGACGCCAGAATTGCGCACTTACGATCGGAACTATTCGGGTAGAACGCAGGTGCAGGTCCTGCATGGTCACAGGTGACTTAGAAACTATTTCTAGTCAAATCAAAAAGAAATGTGTCTAAGTCACCTGTAACCATGCAGGACCTGTGCCCGCGAAACTAGTCGGGTTATTAAATTTGTGAAAAAATACAAATAAATAATTGTTTTATTTAAATTACGATATTAAAATAAATAAGTCCACCAAGAATACACGTTCAAATCGTTAATTTTAATAATGATCACAATTTGTTTGTGTTTACGTTAGGGAGAAGATGTGGCGAGAGTGTGCATTGTTCCTAACCTTTGTAGCTTTTGGAAGGATTATTCCAAAGTGGGGCTCCCTCCCAAGTGGGGCATTGCGAGTTGGTTTGGGGGTGGTTCGCGGCGGGCTTGATTTGTCCAGGGCCGGTTTGAATGCTTCGATCAAGCTGTGGGGTCGGTTTCGTCCGGGTCGGGTTTGCTGCGGATTGTTTTCCTCCGGGCAAGCTTGCGGTGTGCGGGGGGGCTTACAGGGAGAATGTGTGTGTGTGTTATTGTTTAATTTTTTTTCGTTACTTGCGTGAAATTTCGACTGCGTTACTACGTACCTATTCTACTCGTCGTACCAAGCACATCAATTTCGATATGGATAAACCAGGAACTAGTAAAAACGTAAAGGGCACTTTTTTGGGCCCAACTCTGTGGAATGTCTTATAGGACGATAAAATGGATATTAAGGTATGCGGGGGTGTTGGTTTGATCGGCTATGTCGACGATCTTACAGTGTCTGTAACTGCGACTACAAAAAAGAGCTCATTTGAAATCTAATGCAGCTCTTCACGCTGTAGAACTGTGGATGAAAATAAATTACCTACTTGTAAGTTGCCCTTGAGAAGGCCGAACCAGTTGTATTGATCAGTAGAAATGTGGAAGGCATCCAGTTTTATATTTATTTATTTATTTATTTATTATAACACATACGGCCTCTAGGCCAATTACAGTCAATCGACAATAATATTACAAAATGTAAGTACCTACCCACATTACAAAAATCTCAGATAGACAAAATATATAATAATTTATAAAAAATGGATAAAAGCTCGCAATAAGCATGCGTAACGAGCAAACATGAAAAATAAAAGCAAATGAATATAAAATATTCTAATATTGATCTATATTGATGAAACTACAGTAAAACCGACGAACCACGTGACATACCTCGGAGTCATTATATACAGAAGACTCACAGAGAGGTCATGGCAAAGTGTGTGAAAAAGCTTAAAATACCAACAGAACAATACCTACTACCAAGAGGTCCAAGCTCATGCAAAAGGAGGATACAGGCAATGTCCATGTACGCCGCACCAATTTGGGCTCACGCCATGGAAACTGCGAAATACAGACAAGATTGTTCGTAGCACATAGAGAACTATGGCGTTGCGAGTGTGAAGCGCATACAGGACAGTGTCAGCAGGAACGGCGCTGGTGATTGCCGGTCTGGTGCCCATCGACCTGGTGGCGATAGAGTGAAAAATTCTGTACAACCAAAGAGGAGCCACAGAAGATACGGAGACCTAAGGGAGAGATAAAACGCTCACCAGATGGCAAGAGCACTGGAAGTAATCAGCGAAGGGAAGATGGACTTACAGGCTGATACATCAAATTAAGCCCTGGCATGAGAGACAACACGAACTTGTGACCTTCCGCATCACACAGTGCTTGAACGGACACGGCGTTTTCTACGAACAGCATCAATGTCAGAGTCTGCAGGCTGCTTATACTGCAATGACCCTTCAGGTACTGCTGAGCATACCGTGTTCTCCTGCCCGAGGTGGGAGAAGAAACGGAGAGATGTGGAACGAAGCCTGGAGATGCTGAAGCTGACTCCGGGAAAAATGGTCTCGAAAATGCTGAAAGATCAGAGGAAGCGGTCAATTATTGGTGACTTTTTGTAAGGTATCATAAAGACCAAAGAGATTGACAAAATTAATATGAAAGGCTAGGAGAGAAAAAAGAAAGGCGAAGACAATAATATGTGACAAGGCCCTAGAGCAGGGGGTACTCGGCGGTTGTCAGGAAGAAAGCGAGGGAGTTTTACCCGGTAAGAGTGTCCGTGAAAGATCACCCCCCCCCCCCCCAAAGTAAAAAAACGTAAGGTTAATTTAGTATTATTTCATTGTAGCGGCCCGTCCTTGGCTCATAATCTTCACAAGTGGCCCCTGCTCCCTATAAGTCTGTGCACCCCTGGTTTAGAGTAATCATTGTACATTTTTTACATACTATTACAAATAAAATTGTTCATCTTTTTTTATATACCTACCTACCTAAATACAAATTAAAAAATACAGAATAGCACCCCTGAGATTTATTCTCAAATTTAGCGCAACAAAATCAACAACTTCTTAGCAACTCAATCAACAACTTCTTAGCAACGCAATGGAAAACAAACTTCCCAACGTTGGCATCACTGAAAAAAACATCTCTACGTTGGCAGCACTGAATTTGACAATAGACCTGATTAGAAGTTCTGCCACCTAGTGTGTATTGTCGGAAGCTCCCCAGAAAACTTCCCATTGGTGTATTGCCAGCTAAACTAGGTTTTTAATTAATATTCGCTCTACATTCATTTTGATGCAAAGTACCGTTCAGTTACAAATTTTTGACTTGTTCTAAACTTAAAATTTTTCGTGAGAATAACCTTGCAGAGGTGGCACCCTTAGTGTTGCAAGAGCTGAAAAAAACTGTCATTCATCGTGACGCTTGAAAGAATTGTCACACGTCACACCAGATGTTGCATGACCGGCAAATCATTCATTCATTTAGCCTAATGACTATATTTCGTGTTGGGACCGTCCCGATTCCGGTTCTCTGACTATTGACAATTTGTCACACGATCTTACGGCTACGTATTTTTTAATTATCTTCCAGTCACTCTGCGCGGCGTTGGCAAGTGACACATCAATTTGGGAAATAGTCTTTTGTGTTGTCGCTTCGTTATGAAACAAAAATATAATTATCGGCCATTGTTGATTAGCGCTGTTTGGTGCCCTCCTGTGAGAACAATGGCCGACGAGGTTGCCCAACGTGTCGGGAGATTCTTACACCACATCTGGTGCTGCCAACTTGGGCCAAATATTTTGTACCAACACCATTCAATATGTGCCCATTATTAACGACATGGGTGCATTTTTTTTCTACAATGATTTCATTAATTAGGTACATATTTATAACGAAACTTTTTAAATGATCATCGAGTGTTTCTAGCATGCATCGAATAAGTACTTACGTACTAACCATGGACGTGCTGTTTAAAAGCCTGACAATGATTTTAGGCTAGCAACAATTGACAAATCATATTCACTCGTTGACAAATTAACTGAGACATGTAAAATCTTAAGCCCGAAGAAGACGCTACGGTACTGTTTGAATATTATCCTGGAAAAAAATATTCGTTTAATTTAATAAACTGAAACGAATATAACAGCAGGGTTATTCTTGTAGCGCTTGAATTGCAATCTATTTGAAAAGATATCTTAAAGGGCAGCTCGGATAAGGATCGGACCAATCAGAGAGAAAGGGGGAGTGTCATGATCGTTCCACGATTGGCTACATCGTATTGTAGACACTCCCTCTTTCTCTCCGATTGGTCCGATCCTTATCCGAGCCGCCCTTTAAGATATCTTTTCAACTAGATTGCAATTCAAGCGCTACGGGAATAACCTGCAGGTCATGTCAAAATATTAAATATTATTTGATAGTGCTTAATTTTTGCCTAATAAGTAGTCATCTATCCAATATTGCGGAGTCTATGATCTAGCAGGGATAAAATATCTAAAACGATATCTAATAAAATCTTCTGACCTTGCTCATTCCAAGTTTGGTTCGCATTTCTTTGCGATGAACGTGCAATAAAGCACATACTTTTAACCGAAGCATTGCGCTTATAATCAACGTTCCTTCGAGTATGGAACAACTGGTAGACACCACGAAATTTATTTGAACGGGTTCTTTATCATTCGCCTGTCTCTTTCTATTTTATAGTTTCGGGTGCTTGTTCAAAGTAAGATAGCAATAAAACAATGAAATAAGTAAAATTTATAAGTTGTTGAACGTGCATTTTTCTTGGTGGAAGTAATTTAAATAATCAAACTAAAATAAATAACTTTTTGACTATTCTATTACTAAAGCTAAGATTTGGTACCATGATTAGAGGTGGGCCCAAATAACCTGTGACCCTTCGAAACATGTCAGGTACAATAAATTTGTGGAATAGTTAAAAAGTTTTTTATTTAAATTTGATTAATGAAATTAGTATTTGTATTTAGAAACTTTTGAAAATTGAATCTAAATTAAAAATATTGAAATAGTAGGTACATTTGATAATATTTCGTTCTTTTAAAGATCTTTGCAAAGATGACGGAAGACAATTTTGTTTTATGGCTCAGTTTTATGAGGAGATGTCGCATCTAATGTTTAGATAGTTCATAATGTTTCAATGAGATTTAATATTATTAAATGACGAACTCGCGAAAGCAATTCATATGGATATTCTTTCTATATCTCGCCGTTTTGTGTCAGATAAAGAAACCATTTCGCGTCCTTAGGAATAGTACCACATTTCAGCATGTTAACACCTGCGCTTGTAAAAACACCTCGTATTTACAATATTGTTTATGTTCAAACTTTCAGTGTTCTCGTTTTTACGAAACCCATGTGTGTAGACTCATAAAATCAATTCATACCCGCACGAAGTCTGGAAAATACACAGATTGACCTGCTTGTGAAACATGGGGGGTACATGCATGCATCATGTCTGCCATTGATTTCACATGGTAATAAAGCTTGCAGCAGGTAATTCAATGGGAGTGCCTTGTACCCTTCACCATAGATTACATTATCATATAGCAGTCCCTTTACATTATCCATAAACTATGAAATAGAATAATTTACATGTCATTTTCATACATAAATTTATGAACAAGAATAATTATTGACTATGAAACAGGTAGGTACCTTTTAGTTAATCAAATATTATTACATACCTTAACGACGTGTACTTCACCCATTTAAAAATCGATTCAATTTCAAATGATAAAAATCTGAATAAGTGACGTTCTGTAGGGTTATTCATAAATGATAAAAATCTGAATAAGTGACGTTCAGTAGGGTTATTCATAAATGATAAAAATCTGAATAAGTGACGTTCAGTAGGGTTATTCATAAATGATAAAAATCTGAATAAGTGACGTTCAGTAGGGTTATTCATAAAAAAAGTTTAGAACTAGAGACTTAAGGGTGCTTTGCACCTAAACACCCGATTTTTGCATTTTCACTTAATGAATCTGCGAGTCCTTAACATCTGAAACTGTAATTTATATATTATATTTTACTAGCTTTCCCAACATACATTGTCCTGTAGTCCTTAATATGAATATTGAATGGACGTCCCCTAATTTCCAGGCCGTCAACTTCATGAATGTGCGTAACTGCAAAAAAGTCATTGGATACATTGATTATTATTAGATTTGCGAAATTATGGAACATCTATAGCAACCTCACAATCACAATAACTCCAAATGGGTGTCTTCCATTTTGACAGATGTGAAATTTGAGTTTTGTTTTTTTTTCAATTTAAACAAATTTTACTACTTATCGTATTTTGATTTTATAAAATTTAAATCAGGCTAAAAGAGCAACAAGTGTGGAAGGATGATGAAGAAATGAGACAATATTTGGACCACGTTTTTAACCTTGAAAATCAAGTGACTTGGATGGCGTCCACTCCAGTTTCCCCATTGAGGATTCGTTTGGACTGATGGTCGAATGACTTGACGGGACTGAATTTTGGACAAATGGGTATCCCACTCACCCTACCACTCCTCATTCATCCATTTGATTTTCCCCACTCACGGTCATATTTTCATTGAAATCGTTCCATTTGGACAGATGATCGTAAGTGTAGGGCTTCAAAACTAAAACGATATTACTGATTATCAAGTATACCTATAAACTTATTTACTTTTGTAAAGAGTCTATATACTGAGTATTTTATTAGATCTATTTAATACAGGCAGACATCAGACAGACGCAGTGTGTTACGCAATTGACTTGTCTGAGTGAAGTCCCTTAGGGGCATGACAAGTGGACATTCCCCGATCTTAAAGTATTGAGTTATGTAACTGTGTTAATCAATACGTATATATAATGATTTGTATTGATTATACTTACACGAAAACATACATAGATAATGTTGTAATCGATTTTATATTCACACACACAAAACAGCCGCAGACCTTAACGTGTAGGCAGAGAGAACGGAACTCCATTTCTTTCATTCCAAGCACACTTCTTTCATCTACGTACCATTCAACCTCTTCTGTTTCTTTTGCTTCTAGACTTCTAGCATACATTAGGACGGAATCGATTTGTTCGATCCATGTCATTCGACCACACTAATTAAGGCCTTATAAATTCTTTTTGTAAACATATCTCCTTCCATTCTTTCCACAAGCCCAAACCATCTCAACCAATTAAAGAATTTGTAACAACTTTAATCAACCAATTAACTTTAACCTTTGTTTCACCATCTGCCTAAACCCTCCTGATTGGACCCAGTCACCCGAGGCTTATTTCTTGTGCCTTTTCTGACCTGTTGGGGTTTAAGGACGTGAGATGGACAATCTCACGGTCCCGATTTGATTTTTTGATTTCCTGCCTCTAACAGGATTCTCGAAAAACCAGCAAAAAGAGCAGAGATGCTATACTTAGCCGGAAGCCACGCGGCATCTTTTGACGCAACCCATTGACGCAAAAATCGTAAAACAAATTGAACAACCATCAGGGCCACACGACGTACCCTTGCTCTTTTATTATTATATGCTTTTTCTAAATCCACGAATGCACAGAAAGGTTTATTGAATGGTGATGCTAACTGTTTTTCAATGTGATTACTATGGGCTTTACGACCATCATCTTAATATGCTTGTATTCGCAGTAGGTACCTCTTTTACACGTCATTTTGTTAGTAAAATTAATTCAACTTAAAAATACAGTTACGGAACACATCAATGCAATCTCATTTGTCACACTTGTTGCGCACTGCAGTACACAATCAACATACCTAATCAATGCGCCTGAGTTTATAGATCTTAAGGAACATGCGTGCGCATGATTCGACACAAACTTAACATGTACAGAGGAATAAATTATCATTTGAGTGTGACAGATTGGATTGTTGCTATATCAGCATATTAATGTTCATCTACCTCTTTACATACATAGCATTAATGTTTTGAACCTATATTTTACAATTATTGTTGCAATTTTCGAAATCATTGAATAATAATCATTGTATCTCTTAGTTGAGTTTTTTGACGCATTATAGACTGAGACTCATGTACTAAGTTGGTTTTTGCTCTTTTGCTTAAAAATCTCAGTGCAGAAGTCATACTTAGCATAGGCCCAAGGTATGACTCTCATTTTATTAAAGCAAAGCTTGTGTTATGAATAAAAAATTATGTAGGTGGGCTTTGCACCCCTGCACTCAAATTACTCATGTAAAAATTACTCTTTAACAATTTTCGAAACATGGCGGTTATTCCAGGCAATGTTTTCAATTTTGGTAAAAATGGCTATGAATCAGGATATAAGACGTTTTGAAAATACCCATATTATGTAAGAATAGATAATACCTAGTGAACAAACAATAGACGTTAATAAACCTATTTCTGATTTTATGACAACCGTAGAACGTTACAGTTAATTTTTAAAGTATAGTGATGCTAAAAATAATATATCGAATACAAAATGGTGAGCAGAAATTACACAGTGCAATCAGACAGGAATTCTCCATCGTACCATCACGAGAGATCACCAAACGGCTCCTACGGGAAGGGGATTCATAAGAATGGGAACTTCAACAACGCCCCTAAGAGGAAGGAGAACATCTACCACAAGAACCACGCGTCTGTAGGGACTCAGTGCAACTCCCAAAGGTACAAAGACAACTCTTCACCAACCAACAGCAGATATACGTACTCCACCCCGCATCCCAAATGTAAAGTCGACAGAGTCGTTCCGGCTGCCGCATCTCCCACATATTCAACGATAGATCACGACAGTTACACCTCGAATAACAATATAGATCTGAAACGAGTCACAACGTATCCGGAAGATCGAGACATCCACGAATCCAATATTTCACCAATATATAACAGTTCGGATGTGCAAAGAATAAACTGCATCGATTCTCACTACCACTATACAAGTAATATCCCGTCTTTCAACAGCTTCAATAATAACAGCAATCATTCTTCCGAAGCATATGTCTCCCAAGGATACAAAGTGCGGATTCCCTTGACCAGCACTCCCCAAGTTAATAATGGAGGTGTCAGCAATTTGCCGACTATTGCTGAAAGTGTGGTAGATGAAACGGAATATGCAGTGGATGTCCAGCAAGATTACGAATACAGACCGAAGGTTAATCGTAATCAAACAAAACCAGACAACATAAATATTAGAGAAGATGCAGTTGGAAATGGGACTAAAGAAGAATGTTACTGCAGAGATACTCCGTATGGATCTCGCTCAGAAAGGTTCCAGTATTTATCGGAAAATTCCAGAGAAAGCAACGAAACTCCAAAACCAGGAAAGAAGTGTAAATATCAGGTGAGTCTTTTTGAATATCGTTAATAATAAAAAAATAATTATAATTTTCGTCTTTTATAATAAAAATTTATAGAGCAAGGAGAAGCAAAATCACCGTTTATAATTTGTTGGCTGCTGTCATAAGACATATAAATGAAATGACTAAATAAAAACGTGCATAATGTAAAAAAAAGTCCAAGTTTGTTTTCGGAACAACAAGTAGACATAAAAATCCGGTTCCGTTAAAAGGAAAGAGGATAAATAAAAACTAAGAAAGTTCGGCAGTGAATTCTTGACAATGAGTATGGTAATAACATTTTTCCATAAGAAGCAAATAGCAATCAATTATCTCATCCCACGGATCAACAATATAGAAAATAATATATTCGCTTTATAATAATTATTTTGCAATTGCGATGAGCCATTTGTTTGGGCGAACATCCTATATTAACCATGTAGTGGGACATACACTAACATGTCTGCAGTGGTAACTTCACCAACATTTATTACAATATATCCTTCTTTTCTTGTTCCTATTTCTTTCATCATTAGCTGCTGCATCCTTGCTGTCATTTAAATACCTTTCTTCAATTGGCTGTTTCTAATTCTGTTAACAATTCTGACTCCTCATTTGAAGAAGTTATTGATAATCACGAAGCACTTCATTCTTGATCAGCATCCTCTTCCATCAGTTTGACTGAAATGAAACATAATCACACCCTAAAAACTATGAATTGATTTTTGGAGATGACCGTCTTCAGAATCAAATGTCTTAGTCATAATAGTTGTATCCGCAGACCGGTTCATAAAAGTACTAAATGTGTCGTAAAACTCCTGAAGACTGTGGCGTTCTGCATCAAACATCGAAGATGTATCAGTTTGGACTTACACAGGGCTCCATGTGATCACCCAATAGTATTACAATCTTTTTTTTTTACTCATCACGCCGTGTCCCGAAAGGGGTAGGCAGAGAGAACGTACCTCCACTCTTTTCTACCCATGCATACTTCTTTAGCTTCTTCCACCGACATAACATTTCTCATACCCCCTCTCATATTTCTCGCCCGAATTCGGGCAAACCCAAAGTGATGACAAATAAAATAATGAAGGTACACTTTTAATATATTTCACATAATGCAAAGCATTTGTTGTGAAAGAGGAAGATGGTCAGAACCAGAAATCAGAACTTCGCACTTCAGTTCAAAAGTAGGTAACGGCACAAGTAGGCTACCAACCATTTTAATTGACCGGATAATGTGTCCTCCGACTGTAGCATTGTTAAGGTGTGATCCGTTATTTATTGGTGTTATTTTGATTAACTAGCTATTTACATCAGGTTTCGTAACTCTTCACATATTGTTAGTTATCGACCTAACAGAAACCAATATGTCTTAGTGTGTGCTTGTATGGATCTTCACTTATTCATTCATCTCTTTTAGCAGAAAAAAAAACAATTGTATGCCCATTGCTTAAAATTTAGAACACATTCTTTTTGACTCTTGGTGTTTGTTTTGAATCTCTTTTACAGTTCTCAATTCTGTGTTTGAACCCATGCATAAAACCTTAATATGTGGCTTCTTCATAATTGAGTTCGATCCATGAACAGCCAAATCGTCAATGTTCTGTGCTATACTATTTTAGGGTATCCTCTGTAGTTGCCGCCCTCAATCATTTTGACATCCTACTATTGTTTTCTATTTTGTTCTATCAATTCATATTTTCGAATTCGAATTTAGAACAATACAAATTCAAAAATGTTCGAATACTTAAAAACATTAATTGCAAGCACCGACTAACAAGGGTTTCTAAGGAATTTATTTGCACTAGTGTTCGGTTATATAATAAGCTCCCTCCTGGTGGGAAGTTCCTGGATGGGGGTGGGTTTGAGAGAGGGGTGAAGGCGTATCTTGTTGACAAATCGTGTTATTCCGTTGACGATATGCTTAATGAAGCAGAATGCATCATTCAGCATTGATGAGAATTATTTCTTGCTTTCTCCAGTTTTATTCATTCGCTTCAATCGGTCCCACTTTTTGTAATTATTGTTTTTGGTTTATAAATGTCTTTTTCTGTTTTATAAACTGACGATGCTCTAATTTCAGACCCTTTACATCTGAATTATAATAAATCTTTAACCTTTAATTTTTGAACTTTGTACCTAAGCCTTGTGTAAAAATTGTGTGTTTTATATAATTCTTGTTGATTGTTAGTATGCACTTTATCATGACGTGCCCAAGTGCCCTTAATGGGTCTACGGCGCAATAAAATAAATAAAAAAATAAATGTGTCGCGAACCTTTAGCAATGCGTTCGCTAGTATCTCGTATTAATAATAAAATAACATTATTGTTATGGGTGTGTTGTGTAAGACGGTACCTAAGATTGCGATGGCACTAGTGCACCCGCTCCGTCTTACAAACTTTAATCCCACGATTGTTCGTCTGCTGTTCTAGTTTCTTCACCCGACCACCATTTGAGATGTTATCTATGGATCGGATCATTTTATTAATTAACTTTATTAGGTACCTACTTATGTATTACTTGAGGTGATTTCCGGTGGTCGACATTTTAACCGTTGTTGTTTACGATGAGAATCTTTATATTGATTCTCTATACTTCCGGTTGCCTTCGTAATCTATATCCTGATCATATAAAACTATCTACACGATAAATAAATTTTATGATAATCATATAAAGAGGTGGGATTAACGGCTTAAAAATTTAAAATCGTTATAGATAGCAGTTTTATTAATTAAAAATAACGTTATTATTAAAAGCTGAAAGCTTTTTTATTTTACAAACCTGCACGATGATTTGGTATCTGGAAACTTATCATTTACTTAAAAAATCTAAATTTAAAAAATCTAATATTTTTATCAGCTATCGTTATAATGCCCATCTCTAAATTCATATACCTACATGTTTTAATTCATATTTTATAAATGCCTTCAGCAAGACAGCTCTTAACATCCCTACACGGCCCAAATGGAGGGGTCATCAGGCTACGCGGTGGAAGAATATCGAGCAGCAGCAGTGAGATGACGCAAGACAGAATGATGTGAAATCTGCGTAACAGGAAGCCCGACTCCAGATGAAATGAAAATGGGCATAGAAAATAAACAAGAATTCTTATATTATTTAAACGTTAAATTTGAGCATACAAATCTACGGAACTATATCATCTTTTTAATGACAACAATAAACAAATATAAAATTTGTATGCCAATTTATATTTAAAAAATGCCGGGTAAAGTAACAGCCGGTTTCATAAAAAGCTTCAAAAGAACACTTTAGTTAATGTTCCTTTTAAAATTTAAAGACTCCTTTAAGCTGACGCGTTTCATAAAAAAAATATTCCAGGTAAAATTTGAAATGTCATAAAAATATTTTAAAGTTGGTAGCAGTTGGTAGTGTTACCATGGAAATCTATGGAAAACATAGGTTGTTTACTAATATTTTCGCGGAATTTCTGTTGATCTGTCAATTTCATTTCTCAATAGAGCATCGAAGTGCCGTTTTTTGTGTTAATGTTATGAATTAGTAAACGAAATCTGTTAACAATAATATTCTTCCCGTTTTGCTATGTTTTCCGCCCTATTTTAGTCATTTCTGTCCACAGTGTCACCGCATACAAAATGTTTATCTTTGTGACAGAGAAAGCGCCACGAAATTTTCTATGAACTCCGGTGATAAAAATTTGAACTACCTAAAGTCGACAACGACAATAAGAATCAACAACGGTACTTTAGCTAAAAGTCGGTTTTAAATGTCGTTTGGTTGTTATGAAACCCGTTATTTTTTAAAGGGAGTTTAAAGTCTCCTTTATTTTTTATGAAACCGGCCGTAACTCTATTGAGTGTTGAGTGGGCTACTCTTGATATTCAATTCCGATTCCAATGTCGTCCGTCTATATTTTAATACTTTCTAAAAGTACCTATAATGTATAAATCCTTATTATACCTATTTCACAGCATCCATCATTTAAAAAATGCATAAAAAACCAACGCTTGTATATACAACGCCATCCTCCATTCCACATTCTTTTACTAATACCTACTCTCATTACTTTCTTTGTACCATAGAGTTTTCCACGTCCTTTCTCATAAATATAGAAAAAAGTTTCTTTATTTATTAAGACTAGTGGACTCCACTGTGATGATATAAATATAATAATCTTTTCGTACTAGAAGGTAAGTAAGTGAAATACAAAATGTTTTGTAACGAGATTATTTTTATATTGGGCAATTTGAATCCCATTGTTGTTCAAAAAATAATTTATTGGTTGGGTAACGTATTAAGGTTATCGGCTCTTTAAGAATATGGCGCCGCATAATGGAGCTCACATGCTCTGACGCCGTCGATATTATATATTATTTACATATTTTCATATTACTATACACATTACCTATAATAATTGTGTGCTCTCTTGAGGTTAGCCCGAATGTTCTCAACTATGCCCAC
Organism: Mystacides longicornis; assembly: GCA_963576905.1. NCBI lineage: Eukaryota > Metazoa > Arthropoda > Insecta > Trichoptera > Leptoceridae > Mystacides > Mystacides longicornis. Next base: position 33,373,901 of record OY756426.1, on the reverse strand, counting down.
GCATTGTCTCTTTGCTGTCAGACCTATCATCTTCGTAATGACATGGGACTCAAACCATGATTGTTCCTTTTTCAAAAATATTCGAACGCATTGTTCTAAATATTTAAAACTAGCTTAAATACCCGTCTTGCTTTACGTTTTTGATTCCGATTGTCAGGCTTGATCGGTAGGTAATTAAACAGGTTCTAGTCTAGCTTCCCATTGCTTAACAGACCTCTATAACTGACATAAGCACAGGAAAAGAAGAATGACACTTTTAAAATATTTGTTTTACCGACCTCATAATATTATACGAACCTACCGACATAATTTGCAAGTTTTCATAGAGAGAGAGCTGTGGTTTGAATCTTAGCTATATTCCCTACACCCTCTAATGTGTGATAATTAATTAGGCATTCCACCCATAGAGGGTGATAAAAGCCGCTGTCAAACTTCAAAATGGAGGAATCATTTTGCAATTTTTTTCATTAAATCTTTATTTATTGAGAATAATAAGATTTGAATAACATTTATATGTATAACAAATCAATCTACAATTATTTTATTACATTTTCATACCGTAATACCAAGATTCCATTCAACGTTTACATGAGTAATTTTGTTTCCAAAAGATGGCTTACTCTCTTTTTGAGAAATTTGTATGAAGATCCTAAAAAAATAGAGTTTTTTAAATAGCTCTAAATATATTAAAGTTAATGCAGCAAATTGTATTTAAGAACCTTCTCCAGCATTTTGTACGGCTCTGGGCATATTAATATCTGACGTAGCATTTGTATTTTGAGCGTGATGCTCCCATATACGATAGAAAGCAGACAAACATTTCTGAATTATTATGTAGATATTATCATGTTTAAACGTCTTCCTTTAAAATGTACCTAGTAGGTACCTACCTGCTTTTAATTCTGGTATAGATTTCTTTTACATTTGGCAACAAATACGCCAACCTCGTAATTAGCCTAATGAAAAATTATCTAGGTGGAGTTACGGACTGATGGATATCCGACACACCTATCACTCCACATCATCCATTTAGTTTTCCTTACTCTCGGGCATTTTTTGGAGTGCCATCGCTCCATTTGGACGGATGGAGTAATCGCGAATGGCTTCAGCGTTGCATCGGCCTCGTATTAGACTAGTTGGGTTATCTGGTGGAAAAATCCTAAAATATTAAGTTCATCTACATTATTCGATTAGGTATGTGGATGACCTATCTTTACGATTCGATGCTATGGTCGGAAAGAGTCCTTCACATTACCTTACGAAAAAACTGCCTTATAGGTTTGCCTCCTAGGGTTCACTGGAAACAGGTATTATTATGTAGAGTAAGGAAATACTACCCGGAATTATTCGATTTCGGGTAGAAGCGGGGTCCTCGGGATAGTTCGGGCGCGTCCGTGCGCTTTAGAATCGCGCCCGAACTATCACGAGGACCCCGGTAGAAGACCAAATTGAAAATTCAAAAAGTGGACACAATATATAGGTACTTGTTATATTCGCTTAATAAGTTTGTAGGTACATATATTTTTTGTAGTCAGGTACTTAAGTGGTAAAGTACATTTTTTAACAAATTAGTGTCAAATAAATGTAATACATATTTATGAACTTGTACCATTATTATATCAGGCTCAACCTGAAAGTTTCTGTTTATTTTTTTCAATTATTATAATATCTAAATGTGTTTTTTTTTATTTTGTTACAGGTATGTATCATTCGATTCGAACACATTTAAACAACTTGTAGGTAAGTATACACAAGCTAATTATATGTATTATTCCATTAGTTAACACTTTCAGTTTCTTTATTATTATACCAACTTATTTACGTACTTTTTCTTCTGTTATGAAACTACAGGCATCACCTAACGATTTCATCTCCATTGATAAATCTCTAAAAAGTATCATTGTGACATTTTGGTTTTTCTTACTTCTTACCTAAACATGGTCGATTTTTCTTCGACTATTTTATGCAGTAAGTAAGCTTGCCGTAGTTAATAATTGTGAGCAATCATTTCAATTTTTCTATAAAAAAACTTTATGAATTACAAAATTCTTTTTTATTTTTTAGTATCAGTTCGACGTTGGTTGTCTCGTGATATAATTTAAACCAGCCACATTTTAAAATTCCTTTTTCGCTCAATCTAGAATTTTATTGCTCTCTATCACTTGCTTTAAAATGTCTTGAATATTTATTTATTTCGAGTTATTACATTTCTCTTTCTTGTTCCTCTGATAATCTTGGCGTGAGATGCTTGTTGCACAGTTCGCCTGCCGGAAGTGAGTGTACTTCAGCCGTCTGAAGAGACGTTGCCCGGGATGCACTATCTGGAAGCGTACACAAATACACCCCATTTATTTCGAGTATATTATAAACTTTAAAAAGTGTTTTTTTATTTATATTTCAATCAAACCGTAATTAGCCATTGACTGTAATAATAATAGGTATGGGGGCGTCCATTAATCACGTGAGCCCAAAAGGGGGAGGGGGGGTCTGGAAAAAAATCACGAAAGATCACGTAGGGGGAGGGGGGGTCTAGTGAGAAAATCACGTGCATTTATTTTTCTGATGAATTTGATAAAAAACAGTTGAATTTTCAGAAATTTTAAAAATTGTCGAAAAATAAAATCATAAGTTTCGTAATTCTTTGTACTAAAAAAGTACACGTGATTTTCGGGGGAGGGGGGGGGGTATCCTGAAACATCACCAAATGTCACCAGGGGGGAGGGGGGGTCTAAAAAATTGCAAAAAAACATCACGTGATTAATGGACGCCCCCTATGTAACATTATTTTACCGGTTGACCGTAGACTCTCGAAGACACTAAAATTGTATAACATAAAGACATGATGTTTCTCTGTCACTTAAAATGAAAATGTTTTTCAAATGATGGGCGTAAGTCAATAATTCCGGTTGTTGTTCAACTGGACTAAGTCATTTTATTTTATTTTTTCAAATGGAAAATTAGTAAAATTCCAAATCACAGTATTTTTATTATCCGTTTTTTATTCTTTCCCGACAGACGTTGTCCTGTGATCTAACTATGAATATTGAATTCGAATTTAAAAGAATGATGAAATTGATTTTTAACCAATGACATTCCGACCGATGCATCTGTTTTATACCACGTATTTTCCATCCGAATTCTGTCAACCGCACCAACTATCAAACAACCGACAGTTTGTCTGAAACGTCAATTTGATTTCAAAATTAGAATTATTCACATAATAACAGCGCTTCAATGTTAACAAATTAGAAAAAAGCTTGAAAATCCATTAAAAAATCTGCGTGGCAATATTTTTAATGTCAATGGCTGTGAGGTATATAAAAATTGTGTTTCTATAGAATTTTTCACCGATAGCGTTGTTGTATCAATATTCGTTCCATACTATCTTTAATATTTTATATGATTTGCTATCCATTTTTCGAATTTTTATTAGTTATTCTGTTATCCGAAGTGGAGAAGAATCCAATAAACCAAAAATGATAAAAATCTGTTCAGCCGATCTCGAGTATTATCTCTCATCATCATAAGCCTTGGTTTGCCACTTGGAATCGTAAAAAAAAATTGCGTACTTGGCAGCAGTAGGTAAATATTGTGTTTAGAAATAAAGCAAAATTATCGAAATTAATATCGTAAAACTAAAATTAATATCGATCATTTTCCAAAACGTTTAATCTGTAAAAATTAACAAACTCTGATGGCGTTTACCTTGTTCAGTAGGCACGATCTAAAGATCCTGCCACCGCGGCACCGTAGACGATTTGAATTTTGCGAACGAATTTTTCGTTAATGTAGAGTGTGGAAAAAATTAACCTTATGTAATACAATATTTCGTCGGCTATTCTGACATACAACTTATTGTTTTAGAGTTTTTTTTTTAACACATGCCACTTTATATTTGAAAATAAATAGATAATGTCAATCAATATTGATTTCACAAGAAGTAGCAGGGCTCAGTCGGAACAAGGAAAGTGTCAACACAGAAGAGAGGAAGGTACCCGGTACATCTCGTCCGGTTTCTCCAACATTTCTCTCTCGAACATTCCCTTGGCTGATGAGGGCCCAGATAACACCAACTGTCAAAGACTCAGAACAACGAATCAATCAATACCCAACATACACATAATTTAATTAATTAATCATTAAAACTAGTCTAGATGATTATCTAGTATATGTGACTACGAAGGTATTGGATTACATCACATTAGAAATTAAATAACTACCATAGATGGGTATGGAAACCCAAAGAGCAATGGAGAGAAGGGTTAGCTAGACAGAAAACGCAATGAATGGATTGGAGACAGGACAAGGGTGACAGATGTGTTCCAAAAAAGAGCTCTGGGCTGGATACGTGGTCAGAACAACGGATGACCGGTGGACCAGAAGATCCTTTAAGTGACGACCGAATACCGGTAGCAGAAACCTAGGGAGGCCACAAATGCGATTGTCCAACGATATAAAGACTACTAGTGGCTCAAAATGGCTGCCAACAGGACGCAATGAAAGTCGGGAAGGGAGGCCTATGTCCAATTCTGGACTGGAGAGGGCTGATGATAGTTGGAACCATATAGAACCAAGTTCATACCCTTAATTTCTGTTTTACAGGAACGGAATACTTATTGAAGATGTCATCATTATAAACCCTCCCAAAATTTGAAGTTCCCATTTATAAACATCGATATGCATGTCCTGTCATAATTAAATCATTCATCTCCAATTGTTTACTATGCACTAAGTTCACCGGATCCCTTTCACCATAGTCAATTTATTTTAGTTTTGGCACTTCCTGTCTTTCTGTGATTCTCAACACATAAAACTACAAAGGTTGATATGGGCTGGGCATGTACAGAAGATGCCAAACTCTCGGTCTCCAAAGAAAATTCTGACGTGACACCGAGGGGAAGAAGAAAGGTGGGAAGACCAAGGCTTAGATGGGAGGAAGAGGTTGGCAAGGACGTAGAGGAGCTCCAGGTAGCCAGCTGGAAGTCAACATCGGAATATAGAACATGTTGGAGGAGGCCAAAGGAAGAAACGGAACACGGTATGAGAGGGTCTTCTGCGTCTTCGAGACCCTGATCAGAGGAAGAAGAGTGCTCTCCTCGCCCAACTGTCAATCAACATCCTTTACACATGTCCCAGCCATGTCCAGCTCCTCTCCACAATGTTGGAAGTGATGGGCCTGCGCTGGGTGCGCCGGCGTTTAGAGTCTTTCATGATTCGGTGGTACCATCTTATTCCTAAGATTCTCCTGGAGCACTTCGGTTCAAATGCAGATACTGCCTTGGTCAGGTAGGTGCCAGGACTAATATAACACATACAGGATAATGGGCAATACACACTCACCAAACAGCTTACATTCGTCTCGGCGTGAAACGTTGGTCTTTGTGATGTTGTTAAATATAAACACAGGTAAAATAAACTACACCTAGGCACAAAAGTGATACTTGAGGTACCTACCGGTAACAGCATGCGATCGCCAACTGATCGAAACACAATTCACATTATAAATTGTTCAATTCCAATGGAATCTGAAACGATACAGACAATAATGTATGGATTCACTTCAAATATTTGGATTGTCGATTTAACATCATCTCAATCAGGCGGAACAATACTTTCTCGTTTCGGATTGAAAGCCAATCGGTTTTTCGTTTGATCTTTCGGGTATTGCTTTAAGTCTGTCATTAATTAATATGGTCTTAAAGCATTTTTCGTCCGATGTTGTTCCGCAATCGGCATTTCTTATATATTCCATTGATTGATTCACAGAATTAATATAATCTTTCTATATAATAATTGAGAAATGTTTGTGTGCTTTCTATCGTATATGTGAACATCACGCCTAAACGGCTGAACCGATTTCACTAATTCTTTTTTTGTCGTGTTGGCTTTTATTAGTAGAAGGTTCTTATGAAAGAAAAAATTAAGAAAGTTGCGTGGTAAATTGGGAAATTAAATAAAACTCGCATTAGCCCCTCCTTCTCTATCTAAATAATAATTCAGAAATGTTTTTTTATTTTGCTTTTTACCGTATGTCATAGCATCACGCTCAAAATACAAATGCTACGTCAGATATGAATCTGCACAGAGCCGTGCAAAATGCCGGAGAAGGTTCTTTAATACAATTTGCTGCATTAACTTTAATATATTTAGAGCTATTTAAAAAACTCTATTTTTTAGGATCTTCATACAAAATTTTAATAAACATTAAAAGTGTCATTCTTCTCTCTTTTTATGAATTGTGAAAGTTTCATTCTTCTTTTTCTGTGCTTCTGTCAGTTATAGAGGTCTGCAAAGCAATGGGAAGCTAGACTAGAACCTGTTTAATTACCTACCGATCAAGCCTGACATTCGGAATCAAAAACGTAAAGCAAGACGGGTATAAGCTAGTCTATATAATAATTGAGAAATGTTTGTGTGCTTTCTATCGTATATGTGAACATCACGCCTAAACGGCTGAACCGATTTCACTAATTCTTTTTTTGTCGTGTTGGCTTTTATTAGTAGAAGGTTCTTATGAAATAAAAAATTAAGAAAGTTGCGTGGTAAATTGGGAAATTAAATAAAACTCGCATTAGCCCCTCCTTCTCTATCTAAATAATAATTTAGAAATGTTTTTTTATTAGCTTTTTACTTAATGTCATCGCATCACGCCTAAACGGCTGAACCGATTTCACTAATTCTTTTTTTGTCGTGTTGGCTTTTATCAGTAGAAGGTTCTTATGAAATAAAAAATTAAGAAAGTTGCGTGGTAAATTGGGAAATTAAATAAAACTCGCATTAGCCCCTCCTTCTCTATCTAAATAATAATTCAGAAATGTTTTTTTATTTTGCTTTTTACCGTATGTCATAGCATCACGCTCAAAATACAAATGCTACGTCAGATATGAATCTGCACAGAGCCGTGCAAAATGCCGGAGAAGGTTCTTTAATACAATTTGCTGCATTAACTTTAATATATTTAGAGCTATTTAAAAAACTCTATTTTTTAGGATCTTCATACAAAATTTTAATAAACATTAAAAGTGTCATTCTTCTCTCTTTTTATGAATTGTGAAAGTTTCATTCTTCTTTTTCTGTGCTTCTGTCAGTTATAGAGGTATGCAAAGCAATGGGAAGCTAGACTAGAACCTGTTTAATTACCTACCGATCAAGCCTGACATTCGGAATCAAAAACGTAAAGCAAGACGGGTATAAGCTAGTCTATATAATAATTGAGAAATGTTTGTGTGCTTTCTATCGTATATGTGAACATCACGCCTAAACGGCTGAACCGATTTCACTAATTCTTTTTTTGTCGTGTTGGCTTTTATTAGTAGAAGGTTCTTATGAAAGAAAAAATTAAGAAAGTTGCGTGGTAAATCTATCTATATAATAATTCAGAAATGTTTGTCCGCTTTCTATCGTATATGTGAAAATCACGCCTAAACGGCTGAACCGATTTCACTAATTCTTTTTTTGTCGTGTTGGCTTTTATTAGTAGAAGGTTCTTATGAAAGAAAAAATTAAGAAAGTTGCGTGGTAAATCTACATAATAATTTAGAAATGTTTTTTTATTAGCTTTTTACTTAATGTCATCGCATCACGCCTAAACGGCTGAACCGATTTCACTAATTCTTTTTTTGTCGTGTTGGCTTTTATCAGTAGAAGGTTCTAATGAAATAAAAAATTAAGAAAGTTGCGTGGTAAATTGGGAAATTAAATAAAACTCGCATTAGCCCCTCCTTCTCTATCTAAATAATAATTCCAATCCAAATCCAAACTCCCTTTAGACCCCACTTAGGGGCATAGGGAGGCAACAAGAGCTCTCCATTGCGCTCGATCTTGCGCAACGGTGATGACCTCCTCCCACACCATGTCCATGTCCCTCAGCTCTGCTTCGAAGGAGCGGAACACAGTGTGAGAGGGTCTTCCTCGTCTTCGGGACCCTGATGGGAGGAAGAACAGCGCTCTCCTCGGCCAACTGTCATTCGGCATCCTTAACACATGTCCCAGCCAAGTCCATCTCCTCCCCACAATGGTGGAGGTGATGGGATCACGCTGGGTGCGCCGGCGTATAGCGTCGTTCGTGATGCGGTGGTACCATCTTACGCCCAGAATTCTCCTTAGGCACTTCATCTCAAAGGCTGAGACTTTTTGTGCCTGGGCCTTGGTCAGGTGCAATAATTGCAAATAATAATTCAGAAATGTTTTTTTATTTTGCTTTTTACCGTATGTCATAGCATCACGCTCAAAATACAAATGCTACGTCAGATATGAATCTGCACAGAGCCGTGCAAAATGCCGGAGAAGGTTCTTTAATACAATTTGCTGCATTAACTTTAATATATTTAGAGCTAATTAAAAAACCCTATTTTTTAGGATCTTCATACAAAATTTTAATAAACATTAAAAGTGTCATTCTTCTTTTTCTGTGCTTATGTCAGTTATAGAGGTCTACAAAGCAATGGGAAGCTAGACTAGAACCTGTTTAATTACCTACCGATCAACCCTGACAAACGGAATCAAAAACGTAAAGCAAGACGGGTATAAGCTAGTAATTTATAATTTGAATTGGTAAACTAAAACATTTTTTTCCCGAAGGGGATACGCAGAGAGTACAGACTTTCATTCTTTCCTATCCAAACAAACCTCTTTCGCTTCCTCCAAACCCATAACATTCCGCATACATGCTCTTCTATTCCTTTTGCTCCTGACATGGCCATCCTGTAAGACGGCACCGATATGGTCGCACCATGTCATTCGAGGTCGGCCTCGTCTCATTCTTTCAGATTTATATATCCTTTAAGTCATTCTCTCCTTATTCATTCTCTCTACATGCCCAAACCACCTTAATTTATTCACTTTCATTCTAGTCACTACGCTAACATCCACTCCACATTCTTTTCTAATATTATCATTCCTCACCTTATCAATCAGTCTCTTTCCGCATATCCTACGCAGTGATCTCATTTCCACAGCATTTATTCCAACTTCCAGATTTTTCGTCCATGTCCAAGTATCACTCCCATACATCATGGATGGTATCAGGATTGCATTGTGCATCAAATGTTTGGATTTATGAGATACGTTCTTATTTAGGTCTTAGTTTTTGATATGGCTATAGGTATTTGTTACTTACGAGTATATTCCTATATCAATAGTATAGAATCGTTTTCTTAACATAGAAAATAACCAGCTAAAAATCAATATTTTTCTGTATTGATAAATGATTAAAAATTAATAAATGTATTTCAAATATTGATCAGTTACACAAACATTTTGCTTAAGTTAATTAATTGACAAGCATAGATAATCTGGATGAGTGGGACGATGTTATTGATGAGGATATCAGTATCGCCCTACGGCCCGTCATTCTGCCACACATTCTCCAACGTCCATAGCCAATGTCAATAATGACATGACTTCCACAAGATGAATTATTAACAATAATAAATCAAAGAAAAAACTCCATGCGTTGCAAATGGTATTCTGCTTTCATTTTGGAAAGGTCATCTCATTGTGGGTGAACTGTTTGCATTTCGAATGAGCTGCAGAGAATTTTCCAATCGTTTATTTGTTTTGGTTTAACAAAAGCTTTCATGTTAATGTTATCCACGTCAATTAATTAACACATAAATCTTCAGTTTTTCAAAAAGATTTGTATTCAATGTTGATATTGTTACTGCAGCTTAATCCGCATTCCCTCCCAGCGTGGAGCATGTGGATGCCACGAAAATCATCCATACCCCTCTATCTTGCAAATCTTTAACTCAACTTAGGTCAGCATCCTGTAAAAGCGCATAGAATGTCCGCTTGATAGTGAATATTGGCCTGTCTCATCTTCTTGTCCCATCCGGATTGTAGAAATGGCTTACATATTCAATACTCTCGGGGGACAAGCGAAGAACATGGCTAAGCCGGCTCAATCTGCGGTTCAATTTGACTGAAATTCTTGGCAACGTGCTGTTTTGGCGCATTCGATCTCATTTGGTACCACCTAATCCTTAAAGCCACTAAGGAGATTATTTTTCGTTAGCTGCCTTCGTTATAATAAAACTGAATATAATTGATATTGATTAAGACAAATTTTGATGTATTGAAACTTATTTGTTTGAGTAAATGAATACATCATCATGGGTTATCACAAAATCTTAACAAAATATCATTCATACATACATTCATGAGTGGTGGTACAATTTTTAAAGAGTTTAGGTCTCCCAAAGCAATTGACTGCTTTCTTTTTTTTTAACTTCACACCGTGTCCCGTAAAGGTTAGGCGGAGAGAAAGGACGTCCTCTCCTTTCTATCCAAGCATACTTCTTTCGCTTATCTCAGCGACATACCATTTCTCACACAACCTCTACTATAATATTTCTCTGACCTCAGACCTGGCCTTTGAAAGCGATGTGTTCGATCCACGTCATTCTCGGTCGGCCACGCTTTCTTACACCTTTCCTTTTAGCCTTATAATTTTTTTGTCTTTCATTCTGTTAGCATCCATTCTTTCCACATGCCCAAACTATCTCAACTTATTGACTTTTAACTTTGTCATAAAACTAACATTCATACCACATTCCTTCCTCATCCCTTTCCATGTTCCACGTATTCTTCGTAAAACTCTCACCTCTACTTCATTTTACAGCTTTCTATCGTCAAATAAGTAACGGTAAAAGAGAAAAAATATTAAGTTCCTTGCAGCTTTTTAAATGTTCACTTGTGCGTACAATGCCCATGATGAAAACATGAACACCATGATTCAGTCAAAAATACATAAAGATATAGTATGATGGGACATAATATTGATCAATAGTGAATAGTGATGGTTTGTTGGAGAAGTGCAGCTATATGAAACCTCTCGCACAGTCAAAATGTGAAAACAACACTATTCTCACCAAACGTCTTCCTATCAGTAATTTTCGCGAGGAAGATCCATCAATGTCTATGAGCATCGTTTGCGAAAATCGTAAGTGTGAATCTTTTAACATAGATCTAAAAGAAAGTCTTTCGACATACGGATTTAGATTTGCACATTATTCCATACTGTGTATTAATTAACTGAGAAATATGGTTTAGAAAATTCGATTAACCTGTTGTGAACGTAAAAAAAATCCATGTTATAATACGTACGTACAAACTTCAGTTTTCGTGTTTTAAATGTTGGAAGGATCATGTTTATATATTACAATAGTTCGTTGCTTGTTGTATTGAGTAGGTATATTTTTAAAAGACATGCGGATTCGTAACTCTCTCGCGGCATTTTTATTGCTTTCAGATATCGATCTGCTTGTCCAAGAGATAGTCCGCTATTTACGACTTTTTTTTGACATAAATTTCAGTTCTTTAATCCTGTTTTCGAAAGCTCAGAGAAAGACTCATAAATACACTTTTCCGATTGGTGCTTATCTCAAGAGTAAGTAAGTACAATTGGATTAACGATTCAATGCCAACAAACTTTCTTTATATTTTTGACTAGCTTTCCCGACAGACTTTGTCCAACCTTAATGGAAGATGTTTTTATGAAACACGTCTACTCAAAGGAGACTTTGAAATTTAAAAGCTCCTTTAGCTAAAGAGTTCTTTGGTCGTTTTTTTTTAAACCCGCTTTTTTCTAAACTATTTAATTAAGATTCATTCTTCATTCGAATAACCCCGCATATATAACCGTAGAGTTCATCTTTCATCACACAAACTCTGCTAGTGTGAAAGATGTCAAAAATCTATTTGTGTTGACTTTGGTTGCACCCAGATTCATAACTCGATCTGATCTATTGTATTGGTACTATCACAAATTTCTCGACAACTTAATAATATTATAATAACAGGCATTATATAATTCCATTATGTTAACTGATATTATCATATGTTAACATCTGACACACTTCCTAAGAGATGATAATAACACCGTTATTATGATTGATAAAATACGATGGGCTGCCATTAAAATGTAATGTGTCTGTTATCTCTAAATGGCTTCTCGCTTCTTGTACGATTTTAGCTCCTAAATATAAAGAAATAAAAAAAAAATACTAAATTTCGATTACATGCAAATACGCCAGCTTCAGCATTAGAGCATTACTTTCATTTGTTAAATGGCGAAGACAGTTTTTATGTCGTTAGAGCTCTCCATTGCGCTCGATCTTGCGCAATGTTTATGACCTCCCACACCATGTCCAAATCCCTCAGCTCTGCTTCGAAGGAGCGGAACACAGTATGAGAGGTTCTTCCTCGTCTTCGGGACCCTGATGGGAGGAAGAACAGCGCTCTCCTCGACCAACTGTTATTCGGTATCCTTAATACAATATTTCCCAGCCAAGTCCATCTCCTCCCCATAATGGTAGAAGTGATGGGCTCACGCTGGGTGCGCCGGCGTATGACGCACGAAAGACGCTATACGCATGTAACTATACACAGCAATATAATTATTTACCTACGCATGGAATCGTAAATCTACGTAAAACGAACTTAGTCACAATCGTCACATAAGTAGGTACCTATTGTTCATACATTTTTTTTTGTAATTTTTATCCACTACGAGCTAACGGTCCGCTTCTATTGCTGCTGCAAATCACTCTATAAAAATAGTTTTTTTTTAAACAATAGGTAATTACAAAATCGATTTTAAGAGGTAAATTTTTACAAATTTTAATCACTACGGGCTAACGACCGTCTTTAAGGTTGGGTTAAAATCTTCGAAATTCCAAATCATGGGCATGGGAATAAAAATCTACCTGTAAAAATCCAAAACCAATTGATTTCATTAATGTATCAAACAGGTGGTTCCATGATATGTAAGATCTAGTCCTAGAAAATAAAGGCACAGAATCCATATAAAAATTTTTGTTTTTGAATAGTTCTTCCAATATACAATTCCTCACTCCAAATATGAGCTTTTGCTCAATAAAATTTGAGTTCGCCTTTGTTTTACCCTGAAATTCGTATAACTACATCTATAATATAAAAGAAGTTGGGTTAGTGCAGACACGTATAACTCGAGATCGGCTGAACTGATTTTTATGACGCTTGGTTTATTTGATTATTCTCCTCTCCGGATAACAGAATCATTGAAAAGCAAATATTATAACATATAATATTATATTTAGTATGGAACGGATTTACATGTTAAAAATTCTATAACAACAAAATTATTATTTACCTGACAACCATTGACACAAAAGATTTTTTTTTTTTTTTTTTTTTTTTATTTTTTTTTTGAAATAATATAGAACATATAATTATTTACAAAAAACAAGTATCATATTGAGTCACGCCAAATCTTACAGATTTGTCGGCGTGTTCTCTTTAATTGTACATGATATAAAGAAAATTTACTTAATCTACTACTACATTAAAATTAAATTAATTTTAAACTTACAAACCAAACTTTAAACTGGTACGTTTAAATTGGTACGCAGATTTTTGATAGAATTTTTTCCGAGCTTTTTTTCAGATATATATATTTTTTAACATTCAAACATACTATTTTATACCTATTTTTCTATAAATTACAAATTGGAATTCAATATTCATAATAAGGACTACAGGACAACGTCTGTCGGGAAAGCTAGTAATATAATATGAAGAACAAGAAGTCATGATTAACGTACATGAACGATTGATTGACGTGTTTAACTTATTACAATCAGCTCCTAAAGAACATTAATTGTATGTAAGTAAGTAAGGAAAGGACTTTTGATATTTGGTTTCACGATGTTCCGAGTGTAATGTTATCGGGCACAGTGATGGTTAATGAGAATAAATTAAGATAAATTATGGTAGGAACCTTTGAGAGTCACAAATACAGTGAAGGAGAAAGTTTTATAATCGGACGAATATTTTATTACGTTATGATAAAGACAAACCAGCTGTACAACACCCGTCATCTCTTTGTCGTCTTAACTTAACATAATATTCTTTTCTTTACCAACATGATAATATCTTATCAAATCGATCTCTCTGGGTGCTTACAACCTACCCGATTATTGGGATTGCTCCCCCAAATATTGTAAGAAGGGTGGCGGCGGATTATGGAAGGACAAAACAACAGAAAGACCCAAGACATTCTCTGTTTGACCACAAGCCTCCGATGACAAGACTGAGATCTCACAAAAGTTTCCTGCAAACTACATCTCCCCACAAATACCACCAGAAAGGGCTGGCCAAGAATGCTGGATTAATCAGTATAACTGGAGGCAGGTAATGTTGTCCGAGGCTATGAGGCCGGGATATCTTTTACCCTACGGCATATGAAAGACACTGAATAGGTTACGCGTTGGTGTCACAAGGTGCAGGATGGGAAAGGCTTAGCTTTAACACGGACTCGGAAAGTAAGTAAGTATACCGATCTCTAGGAATATTAACCGTTATAATTATTGATGACTTATTTGAAATTCCTTTCTGCCTATTTTTCTCGTTGACTGCATTTCAATTTTAGTTTTGGTTTCCTTCAATGTTGTTTCGTACATAGCATCCCTGCTTTTGCTCGGAGTATTTCTTTTATATTATAAAAATGATAGAAAATCTAACAAGAAATTGCATGAATGTTGAAATCACATTTTAAAAATGTAGGTACAAACAAACATACTGACAGTGTCTCGGCCGGCGATATTATATTAGTTATGATAGGACCTCCATTTGCCAGAGCTGCTGTAAAATGATTTTAGCATCTCGGATTAGATAGATATTTATTACGGATTTTCGGAAGGTCATTTAGATAAAGCTTAACCTTAACTACTCATTAGCATTTTTAGAAGTGTGTGGATGTATTACATCTTTTCTCCTGGTATTAAAAACACATTAATATATTATAATTATTATTTGACATGTCTTCGAACACCACACCGCTATTTGACCCCACGGTTGTACATCCAAACTTCAAGTCACATAAATCAAAATAAGTCTAGAGACATTTGATCTTTATCCACGATGTCTCCTTGTGCGCATTGCTGGTAGCCTAGCGGTTGAGCCACCGAATTTCGTAATGAAGATTTTGGATTCGATCCCCATCATTGCCGATCGTTTCCTCTTTTACGACACACGCTTTTTAAAAGCATATTTTGATTATTTTGGTTCATTTCATACATTCTCTCCCTTACAACCCCATTTACAAGCATGAGGAAGCAACATGAGCTCCATTGCGCCATCACAGGAAGGACATCATCTGCCTTAACTCCACTCACCCCTCTGATGGGTTCTAGGCGTCCAATGCTTATTTTTTGTGCTTTTTCTGACCTTTTGGGTCGTGACGGGACGTGAGGTGATCAATCTCACGGTCTCGGTGTGATTTTCTGCTTCTTACGGGATGCTCGAAAAAGCCAGAACCAGAAATAGAGCATTCCCTCCCGATCACTGACATCTCCGAGTAAACAACAAAGAAAGAATCAACAGCAAGAACTAATTAATAGGCGATGACACATTACTTGCACCAGAGTCCTATATAGCTGTTGTTTGACCGGTGTCAATATCAATGATAAGAAAATAATGCTCCAGCTCTGGCTCTAAGAGATTAGAACACACGTAGCACACCAACAATCTCTGACGGAGTTTCAATTTAAGATTGTCTTTACAGAAAACTGGTCTCATTTTATTCAAATATGATTTTAATAACTATATTTGCAAATAATAATTTTAGTAAATCTTCATTAATTTTCTCCGAGCCTGATGACCCCTGACGAACCGAAGGTGAATTGTGCAGATTTCTTCCTGCTACAATATACACCAATAAAGATGCCACGCTATTTTAGACATCAAACATTTGAATAGCATATCCATTGAAGACATATCCATTGAACACGACAACAATGCGGACATATCCATTAAACTCGATTTATCTGAACCCATGACTTATCTTCGACAGAATTCGACACGTTAAAATACTCACATATGAGAGATTTGGTACTTACATAATTTTTTTTTTTTGCTCACTCAAAGTGAACACAAATACACTCATTGACTCTTTCACAGTAGGTAAGGGACCGTTCAAGTATTACGTAACGCATTTTTTTAACATTATTGACCCCCCCCCCCCCCACGTGATGCACCGTAACGCTCTTTGTTACCCCTCTTCCCATTCTCTAAACATTGCCTAACGCACATATTACAACTATGTATGCCTCAAATCACAATTATTACTGGAAATTCACTAAATACATTTGTTGCGGCGCCGGTAATACAAAAGTAACGTTTTACAAGAAAACTTCCCCTCCCCCCCATATTGCGTTACGTAATACTTGAACGCTCCCTAAGCTACTTAAAGCTTGTGTCGTGAAAGAGGAAGATGGTCGGCACCTGGGATCGAACCCACGGCCTCCGAACGAAACAGTGAGAAAGCCGGCATCGTAACCGCTAGACCACCAACACATTATCTCTCCCTTATCATAGGTTTGGTTTGCAGCAATGATCTTCAAGCGTCTTTTCTGCATTCTTCCCACTTTACCAATCTCTAGAGTTCCACGTCGAATGCATGGAACAGTGTAGGAATTCGGCGTGGACGTTCCCTTGGTCATCCGCTCAAGGATGGTTATGAAGATGATTTATAAAACATTCTGAAATTGCTGCTCAATAAGGTTAACTTTATCGGATTTTTAATAGAAAAGAGAATGGTTACGTGAAAGATCGCCAGACTTAACGGAACCTCTTTTTGTACGTAGCAAAAATTTTCAAACGTTTCGTAACTCAGTGTTCCGCAAACGGTGTTCCGCGGCACACTGATGTAGGTACTGTGGTTATCAGTTGGTGTGCCGCGAAAAAATGAGACCCAAGTGCTTTTAAAGGCTCATGGTCAAGATTTGGCATCTGTGTTGAAAAAAAAATGGGTAGTAAAACTTGCATATTATACATAGCTAATGAGCTCAATATAAAATACAATACGGGAATTATTGTAATATTTTTACGTCTCTGGACAAAATTGAAAGCTTTGGCGCTGAGTTGGTGTAGATCAGGCACGCTCTTAATGGTAGGTATTAGGTTCCTTATGAAATGTTTCCATCAAAAGTCATACTTACCGATGCAGAAAAAGTGCCGGTATTGATAATGAAACCCTTGGAGCTATTACCAGAAAACTGTTATTATTCTATTAACATTTGCCACAACCTACTTATGCGAATTGCGGTAGGTATATATATACAATAGCCACTTCGGACAACAGAATAACTAATCGAATATCGAAAAAGGGATAGAAGAATATAACTATGATATAATATTAATGTTAGTATGGAACGGATTTTCTGCGACTCCAACGCCATCTATGAAAAAATCTACAGAGCCGAATCACTCGAAAACGAGTGCAGTGCTAAAAAAAAAAAAAAAAAAAATTGTTGTCTACCTGACAACCATTGACTTTAAAAATATTGGTACCTACGCAGATATTTGATCTAATTTTTTTCGAGCTTTCAGAAATATTTTTTTTAACATTCAAACATAATAGTTACATATTTTAAACGTTTTTTTTGTATAAATTACAAATTTGAAATCAATATTCATAGTAAGGACTACAGGACAACGTCTGTCGGGAAAGCTAGTTGTATATAATTATTACTCTTTTATGTACTAAATTGTAAATATTTTAATGAACCCGAGTGCCTCGTGAGGGGCCTATGGGGGATGCAATAAAGATTTGAAGATTTATTATGACGCGTAACATGGATCTATTATCTTCTCCCATCCTTTCCTTTCCCGCCACTCCCTACTCCTCTTTTATACATTTTATGTTTCTATGTATTTTTTGTTGTTTGTCTGATGTGTGTGTGTGTTCTGAGTGGATGTGTGTATGAATGGTGACTTATAATTTTATTTAACTTTCTTTTCATTTTATACTTGTTTTTTTTTTTTTTTCTTTTGTTTTGTATGTATATACCTACTTTTTTTTTCTCTCTCGTATATATAATATGGTGAATGGTGATTGAGGACGAATGACTAAGGATATTAGTAAATGCTGAAAAGTAAAGACTTCCAAGGATGCATGAGTAATTGGGTGACAGTTGACTGAATATTGTTTTCGTTCATATATTGTACTTTATCATAACTGTTGTCTGTTCATGCGTTACAAATAAATAAATAAATAAATAAATTATATTTTGCTCATAGCGTAAGGTATACCTACCAAAGTATTTAGACTCTTTTTACCCATCACCCCGTGTCCCATTATAAACGTTACTTATACTCTCTAAAGTAAGGAATTGGTTGGTCGGTTGGTACAATTTGCTTAAGGCAATAAACTCGCCGATTGGATGATAAATAATTAACCCAATAAAGTGTCTGTTTATTTAATAAGTGAATAACCAAAAAAATGGAAACAGAATAAGCCGTTTGAGAAATAATCTGTCGTTGGAGAATAAAGAGAGATAAAAAATAATGTACATAACTCCCTGTGATAGATGATAGGTAGGTACATAATAAAAAGATTGATTCCTATAAGAAAATATGTCACAGTTTAATATAAGTTTTTAAATATTATAATGTGCCAAGTGGCGTACTTGTTGATTTTGAAAGAAAATAATTTGAATAAAAATGTCTTTTAGTAAAATGTAAAAAGAAGACAATAGACAACCAACACGATTCGTACGTCTCATAAATTTCTACGCGACACACAATTATCGGAATTTTGATACGAGTCTGATTATTATCTGTTATATAAATGTAAAACTTCGTTATTTGTGTGTCGGTTTTGTTTGATACTCAACATAAGCTTCTTGTTTAGTTTATCAAAACAAAGATTCATCTTCAGCGTAAAATAGTTTGAACTAGCTTTCAAAGCAAAAAAATATGCGGGTCTAAAACACGCGGTAATCCAATTATTGGGAAAATGCATAAATCACTTTTAACACCCTCCCAAAATACGAGTTTTCCAACGTGTGAATATCAACTTGTATGAATATCAATATTACAATCTTTGAAACCATAGGTCTATAACCATATAAATTGGTGTGTGTGTGTTTTTTTTAATGATAACGGTCTTATATGATAATATATAAAGGGATACACGAATAAAAAAAGGAATGTCACATTTTGTAATTAATTAAATGCATTTTTGATGGCAACATTTTCCTTAGCATATTATTTGTTTAGAAAACTTGTAAGAACTGTGTTAAAACAAGGAATGTTCCCATTATTCCAGTTTTGAAACATACCATCATACATGCTAATAACAAGGAATGTTCAAATTTTTATTAAAATTTTCTCAAATGCAGCATACATGGAGATTCCCTATTTATTTCCTATATCCTTCATATAATACAACGTTCCAAATATTTAAGGACTCTTGTACCATTTTCCAGGATTCAATTTTAAATACAGTGCCAACATTTGGAAAAATCATTAACTTAATTCTGTGAATCTTCATATTTTTATTGCCATTTATTTGGTTGTTATTATAGGTAGGTACTTTGTACCTAAATTCGTCATAATCGTTACATATAATAAAAACAAGACCACGAAGAATTCCTGTACGATTTGTTTAGTCTGACATAATATCTATTATATCACAAAATAGATCTTCATGATGCGCAGCTAGTTAGGTATACCAAAATATCGGTGAATCCATGTTAAAGCCATAAAAGAAATTGCGTGTGACAGAGTTGAAAGGTGACAGAGTTATGTTTCCTGCGCGCGCATGTGACATAATAGCGTGGCGCGCATTCGCAAGAGAACGCAGCCACCTCCCAAGTAGAGGAATGTTCTCTTGAGAAATAATACCGATAATCTCTCTACGGGTGACAACATTTCATCAATGGTTAAATCCAGATGCTCTCTTCATGTATCTTGGATATGTAACGTGGACGTTTTACTATCGATTAAATAGCACTATACAATCATACATCCCGATAACGGGTGCTAGCTTTAAAAAAAATTAGCACTACATAGGTTCTCCCTTTAAGATTCCATAGAGGCACACGGAGGCAACAAGGGCCCTCATTATTGATACCCAACGCTATTTATTAACACCTAGTTGTAAATATAAGAGGAGATTTTTTTTATAAATGAATCTGTGCTCACTCAAAGTGAATACAAATTCACTCCTTGACTCTTTCATAGTAAAGTAGGGATTTTAAGTTTGTGTGGTGAAAGAGGAAGATGGTCGGCACATGGTGATCGAACCCACGACCTCTACCTTAGAAGTAATAGACTAATATTAAAAAAATAATTATTTTATTTCACAAATTTTCAATTTATATAGGTACTAACATTTATATGTTTTTTAGATAGGATGGATTATCTGGCATTCAAATGATATTAAAATACAATAAAGATAAGACATTAACAAAAATTGATAAATTCATATCCTGGCGCCAAACATGACAACAGTCACAGTCTTTAAATTTGGTGCTCTCTTGTTCTCAATAATTTCCAACTTTTATCTCTATATTTCATTAATATTTAAATATCTACTTATTGTATACCTACATGAGATTTTTCGACATGTTGAACAGGTCGAGAATTCTCATGATTAGGAATTTCGGAGACTTAAACATTACCGCTTAGTGGCGAATGTTGTTAACGTAAAGTGATCACACTAAGCCAGCCTTCGAAATAACGGTAGAACCGGTCGTAAGCCCGTAATGGTTTGTCCCATTTAAAAATCGAACATCATTAATGAATTGTTAGAGTCATTAATTGTTATGTTACATATTCGTTCAAATGAGATTAATTTAAACACAATATGCCGCTAACGAAGAGAAAAATAAATAAAATCTGGAATATTTCAATTTCAAAAGTTAAATTACCCTATATTAAAAACAAAAATTTTTCCCTAAAATTTTCGCATATCATTGATTTTTATATTTTTTTGCGTATTTTCGCATACTTTATTTGATCTAGTGTGGAAATAACACATTGTACAAAGAGATTAAAGTAGGTACCTAAAACGACACAATATGTTACTATAATAATTAATTTAGAAGAAGAAAAACTAACAACTAATAACAAACTCTAACAATTCATTACTAATGTTCGATTATTAAATGGAACAAACCACTACGGGCTTACGACCGTCTTCTACTGTTATTTCGAAGGCTGGCTTACTGTGATCACTTTACGTTATAACAACGTTCGCCATTATGTGGTAATGTTTGTCTCCGAAACTCCTAATCATGAGAATTGTTTATATTGAAGATATACTTGTAAGGATGTATACGAGACAAAAAGACAATCAGTAAAACTTTCCATGTTCGTTACTTACATAATTTTTTGTTTGTTGCTTTGAATAAATAAAAGATGGGCTTATCTACAGTTAAAACGGTGCAATCGTATTTATTAAAAGTGATCGATCTCCCGAACAGAACAATGGGGTTCGTATGAAAGTAATTCCCCTATTGTCCGCGCCGAAGAAAGTATCGATCCGAGCGGCACAATGTATCATTAGCCGGACAATGACAATACGGCTCCTGTGCAGATGGTTGACGAGATATAAATGACACGCTACTAATGTGATTGATGTTTCCATCGGAATGTATGATGACAGAGCTCGACAACAATTTTTATAAAATATTTTAGAACGTTTCCAAACTATTATATTGATTGATACTAAGAATGTCTTAGTTCGATATAATTTGTTTTGCATTGACTATGTTGCGTATTTTAACTTCTTTCTTGCAAACATTACACGCATATTTTTAAATAAATTACCTCAAAACACTAAAATAATATGGCCTGTGTTCTTTTTGACGCTTATGAATTCGGTAGTTTAGGTAAGTACGTGCCTTTTATCTAAAATGTGATGAACTACTCATACACTAAATGATTAATATAAAATGAGTTTTTTTTTAGTATATATACTTAATGTACTTTCGATATCTTACACAGAAGGAAAAGCTTGTGTAACGAAAGTGGAAATGGTCGGTAGTAGGGTTCGATCCGACCTTCATAACGCCTTCGACTGAACCGATGAGTTACCAACAATTTCCAAAACGAATCAGCGTTTTATTCGAAGTCCAGCCTTTTAGCAATTCGTTCACATATACACACGGACAAAAGGAATTTCAATATTAAGATTGATAATTAAAAAAACAACTTTACCGGTAGGATAGTATGAACGCATGAAAAATAGAAAACAGTTTGTAAGTTCTGCATAAAATTAGTTGATATCTGTAAACTAATAAATAATACATAATAATTTGTTGATCACACACATTGTGTGCGCTACTTCCGTAGGAGGCAGCCGAGGTAGGAACAACAACTATTGTCTGACAAAGTTTGTGTAATTTAAAACTCGTTATTATAGATACATAGACGAACAATATTTATATGACTAGCAAGCAGATAACTTTCTACTCTAACTAAATTAAATTGACATTTTGATGTCCATTCAAATATTTCTCGTTCTTTTATTTCGGCAGATTATCTAAATGAAGGCATCGAGCGCCCATCTCTATAGACACTTCAACCTCACCACTAATGACTGCAATAACTCTAATGGCATTAAGATAAAGATATTGATGGACTTATGGATGGATCTTATGTCACTACTCTTACTTATGTCAAGCGATTATTCTATAATTTCACGATTTCTTATTAATAGTTGACTCTTTTTGATAAGTTTTGGGTCTACTGTATTATAACGTATTTACACGGCCGGTAATGTGTTAAAGATGTCAAATATGATACTAAAGATAGGTTTTTAACCCTTTGAGAACAAGGATAAATTTAAATACCTGGGAGCATCCATTATTACCACCTCTGGTGACCTCGGGGCTGAGCTCCCGATACGTATCGGTATGGCAAGTGGCGCCTTTAACAACATGACTAAGATTTGGAAAGCGTCGGCGCTTAGTGTCGAGACGAAATTTAAGCTATTTGATGCGTGTGTGTTGCTTATTCTTCTGTATGGGTGTGAGTCCTGGCACCTGACCAAAGCCCAGGCACAAAACATCTCTGCATTTGAAATGAAGTGCCTCAGGAGAATTTTGGGTATAAGATGGTACCACCGCATCACGAACAACGGTAGGTATACGCCGGCGCACCCAGTGTGAGCCCATCACCTCTACCATTGAGGGGAGGAGATGGACTTGGCTGGGACATGAGTTAAGGATGCCGAAAGACAGTTGGAGGAAAAGGCTGTTCTTCCACCCATCCGGGTCCCGAAGACGAGGAAGACCACACAATGTGTTCCGATCCTTCGAAGCAGAGCTGAGGGATTGGACATGATGTGGGAGAAGGTCATAAATATTGCGCAAGATCGAGCGCAATGGAGAGCTCCTGTTGCCTCCCTATGCTCCTGAGTGGGCTGTAAAAAGGAGAATCGAATTGAGGTCGAGGTGAGGTAATTTAAAGCGCAATCATAATAAACCCTAATCTTGAGTAGATAGAAACCTAAGGCTATAAAAGCTGATAGTAGGAAGCTAGCTATGACGGTGACGTGAAGCCCGGAATTGCAAAGACGGTTCCATATGTAAGATACTTGCACAATCTAATAGACAGCAGTTCTGCATTCAGCAATTTCTCTCACGACCGTAGCTAGCCGGCACCGTCTATGTCTATATACTTACTTGACTCGGTGCATGAAGACTTTACTTGCATTATGTGGAACAGATGGTCCAGTAGTGCATGGAATTACCGTAACAACATCGAAGTTTTGATTTACACAGGGTGTTTGTTAGGGTGTTAAGTTGCTGTGGGGTTGCCGGCTAAGAATAGCACCTCTGCTCTTTTTTGCTGATTTTTCAAACATCCTGTATAAGAGGCAGGAAATCGAAAAATCAGATCGGGACCGTGAGGTTAACCATCTCACGTCCTTAAACCTCAACCGGTCAGAAAAGGCACAGTGAGCCTCGGACGCCTTCGAGCGCAATGGAGAGCTCTTGATGCCTCCCTATGCTCCTGAGTGGGGCCTAGACCTCCCGCATTGTGGGTTGGTTTGGAGGGGATCCGCGGCGGGCTAGATTTGTGTGTGGCTGGTGTACCACACGACACGCGCGCGGCACAAGAGACTGCAGGCGCAGGCTCTAAGGGTCAGTCAGCCACCGAGGGGTACGTGCACACGTCAATCGTCGTCCGCTGGCGTCTTCGAAGGAGCCCCCTAGTAACGACGCAGATCGTACTAGCTTCGGGTCTGAGCGTCGCTTTCGTGAGGCACCGCAGTGAGGACACGCCCGGCCGCTCCCTTGGATGGCGGAGCTCTCCTAATAACTACGCGGGCCGTACTTGATTTCGGGCCGACGTGCTTTCGAGAGAGTTGCAGCTCCGACGTCTTCTTCTGCGCCCTGCGCCCTCGACGAGTAAATCCCCTAATAAACACGTAAGACCGTACTCAGTTCGGGTCTCAACGCGCGTTCGAGGGAAGTCTCGCTCCGGTGGTATCAGCCGTAGTCAGGGTCCAATTGCATGGGTCGAGTCCACGGTCCAATGTGCCAGCCAGAAAGGGTCCAAACAGTCCAGAGAGAAGTCCAAGGTAGTCAGCGCGGTCCAGGTAGAGAAGTCCAGTAGAGAGCAGGCAGGGTAGTCAAGTCAAACACCAAGTGTAAACGAAGATAGAAATGAAGTTTATGGAATGAATGAATGAGTGCGTGTGTTAATGTGTTCGTGTATACCTGAAAGAGATAACATGTTTGTTAGTGTGATGTCGATGCGCACTGGACTGAGCCATTATGCATCTTGTCGGTCATTGTCGTATGTCAGTAGGTCATGGTGGTGGTGTGTACCTGAAAAAATAATTAGTACGTCTTGTGTTAAGTGGGCTCTGCGGCCCTTACATCATCTGTTTTGTGGGTGTGTTGGTTTGACCTGCGTTTTCCTTTGCTCCTCCGGATGACTGTCACCATCATGCCCAATAACATCCAGCCGGCGCACCAATAAATGGTTTTGAGTTAATAATATACAATGTTAACGCGACTTTAAGCTTTACGTTCCCCTTTCAGAGCCACCAGTTCCATCCACGCACACCTCGATTTAACTTAAACATAACTAAACTGATGGTAAAAAATGGGAATTGAACCCATGCAAAAAACCCACCAGTTATGAGTCGACTTAATTATTTGAATGGTCCGGCTACCCCGGGCCTGTCTTAATAATATATTATGTTGATCCGGCTACCCCGGATCTGCCTTAGATATTTCATTAGCCTAGAAGGGAAGAAAATGATTAATATTAGTTCTGCTGGATCTGCTCCTGAAACATAAGCAAACAGATTAGCACTTACGCTAGGGGGGTTGCCGAAAAACAATCGCGAGATTATTTTGGGGCAACTTATTGTCTGCCTGGGGGCTCCTTTCGTTCTTCGCGCGGCTGTCAACAGGCGTGGATGTACATATCATATGAGAAGCCTGTGCTTCGGCATACGGTGTCTGTACCTGAAGGGTAGTTCATCTATTGTGTACTGGCCGAGATTCCTAATCAGTGGATTGTCGTGCCTGTCTATGCTCTTGTAGAATTTACGTGTAAGATTCATGCAGTGTTCGAGTAGTGTGTCTTCCCTGACTCTATTGTGCAGTCTTGTTAGGTTCTGGCGAGGGTGCGTGTTGTATATGATTTTGAATGCTCTGTTTTGTATTCTCTGAGCGCGAGTGTGGTGTGTTTGAGCTGCGCTGTTCCATACCGGGCAGGCGTACGTTAGTACCGGTCGGATGAGTTGTTTGTATATCTGTAATTTTGTAGACGCCGTGAGGGCGCTTTGTCTGTTGAAGACGGGATACAGGGCTAGTGACCCGGCTCTCGCCTTGGTGACCGCCCTTTCTATGTGGGATTTCCATGTGAGCTTTGCGTCCAGGATGACGCCGAGGTACTTGACCTCTCCGCGCCATTCCACGGACTCTCGGCCCATACGGATGTGTGGGAGTGTTAATCTACGTCTGTGCGTGAACATCACCCCCTCCGTCTTAGATTCGTTGACTTTTAGCCTCCACCTTCTGTAAAAGTCAGCGAGACGGTCCAGTGCGACCTGGAGATACCGTCCGACTTGGTAGTCTGCGTGCGATGTTGCCAGCACCGCAGCATCGTCGGCGTATAGGGCGATGTTTGTGTGTGGCGATTGGGGAATGTCATGTGTATATATGTTGAACAGGGCAGGGCCTAGGATGCTCCCCTGAGGTACGCCCATTGGGACGTCTCTCGGGGTGGAATGTGCCTGTCTCACAGACACGACAAAGTGCCTGTCTGTGAGGTAGGATTTTATTATCTGTACTAGGTAATCTGGAGTTCGTGTGACGATGAGCTTGTGTAATAGACCCTCGTGCCAAACGGTGTCGAAGGCTTTTTCAAGGTCCAACAGGACCATGCCCGTGTGGGACTTGGTGTTGAAGCCTTTCGTCACCTGTTCTGTCACTCGGATCAGCTGTTGTGTGGTAGAGTGGTGTTGTCTGAAACCGAACTGTTCAGGCTGGAGTGTATCGTGAGACGTGTGGTGTTGGGTCAGCCTGGTGAATATGGTCTTTTCGAAGACCTTACCCAGTATGGATAGGAGGCTGATGGGTCGGTAACTGGATGGGATGGAGGGATCCTTTCCCGGTTTGTGCACCGGGACTACTCTGCCTGTTTTCCATCCGTCCGGGTAGTACCCTTGGATGAGGCAGGCGTTGAAAATCTTCGTGAGGAAGATTATACCTCTGAGAGGTAAACGCTGTATAAGGCAGCCATGGATGGTGTCGATGCCTGGAGCTTTTCCTCTTTTGAGGCCCCTGACGATTCGGCTTACTTCCCTCGGGGTCACTAGACTGATGTTGTCTATTGACGGGCGCTCGTCCGATAGTGAGGCGACAGTGTCGTTCACTATCGCGTCCGTGACGTCATCGTGCAGACCCCCAGTAATCTGGTACGTCTGCACGTAGGCGTCCGCTAGGGCATCCGCCTTTTCAGCGTCGGACGTTGCTAGACCGACGTCGGTCTTCAGGGGTGGGATGGTATCGTATCTCTTCTTGAGAGATCGTACCACTGGCCAGAGGGCCGTGTGGTCCCCTGGCGAGACTCGGGAGAGTCTGCTCTGCCATTGATCATTCTTGTGCGTCTGGAGCGATGATCTGATCACCTTCTGGAGGTGGTTGACGAACGCTTTGTCCTCGGGATCGTGGGTGCGCTGCCACCGCCGCCGTGAGCCGTTCCGTAGCCGAATCAGATCCTGGATCTCGGGGGGCGGGGGTTTGTAGAAGGAGTGGGGACGCAGGGGAACATACTGGGCTCGGTTCTCCGTGAGAACCGTGGTCAGTGTTTCCACTGCCTTGTCTATTTCCTCACGAGACTGGGGGACACTGTCGCGCCCCTCCAGCTCCCGTGCGGTGTTCAGGCTGTATCCTTCCCAGTCCGCTTTCGAGTAGTCGTACGTAATACGAGTGAGTCTCGTATACGTCGCGTCTATACTGAATGTAACGGGCCTATGGTCCGAGTACATGGTGCACTGAGTGCGGGGCGACGAGAGCAAGTCTCCCGTGCCTTTGACCACTTGGATGTCAAGAGTGGAAGGGATACAGCCCGTCCTATAGTAGGTGGGTGAATCAGGCCAATACACAGACATGTTGGCATGCTTAGTGACATATTTCTCAATAGCTCTACCCTTCGCATTGGTAGAGCTACAGTTCCACATCGTATGACGGGCGTTCAGGTCTCCGGCCATTACGACTTTCGACCCGAGCGCCATACATACGTCGAGACACTCCTCAATGTCGGCACTGGGAGGTACATATACCGAAACTATGACGATGTCATGTCGGTCGAGGTGTAGCAGTACGGCAACTGCTTCTACCCCGTCTATCGCGGGTACCGCTAAGAGTGTGTGACGCACGCTCTCTCTAATAAAGATAGCGGCCCCGCCGCCTCGCGTATCTGAACTCCTATCGCAGCGATAGGTGAGAAAGTCGGGGATGTTAGCCCTGACCTCTGGCACTAAACATGTTTCACTAATAAGCAATACATCCATACCTGTATATTCAGCAACGTGCCTCAGCTCGTCCAGCTTGCCGGATGCCCGGATGCTGCGCGCGTTCCACTGTAACACATTCACACTCGTGCCGTGAGACACTGAGTAACTAGTCGCATTGTCACTGTCAATTGTACTAGACATTGTGTTCCTCACTGCACTTCACTACACTTGCCCCAGGGGGGGGGGTGCACACTTCACTCCAGGCTCTCGATAAGCTCTAGTATGACTAGAGCCTTCTCGAGCCTGGTTTTGCACTGGTTTAGTCTGGGCTTGATGGCCATCACCGTGCGTAGTAACGTTACGAGCTCACTCGTGGACGTTTCCTCGGGCTCCTGCTGTTGTGGGCGGCGTGGGGGCGCCGTAGTGGTCCTGGGGGCGGACGCGGGTGCCGCTGGCCTCTCCTTGGGCGTTGCTGGCTGGGCGGGTGTGGGTAGTAGGGCCGGTCCTCTCACTACCTCGCTCCAACTCCTCGTCTGGGGCTGTGGGCGGCGTGTCCGGGCGCTCACCGATGCCACGTACTGCTGCCTCTTGGGGCACTGGCGGTAGTTGGCCGGGTGCTGACCTCCACAGTTGCAGCAGTCAGCCGGCTCCTCTCTCGACTTCTTCGGGCACTCACTCGTGGGGTGCTGCTCCTTGCACTTGACGCAGCGCGCCGTGTGGTTGCAGTTCCTCGCGGCGTGCCCGAAGGCCTGGCACCGGAAGCACTGCGTTCCTGCTGTCGCACCTCTGGGCCTGTACCGGTCCAGCTTGACCCTGCAGCTGCAGATGACTCTTAGGGTGTCCTTCACGACGCCCATCTGCTGCTCGGCTCCGAAGTAGGCGATGTATATCGCTCCGGCTCCCTTGGTCGTCATCCTGACGACTTTCTGGACATCCAGTCCCTGCTCTCGGATGTCCTCCGCTATCTCCTCGACGTCCAGGGTAGGGAGCCCCCGGATGACGGTCTTCTTGAGCTTCTCCTCGGCCGTGGAGAAGGTGTGGAACTGGTGATCCTTCTCACGCAGTCCCTTCAGTAGTGCCTCCCTGTCCTGGGAGGTGCTTGTCCTTACGGAGGCCCTTCCTCCGGAGATGTAGGTCACCGTCATGGATGACTTGCAGTAGCTCTTGATCAGAGCTACCATGGTGAGGTGGGTCATCTCGCCCACCTTCAGCACGACCGGAGGGATCCTCGACGGTCTCTTCTTCTTCGTGGCCCCATGGCCCGCCCCCTCGCTGACTTCGGGCAGCGCGGCGTATTTGTTCGACGTCGAGGCGACTGTCGGCGGCTCGTCCGTCTTCTTCCTTTTGGCAGGGAACTTCGGGACCTGCCAGTCCATTTCGGTGGCTGCTTTGCTGGTGGTGGCTGCATTGTTCGTCAGAGTGGAGTAGGCCAGCTGCACCTTCCTCCACATCTCTTCCTTTGAGGCGCCAGCGTCTAGCTGCACCTCGAACATCTTGGTAGGTGCCCCTCCCTCCGGGTTGGCCACCTCCACCATCCTGGGCTTCCTCACCTCCCCCTGTGGGGGCGCGACGGGGCCCATCTTCCTGTCCGTTGTACCTGTAATGAATGGAGATTAAAAAAACAATTAGTAAAGATAAACAGGCCTGTCTGTCCGAGAACAGACAGGGGAAAAGAAAATATAGTGCGAAAGCGAAACGTTATAGCTCTGAAAAGAGCTGCGTATGTTTACGAAACGTTCAGCGAAGTAGTTCTGAAAAGAACTGTGTTGATGAGTCCTCGAAAGTCCTCGTGACGGCGCGATGTTGGCTGCAAACTGCTCCTTGAAGTGTCTGGGCTGCTAACTGCTCCTTCGATCGATCTCGATGAAGTTTATTCGGGAATGTACGGCTTATATTCAAATTCGCACCGCCGCCTGTAGCTCGCAGGCTGCAGCGAACGGCGCGGACACATAATGCGCGCGCAAGCGCTCCCCACCATCTCACGCATCGCAGTGCTGAGTGGCAGGGGAAATAATTAATCATAATTTCGCCTCTCCGCGGATTATTATCGCGAATCTGGGGCACATCCCGGCTTATCGGGTATCATCGGATCGCCTCGCGATTTCCGACCGGGATGTGCTCACCATATCACGCTATCATCAAACTAGCGGAAGTTAGTATTTTCCATACTAAATATCAGATATCCGCGGAGAGCCGAATACATACACATATTCAAATGCCCACCTCGGTGTATTTGGTATCGATGAGTTCGTCTCACCATGATACACCGAGGTGTGCTTATCAAATTAACAACCAGTTAATAACAATATATTGCACATTGTGCTGCACTGTCCAGCCGCGTAGGAATCCACGGCTGGCAGGCCTACACGCAATGCCGGGTCTCGCTGAACATCTCCGTGTCCAGCAAGCACCCGTCAATTAAGCCCCATATCATTCCCCATGCATAGGCCGCTCTGCCAGACAGCTAGTCAGCATGCGGACACTATGCTGGGCCCGCTAGATTCCCTAGCGGGACCCCAAGATTCCATACGACAGGCTGCGCCTCTAGCGAGCCTGCCGTCATACCAGTAGGTATTGTCATGAGCCTCGCTCCATGACCGGCCGCACCAGTGTCTCAGCACTGGGGTGCCTTCTAGCGGCGTGATCACACACCTTTTTCTATTGCATGTGCCGTGTTACTCGGCCTCTCATAGCCGAGCCACCGACGCAGCATGCTGTGTCATGCCAGAATAAGCATCTGGCATGCACTTATAATATCCCCAAAGTATACACATTACATATAACATTATACAAGGGATTCTATACAAGATGTTGGCCCCCGCCTCGGCTCTACAGGGACAAACCAGTCCTTTATTAGCTGTCCGAGACGGGATGCACAACCAAATCACAAAATAACATATACACATATAATTAAGCTTACTTAACCTATGCATAATCAATCATCGGGTTGGGGGCACGAGGTCACATTCACGGGTAAATCACGAACCCGGCGGCCGCGGTAGTGAAAATGCGTCAGTCTCAGCGGACTGACATACACACTCCGCGGTCGTCATAAGTTAGAAGACCCCGTGCACCCACCCTTAATAGGTATAAATCTATGTCGCAGGCAATGTTCCTAATTCAGTAATATTTACAAATGTCCAACACAAATCACGATATTGTCAATAACCCTCCCGTCCGGTACAGCTGGCTTTTTGGCAATCGGGCTAGGGATTGGCTTTGTGCGGGTCGGGTTTGCTGCGGATTGGTCTCTTCCGGGCTGGCTTGCGGTGTGCGGGGGGGGGCTTAAAAGAGAGAATTTTATGTTATGTTATGTTTGTTGGAACGTTAAATAAACTGATACTGCAGATAGAGGAGATCATTTGAAACATATGAGGTAGTTGGCAGACAAGTGGTATCAGTCGGCGGCTTTCGTATGTGCAGCGTACTGAAGGTCGTGGTTTCGAATCCCCGTGTCGGATAATATACCTTTGAAAGTAAATATACTTATTGCGTAAATTTTTGTCTACATGTTCACAAATTATTTTGTTTCTGCCTTTTTTTTACTTTTTATTATAGCTCGACCTACTCATACTGTGTTCTGTTTCATTGTAGCAGAGCTGAGACATTTGGACAAGTTGTGACAGGTGATCTTGAACATTGCCTAAGACCTTTTACTTGTTAATATCACTTCTCCAAAGCATAAAAGAGTTATATGATTTACTGGAATAAACCTTGTATGTTCCAGACTCAACAGAAAAATAATTATCAATACTAGTGGTCGTCCGCAGGTCGAAATTCAACCATAACTAAGTGATATTGAAATTTTATATTTGATTCACATTTTTCTTTCAAAAACAATGACATGCAGACGTCAAATTTGAAATGATGAACAAAGTTTTTTTCTATTATTATTAAGGACAAACAATATTAATCTATTCTCAATTTGACTAGAGATAAACAAAAGAATATATGCTTCCGTGTCAATGTCAAATACATCGAAGAGTGTGTGATGTCAAATAAATACAGTAGTGTTTGTAATGTTTTTTTTTTTAATAATTTCGTGTAAGCGTAATTAAAAAAAAACATTAGCTTTCGCCACTCCTTCTCCATATAAACTATAAGTGTGCGAAATATCATACTAGGTACTCCATCCGCGCTATTTTCGTAAAAAAGTGTAGGTATAAAATTTTTGCTAACCTTCTAACAAAATGTACTTTACTTTTTCCAGGGCACCCATCCAGACAGTTTATACCGCGTGGCACAGCTGGTAGGGCATGACGGCACTCACGGGAGGTGCTTCGGGAGGACCTCGAGATTGAGGAACCTCTGCAGGCTCCTTAGATGGCCCTTGGCGCTGGTTGCTGTCATCGTCGGACTTATTCTTCTCATTTACTTCTTGATGCCTGGTAAGCCCTCACATTCACCTTACACTATTTTATGGGTTGCTGCAAGAGATAAATCCATTGTTATTTTAATTTATTTATTAATTTTAACTGAATTATTAAGAACTCGCAACATTTTTGTTTGTTTGTCTGGGATAAAGCTCGCAATGGCTTTTTAACCAGTATCCCTATTCCAAGTTTCCGTGAGATATTTTACGTTGTGTAGAAACGTGTATGACGCTCCTACAGAATAATACTTCGGAAAGCTCCGCAGCCCATCGAAATTCCTGCGAGTTTCTCACTTACGTTACCTAGTGAGTAAAATTCGGAATAGATGTACCTACAGCTTGCCGGCTAACTAGAGTCTAGCAGCCGTATTTATAGAACGCTGTTCATCAAATAAGCGTGGTATAAGCAAAATTTGCACAACAGCTTCCCAATGGCATATTTAACCTAGGTATAAGAAGTTAAAGTAGGTACTATGATAGTTTGACATTCCATTTGGGACGCTGTTGTGGAAGATTAGCTTATTCCTCGCTTATTCGGCGAATAGCGTCCTATTGTTAGGATAGTTCAGAAGAAATACACTGTATTATTTTAAAACTTTTAGCTATAGGTATTATTAAGAAAAATTGAATTCATTTTCAGTTATACAGGGTGTACATAACTATAAAGAATCGCTTTATATTAGGTATATTAAATTGAGGTATTTGAATAGCCTCAGAGAACTTCTAACTGTGGACATTCGGTTAGTCGTATACTTTCTGGGACATCCTGTATATGGTATTGGTCGTGTATATTTCAACGTTTATGAAGTCAGGTTACTCAAATTTTATTATGTTGAAAAGAAGTGTTGTTAAACCACTGCAAAACCCTTAAATTATAGTATTTCAATCGGTTATTGCATATTAAAAATAGGGTATTGGAATCGTCCGTCACCGTGTGACGAAGTTTTTAGGCCGTGTTTTTTACACTTAGTTACGTGACAGCTTAACTAAAAAAAATACATGTTCAGTAATGGCGGAGAATCATAAATATATACTCTGGCATAAATATAAACAGAAACGATCATAAAAATAAGTGCTATCCAATAGATATTTTACATAGTAAAATATTAACTGAAGTGGATATATTTTATGTATTTTTAATTTGCGAAATAAAGGTCACAAAATATTATGTAAAGTATTATTATTATGTTTTTATATTTAATTGTTTCTTATATTACTATCGTCTTTCAACACAAAATAAGAGTCACGTATAAATTGCAGTGTACGCAAAATTGGATTTTTTTACAAATAATTAAAAAAACATATTACAACGAATCATTCAGAATGAAATTTGGCCTAACATCCTCAATGTTGTTGCAATTCGCAATAAAGTCTAATTTTGCATAAACAACAGCATACACTTAATTCGTACTTTGTGTCCATCAACGATATATTCATTCAATAGGTAATATCGTCGGTCCTAATAATATAAAATAACAATAATAAAAAATCAAGATAAAAATTATAAAATAATACAAATGTGTTTTTATAGTATGTGTGTGAGAGAGGTCAGAGAACGTGACATATCGACTTGAACCATATCGGTTATTGTGCTCTCGACAAACCTACGAATTCGAATATTTTGGAACATACTAGGTTGCTAGTTGTGGTTTCCCAAAGATCAATGGAAAGGGCCACGCTCGACATCACCCTGAGAGATAGAGTGAGAAATGAAACGATACGGCAGAAAACATATGTCACAGATATTGCCTGACGTCTCGCATCTCTCAAATGGCGGTGGGCAGATCATAGACCAAGAAGAAAAGTGAAGGACTACCAAGGGCATTGTAAAACAACCATTACGATGAAGGGACGACCTCTAAAAGCACGTAGACGTCAACTGGGCACAGAGAACCCAAGATACCATGGCATGCACGGAAGGAGATGGAGGACGGCTTTGTCCAGGAGTTGAAAGGAATAGACTGAAAGAAGAAATAGAAAAAGTTTGCTTTGTTTTAAGTAGAAGTGTCAAAAAGATTTTTTTTTAAATACTATTAGGATTTTTTTATAGTAAAACAAATAAAGTTGCGTGAACGTATACATAAATAAGGATGGGTGGTCTCACCTGCTTGCACATGTGGAGTGACACAAAAACTCGATGTTCTTATAAAAGACTGTCCCACATACGCTTCTCAAGACCGATTACAGTATCTGAACTGACGGATAATGCAATCTAATAGCTTCAGTCTCTGCAGGTCAGTCAAACTGGAAACGATCATAATATAAAAGAAGAATACATAACAAATTGAGTGAATGATGAGTGATAACATTTAAATAACGAACAAATGGAATGAATTTAATTTAATCAAATTTAAAATAAAGAACAATGTCGAAGTTTTAAATTTAATGAATGGACGGTTGGAATGAATTACGTATAGCCATCGATTCCATCCTCAAGGAAGACCAGTTACCGTACTCTCGAATGTCGATCAATAGGTTTTCTAATAGAGTTTTTATGTTTTTCGTTTGAGTTCTTTAAGAAAACATATTATGAAAGTCATAAAAATTCTATGATGGGTAAAAAGTATGTATTCGGCGTGATGGGTAAAAAGTATGTCATTGTATTCGTTGTGAATTTTTAAAACTAGATACTCGTAGATAAGAGAGACGACTAGATTTTTTATTTGTTATTCTTCTCACGACTCTGTCGGTGGCTTGTGCATATTCTGTAGGCAAAATAATTATATTATCCACGCTCTGACCTTTATATTTACGATTCTTCACCATTGCGGACCAAACTTGAACGTGCAGACACCTCTTGTGGCCATCATTGTCTTCAATTCCAACCTCCCAATACAAAGAATTCTTCGGATGATAAATAAATAACACTCTACATAGGTGTCAGTATAGCCGGCGGAACTTAATGCTTGTAGCATTCTCTACCAGTCAATCGATCCCGTACAATCTGAGACAGAATTCCAACCCCGAGTAGAAATTTCTGACCCGACCGGGAATCGAACCCGGGATCTCTTAATCTGAAGTCGGAGCCATTGCCACTAGGCTACCAAGGTCGATGATCCATGGTTTTTCAAATATCTGTAGATGCTGCTTGGGGGTTAGTAGGAAAGGGTTACCCAAATAAAGTAAATTTACCTGTTACCTAGGGCGTCAGTAACAGATTTATTATCACGCGATCTAGAGCTCGATTTCCGCTCAGTTTAGTTTCTCTCAATTTCTTTCCGGGGTTGGTCTGTCTCAGACCTTACTAGAAAAATAGCTTCTTAAAATCCGGTCGGCTATATTATCACTTTTGTATAGAAAAGTTTTAATTAATTTATCTCTCTACCTATATAAAAATGAATGCAACGTTGCATCGGTTACGTAGCCTCTTATGTTCAGATGTGTACACGTAGAGGCCCTAAGATCAAATTTGTGAAAATCGTATCTATCAGCTTTATCGATAGATTTTATACATATTCAAGCACAAATAAAATTTCTACGACCAACTTCACCCCGTGGAATTAGGCTATTTTGTGTACGAAACTATGAACTCACCTGGTTTTGAGAAGATCAAGGATGGAACAGTTTTAAAAAGCTGATATGTTTTTGGGATGTATGTATACATTATACATATATAGGAAAAAGAGTTTTTATAGAGTATGAAAAAATAGTATGATGCAGAAAAAGGCTTATGGAAGTATTAAGGGAAACAAATGTCAACTAATAACAGACTACCCCCTATTTTGGTTAAGAATCAAGTTAACATGAATCAAAATGAACTAATTTGAATATTAGTCTAATTATGAACGTTCTTGGAAAAAAAGGATATATAAATGGATATATAAAAAAAGGATATATAAATCTGAAGGAATGGGTGCACGCAGAAGAGGACGACCTCGAATGACTGGTCCTATTATATCGGTTCAGTCTTGATTGATTGATGAGGACCAAGTCAGGAGCAAAAGGAATAGAAGAGCATGTGTGCGGAATGTTATGCGTTTGGAAGAAGCGAAAGAGATGTGTTTGGATAGGACAGAATGGAAATACGTACTCTCTGCCTACCGGCGTGAACGGCGTGATGGGTAAAAAAAAAAAAGTTCTTAATTTTTATAGAATACCAATGTGCACTTACTCAATTTGGAACGTTCTTATTTTAATTAGTGCACACTAAAATTGAAATAGAATCGGGCGTAGTAACAAAAATGGATCATGTTATACGAACTAGAAGAGGTTGGTGGCCTAGCGATTCCGTCGCCGACTTTTAAACTAAAGGTCGTGGTGTCAATTCCAGTGTTTTTTCTGTATACCTACAACTTATTTGCTTACTGTGACGTGTGAGAAAATCAAATCGAATCTCTAACCAATCAGTTCAATTTGAGTGGGCAGAGATTCGTTTGAAAAAAAGTGTGATAAGCTAAAATAATTCTCACTCTTTTCAGAAAATAATATAATACAAAAATACGTTCGTACGTCTCACCTCATAAATCGAGCACAAAAACTCGTCGATGTGCATTATGAACTTGTTATGAAAAAAGTGCAACTAGTTTCGATATGTATTGTGTGAGCTATGGGAGAGTAATTGCTCTATGATTGACGTTTGGTACACTGGACAGTTATTAACAGCCAAAAAGTGTTATACAACACAGCCGATAAGAAGTATTATTTGCCCCCAGGATAATGTCATCGAGGCACGACCCGTCACAATCTTCGCCTAATTCCTCCATCAATGCCGCTATCTCGACAGGCCATCACTTTTATAATTCGCGGCTGTTGCTTTCAAACCGAATACGTAGTTTATTTTTTTACGTTGCCAATTTCATACACATCAGATATCTTAGAATTGGACGAGACTCATCACCATCAGACTATTTTGGCATTTGAAATCATTCATGAAGAGGACATCAACATTACCTTTTTCTTCTCAGCTATCTTTTCACTGTTGAATATTGGCCTTTTCCATCTTTCTCTATCCGGCATTCACTTTCGCCCTGCCTCCGTTACGATTAGAGGTGGGCGTTATAACGAAAATTTATAAAAATATTAGATAAATAAAAAAAACCTCTCTAACGATATTCATATTAAACGATATTGTAAATATTAGTCTAACAAAAATTAGGTATACTATATCAAACAATATTATTTTACACCTTTAAAATATGTCTAACATAGCTGTTTAAATATTAGATGGATAGACAAAATTTTTTTTTTTTTTTTTTTTTTAGCTCTGCACTCGTTTTCGAGTGATTCGGCATAGACAAAAAAAACGTGACTTTACTTAACGACCCATTTTTAGCGAAATTAAACCTTTCAGGGTACCAAATTTTCGGAATGTTTCTTTTTTTAGGATTTTTTCACACTTCCGGCTACTAAATTTTCGGGATGTTCTTATTTTAGGTTTGTGAAATAAATAATCTTTAAACTTTTAAAAATAACGTATTTAAAATTTATGAAACTGGTTGAATGTTTTTGAATGTAAGCCGTTAGGTGTATAATATCGTCAGTTCATCTTTTCACGGGTCTGCCGACACTTTTCTTCCTATCCCATGGCCTCCATTTGGCAATTTTCGGGGTCCACCTTCCATCGTTTGGTCTCACGACACGACCTACCCTCATCAAGTTAGAAGCGAATTATGAACTCTCCAACCCGTTTGGCAAACGTGGTGATTTGAGTTTTTAAAGACTTACTCCCTATCGAGATTATTTCAGAATGTTTCGGTGTGATAACATAAATTTAACACCATTTAAAAGAAACTGGAGAGGATGAAGCAAGATCGAATTGTTAAATAACGGTAGAAAATTGATGTCTTGAGTATGTGAATGAGTGGCCGACCGAGAATGACGTGTATCGAATACATCGATTCCGTCAGAAGTGAGAGAAAAAGTATAGCGAATGAAGTGTGCTTGATAGAAAAACGTAGAGGTCCGTTCTCTTTTGTACCATTTGTTTGGGTTATGTTTTATACTATTATTACCCCCGTAAGGGGTAGACAGAGAATAATTAGCTCCTAAAATAAAAAAGCTTGAGAAAGCCTATTTCTATATTTCGATGATTTGATTTCGTCTGTTGGGAAATTAAGTATTCAATTTTTAATCCGAAAAGATACATATATAAAGAAAATAACAGATGAGTAATTTTATATGTGCACTACCTGAGTAACACCACAGGATTAAAAGTAGGTAGGTACTTGGTGTATTGGTTTAATGCAGTTCACGTTATATAACAGCGAGTACACGACATGGATGCATCTTGCTTCGTTATATAACAGCCGTAACTTGTCTATACGGCCTATAAGAATAATTATTCTACGAGACATAAATCCAGTTCTAACTCACAATGCTGCTCTCTCGACGTTACATTGAATCTCATTTGCGAGAACTGTGAAAAGGCCTACGTCAATTCAAACTATCACCCACGATAAATGTATATAATGGATGCAAACAGAATGAGAAAGGTAATTTATAAGGCTGAAATGTTGAAGAACTCATGGACGATCGAGAAAGACGAGGATCGAAAACATCGATTCCGTCTTCAATAAAGGCCAGGTCAGAAGTACGAGAAATAGGAGCGGTTATATGAGAAATGACATGTCGGTGGAAGAAGCGAAATGAAGTGTGCTTGCATAGAAAGGAGTGCAGTAGGGTTATTCTCGTAGCGGTCTTAATATACGCTTCTATCTTGATTGACAATATTAAAATGGCGGATTGGTATTCACAAAACAAGATATCTAGGAGATATCTTAAAAAATCGTTATGTTTGAAATATTAGTATGAAATTCTATGTAATCGGCATTCCCGTAACTATCTTACAAACGTCAAATTCAAGGGCGACCTGATTGCGATCATGTCTTAATCTTATCGTTAAGTGATTTTTAAATGCGATTGATTACGGGAATAAGGCTCCAGGTCCGTTCTATCTGTCTACCCCTTACGAGACACGGCGTGATGCGTAAAAAAAGCCCGTCAACATGAGACGCATTTTTTTATTAAAATGAATCTGGGCTCAACCAAAGTGAACACAAATACAATCTCGACATTTTTCACACAAAGCAAATATGCTTGTGTTGTGGAAATGGTCGTCAGCCGGATTTAATCCCTTCTTCGAAAAACCAAAGATTTAGTACACAAATATAATTGTCTCGTATATCAGGAACTTTTAATCTATGGTTTACTTTTTCAGGGATACCAGATTTATAAAAAATATCAATCGGCTATTTCTCATGAACTCAGAAATATCATGAAATGTTTTAATAATATCATACACTTTGTCTAGTGTTTAATTAATCTTATTTTAGTTTTAATAATTATTATTAATAGTTTAAATGACAATAATTAATCTTACGAAAAATTATTTTATGATATCTTGAGATCAATGTGGAGGCATATGATTCTACAATGTAATATGTTTAGCGATTGCGACTAAGTGATGTTGACCATATTTAACAATATCATCAGGAATACCTCAGATAGGACTAGAATTCGAACCTCACTTATTAATCTATGCCAAATTTCTCATTAAAATATATATTACGTCAACCATTCTATTTTTAAAATTTAGAACGATGACCGATCATAAACAATTGATCATTTTATTCGTTTCTCAACCCATAGATAATAATTATTTGTAACCGTAATTAATTTCTCTTTTTTTTAAGAAACAAAAGAAACGTAATCAATAAGAAATCAAAATATTAATTATCATTACGATAGGAACTTTTTAGTGATTCGCTTCCTTGATTATAATCAACAATGAATGAGTGAAGAGGTCGCCATTTTTTATTATATAATAAATCACCTTTGAACTTAATAATTATATAAAAAAAAAACCTCTTCTTCTCATACCGTAGAGAATATAATAATTAAAGTAGGTTGAAGCGAATCTTCTCTAGTGAAATTATCTTTGTTTGTCTATGGTGTATTCAGGGTGTCACATCACTTACCGTCAATCCAATATGAATCAGAAATTTTCAATTCAAATTTCGAATGTTACAAAAATAATGTGTTCACCAGATTGCTAGAGACGCCGTTTTCCACCATCGATGTCGATTACCAATGTAACGAGATCGGTTCATTGATGACGTATTCCATTCCTTCCGTCCTGAATTGAGAAATTTTGAAATATTACAGCATTTCAGAGGCCTAAATAGAGCTTTCGATCACAAGATAAAAGTATTTTTTTTTTAATTTTTAGAAATTAGGTAGGTACCTGCAAATTATCAATTTATTTGTATATTCCTAAGGAATCGTCATTTGATATGAATAGATGTAAGTAGTTCTGTTATTTTTTTCAAGCACACTTATTTAAATTTAGAATGTTCTTAGTAAAGTGGACAAGACAATATACTTACCTATTGTCTATACTATCTTGTTTGTTTATGATATTATATATATTTATTATACTAGGTATTTGGTTATAATAACTGTTTTTTTTTTTTTTGCTTAAATAAAGTTTAATATAGTTAAAATAAATGCAAAAGAATTTGTTCTTGATTTGATTTCACCCTAATTAGAGTAATGAAAAAATGCGTTGTATCATGTTTTGAGCTATTTGAAAAGTTTGAAATGTTTAGTAAGTCGAAAAGTCGTTTACCTAGTTGGAAATTATATCGCAAGATTGGTACTGCACACACAATTAAATAAAAGATACAAGCTAAAAAATAATAACTTTAAAAAAACTGGTAGAGTGCAGAGGAACTTCCTGTATAGAATAAAACAATGGTTTGTATATTATTTTATTTATTAAGCTCCGCAATATTATGAAGGTAGGTACCCAACACCACGATCTGACTGGGATTTTCACTTAAAAACGTTTTGAGCAATCTTAAACGGATCTTATATACCTACTAATATAATCTAGATCACCATTCGATAGCACGCACAACACTCTTACGTCACATTGTAGTGTGTTACATCGCCGTTTCCCAAATGTAGAAGACGGAAGTGACCCAAACCGAAAATTCTTGGTTGAAGATAATTTGCAAAAATAAATCGGAGTCTAGGACTTGAGAAAGAATTGCTGACTTCAGAGTCAAAACCTTTTGGAAAGTTAGTTTTCAAGCTTGCTATATTAAAGATAGCTTTTTTTAAGTCAAATCGGAGCTAAGAATAAAGGTGTCATCATTTTCTCAAAGACTGGGATTTTGAGTTAACATCAACAATTTCTTTGAGGGTTCATCAGTGTAACTTATTTCTTCTCTAACCATTCTTTACTTATGCTTGGTAGCACTTCTGGACACAGGCTTTTGCCTAGTAGAGATGCTTATTTGATTGTTCGTTCGTTTTTATATGATTCATGAGTTCGTTCATTGTTTTGTAATAATCTGTTTTCTGGACGAATACACTATTATTATTAAGTATCTACATTAAACCAGCTTTCGAAATAGTCAAAGAAGGCAATCGTAATCCTATGATGGCTCAAATTTGTAGAAAAAATTACCTCTTAAAATAAAGACTTTAATAATGATATCATCAAATTTTTGGTTCTGCAATACATAATGCTGGTAGTATAGCCGGCGGAACATATTGCCTGAGACAATGTTTTCTAGTCAACCGGTCCCGTCCAATTTGAGACAGGCCAAACCCGGGTAGAAATTTCAAGTAAAAACGCTTAAAAATTCATACCTGATCGGGAATCGAACTCGTCAGCGCCTACCTAGGACAGCTTTTGGACTTATGTCATAAAATTATTATAATATTGTTCTATTTGCCTATAGATCTGTAATGATCATAACATATAGTAGGTTACGAAGCAGAAATATTAAAACTGGACCGCAGAAAATTTTTTGGGAAACACTGCATTACGTCACTTATCTGCAATAATGTATGATGCATATTATTGGCCTATTCCTATATAGACTAAATGATTCACATCGTGATGTGATGATGATAATATTGCATTCGATGTGCTGTGTGTCATGTTGCATTATGTCGATGGTTGCGATTTGGCGCTTAACATTCCTACTGATTTTGAAGACACGATAAGTACAAGCCATAGTGTTAACAAATACCAAAAATTGCACCAAAAATTTTATTGTAATTTTTTCGAACTACTTCTTCTAAAGCTACGTAAAATGCTGGATGATTTCTTAATTGAACTTGGCATAATGTTAATCATTATGTAATTTGTACTGAAAACTGTTTCATGGCGCTCAGCGAAAAGGTATTTACTGTTATGCTGAGCGACATATCATTGTACCATAAATAAATAAATAAATAATGCTAAGGGAAATCTATAGGTATATTAATTCGTGAAGGAAAAACTTTATGACTATTTTTAAGTCTAGCTGTCGGTGGCGTGTGGCCAAACAAAGGGTGTCTTGGGTCCGTCTCCTGTTTTTGTCTCTCATAGTCCGCTGCAACCTTCCTGTTCGGAGGATAACACTACTGTAATATTATGTATTTGATACTCACACACACTTCAACAGACTTCTTATAGGGATCATCAACTTCATAGAAACAAAATGTAAAATGAAAAGCGCCTCACAATGGGCGCAGAAAGCTTTTAGAAGGCGGTATATTCAAATGGAAGGTGGCGCTGAAATTGGTGGGATATAAATTGAGAATAGATTAATATTGTTTAATAATAATAGGAAAAACTTTCTACATATCAACATTGCAAATTTGACGTATTCATGTCATTGTTTTTTGAAAGAAAATTTTGAAATAGCCCTCGCTCTGTCTTTTAAAATGGACCCTTAATAATGTCCAAATTTATAATTTAAATTAATTATGTTCGAATTCCGAGCACTGATCGACATCTAGTCGTGATAAATATTTGTAGTAAATCCTACTGTTAATTGTTCCAGAAACAGAGCACATGCAAATGCCACCTTTCAACAACAGTTCAGCCGACTGGAACTCTCAGCTCTCCAACGGACGGTACAGCACCACCCTACGCCCCATGACCGACAACCAGACCATGAAGGAGGTAGACACCGACACCTCGTACATAGACTCCATGAAGGAGAGCACCACCACCAAATTGCCCTTCGAAATCATCGTGGAACCCGAAAAAGGTATATCTTTAAAACATTTATTTTATTCTGATATTTACGAACTACCAATTGGAACATTTTTTTTTTCATTTTTGAATTCAATCATTTGATCCGCCTTCCGATATCTTATTTAAGTGTTGTTTTTGAAGAGCGAACCATCAGGTATTATGTTCGACTCAATCATATTTACGCCTGAATCGGAATAACTTGGGTCCATTCGTGAGTGTGTTAGATTTTTTGCACATTATTACTCGTATGACAAAGTAGTATCCAAGTTTGCGTATGTCATTACTTGTATCATTTACTTTGTTCGTTCTTCATCCTTTATTTATAAGTAGTTGATTATATCACGCGTATTTTTTTTTTATTTAATATGAAAAACGTTAATTTCCAATAGAATACGCGCTTACCTTTTCTAACCTTCAGCTATAACAAATTCCTTTATACGGATTCCCTTCTTGATGAGACCTAAATGAAAAATCATCCTAAAACCCTTTTAAAAATATTTTCATGATTTGTTGACTTTATTGATTATCAACGTCGGTAAGTGTGAATAGAACTGTGTTGAGAGTAACTTTCTAAAATACTCATTAGCCATCTTTTTCATTACAGATGAATTGAATTTCGGGTACCCAGAAGATGACGTGCGAGAGGATGAAGGCATTGAAAGTGTTATAAAGCTAGGACCTGGTTTAGGTCTGGATCCGCATATCTTCCAGAATATTCCAACCTCTCCTCCAGTATTTCCCAAACATTTGTCGCCCTCCGTCCAGTACGGGAATGAACACGAAGATGCCGCTTCGAACGAAAAGTATCACCATCAAGTAACCACAGAAAAAAATAACGATGGCAAATATTTCACTCCAACTTACGCCGTTCTGGTAAGCAGAGCTGCCTTCAGACCAACAGAGAAAATCAACGAATCGGAAGAAAGAGACAATGATAAATTTATAGAAGCCAAACCTGAAATATCTGAACCCAATATCAATAAAGCCTTGAAGTTGGGATCTAGATTCACATCTGGGCATCAAAATAGTTTTGGAATTCCCGTTGAAGATGCTATTGATATTAAAAGCACGACACAATCAGCTCTTTACAA
Source organism: Mystacides longicornis (assembly GCA_963576905.1). NCBI lineage: Eukaryota > Metazoa > Arthropoda > Insecta > Trichoptera > Leptoceridae > Mystacides > Mystacides longicornis. The sequence continues at coordinate 33,329,706 of OY756426.1, read as the reverse complement.
CACAAGAGTTTCGCCAACACTACCGACAATGGTTGGAAGAAATGCGTTTGGAAGTACCACTATAAGAAGCAGATGGAACACAACTGAAGATGGTAAGAATTCAGCCTTATTTTGAATCTTTCATTTTTATCACGCAATCAAATTGAAGAGTCTATCATTTTCTGTAGCATGCGCAAATGCAAGGCACTCCATCACGCGAGAAATATTTATCTGACTTTGCGACCATCTTTTCAAATACTCTATTCAAGGCCATTGCTGTTCCATTTGCTGTGAAAAAAAAGTGTTTTTTCAATAATCGTTTCAATTTGCATTTTTTCAGGAATATGTTTCTCAACCAGACTATCTATGTGCAGAGGCGTTCTGCCCTACGATTTGACAACGGTGCCACTTATTGGTGGATCAAGACTATCAGAGACGACTCCCCTTTTGCAACTTCTGCTGCGCTCCGGATGCAGTTCTCGCGCACGGCAGTTCTTGTGTTCTTTACTAGAACCAGAGTGTCGACCCAGAGGAATGAAGGTCCTTGCTCCTTGCAGATCAGCTTGTCAAGGTATTTGACTAAATCTGAAACGTCTTTGTTTATCAGTAGTACTTTGTCTATGTATTACTTTCTAACTACTTGTTTTTATTTCGGCAGATATTGCCTCATCCTGTCGAGACGTCATTGCTGCTGCTTCATCAGAATTAGCTGAACTCTTTGATTGTTCCCAATATCCTATTGAAGAAGATGAATGCGCTCCTTTGAAGGACGCTGGATTGGTCAAAAGCGCAACTTGCCCTCCAGGAGAACTCCGATGCAGTGTAGATGGTTCATGCATAGCTGGTCATTGGAGGTGTGATGGCATTAGTGATTGTCCAGGTGCAACTGACGAGCATGGATGTGACGATTCAACATGTGGACCCAACGAGTTCAAGTAAATACAGTGTTGTAATATTATAATCGATATGTGTAAATTTACAAATTTTCTTGCCCTAATGACATTCTCACTTAAGTGGTTTAAAAATTATCCTTCATTTTAAAGTAATTATATGGACATTTATTTCTTCTTGTTCTAGATTGGTTTGTGACTGTTTTTTTTTTTAATTATTTGGTTTTTCATTATTTATGCTGATAAACCTAATCACATAATAAAATATTTTAGATGCGGTCATAATGGAACATGCATTCCTGAAGAATGGGTTTGTGATGGACACGTTGATTGTCTGCCAGAAGGCTTTGATGAAAATGGTTGCACACCGGATGAAGATAAAAACGCTGATTCTCAGGATGTTCAAGGAGCTGCAAGCCAACATCCCAGACCCATCAAACTGCCAAGACCGGCTCGACTCCAGTCTGCATCGCAAAAACTGGACACCAATAATAACCTAGGTAATTATGGGATCAGAAATAGCCTTTAGATTTTATGAAAAATGTTTCAGTTTCATTCTAGCCCCTTCAGAAATTATCGCCTCTATTGGCTTTTCAGGTCGATTCTTCTCGTCCTTTCCGAATTTGTGCTCCCCTACTCTACAGAATTTTGTCGTTATCTAAGTCTTTCTTTTTCTGCCTTTATTTGGATAACAAGTGAGACCCAAAAAAATCACCAGATTCATAATGTGATCTGATGATCTTGTTTTATGTATCTACCTATGCCATCTTAAATGACGCTTTAATTTTGGAATAAAGAAACAACTCCATTATTATTTGCAGGTATGAAACCAACAACAGAATATGACAGCAGCAAGGAACTCTTGATGATGAGCGATTCTTTAATGCCAGTGAGGAAACCTTTACCGACCATGCGTAAGAAAACCACAAACCAAGTTTCGACAGCTTCGAGAGTCGTCACCAGTACTTCGTCGTCCATCAGCATTCATAGATCGACTCTATGCGCACCAGGAGACCCCAACTGCAAGAGAAAGGTGCTGTCCAGCAGACTGACGCCCTGCGCTAGAGGAAGCTGTTACGAGAGAACAACCACCAGTACCACAGCTGCTTTGCCCACGTTCAACGTGACACGAAAAATTGAGGATATGGAAGCTGCTTCGGGTTTGACGTCGCATTCATCTCCCTGTCCTCAAGGAGAGTTGCGGTGTGTGGATGGGCGATGTATAACCTTGGAGCAGCTCTGCGATAGGCATCCTGACTGTTCTGATGGTGTGGACGAGGCCAACTGCTTCACGTGATTTATTTCTTACTTTTAGTGTGTTGTAAATAATTTGTATAAAATCGAACGGAATGTGATTTCAAAAGTTGTCGCGTTTTTTAATTGCTTATTAACGTCACATCCTTTATCGATTGTTTTTATTCTCTCCACATGGCGAATTGATATTATATTTTTTTCTCACGGCGAATAAAAAAGTGTCTGTTATTGTGACGAAATGGTAATCGTTCACACGTTGTTGATTGAAATAAAAAAGCACAATGAATATAATTTATTATCATTCTATGATTGCATTGTATAAATCTACCATAGTTAAAAATATTTTACTTTGAAATTAATCTTTTTAGATAGTAATGTATTTAGTATTGTTATGAGTATTATAACGACATCTATACGTTAGTTAATAAAAGCAGAACGATGTGATTATAGCTTTATTATTAGGTATTATCTGTTTGATCTAAGTTACATAGAGTTATACGATAAATTCGACAGATGGATTTATCAAATGTTGTTATTTTAAGCCAATTTAAATAAATAAATGAATGCAGAACTTTGCAGTATTGGATACCTACTTATGAATTACAATATTATCGGCTGACTAGGCGACCATTTTCAGGGAACATTTTTAGCTGAAGATGCATACTCCAAAGATATGCTTTCATTTTTTATTTAAATTGGTATATGTAATTGCAAAGTATTATTATAAAGTTACAAAATGGTGTGTTTGAAGAATTTTTATGTAGGTATGATTCGTCAAATGTCGGATTTCATTGTAAAAGTTTATCTAAGAATTGAAAATTGATTTGTGTAGTATTTATTATTAGTTATCGATTTAACTTTTACTTGAATGTAAAGTTCATTAACTGCCCTTAACGTTTTTTTTTTTCAGTATTTTGTAATTTGACATTTGAATCATTAATAAAATTAACACATTGAACGTACATGTACACTCTTGGTGTAATTATTTAAAAGAAGTAATTTAAATGAAAAAAATATTTTACGTATTGTTATTCAACAAATAATTCAATACCCTGACTAGTTGTTTCTTTGTCACTTGTGACCATGCAGGAGCTATACCTGCGAAACTAGTCAGGTTATTAAAGAATTTGTGTAGTAACATATTAATTGTTTCATTTAAATTACATTAATTGAATAATTGAAATGTATATTAAGACATGTAATTAAACATTAAACTCAACCATATAGGAAGTTTTCTATCATAAATTATATTATTAAAGTTAGAATTATTAAGATCAGCTGCTAGCATATAAAAAAAATATTAAGTTGGTACTATATTCAACCTTTATTTTTTATACTAGCTTTCCCCACAGACTTTGTCCTGTGATTTCAAATTTGTAATTTATACAAAAAGACTTTGAAAATGTTTGATTGTTAAAAAAGTTATTTCTGAAAGCTCGAAAATCCATCCAAAATCTGCGTACCAATATTTTTAATGCCAATGGTTACCAGGTAAACAATAATTTTGTTGTTATAGAATGTTTCATAGATGGCATTGAGGTCGCAGGAAATCCATTCCATACTAACGTTAATATTATATTATTTCTTATGCATTTTCAACTTTTTAATAGTTATTCTGTTATCCGGAGCAGAGAAAATCCAATAAATCAAACATCGGAAGAATCTGTACAGCCGATCTCGAGTTATTAGTGTTCGCACTAACCCGACTTTTTTTATATTAGAGATTAAAGACAGATTAGTAATTTAATTTTACAAAAATTAATTGTTTTAATTCAGCTCTCTAATCAAGGATAATTTATTTTTGTTGAAATATTTTGTGCGGGCTATATTTAAGTTTAAGCTTTTTTCTATACTTAAACATACCTTTCTCTATGGTTGTAATATATTATGACGAATGTACTTACTTAATTAAGTTACCATATTAATAATTAAGCATTCTTATACTTTATCGTGATAGAATAATATTTTTATTTTATTTTACGTAATGCATAAATAATATGTCCTACGCATTTTTATTATAATGTTGACAATCATTACCGTATGGTTACCATATTTTTTATTATACACAATTACAAGATATTAATATATTATTTAGGTTAATTTATTTTTGCCCTAAATAAATATTTTTATATAAAATATAAAATGTTTTTGATTTTCCAATCGCTTATGAGAAGAATGATACTTATTATGTTCAAACATGACTGGGCCATTTGTTTTAAGGATGCACAATGACTGCTGAGAGGAGTTCTTCCCATCAGGATCATGAAGATGAGAACGGCCTTTGACAACTTGAAATATTACAAAATGAATAACCTTTACTTTTAAAATAACTTAAATTTATGTGAAACTAGCATTCCTGACAGACGTTGTCCTGTAGTCCTTACTGTGAATACTCATTTCAATTTTGTAATTTACCTTTACAAATATTCGTTTAAAATATGGTTGAATGTTAAAAAATTATTTGTGAAAGCTTGAAAGAAATTCTATCAAAAATCTGCGTACCAATGTTTTGAAACTCAATGGTTGTGAAGTAGGTAAATAAAAATTTTGTTGTTATGTAATTTTTCAAAGAAGGCGTTGTTCCCCGCTCCATACTAACTTTAATATTATATTATTTGCTATCTATCTTTCGAATTTTTAATAATTATTCTGTTTTCCGGAGCTGAGAAGAATCCAATAAACCAAGTATCACAAAGATCTGTTGAGGCGATCTCGAGTTATGAGTGTTCACACTAACTCGACTTTCTTTTACATAATAGATTAATAATATGGACGAAAATAAAAACGGTGTAATGAATAAATGCTGATGGTGTTTCCTTTGTGAGCTAAGAGCAATCTAAAATGAAAAAAAAAAGTAGGTAGGTACTATCTGTAAAATTTTGTTTCTAAAGCATGACGTTTAGTTTCAACAAGTCGCTCACTGAAATAAAATGTATGTAAGCTTTTATTGTATTTTTTTTTTTGAAATACTATATGTAGTTAGTTTTATTGGACATTAAATTGTTCTTTGTAGGTATTACGGCCGTAAATTTGCTGGTCCGCTTTAATACAAAACCACTGTACATAATATAAGGACGCCATGAATTAATTTGTTATTACGATATTTTATCGAAAGATCTATGATTCCTAGGTCATACTCATAATATACATGAACACATAACCTACTTATAGGTACATGAGAAAAGATATCTGAAAGATGAACATTGCACCATATTCATCCGTTTTATATAATCTTTTGATTCATTCATTCATTCACACAATAAGATCTTATTGTACCTACTATGAATGCAGTTGATACAAACAATGGTCTTTAGATCGTGATATCACCATATACCTAAATATCCAATTTACAACAAACGAGATAATCCAAAGACTTTAAAAACCTAGCACAGTTTTTTTTTCTCTTTTAAATGAATCTGGGCTAACCGAAAATGAAGTACGAGAGCCGGTGTCGTAAACGCCACATCAAATTCTATCTTATCTATACTAATATATAAAGAGGAAAGATTTGATTTTTTGTTTGTTTGTTTGCATCGAATAGGCTCCAAAACTACTGAACCGATTTGAAAAATTCTTTCACTTTTAGGAAGCTACACTATCTCCGCTGAACATAGGCTATATTGAATTTCCAAAAAAAATTGGGTAAACAACGAAAATTTACCTAAAATATTATTTTTATCGCGAACGCTGTGAAAACTAATGATGATAGAATAAAATAATATAGGACAATTTTGTAGAAGACATCATTATTTACAAAAAGTATCGCGACAACATATGTCTAACTATTATAGTTATGCCACAATAAATGTTTTTTTATTTTAAAAAATTCAATAAAATGTCACCTCTAGAAAAGGTTCTTTATTGGTATCTTGGTATTACTCCTTATTAAAATAAATTAGTTCATATTCAAGTCTGCTTTAATATGTTTGTATAACTTTTTGAATTATTCAATTCGGACATTCCATTCGAAAGTTATCACGAGTTTAAAAATGTGAGTATTGGAAAAAAAAGCATAATCTCTATCATCCCAACTTATCGGATGTAGAGTGCGTACGGGAGCGGGGAGGGGACTGAGGGGAGTCATGTCAAGTTTAATAGTAAAAATACCGCGCAAAGTAGTCACGGTGGTAAAGTGACGTGACACGATACATTGCAATGCAATTATTCCAGATTAACATATGCTATAAAATATTTTGAAAAAAATAGGGATCTGTATGAAAACTAAATTATTTTTAAGTATCTATCTACCCGTGCGAAGCTGGGGCGGACCTCTAGTAGGTAATATAAATGAAAGTTGGGTTAGTGGGAATACTTATAACTCGAGATCGGCTGAACAGATTCTTCCGATGTTTGATTTATTAGATTCTTCTCCACTCCGGGTAACAGAATAAGTAATAAAAAGTTGAAAAAAAAATGTTTAGGTAAGTAATGATATAAAATGTAATATTAATGTTAGTATGGAACGGATTATCTTCGACGCCACCGCCATATATGGAAAATTGTATAACAACAACATTATTGTTTACCTGACAACCATTGACATTAAAAATATTGGTACGCAGTTTTTTGATGGATTTTTTTCGAGCTTTCAGAAATAATTTTTTAACATTCAAACATATTTTACACCAATCTATAAAAATAAAGGAAAGTGCCTGACTGACTGACTGACTGATTGACTGATTGATTGACTGACTGACTGACTCATCAACGCACAGCCCAAACGGCTAATCGTAGAGAAGTGAAATTTGAAAATCAGGTAGGTCTCAATACAAAACCTTCCACTAAGAAAGGATTTTTGGAAATTCCACCCCTAAGGGGGTGAAAATAAGGGTTGAATGTTTTTCAAAGTATGCGAATATCTCGGAAACTAGACATGGTACGAACTTGAGATTTGGCATATGAATTTTTCTATAGAAATGAGTGTTAGCGTATTTGGCAATTTTTCCAAAATTTAACTAAAAGGGACGAAAAAGGGCACATATAAAAAGGGATGATTTTTAAGTGCCTCCTAAAAAGTTTAAAACTGGTTTTATCGAAATTTCAAAAAAATTATTTCTTCAGAAAGAGTCAAATTATACTATTTCGTTTTCAAAAGATATCATTAATTAGAGGGTAGGGGGTGAGGGGCACTTTTCCAACGTGTATGTGTGTGTATCCGTCCCCTCTTTATAACTTTTGATTCGCTTGATGCACAGATCCTAAAATTTCAGAAACTATTGAATACTTTAAGCATACAAAATTTGTATACTCAGAATTTTGAATTTTTTTTTCAGTCAGGAGTTATCAACCTTTGAATTTTTATTTAATTTTTCCATATATCTCAAAAACCATTAAATCTAGAACCCTAAAATTGTGTATGTATATAGAAAAATATAATATCTAAAATATAATTTAATAAAGAAGTTCCAGGATTTCTCAAACTTTTTTTATAAAGAAAAATATTTTTTTTATGACAAATTAACGAGTTTCAGTGCCTATATTTCAGAATTTTATAAAAATATCGAAAAACGCCGAAACGCTACAACTAGATAATTTATTTTTCTATAAAAAATATTTACATCATAGCAGTACATCTCAAACTTTTCTTAACAATTTTTGTAAAAATTTAATTTATTGACGACATCGTTTCATACAATAAACATACATACACCGCGAGCTGGTCCGGTGCAGCGTGTATGAATATATACGTAGGTAGGTATACCCAACCCAACCTACTTTCTCCAATACACGTGACGAAACTATTGCGTAATCTATAATAATAATAATATAGTTTTGAACTAGCCGACCCGTCAAACTTCGTCCCGCCAAGGCGGGAAGAATTATTTTTGAATTATTTCCAAGGAATATAAATAATATGTTCGAGATTTTATGTATAACTTTAAGTTGATTTCAGTTTAAAGTTATTTAACACAGACGACGACGTGGTCCTTATATTATTGAATTTGAATTAGTATAATGATACAATTCATTATTACCTTTTTAACTACTGTAACCGCTGCATCTGTTATAAAACATATCATTATATTATTTACTATAAGCATTCCGTGAATCGTATCATTCATCAAACAACTGATTCCTGTCAAACGCCTGATTTAATTTCAAAATTAGAAAAAATCTAATAATAATATGGAAGTTTTATTTTTATTCCGTGCAACTTTTTTCTTTCATAAGACCCTTCAGAAAAAAGCAAACACGACAAAAAAATGGGCGATATAAGTTCAGCTGTTCTCATAGGGTAAGAAACACGTAGAATGCCGATTCTGACTAGCGCCAACCGGCGCAAAGAATGTTACTATGCATTTGAATGGGGAAACCCACAGAAAAAGCAGGAACCCGCTTCCCGAGATGCCCATTTAAATGCATGGAAACCATAGACAACAATCTTTGAGCTGGTCGGCGCGGATCGTAATCGGCTTTCAACGTGTTCTTACCCATACGATGACCGCGCAAATTAGCGTTCCATTTTTATATAAGAGATAAATAATACACTTTCCGTGAATTCAGACAAACACTTTACGTACCTACCTACTTCAATATATTTTTCGTACCATGCATCCTGTACAGCGATTCTGAATTGTTTTTTTTTACGATCGACATTAAAATCATTATGTAGGTACCTACCTATTTTAGTAATTTATTATCTCTACTAAAATAATTTACGGTAAGTTCACGAAAAGAATCTGGATTGTATTGCAATTCTTTATGTCTTGATCTGTCAAAATATTTGAAGCCATTTCATAAAAACACTAGCAAAAAAAAACTATGTGAGTAATCTTGCTTTGAATTTATTGCGTAAACCATGAATAGCAAGTTGATATAATATTATGTTGAAAAAAGGTAAATAGTATTATGAAGTCAATAGGTAAATTATTTTTTATCAAATGTAGTAAAAGTGCAAAATATTAAATTTTAAAATTATCTACAAAATCCTCACATCATTTTAGGATAGATCGTAAATAATTGTTTTGAAAACACTGGCAAGTCAATGACCATATCATTTCGTCACTGTATAGTGCGAAAAAATTAACTGTCCACTGGAATGTATAAAAAATAGAGACGAAAGGGATAGCAGTTAGCCGGATATTATGACCTCCTCACACACCATTTCCAGATCCCTCAGCTCTGCTTCGAAGGAGCAGAACACGAGGAAGACCCTCTCGGTATGAGAAGATCTTCTTTATCTTCGGAACCCTTGCGGGAGGAAGAAAAGCGCTCCCCTTAAAATATCGGTGTTTTTATTTTCAAAAATTTATAAAATTCGTAGAATGCTAAAGAAGTCCTTACTAGAGCCCGGCCAGTGCGTAAATTATACCTTACGTAGGCGGTATAAACAAATTGGACTGACTCCGTTGCCGGAACGTTATTGTTCCAAAAATCGCGGAAACTATCTGCATCTTCAGCCAGGATGATATATGACGAAACGTTGTTTTATTAAACTTCCCTTACTTACGAAGACCAGCAAAGCTGCTGTTTTCCTCTATATAGTCTAATAGTCTATATAACGAAATATTATATAGAATTACTCTCCATAATTTACCTTATGCTTGATAATCAATTTTCTAAGTTGTAGAATTTATTTTGTGATTATAAGGTGTAAAGTGATACTTTAATAAACAAATCAATGAGTTATCCAAACATGTCTCTTTTTACTATTCGGTATCCGGCAGGATATTATTTACGCCGCCGGACAGACCGGATATCGGATAGTTGCCGATATCCGTTTCATCTAATAAAAAATATAAACAGTGGACAGTTAATTTTCTTCCTACTCTACATTGTCGAAAATTTGTTTATAGTCGAACGCCAATTACTTATACCATTAGAATACTGAGGTTGACCACCTCACTTCCTTAAAACTCAACCGGTTAGAAAAGGCACAATGAGCCTCGGAAGACTTCGAGCGCAATGGAGAGTTCTTTATGCCTAACCTATTCTCCTGAGTGGGTCCAAGGCCTCCCGTATTATGGGGTGGTTTGGGGGGAACCGCCACGGGCTTGATTTGTGTGCGGCTGGCTTTTTGGCAATCGGGCTAGGGTTTGGCTTTGTGCGGATCGGGTTTGCTGCGGTTTAGTTTCCTCCGGGCTGGCTTGCGGTGAGCGGGGGGGGGCTTAAAAGGGAGAATATTACGTTATTATAAAAATGGAGACCTACTTTACGTGGTCATCGCATCACGCCTGGAGGCCAAGTCGAAATATTAACGACAGCTCCAACGTTAACAATTTGTTGTTATTTCCATAGATATAACGTCAACGTGCGTTAAACAATGTTGTTCCAAATTCCGAGTCAAAAAAATAATTCTGTCAGTTATTCAAAATTAACGTTAAACGTTACCTCAAAATCTTTGGAAGTATTACGACGCTGCTATTATATTGAAGACGAAACGCATTTTTTTTTGTTTGGAAACCATTTTCAATTTGGTAAACGTTAACAGTTTTCACGTTTAACGTTATTTATTTCGACCTGAACGGCTGGACCGATATCGTTTATTCTTTTTATGTCGTGTTTGCTCAGGATAAGATATTTATGAACTAAATTTCGAACCTACGACCAGACAAACAACAACAAATCAACGTGAAAGATATAAATTGAAATGTTAAAAAAAAACGTCTGTAGCTTGAAAAATGCCCAAAGCAGATAGAAATAAGTGTTTTAAAGATCACTAATTTCATTGCTTTTCGAGACCTGAATATTTTTTTATTCATATCCAGCAATATAAAAATTGATTTCAAATAACGTCATTTGATGGAATAAAAGTTATTCGAGTTATTTTTTGGGATTCTCATAGAACAATGTCAGTCAAGTTAGCGAAATTTTTAAGTTCGCGGGCTGATTCTATTTGTATAAGAAGCACATATTTTTTAAATACAGATTAATAACGACAAATATAAATAAAAATATAGTAATTTAATGGAAATTTTATAATATATATTTAAAAAAAGAAATGTTGATGATGTTTCTTATTATTATTAATTTTGATGCGAATATAATTAATTCTGCATTGTTTAGGAAGAGAAAGCAAATACAGTAACACGTGAGCGAAGCCACGGGTAACTAGCTAGTGTTTGTATAAATTACAAATTTGAAATCAATATTCATAGTAAGGACTGACAACGTCTGTCGGGAAATCTAGTTTCACATAAAGCAAAGCTTGTGTTGTGAGAGTGGAAATGGTCGGCACTGGGCGGACGAATTCTGCAAGAAACAGTACGAGGACATAGCTACCAACCACTTCAAATTCAATATTGTATATTATATAATTTACCTACACGTTGTTTCACTATATTAACGATAACCTCACGTACGATTTCCATGAAGGTTTCGTATGCTCTGAGAACCTTTGAGAAGAAAAAATAATACAGGAGGAATAATGTGCTACTATACGCATGGTTCCAACAAGTACCACGTGACTGCCGTTAAACTCATACAAATTGTGACGTTTGTCGGTAGCGGCTTGTGGCATATGATTTTTCATTTTAAGTATATTTTAACGTTATGTAACACAGAGAGTAATTTTATATTTTAATAATATAATTAGTTAAAGGAAGTGCCTATGGGTTTCGTTGAGTAGTCTTGTGCTTATGGATGAATGCAATATTATTGAAAATGCTACGCATCCAAAATAGTTCTCTAATAATATTTTATACTCTGACCAATGGTGCGACCCAATTGTTCAATATCTAGAGCTCAAAAGAGATGAATACAATGTAAATATTTATACTCAGTGGCTCTAACCAATCGTGCGACCCAATAATTGTTCAATATCTAGAGCTCAAAAGAGATGAATACAATGTAAATATTTATACTCAGTGGCTCTGACCAATGGTGCGACCCAATTGTTCAATATCTAGAGCTCAAAAGAGATGAATACAATGTAAATATTTATACTCAGTGGCTCTAACCAATCGTGCGACCCAATAATTGTTCAATATCTAGAGCTCAAAAGAGATGAATACAATGTAAATATTTATACTCAGTGGCTCTGACCAATGGTGCGACCCAATTGTTCAATATCTAGAGCTCAAAAGAGATGAATACAATGTAAATATTTATACTCAGTGGCTCTGACCAATGGTGCGACCCAATTGTTCAATATCTAGAGCTCAAAAGAGATGAATACAATGTAAATAAAAAAGAGATTGGATACAGAAAATTGGCAATACCTAATTAGGTATTTGCATTGACCGTCTTAATTAGAAAACTAAACTATAAATATTTGTTCAATGTGAAACAACATATAAATTGTATTGCAAATGCTTAGTTTATCGGGCAGTAAAACTATATAAATTATCAGATAAAATATTGCGGATGAATTAAGGACATTTCTTAACCTTCATGCAGCCTCTGGAGCAAGGATAATGATTAAAAAACAAGTTGGATGCCTTCAAATATTTAAAACTGCACATAAAATCAATGTTTACACAAAGCTTACACGAGGTGTAATATGTAAATGTTTGCTCACGTACAAATGGAATATATTGACACTAACTTACCTATGCAATGGTATCGGTAATACTGGCAGAATTGAAAAGCCTATATTCTACCAGGAAACCTGTCCCATTCAATTTAAGTTACGTATTAGTTAAGAAGAGGTCAATGCAACTGCTTAAGATAGAGTGCACTGGAAATCTTTTGTTCCCACCCAAGGTACAAATTTTTAGTAAAAAAAAATTCTAGAAAATTTTTGAACAGAACTTGTTCAGTTCAGAAGTAGGTGGCCATGTGCCTTAATTAATACATACATTATAATCAATCAATCAATATTCCCATTGTAATATGTATAAAATATTATGGCTAGGTTGAGGGTTAACTACCATGACTAGCTAAGGGTTAATAGAATAATTTCTGCGTTCCGCACGGACCCCAGGTACCGCTCCACCACCCGTTTCCCCTCGGCGCGCTATGCCGACCATTAAGAGTGCTGGCATACGCGAAGCACGTGATAAACAATGCAGTATTGGTTCTCGTGGTTCGGCAGTTGAGCTGTCCACGGAGTGGGGGATCGCTACCAAGCGTCTCTTTTTAAATTCTCGACTCACTTCCGTTTGCGAGCTGGTTACGACACAACTCGTGTGTGAAAGGGTGGCGGTGGATTGTCCTTTTAAGGACGAAATCCCTGTCCGCCCGCCTTAGTATTTAAATTCAGTAAAGAAATTTATAGATGTTTGTTTAAGTTTACCAAGTTAAATAAAGTGATTGGACATGAGTGTCGAGTGGATTCGTAGTTAATTCATCTCTTCAGTGTGTGTTAAATTCTTATAGACTAATAAACTAACGAACAATAAAGTAGATTCCCTTATATTGTAAAAATGTGATAACTGAACAATGTGAAAATGTCGTCTCCAAATGCCTCGTGCATCACGTAGATAAAATTCGAACCATAGTATGACCAAATCAAGTGTAAGTGACGAAATCCCAGGCAGAACTTTGTGAAGAAATGTAACGTAAATTCTTGTAGTGATAATTTGAATATTGAACATTAATGGCTTGAAAATAATATAATTTGCAACATAACTTCTTGTAATGAAACAGAAATAAACAGTTTGTTATAATACAGTGCAATATCGAGTTTCCATTTATAATACATTATTAAGGAAATCCACGAACTACAACGAATCTTGACGATGAGAGCATTGGTCTACCACTGCAGCTAAGCCGAGGCAATATGGTAAGTCTTCATTAATATGATGTAGACCAAATTCAACTCCATTCCCCATTACCACCTAGAAGGAAGGAAGTAAGAGCTTTCAGCGACAATCCAACTTATAGATGTAAACCTAGAGATGTTAAACCCAGGGGAAAAACCGTTACAAAATGGCGCCCAACGTGGGGCATAAATGGATTTTCTTAATAATAGATTTCACATTTAAATTAAATTAAAAAAATGTTATAATTGTTTCTAATTGTTGAAAATTAATTGCTGTAAAGGTTGTCCAGAAGTACAGATATAATATTGTAGTTCCCCATGTGTAAAGCCGGTTGACTGAAGGTTTTGTTGACCCACAGAAATGTAAATTTAAATTTTTTTTAGAATATTTTTTTGAGTCAAGGGATGTCCCAATACTTGTATAAATAGTTTTTGCAAGTTAAAGTAAAGAATAAAAGTACATAATCAAAGTGCCGAAAATAGATAATTTGAATTTAGAGAAAATTTTGTTTCGTAAAATATTGTATTGTTATAAAAATAGATTCGCCCAAAGGCAGGTTCAATCATGCATCATTTCCTAACTGTCGCGTGTGTTGGGAGGTATGTACCTATTAAAAGCGGAGCGCCGTTGAGATGTTTGTTCAATTTTTTTTACTTCAAGTTTGGTATTTAATAGATACAGAAAATAGCAGAATATAATTTAATAAAGGAATAGCCAGCGAATACAGGATTCACATTAGCATAGTGTTAAAAGAATGTAATTTTGTGACATGTAGAGTTGCTTCCATGAAAGGAATTAGTCTCCTTTTCATTATAAGGTAAATAGAAATAAATTTTGTCTAATAGGATGTTTAATTTTGTTTATATGGTTAGGCATCGGTACAGATAAACAGAAAGACTTAGTTACAAATAGCATAAAATTAAAATAGCAGTTTGGTCCAGATAAGAATTAATAAACTCAGTTGGTAGGCAAGTAAACATCATCCGTAGAAATATGTAAAGTAATTTCATATATGATTTAAATTTTTATTTTTTTTCGGAAGGAAAATTGGAACTCAGGATAAAGTACCCAAGCTAGTATCCACGTGTAAAAATGAATGACCGCGAAATAATTGAACCCGTGTGACCCCGTTGGAGGTTAATAATAATAATAATTATTCGCCCGTTCCGAATGTAGGTACTTATCGAGCGCATAGTACAGTTAGCAAAAGATTTCGATGCCGAATTATCGTAAATAAGATCGCAGATTCCAGGTTTTGAAGGTCTATGATAGGAATTGGTAGGCAATTAGAAATGCGAATAGCCACGCATAAAGTAAATTTGGAAATTAATAAGATCAGCGTAAAATAGGAATGCCAATTAAGTATGGATTAAACTTTGAAAATAATATTGCGGTAGTTTTTGTGAACTTAACTCGTTCAAGAATAATGTTGCACACACAAGCGAAGTGCGGAAGTACGTATATAGGAATTTCGGAAAGACACAGAAGCGAGCCGTAGTTTCAATAAAGGTTTAATAATCATTTGAGATATAGTTTTTTTTTATTTGTTTTGGAGTATACCTACGTCGTATTAATTTTGTTTAAAGACACACAGAAAGTTTAATAAATTCAAGGGATTAAAATAATGACAGTGTAGCACGTAATTATGTATAGTTCAAATTTAGTTTCGTTTTTGTTTCACGACGTGCGTGGAAGAAAGTAATAATAATAATAATAATGAGTTTTGCACAATAGATTACGTTTCTTAAAAACAATTTGAATAATAGAACTAGAGGAATCCTACGTTTAATTACAGTTTGTAAACCAGGAGAAAGAGCAATCTCCATTTTTATTTTTTTGTTACACTGTATACTCAGGTATAGTCTCATGTTTGGATAGGTATTATTTGGAAGATCGAGTTGAAGATTTCACAGCAATGAGTGAATCGATTGTCACTATTAGAAGCAGTATACGGTATACAGGGAATTCTAGCTACGGGTAAAGGGAGAGTAAGATGTTTTGTAATCAAGTGTCATTTAAGTTATGATCACTCTAAGGGGAAAGATTTAATGTTAAAAGTCACGCGCGACTGTGCGTTTGAGTACGTATGAAAATACGTAAAGTACGTTCAATGTCTGAAGAGATATTGTATCGTATCCTATACTCAGGTTGTAGTATATGGAATTTTGGTACGTGTCGCGATTTGGGAGAATTCAATAATGTTGGAAACCCAAAGTTGCGATTCGTAAATGGTTTAATAGATACTCATGTATTGGAGTTGAGTAAAGATTTCTGAAGGAATCTGATATCCGAGTGGATGTATGATATGATTATTCATGCAGTCACCAAAGCCAGACTGGCTAAAAGCAGGTCAACGTTGTTTATCGTTTATTGTGTACATTCATATGTCCTACAGAATTTTCCTCCGGATTGACTATTCGTAGCGAGGCTGTGTTCATATTTAGTTTAAGTAATTTTGTTGTTGTGTGCGTGCGTATATGGTTACAACTTGTACAGTAGATTCATGTTAATCAACTGGAATGCGGACCTTTGTATATTACAGTACGGTTGTTAGTTAATTATTTGAGACTGATTGTAATTTTGATAGCTATCTCCTCGTATCGTAAGTTAGGTACATATAAATGTAGAGCTCTTAGTTAAGTGTTAGTATGTATGTCGTTATTGTGTTGCAGGGACGCCTCAACTCAAATAACCAACCCTTGGATAGAGTTTTCTTTTAGCTAAGTATAGTTAGCAGATAATAGTACTCTGTTACTGTTAGTAATACGGATTAATTATAGTTATAGGTATTTCTGAGTTTTCCCATGTAAGTGAATCAAACTCAGTGGCGTCCGACATATATGGTCTAGTGCATCTAATGACCATCGCTAGCAAAGAAAATTACCATCAATTCTTGTTCACCCGCATACATTACTATGGGCAGTGCGTGGTTAAATTAGGAATTAATTTTTTTTAGTTAATTTAGGTCACGGCAAGTATAGTGTCGTGTATATTGATTCCTCAGTTTTGAATTTTAGATCTGTGACAACCTGGTAAAATTTTATAAAGTAGTTATTTCTAAAATAAATATTTGAGCTTTTGAGCTGTATAGGCTGTGCAACATTTAAACCAAAGGTGATATAAAAAGTGAATAATTATTGATAGTGCGGTGTTACCAACCTTGTGGTAACATTAGAACAATTTAACTTCAATAAACCCTAAAAATAATGAACTGCACAGATAGGTATTGAAATAAGTACATGACACTTGTAACTTGTATAGTATAAGATTAATTAAGATAATATAATATTATATTCTTAAGATTTTGAGTAAGTATCAAGTATGAATGTATAGTCCTAAGCATATAATAATTTGTACTGTATTTCAGTGGTCGTGGACGAGAGGCGGAAAGTAAAATGTTTGGTACCTACTTGTGAGTACTAGCGTACGACTCCGTACTAGTTTTCTGCCCGGTGCACCTCTTTTCCTCCACTTCCACACAACTTTGGTTTTAATTTTTTCTGTTGTTGTTTAAATCATAATGAGATATTTGTTTATGGTTTGTATTGTATAATTACCTTCTCCTGGATTCGTCACATTTTTGGTCAATTCAGTTTTCTTTTGAAGTACCCCTAGTTTGAGTGCTTTTTTTTTATTTATTTTTTTTTTTGCTTTTTAACCATCGATGTATTGTAATATGTATAAAATATTATGGCTAGGTTGAGGGTTAACTACCATGACTAGCTAAGGGTTAATAGAATAATTTCTGCGTTCCGCACGGACCCCAGGTACCGCTCCACCACCCGTTTCCCCTCGGCGCGCTATGCCGACCATTAAGAGTGCTGGCATACGCGAAGCACGTGATAAACAATGCAGTATTGGTTCTCGTGGTTCGGCAGTTGAGCTGTCCACGGAGTGGGGGATCGCTACCAAGCGTCTCTTTTTAAATTCTCGACTCACTTCCGTTTGCGAGCTGGTTACGACACAACTCGTGTGTGAAAGGGTGGCGGTGGATTGTCCTTTTAAGGACGAAATCCCTGTCCGCCCGCCTTAGTATTTAAATTCAGTAAAGAAATTTATAGATGTTTGTTTAAGTTTACCAAGTTAAATAAAGTGATTGGACATGAGTGTCGAGTGGATTCGTAGTTAATTCATCTCTTCAGTGTGTGTTAAATTCTTATAGACTAATAAACTAACGAACAATAAAGTAGATTCCCTTATATTGTAAAAATGTGATAACTGAACAATGTGAAAATGTCGTCTCCAAATGCCTCGTGCATCACGTAGATAAAATTCGAACCATAGTATGACCAAATCAAGTGTAAGTGACGAAATCCCAGGCAGAACTTTGTGAAGAAATGTAACGTAAATTCTTGTAGTGATAATTTGAATATTGAACATTAATGGCTTGAAAATAATATAATTTGCAACATAACTTCTTGTAATGAAACAGAAATAAACAGTTTGTTATAATACAGTGCAATATCGAGTTTCCATTTATAATACATTATTAAGGAAATCCACGAACTACAACGAATCTTGACGATGAGAGCATTGGTCTACCACTGCAGCTAAGCCGAGGCAATATGGTAAGTCTTCATTAATATGATGTAGACCAAATTCAACTCCATTCCCCATTACCACCTAGAAGGAAGGAAGTAAGAGCTTTCAGCGACAATCCAACTTATAGATGTAAACCTAGAGATGTTAAACCCAGGGGAAAAACCGTTACACCTTTCAGTGCCCACTTAAAGGCACAGGGGACAACAAAAGCTCCCCGCTATTAATATTCTGAACCATTTCAACAATAACATTTTTATTTCAAACTTTGGACAACACCAATGATTAAAAAGCATTAAGTAGGTATGTCATTTTGAGTTAATAGCCCTTTTCCGTGTTATCCGTGGGGTTGTTGGCTAAGAATAGCACCTCTGCTCTTTTTGCTGTTTTTGCTACCCCAAAAGGGCAGAAAAGGCGCGCCTTGTTCGCTGTAACCCATCAGGGTAGAGAGGTTTCAGGCAATTGGGGTCCCCTCTGTGATATGATGATACAAGATCAGGGGCAATGAAGAGCTCTTGTTGCCTCCTTATGCTCCTAAAAGGATTGATAAATGATGATGATTCTTCCGTCCATCCGTATTTTGTCGATCTTTAAATCTATCCATATTTCGAAATCAGCATTATACTGTTAACATTAAATATCTAACAGTAGGCATTCAGCAATTTTCAGTTCCTCGAGCCATCGATAATAATATTTTTGTCACGCTAAAATGAGGAAAATCGCATGCTTCCCACAGGATTTGTTAGTAAGTAAATAAACTTTGGGTAAAACTACGAAATCCTAGCATCTTACGCCCAAAATATTCGAAGTGGTCGTGAGTTCGATCCCAGGTGCGGACCATCTTCCTCTTTCACGACACAAGCTTTAAGTAGCTTACTGTGAAAGAGTCAAGGAGTGTATTTGTGTTCACTTTCAGTGAGCACAGATTCATTATTAAAAAAAAACACATATTTTTTTCTGCGTTTTTAACCTTTTTAAATTTCCATCTTTTGGGATACTAGTTGGTTTTCTTTCTCGGAAAAATCTGAGCGTTTGACTAGGAAATCCCCTAATGCAATAAGTTGCATCGCTTTTGAATAGAAAAGTGTTAATTTATTTATTTACCTACTGTTCGAATTATTGTCTTGAAGTAATATCTTGTAATAACATCTACGGCTGTGCATCTATTTCTAGTTACAAGGCATTATCATGTCGCCCGTTGGCCGAGTCAATCTGCGTACAAATGCAGTTGAAGAGTTGATGATATACGGGCGATATCTGCATAAGTGCAAACCTCTCATTCTTGGAATACGATGCAGATTGTTTTTTATAGCTTCAGTTTTTTGCTATAAGTGAGAGAGTTTCTTGTTATGCTTTGACTCAAAGCACAGAACATCAGTAGAAGTAACATCTCGATAATAATAATAATACTTTATTTTTTCTTTTTCTTACATTTTCCTTTCCTTTACAATACATTCAATACATCAATCACAGTAAAAAATTCTTAAATTATTAGAGTTAAATGTAGCAAGAATGCAAGTGTTGCGGATTATAGTTTTAGTGTGTATTTTTCTGGTGAATCAGTCGTGTTGTGATGAAACACATTGTTTGGAAAACCATTCTGTTTTTTACGGTGTTGCCAAAGTAGCCGAAAGAGCTTTGAAGGATTCCGAATGCAACAACCGACTGACGGAATTAAGGAGGGCTTTTGAAGATAATGAAATTTGGGCAGTGAAATGTGAGTAATAAAAAGTTGTTATTCGTAAGGAGACAAAAATGATTAAACTGTTTATAAAAGTCTGTTTCTTATTAAAAATTTTGATACCATAAGATTACATTGAATATAACAGAAGGTTTAAGTCTTCTCTTTCTCTCTGGTTACTGGTTAGTATAGAATTGTTCTGCAGTAATTTTCTCGTCTTCTTCTCCATTCTCCCAATCCAAAGCATTTCTTTAGATTTCCTCTTGGCATATTTGAATGTTCTGTTGGAACTTTCCGCTTGGTCGTTCTTAGACATTTTTCTTGTCGATAATCCCCTCAATGATGGTATGTAGGAGATCTTCATTACTTATCACATCACGTGTATTCATTTTCAATTGCTCTGAGCAAACGCTTTCTGCTTCGATTGTTTGGAAAACATTTTTATTTGTTATGTGATCCTTACAGGATATTTATAGAAGTCTTCTGTAAGACCACATCTCATATGCTTCTAGATGTATGTATAGTAAACAATCACATACCTACATTATTTTTAAACATTTACTACATAAAGAATGTGCGACTGAGAATGACGTGGATCGAACACATCGATTCCGTTGTCAAGGAAGATGTCAGAAGCAAGAGAATTAGTAAAAGTTTGATGAGAAGTGGTATGTTGGTGAAAGAAGTGTGCATGGATAGAAAAGAGCGTTGGTCAATTCTGCTTACCCCTTAAGGGACACGGCGTGATGGGCAAAATAGATGTAAGAGAAATAGGAGTTTGTATGAGAAAAAGTATGTTCATTCATTCAACTACGGAACTGGGATTAGCTTTCCCGACAGACGTTGTCCTGTAGTCCTTACTATGAATATTGATTTCAAATTTGTAAATTATACAAAAATACGTTTAAAATATGTCTGAATGTTAAAAAAAAATATTTCTAAAAGCTCGAAAATAAATCCTATGAAAAATCCGCGTACCAATGTTTTGAAACTTAGTGGTAAATAAAAATTGTGTAGTTTTGAATTTTTTAACAGATGGCATTGTTGTCATTAAATCCGTTCCATCCCATAACATACTAACCCCATAATTATATTTTATATTATTTGCTATCCATTTTTCGAATTTTAATTAATTATTATGTTACTAGCTTATACCCGTCTTGCTTTACGTTTTTTATTCCAATTATCAGGCTTGATCGGTAGGTAATTAAACAGGTTCTAGTCTAGCTTCCCATTGCTTAACAGACCTCTATAACTGATATAAGCACAGAAAAAGAAGAATGACACTTTTAATGTTTATTAAAATTTTGTATGAAGATCCTAAAAATAGGGTTTTTTAAATAGCTCTAAATATATTAAAATGCAGCAAATTGAATTAAAGAACCTTCTCCGGCATTTTGCACGGCTCTGTGCAGATTCATATCTGACGTAGCATTTGTATTTTGAGCGTCATGCTATGACATACGGTAAAAAGCAAATAAAAAACATTTTTGAATTATTAATTAGATAGAGGAGGGGTTAATGCGAGTTTTATTTAATTTCCCAATTTACCACGCAACTTTCTTAATTTTTTCTTTCATAAGAACCTTCTACTGATAAAAGCCAACACGACAAAAAAAGAATTAGTGAAATCGGTTCAGCCGTTTAGGTGTGATGCGATGACATTAGGTAAAAAGCTAATAAAAAAACATTTCTGAATTATTATGTAGATTTACCACGCAATTTTCTTAATTTTTTCTTTCATAAGAACCTTCTACTGATAAAAGCCAACACGACAAAAAAAGAATTAGTGAAATCGGCTCAGCCGTTTAGGCGTGATGCTCCGACATACCGTAAAGCAACGACAAAAGGCAAATAAAAAAACATTTCTAAATTATTATATAGAAGATAAACCAAGCATCATAAAAATCTGTCGGCGATCTCGAGTTATAAGTGTTCGCATTAACCCGACTTTCTTTTATATTACAGAGATATTATGTAAAATAAGTAAAGTAGATAGATATTACCAATGTGTATTTTTCAGAGTTAAACTGGCGTTGAAGTTATCTAAATTCATTTCATAATGTTCGTTGAACGTTTCATAAGCGAAATGCTTTTAAATAATTTAGTTAGAGGATGGTATGCTCTCATCCGTACTGTCTGCTATAGACTCATTATCTGCTTAGATATGTCCCAAATATTTGATGTTTTCAGTATTCGATGCCTCAGGCACACCAAGCACGGGCTTGCACTGGGGAAACACTTTCTGGCTAGGTTCCCGTGAGCAATGCCTTGGTGCCTCAAACTCAAGAAAGGACTATGCTAGTCTGGATCTGAAGCCGAATTACCAGATTCTGGATGACACGACCATTCCTCCTTTTGGAGTAGAATACTTCATGGCTTATATGCTCCATCGATCTGAATTTCAAATACCTGTCAGATATGAAAATGAGGCGAGTATTTATTTATTATTTTTCTTAAAAACCCTCTGTCTAACTTCGTGTAATATAATTAATATGAATAATATTATGTAAATTAATTTATTAGTAAAAAAAATCAGACCATGCATAAAAGTAACGACAGACAAAAGTATTTCGAGTTCTAGTTTTACAAACAGAGAATTATAGGAGTATTTGTATGATCTCTGGATAATTTATTGGAAAATATAAGCAAGAAATTTTAAGGCAAGGCTTTTTAAGATTTATGGAACTAAAATGAGTATACAATCATCGTTAACCTAGTTGTCTGAACTAAGGTGAAAATACAAAGTACAATGATTCCGATTTCCGACAGGCGCAATTTCTATGGTTTCAATGCATTTGAATGGGCCTGCCGGAAAGCGGGTTCCTGTTTTTGCTGTGCATACCTTTGCCCATTCAAATGCATAGACACATTCTTTGTACCAATCGTAATCAGCGTTCTTTTTATTTTCACCCATTATTATAGAGAGATCTCGGGTCCAATTCCTGGTCGAATCAGAATTTTTGCATGTATTTTTACTTGAAAATTCGGGTTAAAGTTGTATATTGATTAACCAAAAATCAACGTTTTTTCAGACCAAGATAGCTCTAGGACTCTGTCTTCCTTCAGCGTGTGAGCCTAGTGATATCCATCAGGTCCTCCAAGAATATTTGACCTCTTCACAATTCAATTTTAAACTCATCTATAACACATCCTTGGAAGTACTTGAAGTGAAGATGACCACGGAAGAATTTGATTTGCAAGACCCACTGACCCTTTTGCTAATGTAAGTAGAATCGGGTGTTTCAGGAATCATTAATTTTTCAGGTTTTGGGCTGGCCTGTAAGACTATCTTAGAAGAACACAAAAACGTCAAAAACCCATTTTGGAAAAAGTATGACTTCAGTTGAGAATCAAATTATGGTAAAAAAAAAACCCTGTAACTTATGAATTATTGTAACCTTAAAAGATTACATTATACAAAGTGTATTTTGACCACTACTTGATGAAACAAAATGTGCGAATATTAGGGCCTGTACACATCTGCAGCCCTATTCACGGAAAAGTTTAAGTCTAAGTTTAGTTCGAAGTTCGAACGAAGTTCGATTCAAACTTTTCCGTGAATAGGGCTGCTGGTAATAATAATTGTAGGCGGCGACTATCTACAGTCTATGTACCTATTCACGGAAAAGTTTGAATCGAACTTCGTTCGAACTTCGAACTAAACTTAGACTTAAAGTTTTCCGTGAATAGGGCTGCTGAACACGCGCGGTAACATAACCAATTGATGGTTATGTTACCGCGCGTGTTCAGATGTGTACAGACCATTTAATAAAATAAATACTTTGCAGGTGTTCTTTTTTTTCTTTTTCTTTCTTTTGCAATTAGGTACAAAAGTCGTATAATTTTTTATGTAAACAACATACCTAGGTATTTTCTTATTGACCACTGATATAGAATATAGGTTATTGCACTTCATAATTTATAAAAAAAATAATAGGTATTACTTTTCGTTGTAATGATATTCACTGTCAAGCATTGAAGCTATCAAACAGTTATCAAGTTAGTATGTTTGCAAACCCAAAACCTAGTAAACATTTTGCTCTTTTCCAAAGTCTTTTTCATAATAATTTAATGATTTCATTTGCAGTTTTGTACTATTGGCGATTGGATTACTGGTTATTGGTGGGACTGTGTTTGATCTGCAAATAGCCAAAGCACATAATACAGAAGACGAGAATTCCGATGCAAAGGAAAAAAAAACAAGTAAGCACAGAATAGGGAAATATTTTAACAGTGTATTTAGATTATATAAGAATGTATAAGGTAATGTGAAATGTGGATATGAATATGGAACCCATTGCCTGAGGCATTTTTCCCACTATACCGGTCCCATCTAAACTGATGCCGGCCACCCCGGGTAGAAATTGCAAATGAACATTTGGCAAAATTCTGACCCGACTGGGAATCGAACGCAGGATCTCTTTTTCAGAAATTAGTTACCATACTACTAGAGTAGCAAGGTCGGTGAAGTATACTACATTATATACTTGCATATTAAACAAGATGCTCACACATTTATATTCTTGCATAATGCATATTGCACAAGGTTATTAACACGTTTATATACTGACTTTTATCCCTCATTTTTAACTTACCCCAATCCTATTTTCTGTTTGCAGGTCGCGACGATGGTATTTTTGCCAAAATACTCTTGACCTTCAGTTTCGTCCGACATTACAAAGCTGTCTTCAGCATGAGCGACCCAAAGAACAAACTAAAAGCTTTACCTGGCATAAGGTCTGTTCAGAGTCGTAATCAAAATAATATGCATAAAGCAACCTTGAAGCTGTAAAAAGAATATGAATCTCTGATGAAGGAGTGTTGTCTTTGATCATTGTTTCAGGGTTCATGCCACTTACAGTGTCATCCTGGCTCACGGCTGCGTCTACCTGGTAGAATTCGTCAACAACCGCACTGCCGGCTATTTATTTTATGACAAACTGGAAAATCAGCCGCATCGTAACAATTCCTTTTCCACAGACTCTTTCCTTTGTATGAGGTTTGCATAAATACACGTTTTTAGAAGTAAGCTAAATAAACACCCATTCTCAAGTTTTGTCGGTCAGCTGCTCATCCTTCCATCTGGATTTGAAAGACGATACAGACCCTATCATGCTATGTTCCATTCCCGGCCAAGCCAAGGAATTGTATGTGCTAAGAAGTGGTCGGTTAATAGCCAGTCAACGTCATAGCCAGTACGTACAGTCGTGGTTTGGTACCTCGGAGCCAACCATTTTAACATTCACAACAAAAAGCTTTGCAACATGTCTAAAGCGTATTTTGTCTTTCACTTTGCAAAAATTGAGCAGAATTAAACATAACATTAACACCCGCACACCGCAAGCCAACCCGGAGGAGACCAATTCGCACAAAGCCGACCCTTAGCCCGATTACCAAAAAGCCCGTCGGAACACACAAATCAAGCCCGTCGGAATTAGGGAGTTATTTTGTTTTAATGAATCTCACACAAAGTGCACACATATACACTTTCGACCTCTCGCATAAAGCAAAACTTGTGTTGTGAAAGTGGAAATGGTCGACACCGGGATTCGAACCCACGACCTCCAAAACGCTGTTCGTACGAAATTCGTCGACTGATACTACTGGTCTACCAACCACTTCAATTATTGTCTATTGATGTCTTATTTTTAGCGCAGCCCTCTATTGTATTGAGAAGGAACAAAATATCTTCTTTTATGATAAATTTTTGAAGGCGCATGAATACCTACATGATCAAAATTTAGATCGGAACACAATCCTTTAAATTCTTAAAAACATGTCTGAAAGAAATTAAGTTCTTAAAGAAGAAGTTTTATGGAATTCTCATGTTATTTCAAAAAGAGCAGACAATATAATAATAATAATAATAATAAACACTATTGATAAATGTCGTGCATGTGGCCAAACGGGAGAAACACTCAGACATATTTTGTCTGGGTGTTCTCTCCTGTGTGGTTCTGAGTATCTGCACAGACATAACGATGTGGCTAAAATAGTTCATCAAAAACTTGCCTTAAAATATGGTTTACTCGATTTTGAAGTACCTTATTATAGGTACACCCCAATTTCGGTAATGCAAAACAATAATACAAAGTTATATTGGGATATACCAATACAGACTGACCGAACGATTAACGCAAATCGTCCGGACATTGTATTGGTTGATCGTTGGAACGGGATAACCTATCTCGTGGATATCACTGTACCGTATGACGAAAATTTGAAAAAAGCCGAGCAAGACAAGATAATTAAATATCTTGATCTTGCTCACGAAATCAAGGATATGTGGCATACACCAACCACACACATAATACCTATAGTGATATCGACGAATGGAGTTATTCCTAAGTCTCTTAAAGACAATCTAGGGAAACTTGGCATCTGTTGTGGTCTCAGATATGCCATCCAAAAGGCAGTTCTGTTGTCCTCATGTAGGATGTTAAGAAGGTTCCTTTCTCTGTAGTTCGAAGATCTCTCATGATTACATTACATCGTGATGTATCATGAGAGATAATACCGATATTTTTATATTTTGTATATAGCATTGTATTTAATTTTAATTTATTTTTATAATTTTTTTTTACAATGATGTATACGTCATATGATATATTGTGATTTAATGAATAAATGATTTGAAATAATAATAATAATCTTTATTCTGTGAAAATAGTACAAAAATACATGAAAAACAAACACATGCAATCATGACAAAAAAGACAGGCAAGTTAAAAATGAAACATAAAGCAAAGCAAACGGGCGAAAACAACAAAAAATATAGCTTAATAATAGATAGCCCCTGCAAATTTGTACAGTTTCAAATCTTAAAGAGAACCAAACAGACCTTGAAGAGAGAGAGAGAGCTCAAAACACGATGCATGATGTTTATGTGTACTTAATTGAAAGATTAAAAGCGAATTATATGATGGTGTTTTATTAAAAAAAAAAAATATGAATGGATACATAACATTCAATGTTCTCAATAATTTCCAACTTTTATCTCTTATATTTCATTAATTATTAAAATAAATATCTACTTGTTGCATACATGAGATTTTTCGACATGTTGAGAATTCTCATGATTAGGAGTTTCGGATACTTGAACATTACCACCTAATGGCGAACGTTGTTAACGTAAAGTGATCACACTAAGCCAGCCTTCGAAATAACAGTATAAGACGGTCGTAAGCCCGTAGTGGTTTGTTCCATTTAAAAATTGAACATCAGTAATGAATTGTAAGTCATTTAGTTGTTACATATTCTTTAGGATACATAACAATTTTTTATTCTTCGCATCGATTATTATAAAAAAAATCCAGCTCATATTATAGTGTATTTTAATCTGAAGAAGAGAAATATGAAAAAAATGTTCATATAGACTCAATGAGGTTAGAGATTAAGAGCCCCAAACTTGTAGAACAATAAGTAGTTGAACATTTTACCATTTTCTCTACATACATACATAGGACATGGGGGCTGTAATTTGAATAATCATAAATTACATTTTGTTCTTTCGACTTCCAGCGGATTCCTTTTGGTGTATAGTTTCTACAACTCGAAGAAGGAAGAAGACGGTGATTCCTTCAGCAACGTGATGGTCTCCTGTTTGAAGGACATCTTCAGAAGATTTGTGAGGTTAATAATTAGTAATTATTATTGTCATTTAAGGTGATTGTCATGAACTCAAACGCCTGCTTTCTGAATTAAATATTCCATGCTGTGGGGCTAGTACGAGTTTTATCGAAAGCTTTATTGCACGCTAATAAGCGCTTATTAGCGTGCAATCTAACGATCGAATCTTTCGATCATTTTTGTATGGAAAATTTTCGGAACTCTTTCGATGATCGTTTCGATATTCGATCATCGAAAACTTATATACTGCATCCCCAACCAAATTAGAAAATGTTTTTAATTCAGATTTTCAGTTTAAAGCAAACATTCTCTTTCAGTCGTTGACTTGATGAAATAACAATTAAAAGGAGAGTTTGGACACATTTTAATGTTCCATTCAGCCATTGTGTATAATTTATGGCTATGTTCTCTGAAAAGTGATCTTGCGATGAGCGATCATACAATGTTCTCAAATTGAAAGATCAAGAAAATATGCTCTATTCCAGCTCTGGCTCTATGTTTGTTTGGTGTAAATGAACCCTCTGCGAAACAGATTTTTTTTTTAAATCTCTTGAAAAACTTAGGTATATATAAGTAAGAAAATATACCAGAATGAGTACATTTGGAAAAAAAATGATCTTTCATCGAAGAGAATATTTTTAGGTTTTATTTAGTTTTATTAGCCAAATTTAAAGACAGGATGCCACCTCTAGTACTTAATAGATTTAATTCAATGTTTATAATACTCTTTTACAGGATATCTCCAACGTACTTCCTGGTGATGTTGATAACGATAGTCCTCGCCACGTGGACCCACAAGTTTGACTCCTTGTGGTTCAACGAAAGAGAAGACCTCATCTGCAGAGAGACCTGGTGGAGCAACCTCCTCTACATCAACAACATCCTCCCTGTCGAGAACATCTGCATGTATTGGTCCCACTACTTGTCTCTGGACATGCAATACTTCGTCATCACCACCATTATTCTACGTTTTTCCAGGCGGTAATTTTTTTTTTATTATTTAAATATTAATACGTGATGCAAAAACTTTGTGACCATGTTTACGAAAATTTCGCGTACGGAGGAGTACCAAATTCCGCACACTTATAGTTTATGCAAAGGAGTGGCGAATGCTAATTAGAAAATAGACCGCTAACTTATTTATTTATTGTCGATTTTTCTTTCATCAGCCGGCATTACAGTATTCACCTATGAGCCGGAATATAAAAATTTCGTCACAGTATATACATAAGTACCGAATCGATTGGAAGCGTTTGAGATATGGGTACACCGGAGAATGCTCCGCATACAATGGACAGGCATGGTCAGCAACACAAGAGTCCTGCAAATGGCTAGGGTTGATAGAGAGTTGCTGACAAATATCAAGGTCCGGAAGGTGTCCTACTTGGGTCATGTACTAAGAGGGGAAAAATACTATTTGCTGCACTTAATTATTAAGGGAAAAATAGAGGGTCGACGAGGGGTGGGCCGACGGCAGATACTCGTGAGTGGACGGGGATCACGAGTGTTGAGGAACTATTTCGTGCCGCACAGCAGCCCGATTCACGGAAAAGTTTAAGTCTAAGTTTAGTTCGAAGTTCGAACGAAGTTCGATTCAAACCCTCCGTGAATAGGTACATAGACTGTAGATAGTCGCCGCCTACAATTATTATTACCAGCAGCCCTATTCACGGAAAAGTTTAAGTCTAAGTTTAGTTCGAAGTTCGAACGAAGTTCGATTCAAATCCTCCGTGAATAGGTACATAGACTGTAGATAGTCGCCGCCTACAATTATTATTACCAGCAGCCCTATTCACGGAAAAGTTTAAGTCTAAGTTTAGTTCGAAGTTCGAACGAAGTTCGATTCAAACCCTCCGTGAATAGGTACATAGACTGTAGATAGTCGCCGCCTACAATTATTATTACCAGCAGCCCTATTCACGGAAAAGTTTAAGTCTAAGTTTAGTTCGAAGTTCGAACGAAGTTCGATTCAAATCCTCCGTGAATAGGTACATAGACTGTAGATAGTCGCCGCCTACAATTATTATTACCAGCAGCCCTATTCACGGAAAAGTTTAAGTCTAAGTTTAGTTCGAAGTTCGAACGAAGTTCGATTCAAATCCTCCGTGAATAGGTACATAGACCGTAGATAGTCGCCGCCTACAATTATTATTACCAGCAGCCCTATTCACGGAAAAGTTTGAATCGAACTTCGTTCGAACTTCGAACTAAACTTAGACTTAAACTTTTCCGTGAATCGGGCTGCAGGACCGGGATGCATTCTCCAGAGTGATAGTCAACGTTGGGGCGACCTGACACGACACAGAAAGAAGAAGAATAAATAAGTACACTTTCGGATCCCTTCACCACATTTTATTCTGAGTCTTTGAAACCAGCATATTTTTTTTATTCTTAAGTACCTATTTGTATTGTTTTGATTTTTTATTCAGATACCTGAGCACACCAGTCATACCACTGACAACAGTCCTGCTTGCTTCCATTTCGTGTCTCGGCTACGTAACGTACCTCACTAACTATAAACCTATGTAAGTCTCTAACGCAAGTTAGGAGGAAATCAAAGCATTTTCATTTTCTCGAATTTTCTTTTAAAGCTTTGGATTTTTCCAGGACTGTTAACTTCTTCAATACCATTGGCGTCTTCTACTATCCTCCGTGGATGAGAGCGGGGCCTTACATGATTGGGGCGCTCTTCGGTTACGCCTACCACAAGTTCAAACAGCAGTTGGTTCTTAACAAGGTAAAAAAAATCTTTTGAAAAAATGTAGGTACCTACCTAAAAACCTCAAAAATAGTTTGCATGGTGTTTTTCCATTTTTAAATATTTCAAATTAGGATGCCTAAAATGACTTTCTCCTCCCATTACCCATGATGAAGAAAGAGGCAAACCCTCTCATAAGGTATTCCGTTTCTTCAAAGCAGACCAAAAAGACTTAGAAGTAGTGCACGAAGATAGCTCTTATTAGCCAACTTTGGCCTAACTGAGACCGTCAGCGCAAAAGAAGCCTAACCTAAATATAGCTTGACATGAAATTTTTAAGTTTGCTTATTGTTATCACTGAGACCAAAAGCGGTCAAAATATCAAATTGCTGGACCCATTTGCATAAGATTTAAACCTGCATCTCTAACCAATCGCCTATATTTTGTACTGTCGTATTATAAAACATTCATTACAGATTTGGATTGCCCTTTTATGGTCGACCATGTTTTCACTGATGCTCTTCATAATTTTCGGCTTCAAAGACAGAAACTTGTCCATGCCGTGGGCCATCTTCCACACAAGCTTCAGCAGAAATATTTGGGCTTTATGCATGGGTTGGATGATTCTTGCATGTCTTACAAACAATGGTGGTGAGTTTTTAAGAATAATATTGAATTTTATTTGATTGACTAGCTTTCCCGACAGACTTTGTCTCGTAGTCCTAGAATAAGAAGTTATAACGATCATCGAAAGAGTTTCGAAAAAAAATCCATTCGAAATGATCGAACGATTCGATCGTTTGAATTTAGAACACTATCAACACGCTAATAAGCGCTTATTAGCGCCCGAATAGCTTTCGATAAAACTCGTACTAGCCGCATTGTTGTCCCAGCTATGTATATAATATAATTAATGAAACTAGTGGTCCACCAGTGCTCGAAATCTTTGAACATTAGACTGAGCGAGTGCTATTTTACAGTTTTCTTTCCAAAACAATGACATGGATACGTCAAATTTTAAATGTTGATATTATGTATAAATATAAATATAGTATAAAATAGTATAAAAAAACAATAAGTATTAATTTTTTCTCAATTTGACGCAATGCGTTTGAATATCCCGCTATTTTCACCTCCGCCTTCCATTTAAATATACCGCCTTCAAAAAGCTATCTGCGCCCATTATAAGGCGCTTTACATTTTTATTTCTGAAGTTCGTCTTCTTTAAATCACCCACTCAAAAGATAGATATTTAGACAACCCCGGTTCAAAAGAAAACAAGAAGAAATATTCCAAATGGAATGTTAATGAAGACTTGGAACAGGCATTCATGCATTTTTAACTACTTACTAGGGGAAATTATATGAGGATTCGTTTTTCTTCCAGGAATTCTCAACAGTTTCTTCTCAGCCAAAATATGGCTGCCATTATCCAAGCTAACGTACTCTGCATATCTACTCAATCCTATCATCATCCACACCATGGCTTCTTTCAGCAAGCAGACTTTTTCCTTCGAAACTGTCAATATGGTAAGACCTGTTGCTTTCTTACTTTCAGTTTTCAATATAGAAGGAAAATCAAAAAAAGAATATTAGATTTCATTCTATGAAATACAAATACCTACACGACCTTACTTAAACTTTAAACTATATTCAATAATTAATTAATTTATCTTCTCGACTTTAGCTACTTGAGGGAACATAATATGTTGGAACTTATTAAAATAAATAATACAAAGTATTTAGTTTCTTCCACAATTTTATTAGGTACTAAGTTTACCGGTTTTCGAAGACCGAGCGTCTTCATCTCGTCGGCTTTTTTTTACATTTTTGTTAACATTTAAAATTTAAACATTTAACATCATTAAATCAATTAACGTTCGAATTTAATGAATTTAAGAGGTTTTTTTTTTCAAATTGAACCACTACGGACTTACAACCTTCTTCTACTGCCGTTTCGAAGGCTGGGTTAGTGTGTTCACTTTACGTTAACACCGTTCGCCATTTGGGTGGTCAAATGTGTCGAAATCGCCAAAATTTCAAATCATGGAAACCTTCGGCCAGTTCATCATTCCATGATCCTGTAGAAATTCAAATTTGTAAAAAAAGGAATACTAATTGATTTAATGATTGCATCAAAAATAGTTATTTGATGACAGACGTTGTCCTGTGTAGATTTATTATTGTTTTTTTTTTTTTTATTTATATAAAAAAAAAACAATCAAATGTTTTTATTTTTTTTTATGATTGTTGATTTCGAATTGTAATTGTAATTTATATGTTTGAATGTTAAAAAAATATTTCTAAAAGCTTGAAAGAAATTTTAACAAAAATCTGCGTACCAATATTTTGAAACTCAAAGGTTAATAAAAATTGTTTTGTTATATAATTTTTCACAGATCCGTTTCATACTAACATTAATATTAGGTATAATTCATATTATTTTCTATCCATTTTTTGTTTTTTTTTTAATAGTTATTCTGTTGACCGGAACGGAGAAGAATCCAATAAATAAAACATCGAAAGAATCTGTTCAGCCGATATCGAGGTTTAAGTAGTGTTTGCACTAATCCGACTTTCTTTTATTTCTTGAATTGATTTCTACGGCTTCAAAGCGTTTGATGATTTTGATAAATCTGTAATATTTATTCAACAACACTTTTGACAATTGCGAAAACAAATCAACATGATTTTATTTTCTCACAAAGTTTACAATTAAAGTAACACATCATGTACTGATTATAATCAAATATCTCATTTTCCAATTTAGATTGGAATATTAATATTTCACTATATTATGATAGGTAGGTTAGTGCATACATACATTCGTCGAGTGTTGATTAAAAAACAGGCTGTGTCGAAAACTTGTTGTTTTAAATTTTTATCTACGATTCATATACGATTAGACCCTGTCCTCAATGGTCGCACGATCGTGCGATTGCGATGATCGCATGAACGCGGACGCCCTGTTCAAACATATACTGGGCAGGCGGACCTGCCTTGTGCCTTGACGGTGCCTTGTTTGAAATGATCGCGCGTCGCTTGTATTGCTCTGCTGTATCGATAATTAATACGACATCTACTTGCCAAAAGTTCTTACTTACTAACATTCATTTTTATTTGTTTGCGTTGTCAAGGAAAGAGGACGCGCGATCGTGCGATGGCAGTTAGGACACACATTTTTTCATCGTGCGATCACAAATTTGTTTATGCGTTCATGCGATCATCGCAATATAATTATAATCCACCCGGAAAAATCATACGAGAATACGACCCTTAAAAATGTAGTAAAAAAAATCTCCTCAATTAATTCCTTTTTCTTTTCTTTTTAAGGCTATCACCTCTCATGGCATAGTGTTTGTGTCCTTTCTTCTGGCTGTCCCCTTCACCTGCTGCGTGGAGCTTCCCTGCATCCAGCTGTACAACGTCTTGGATGACAGGTTCGCACCAAGCAAGACCGATGATCTTTCTACTTCCCACAAGAACAATAAAGACTGAGGCATACTCTCTACAAGGCTCTAATGGAAAATATTGCTATAAATATTTTCAAAATGACTTGAGTACTGAATAAAAATATTTTTATTTTTTATACAATCTAGTATGTAGATCATTTACATAATATGTATATATTATATTCATTTATTAGATGTGCCTACCTATATTTACGTACTGCAAAATTATTTGTAATCAAAAAACAATAAGAAACTAAAAAAACAATGAAAAAAAAATATAAGAAACTTCAATTCAAATTTAACCAGGATAGTTATTCACGAAAAGGTTGTCATCCATCCATGGCGCTAAAACCCATTCTGGCAATCCTGTTATATGGGACGTATCTTTCAAATAGAAGATTAAGGAGACTTTTTGTGGAGGGCAGGAGCCGGGAAGAGGCACTGTCACTCTGCAAGAGGCCTCTGGAGACGTTGCACAATAAGATGTAGCGCTCCATGAATTCATTGAGTCACAATAATAGATCTAATTTGGTCGCGGTGACACAAAGGGCATATGGTCCCTTGACCTTCTTTACAAAAAAAAGAATTTGAGTAAAAGTGCAAAAAATTGGCTCAATAATAATTCTAAAATATTAGACTAGTTCTAAACTAAAACTTTTTCGTGATCTGGGCTACTGCTGGTATTAACCGTTTTAAAATTAGATACTTATTTGATTATTTTGTCTTTATCACCTACAGTATTTCGTTTTTCTAAAGGACTGCATTTTGATTACAGTCCTGGTCTCCTTTAATGTTATTTCAGACATAGCTTGCCGACTGTTTTGAACCTTAACTGAATGTATCTTGACTCTGTGGTTTTTGTGTGTTGACATTGTTTTGTTTTTTATTTTATTTTTTGTTATTATCTTTGTGTTTGACGTCCCTATTGTCCTTCTGCCATTGACTGGCTCAGTGATGTTGTTTCGATTCGATATTTCTTCTGTAAATGTGAGTTCTTTGTGAATGTTGTATTGTTTTATATCTTGACTGTTTTCAAAATTTCAAACCCATTATTTTTCCAAAATTTCTATTATACAACTAAAACATTGTTGTCTTCGATTTTCTACTGTATTTGTCTTGACTATTTTTGAAACTACAATTTCATTTAATTCTCTAAGATTTATTTATTTTTTTTAAAAACCGTTATTGGTGTAATATTATATATTTTTTTCTTTTCTGATTTTGTACGACATTATGTAATGTATAACATGTAAAAGGCCTAGGCCGTGAATATCATAAATAAATAAATAAATAAATAAAGTATACCTACTTATTTATTGCTTGGTTCAAATGCTGTTATTTTTTTCTTTTTTCTTCAAAAAATACCGTTATTCATCTCTATATTATTTATTAAATTTTAATCAGTAAATAATACCTAATAAAATATTTTTTTATTTAACTATTTGTGAGATATAATATTTTTTTTCAATACCTATTGTCGAACATAATAATATGTAACATCACTGCTGTCATCCGTCAGGCATATTATAGATTTTATTTCGATCTGTAGTGTGTACATATTTCACAGATGTCATGACAACAATAATGGCTTGTAGGTACTATATGACCACGAAGAAGATGAGCATTAGTATGTACATACCTATTTTGTGCGTCACTCGTACGGCATGCCCACATCAGGTGTTAAGAATATGCGAGTATTGAATACCACGCATTGAATTTATTAAGTTAAACGAAATAAGCATGTCCTGTTAATTTGTGCGTAGAAAATGGATTAGGCATCGGGGATCGAATCAATGATCAACAAAAAACGATGACTGGATCATTATGCTACCAAACCACTTCCTTACCTAAAGAGAAACAAAATTTCATATTTCTAAACTTATTATTCTAATGTGGTTTGGCCATGTAGAGAGAATGAACGAGGAGAGATAACTTAAAGGATATATATATTCTGAAAGAATGGGTGCACGCAGACGAGGCCGACCTCGAATGACATGGTCCGATCATATCGGTTCAGTCTTAGAGGAGGGCCAAGTCAGGAGCAAAAGGAATAGAAGAGCATGTATGCGGAATGTTATGCGTTTGGAAGAAGCGAAAGAGTTGTGTTTGGATAGGACAGAATGGAAATCCGTACTCTCTGCCTACCCCCTTCGGGAAACAGAGTGATGGGTAAAAAAAACTAAGATTCTCTTAAAATTAAAAAAATGCTATAACAGCCTTTTTAACCCATCGCTCCATCTCCCTTCATGGGAAGTCGGAGATAACGGACCTATTTACTATCCAAACACATTTCATTCGCATTCGCTCCTTCCACCAACGTAACACATCCCTCTCTGGCCTTCCTTGAGGACGGAATATATGTGATCGATCCACATCATTCTCGGTCGACCATGAATTCTTATACCTTTCTTTTACTTATTACTTAAATACATATTTGTAACAATACAAACTTCTATAACATATTATTCTTTCCTTATATTCTCATTTTTTCCATGTCCCACAGAATCTTTCCACATATTCTTCGTAGAACTCTTACTCTGTTGCATTTTATCCTACATTCTTCTCGTTTCGTCCATATATACCTACATGTTTCGCATACCCATACATCATTGATGGTAACAGAATCATAATAATATGCACTATAGTTTCTTTGCTTATAGTGAGACATTGTTATTTCGCATAATGCAATGTGTTATTTAGAACGAAGTGTGCGAAAAGCAAACAAAAATCTCTTTTCCACCAAGTTTGCGTTTAATATCCTAACTTTTATTTATTTTCATTGATAAGTAGGTAGGTACACTTATTGGCTTTCAAATGAGATTAATTTAATGAAAATATGTCGTTTAATTTAAGAGAATTCAAACAAAACACAGTGTATGATTTTTTCAGTTTCAAAAATTTTAAGTTCTTCTATATAAAAGGAGAAAATTTTCACATTTTCATCGATATATAATTTTTGCCTGCTATTACTACTATACACAATTCGTTTGATCAACTGTCGAAATAACGCATTGTATAGTTTTTAGTGCTGCCAGCCACTTAGTTCCTTCATTAGATTTATTTTTCACACATTCCATTCCTGATAAACATAGGTAGCTACTTCATAAAAATAAAGATACTCGTTCACTTGCTCAGTGCTCAAAACCAGAGGCGGTCCGTTCATAATAATTATGTGCATAATGTGCACTGCTCCCCGAGAAACAAAAATACATATTAATCGATCAATTGAGTTTAAACTAATAAAGTAATATCATTAGCATAATATTAATAAAACAACATCCATAATTTCATTCTTATTCAAGCCCGGGCGGGAACAACGCGAGAAAATGCGCGCGTAGACCTTCCACCTAGATTATGAAGTACCGCCTCTTCGCGTGCATATTTTTTTAAAATGCTTAAAGATTTGGTAGATTTTGTATGAAAATTTATAAAACGCCGCAAACGGTGGAGTGAGTGAAATGGACTACCTTAGGACTCTTATAGGAGCGGCAATTTGGTGCGCGGGAGTGAGAGGGAAAAACCTAAAGCTCGTTACTCACTTGCGCCGCGAACGTGTATCATTATATCAATTTTATCAAAAGGATGCATGTGTTCGCTTTTTCGAATCACGTATACACTTAACCTTTCGATTAAATTGATGCAACGTCATACGTTCGCGGCGCAAGTGAGTACGATGCTTTAGATTTGTGCATTGCTCCAAAGTCCTTGAGACTTCTCCTGTTGATTTCGGCCAATGTTTCATTTTGAATGTGCGTAAGAAATATGTCTATTAGTTATTTTGTTAGGATAATTATTTTGATACGCGCATGCAATATTGGTTTATTAAACTGTGTTAACGTAAGTACGTTGCAGCGCGTATTGAGTTTTTTTTTTTTGACCTTATAATCGAAAATCCCTTTGTAATAATATTATGAAGAATTTTCTGTACATTGCTTGGAGTATTTAGTCTAATTAATAGTTTCTCTTTCATTGTTACAATGGTTTCTAAAAATACAGTTACCGTGGATTTTATAAAAAACAATCGAGTTTAATTTGAATCAAAAATTCATTTAAAGGCCTGTATTTAGATATTACTTAGTCGTGTAGAGAAAACTACTTATCAAATTGTACATATTCAGGCTAGATGTTAATTATCCATTGAGCTAACATCATCGAGTCTGAAAATTGGGGACATTTTCGATCATTTTTATCGTTTGGTGTCTATATTACGGAAAAGAAAGTAATATGAATAGAATTGTATGCGAGGTATTTAAGTATAGAATAACTGCGAATTTCTAATTGTTTGTGAAAATGTGATAGAAAAATCTTCTTGCTATGAAGAAAAATATCAGTAGGTAGGTACATTATTTGCACTCCCTATGACTTGGGAGACGAGCCGCCTCTGTTCAAAATATTCATTTTTACGGTTGTTTTACAATTCGTTCTTACATTATCCTATTCAAGGATATAAACCTTCATTTTGTTGACTTTATTTTGAGTACGAAACAAGCTTACCAAAAAGAATTAGAAGTCAAAACCATCTCCAATAACAGAACACATCCATAAGGCCGTCATACCATAGAAATTACCTTGTACATACCTACCTAATATTCCATAGACACAACACACCTTTCTGGTATGGATAGCTAGAATTCACTCCAACAATGGCAATGAGTCATTCTAGGTGACGAAATCATATTATGATTTTTTTTAGATACTAGCTTTCCCGACTGACATTGTCCTGTCCTAACTATGAATATTGAATCCGAAATAATAATAAATTAATTAGATACGTATTTAGTCAAAGTAATTCTTAAAACCTCTTACGTATAACAGAGATGAAGACTCTCCGCCCCATTGCAGGAACAACACTCTTGGACAGAATAAGGAACTTCGATTTTAAGAGGACCTGCGCTCTCCAGATTTGTGCGATGGAGTAGACCTAAAAGTCGTTGCTGGAGAGATCGCGTAGAGAGAACAGCCCCCGTAGACAAATTTAAATTGGCGTTCGACTACAAACGAAGATTTCGCCAATGTATAGTGTGAAAAAAATTAACTGTCCACTGGAACATATAAACAATTATTTAAAACAAACAATTCGTTTGTAGTCGATCGCCAATTTGAATTTGTCTAGGCCTACAGATCCTGAAAAGATTATAAAAATAGCAGCTGACCCTATAGCTACCCAAAAAGGCAGGAAAATGTATATCCAAGAGAAGACAAGACGCAGTCCTTACTGAAGTAGAAGAAAAAGAAAAATTCTTAAAACCAAGCTCCTCTTTCAAATCCGACCATCAATACCGGTAGCCTAGTGTTGAAGGCGTAAACTTCTGATCAAGAGGTTCCAGGTTCGACTCCCGGTCGGTTTAGAATTTTTCACGTGGAATTTCTATGCGGGGTTAGCCTCTCTCCGATTGTACCTACAGGAATTAAACTTAAAAAAAATCTTAAAAAATTTCGAGTAAAAAAATCTTGAGTATTTTGACACTTTTGTATAGAAAAATATATTATTTTTGTTCAATTTTTTAATTAAATTTGTTATTCACTTATGAAAACGAACAAAAAATTTAATGTTGAGCTCCCTACATCATTATCATTATACATAATATGATTCACATTTTATGATAGCGCCTAAACTATGCAACGTTTTTAACATTCGTACTGCAAAAATTATAATTCTGAAATTGATAAAGGTTAACAGGAGTAAAGGCGGTCTCTAGTTTTAATTAGTTTTTAAATGAAGTTGACTTTTTCGGCCACTGGCCAATTTTTTATAAAATGTATGATTTTGTAAAATATCAAATCGATATTTAAGTTGTCTCAAATATCTGATGATTTGTCAAATAATATCTGATGCAAATTCAAGTTGACACATTAACCTTTTGCGTAGTTCGATTTTTCTTTGACATTTCTTACGTACCTACTCATACTCAACTTACTAACATCAGCGAGAAATTCGCGTGCATTTGATTTGGATTTCTTTCCGAAGAAGTATTCATTTTCGATTTTAACATCTTCGTTCTGTCAAAATTTTCATAATTTCGAAATTATAAAGCTTTCTATTAATGCAATGGACGAATAGTTGGCAATCGACCAAACTGTCAAATGCTAAATGTTTAGTCTTCAATTTAGATTTAAAGTTGGGGTTCTAAGTTTTGTATAAAATTCTTTTGTACTTACAAACATATTATTTTTATTCATAATACTCTGTATGACACATTCAAAGTAATACTGGTACCAAAACTATCACGTACTTATTATATCCGTGTGTTTATACAATTATTATATAATTGGTCATTTTTACAACTGAAACAATATAAAGATGTAAATAGGGCAAAAGATGGTTAACTGGGCGTGGGCAGATATGGGTTATTATAACAACTAGGTGAAATTCGTCCAGATATCAAACATGTTGTATAGCTAATATAACGTCTATGTATTGCTCGCCGAGTGAGTGTGTTTGTGTTCATAGTATGGATGATTCATAATATCTCGGAATTGACCTTGTTATGAGTCACTCGATGTGTTATTGTGAGCCGAGTCGGGAATCTCGTGTTGTCTGTATGACTGTATTCTGTGCTGTCCGCAAAATATCAAAACAATAATAATACAATATCAATAATAAAATGATACGATTTAAACATCACACTGTTTGTAAAATAAAAACACAATATTAGTGCGTAATATATGAAATTCGAAATTTAAAATAATATGTAATGAATCTCATTTATATTTAAATGAATAATATGTTGAATCTCGAATTAATTTGAAATTGGAAGAAATTTAAATTATTGTAATAATGACGAAGATGTCATCTTTTATTCTGTTAAAGGTATTTATAATCTTGTTTACATTTTGATTTTTTTTGGTATTACGTAAAAACACAACTCATACACACGTACCTACTAACTAACATTGGAAAACTTCTAAATATTATTAATCAGCCGATTTTCTAATATGAATCTGGCATGAGTCATTCTTTTAATATGCACAGCTATTATCTCACCGCTTCATAAACGTCATACATGTTTAATCTTTCAGATAGAAGAAACAATGCATAATAAATAATGTCATTATCACGGTAACTCACTATTGAATGAATAAATTTTGAAATAAAATAAAAAAATACGTAACGAATGATAATAATGTGACCAATGGACATTTTGACCCCAGTGGTTAAATCTAAAATTATACAACCACTGACAGCAGTGTAGACACTACACTAATCAAAACAATATTCAGTATTGCTATGTAACATCATTCCAAATTTTCGTCACAAATAACAAAAAATGAAACCTCTTTATCATTTTTGACCCTCTAAAATTATCTTATTTTATTTCATTTTTAATTAAACAATGACTTTTTCTTAATTTATTTCTAATAATTGGTGGTTTTGCCAGGATAAAAAGTTATAATAATATGACATTTGTAACGATATTTTTTGTAATACTAGTAACACCAACGTACGTCACGTCAAGTTAAAATACGAGAAGAATATTTTCAAGTATTTTGTCCTTTGTTGTGACACGCATGTCCGATGTCTTGAAAACTTTCAAATAACTTTTAAAACTTTATATGACAGCGTAGGTTAGCTTTTTATTTAATATCATGTTTACCTATTCCTGTTTAATATTTCAAATAATATTTAATGTCTTACAGCTTCTAAGTGTCAATACTAGTTTTACGTTGTTTGTCATTCTAATCGTATTAAGATTTTATCATGGTGTCATTGTGTTTAATTAATTAGATTTAATTGACTGTTCCTGGATTAATGCTTTTTAAGGAGTTAAATTTTGTGTTACAAATATTTTATATTTTGGTGATTGTGGTGTTTTACTAAGCTATAAAAATTTATCTCGGATTTCAGACAAACTCTTATCTTTTGAGAATGAACGCCGATGACAACTTGCGATGGTTTCACGGCAAAATAACAAGAGAAGCTGCCGAAAAACTTTTAAAAGAAGGTAAAATTATTTAAGTTCGGATTTATTTCAAATTGTTAGGCCAAATTGCACAATATCCCATAATATTTTAATAGTTTCATTTTATTATCTGACTAAATGCCATGACTAATAATTATCTTGATTTAAATACTTTGATTATAGGTTTTTAAGCTATATTTACAAACGTTGCATTCGTTTTTAAACTGTATTATTTGATTATTAGGTAAATAATATGTTTTATTTTTAAAAAACAAAAAAAAACTATCTTGAAAAACCATTTGATACAGGAAAGGTAAAGATCTATTTCGAAAATAGTTATAAGCACAAGTATACAAAAGTCTAATGCGAATATCCAGTCTTTCAAATTAGGTACTTAGATTATGTTCTATTCAAATATCTGTAAACATAAATTGATTAAATAAATGTAAGCAAGTATTAATTTTCCACAAAACTTCATTTTCATTTTTTTTTTGTTTAGTAATGAATATTTCCAATATCCCTCCCCTCGGAAAGATAATTTTTGATATTAGATAGTTGATTAAAAGTCGAC
The DNA here is from genome assembly GCA_963576905.1 of Mystacides longicornis. NCBI lineage: Eukaryota > Metazoa > Arthropoda > Insecta > Trichoptera > Leptoceridae > Mystacides > Mystacides longicornis. The sequence goes on along the minus strand of OY756426.1, from coordinate 33,287,465 downwards.
AACTTATCAAGAACATGTGAGTTGTAATTTTTTATTCAAGGGTCAAAGATCTCAATGCATTTAACAATAAAACAAACCGCCATCATATGCAGAATACTTAGCTAGCTACGTACACACAATGTTATATCAACTCTAAACTGTATGTCAAGTGAATTGGATTGAGAATGAAAATATGAGGGTTACTTCAGTGCCGGGACATGATAAAAATTTAGCAGATACTTTTTGTACCTATAGTTCATTGCCCTTTGATATTGTTTTTTTATTCATCCTATATTAGAATTGGTAAGTTCGTCCGTAAATAGTTTTTTTTCATTAAAACACTTAACTCTTCTAAAAAACAAAATTGGGATTTTATAAGGGATGGTACAACTGTTAATAAGTGCTAATAACTGTTTTCTATACCTGTCGTCATAATATTTTTATCCTAATAATAATGAATGGAATTTAAATACGTCAAAGTAAAATTATGTTGAAATTAGAAGATAGGTGTAAGAATATAAAAGTACAGGTAGCCGAGCATTTCAGTCTGCGACTTTCAATCTGAAGGTCATGGGTTGAATCCCCAATGCCGACAATCTTTCTCTTTCACAACACAAGCCTTTGCTAGAAAGATGTCAAAAGTGTATTTGTATTCACTTTGGGTGAGCCCAGATTCATTTTTTTTTAATGGTTATTACACGTGCTGTGGGTTTGCCGGCTAAGAATAGCACCTCTGCTCTTTTTGTTGGTTTTTCGAGCATCCTGTAAGAGGCAGGAAATCGAAAAATCAGATCGGGGCCGTGAGGTTGACCACCTCATGTCCTTAAAAGAGAGATATGTTATGTTATGCACTTAAAATATAGAATTGCAAATATCAATAGATATCTTGGATACTTGACAATGTATAGAAAGCAATACTGTTCTATTTAGGTAAGCAATTTCACAAAATGTTCCGTACAGCTATTTATTTTATTTGTCTTTTTTTTCAGAGGGAGAAGATGGAGTATTTCTAGTTAGAGAGAGTAACACTTCTGTGGGGGACTACGTGCTTTCTGTTCTACACAAAGTAAGATCTACTACTATTATTACAAACTAGCTGACCCGCCCGTCGACCTTCGACCTAACCCAGAATGAAAAATTATTTTGACTTAGTACATGAATAAAATGTGATTTACGATATTAAAACTGAATTAAATATAGCTAATAAATTATTGCACTATGTAATAGTTATCATTGATTCGCATGCAGGATGAAGTTCGATGGGTCATAAGTTTGAAATCAAAACAATTGCTTTACTTTTTAAAAATCCAAGAGATGGTGGTGTAGTAGAAAATTAATCACACATGAAACCTGTTAACTTATTGTATATTATATTGTTGTAAGAATAGATCCCATTTAAACCAAATTTATTTAAATTATTATGGTAAGATACAGTAGGTGCCGGTTATTGTGATCACTGACTAATAGAATCAACCACTTTACATGTAGAATCAAAAAAAAAAGAATTTCATACAATTTCGATTGGATAATAGAATCATATTTTCGGCTTATATTTACAATCAAATGTTCAAAAATTTTACAACACATTTTTTTTTTAATATTTTTACCATGTTCATGGATGTTTTTGTGTAGTTTTTTACCAATCTCAACATTAATGACAAACTGCTCAATAGAAATGCTTTGTAGAAAAGAGTAAAGGTCAATCTTGAACTGTGTCCAGCTGTATGTTGTGTAGTAATAACTTTTGTCGTGTCACAGCTCACATTGCAATTTTTTCAGGGTGAAGTAGTCCATTACCAGATACGCCGTCATGGCGAAGATGCATTCTTCTCCATCGAAGAGCACACCACTGTGCATGGACTGGACACCCTCATCCAGCACTACCAGGGGGACTCCACTGGACTGGTCACCAGGCTAGCCGTGGTTTGCAAAGGAGAACCACCGCCACATAATTCAAGGACCCACGGCAACTCAACCCTTCTACATCGGTAATTTTATTTTTAATTTTGACCTAGTGGTTGACAGCCCATGGGGTTCAGTCCACGACATTTGTACTTACTGAGGATCGTGGGTTCGAATCCCGGTGCCAACTATTTTCACTTTCACAAACCAAGCTTTGGTTTTTATGAAACATCTCAAAAGTGTATTTGTGTTAATTTATTTACCTACTTTCTTTTTTACTCGTCAGGCTTCGTCTTTTAAGGGATAGGCGGAAAAGATGGACCTCCACTCTTTTTTTTCTTTCATTCATTTCTTCACCGATATTACAACGTCTCTTATTTCTTTGGCTTTTGGCCTAACTTCCCTCAAGAATGGAAACTTCATTGGCATCCATTTTTTCAATTTACAGAGCAACTGAAGCTGGTCACTATGCCATTGTTTCCGGTCTCACCAACACAATCCCTAGTTTAGATGCCAAGAATAACGAGGGACAAACTGCTTTACACCTAGCCGCCAAGTCTGGTGTCAACAATATCCTTCTGAAGCTCATCCAAGGTGGAGCAAGTGTCAACTGCCGCGATACAGCGGGATATACTCCTTTACATGTGAGTACACATCTTTTTTTAATCCGAATTTCATCTATCGTTAAGACATGAGGTGTTAAACTATGATGACCTCACGAGAGAGGTGAGACCACAAATATAAAATGCTGCAACTGAGTCATAATATCTGAGAGAAAAGTTATGGAGGAACAAAGATATGAAAACAATGGGTGACCCCTCCTTGCAAATGGCATTTCAAAACAACAGGAGACATAGTCAAAGCAATAAGCTTAAGTACTAAAAACGGATAAAAGGAGACTGGAAACTTTTGAGATGTGGTCGTACAGAAAACTTCAAGGTATATTCTGGAAGAACCAGAGATTCTCCAAAGAATCGAAGGAGGAAAATACCTGCTCAAAACCCTGTCTGAAAGGAGTGCAAGAAGGATAGGACACTATACGAATCAAAAGTCTCCTACATACCATCATTGAGGAGAAGATTACAAACTTCAGATGACGACCACCTCAGGAATACCTACAAGACGTGTATTTGGATATGTGCTGTTCTTCAAATGAGGAACTGAAAAGAACCGCAACGGACAGAGCGGAGTAGAGAAAATTGCCACCAACCAATCATAAGATTGTGACCAGAGAAGAAGACTAAAAACAGTTGAGATGAGAATATTGCGAGAAATCGCTGGAAAGATTGTGTGCGTAACATAATAATCAGTGCGACGGCTATGTTAATATTGTTACCAGCATGTCTAAAGAACAAATACCACAAGAATGTTACGTTTGGCATTGCACGGTGATAGTGATAAAATTTCAAGTAAAAATCACTCAAAATTCTCGATTCAGAATTGAACCTGGCACCTCTTGCTGAATGATTCTGACAACTAAACTACCGAGGTCACTCTGATAAGAATTAAGATAGGAATTCTCATTTAAAAGTGTTATTAAAGTTATCACAAAGTTGACTCATTTTGTTTTATTAATTTATATTAAATTGATTCCTCATTTCATCAAGTGAATTTATGACATTATCATCCAGTAAACATGACAAATTTGAATATAAAAAAAATTATTATTCAAATATGATTTTATTCACCGTGTATCTCTATGAGAACATTTTCTTTTTATCTTCTTACTAGAGGTCCGCCCCAGCTTCGCACGGGTAGATAGATACTTAAAAATAATTTAGTTTTCATACAGAGGGGTGAGAGGGGTGAGGCAGGGATACGTGATGTCACCTTGGCTGTTCAATCTATTCTTTGATTTTTGCGTGCGTGATTTTTACTTGATATAAAAAACAGTACAGAAGGTGTAGATCTGAATGGAATGAATGTGTGCGCTCTGATGTATGCAGACGACCTAGTGTTGATGGCTGAAAGCGAATGTGATTTGCAAGAACTTGTGACGCGTGTGTATCAAAATTGTGAAATGAATGGTCTTAAGATGAATGTCAATAAGACAAAGGTGCTTGTTTTTGAAAGAGAAAATTTAAGAACGCAATGTAGTGTGAAAGTGAATGATGAGAACTTGGAACAAGTGGATGAGTATGTCTATTTAGGTAGTTTATTTAGCAGAGATGGAAGGTGTGAAAAGGAAATTGAAAGAAGGAAACTGGCTGGTAGAAGGGTTGGCGGTGCACTAAGACCTCTAATGAGAAATAAGAATGTATCTCTTAAATCCAAACAATTGATGCACAATGCAATCCTGATTCCATCAATGATGTATGGGAGTGAAGCATGGACATGGACGAAAAATCTGGAAGTTGGAATAAATGCTGTAGAAATGAGATCACTGCGTAGGATATGCGGAAAGAGACTGATTGATAAGGTGAGGAATGATAGTATTAGAAAGGAATGTGGAGTGGATGTTAGTGTAGTGACTAGAATGAAAGTGAATAAATTAAGGTGGTTTGGGCATGTAGAGAGAATGAACGAAGATAGAATGACTAAAAGGATGTATAAATCTGAAAGAATGGGTGCACGCAGACGAGGCCGACCTCGAATGACATGGTCCGATCATATCGGTGCCGTCTTAGAGGAGGGCCAAGTCAGGAGTAAAAGGAATAGAAGAGCATGTATGCGGAATGTTATGCGTTTGGAAGAAGCGAAAGAGGTTTGTTTGGATAGGAAAGAGTGGAAATCCGTACTCTCTGCAAAAAAAAAAGTTTTCATACAGATCCCTAACTTTTTCAAAATATTTTATAGCATATGTTAATCTGGAATAATTGCATTGCAATGTATCGTGTCATGTCACTTTACCACCGTGACTACTTTGCGCGGTATTTCTACTAAACTTGACATGACTCCCCTCAGTCCCCTCCCCGCTCCCTTACGCACTCTGCATCGGATAAGTTGAGATGATAAGAGACTATGCTTTTTTTCCAATACTCACATTTTTAAACTCGTGATAACTTTCGAATGGAATATCCGAATTGAATAATTCAAAAAGTTATACAAACATATTGAAGCAGACTTGAATATGAACTAATTTATTTTAATAAGGATTAATACCAAGATACCAATAAAGAGCCTTTTCTAGAGGTGACATTTTATTGATTTTTTTAAAATAAAAAAACACTTATTGTGGCATAACTATAATAGTTAGACATATGCTGTCGCGATACTTTTTGTAAATAATGATTGTACCACACGACACGCACGCGGCACAAGGGACTGCAGGCGCAGGCTCTAAGGGTCAGTCAGCCGCCGAGGGGTACGTGCACACGTCAATCGTCGTCCGCTGGCGTCTTCGAAGGAGCCCCATATTGTCAATAACCCTCCCGTCCGGTACAATGATATCTTCTACAAAATTGTAGTACATTGTTTTATTCTATCATCATTAGTTTTCACAGCGTTCGCGATAAAAAGAATATTTTAGGTAAATTTTTTACACCTTGGGTTACATTATTGAAGTTTTCGTAGGTTACCCAATTTTTTTTAGAAATTAAATATAGCCTATGTTCACCGCCGATATTGTAGCTTCCCAAAAGTGAAAGAATTTTTCAAATCGGTTCAGTAGTTTTGGAGCCTATTCGATGCAAGCAAACAAACAAACAAAAAATCAAATCTTTCCTCTTTATATATTAGTATTGATTAAGTAGAAAATTAAAAATGATGTCCAACTTTGACACCATACAACTGATGTACCCTAAACCAGTCTCATTTGAAAGATGTCAATGCGAAAATGAATTTAAATCACAATTTGTTTTGATTGCATTTGTTCAAGAATTTTAACTCAAAAACATTTGTCATTCTCATCAAACAGTTGTATCATTTGTAGTTATTGCGTCGATATGTCAAACAATCGTACGTAGTAGCACAACCAGGGTTTCCACTTGTCTTAAATATGGAAATTATTGTGCTGTATGTGTGTCGCGTTAAAACTTGAAAACGAACTGATTTGGCTATATATTGGTTTTAAATATTCAAATACTTGTGTTAGTTCAGGAAAGTTTTTAAAAGGTGATAAAATATACCTACAATAATTATTTTTGTTAGTAAAATAGAAAAAAAACAAATGCGTTTTTTTATACAAAGTTTTGGTACCAGACCTGTCGAATGTGACGCAACAAGGGGTCGTTATTTTTTGTTGTGAGTTGCCTGAAATAATGCTTAGGAATAGGATTCAGGTGCAACGAAGATTGCCTCATCATTTGTTTGAAATAAAGAAAAATATGAGTACTTTTTTATGCAGCTTTGGAATATAATTCATGTTTTTTTAATCACTTTGTTATAATTTTCCAGTATGCCTGCCAAGCAAATTATCCTCAAACTGTGAAACTACTGGTAACTCAGGGCATGGCAAACGTCCAGACCCGACACCCGCAGACTGGAAAAGTGCCCATGCACGAGGCAGCTATGAGAGGACATATAGAGTGTGTCAAGGTATGTGCTAAATAAATTTGATGCTTCATACAATAAAAATATTAAAGTGAAATTTTATCATGTTCACTTTCTATATTTTAAGGTACTATTGGATCTGAATGCTCCGGCGAACCCTAGAACGGTTGACAACATAGTGCCTGCCGACTTGGCCAAACAGAACGGACATTTAGAATGTTACAAAATGTTAAGTAAGTATTAGAACAAATTCATATTAATAAGTTTGTCCATAGCTCAGTATTTATGTCGAATCGCTCCTTACAAAATATTTCATATTATAATATAATAGCTTTCCCGATAGACCTTGTGCTGTCGCCTTACTATGAATATTGAATAATAATTTAAAAGAATGATAAAAATGACATTCCAATGAACCAATGTCATTCCGACCGATGTATCTGTTTTATACCACTTATTCTGAACAACTTGACAGTTTGTGTCAAACAACGATTTGATTTTAAAAATTAGATTATTCGCTTATCGCGTTTTCATTTAGGACCCTTTTCAATTCCTGTCTGTAAACATAAATTATCATTATTTGATTATAGTTTTACGTTATTTTTTGTAGAAAACTATTCGCTGCCCATCCCAAGAACAACACGAGCCCAGTGGTACCACGGGACTCTGAGCAGGGATGAAGCACTGCGACTGCTCAAGGACTATTGTATGAAACACTCAGTGTCATCAACAGACGGAACGTTTCTCGTGCGTTACAGCGAAAAGAATACTGGTGCATTTGTGTTGTCTATGTTGAATGGTGACCAGCTTTATAATTTCATTATTAGGAAAGAGGTGAGATTGGTTGAATACATCATTCCTTGCTGTGAGATACCAGCTTAATATTATTATTATTATTTGAATACCAGCCTGCAGCCTCCATTGGAGGCCGCCGTCACTGCGTCCCATAATGGAACTTTTGTGACTGGCCCTGTATCTAGAGTTCATCGCTCAACCTGGCCTCCTGGAGGAAGCGCAGGATTTTGTTGGCGTTCAACTCTTTGATGTCATCTGGGCACATTAGAAATTTGCCCAGATTTTTGTGTCTATTATGCATCATCGGTAGGCACACACACAGGAGGTGCATTGGGGTCTCAAGTGATACCCCACACACCCTGGACATGCCACAGTCCAATATCCCTATGGTGCACATGTGCATGCTTGTTCAGCCTGCAGTGCCCCGTTAGGGACCTCGTGATGCATAGATTATTCCTGCTAAGGGACAGTAGGTTCCTTGCGGATTTTTTGATATCCATGTTACCTTAGTTAGTGGATGGTGTTACTCCCGAGGGAGTCAGTTCCTCACTGGCCGGGTGACCACCCAGTGAGGAAGGGTTCACTTTATTAGTGATTGTATTGACGTTCATGACCGTCCTAGGTTTAGCAAGGGAAAAGAAGTCACAGCCGACAGAGCCCCGCATGTCGGCTGAAGGGCTGAGGTTAATCCCCGAGGCGCCCAGGTATCGGAGATGCACCGTTTAGACTGGGTAAACCCCCAGCCATTCATCCATCGGCACGGTACGCTTAACACCTTAGATTGGTATTGTCCTCTTAGCCAGTCCCGGCATAGCCCGATCCCTCATGTAGGAGTAGCCACCCCCACATGAGCGACCCAGCACCAGAAACTGCCCAGGATGCACCGCGAGGAGGTGGGACAACATTTGCATCCCACCAGCTTAATATAGTTTAACTCCTGTTTGTTACGTAATGCGGTGTTCTCACGAGGCGAATATCGCCAGGACACCAAAATATCGCCAGCCAATTGAACCGTGTGAACAGATTGTCTATAAATCTGAAGCGATAAAAATGATTGAAAGCGATATCGCCTCAAGTTGACCACCTTTCAACTTTTGTTTCTGGTGGAACGATGCACGCATGCGCAGATATGCACGGCGTCCGTATCTATGGTTAACTTCTGTTTATGTTCTGTTTCTTGACAGATGACAGCAGTGATTCAAAATTTTTTCTCCTTAGAATTCAATTTTGCACCCAATATCTGTGTTTTTTCTTGATTTTTCCTTAATTAGGAGTAAAACAACATTTTCAACTAACCCCAAACACTCAGCGACTTCTACCTTGACGTCCGCCATTTTTAAAACTATCTGACAGATTGAATGTATGTCGGTAGACTCGTGTGAACACATCACATGATCAATAGGCGACTGAACGATATTTTTTTTTATGCAAGCGAAATCGTCTGGCCTTATATCGCCTCGTATGAACACCGCATAACCAATTGAATTCCCATAGCATTCAATGGGTTAAATTATTTTGATTGCTAGCAAATTTTTTTAAGATATGTAAAGCTTCCGTCGTGTAAAAAGAAGATGGTCGAAACCAGTACTTGGAACCTACAACCTTCATTACACTTTACAGAAGTCGTAGACCTATCTTGTTTATATCCTCGCGGATTGAAGACTGGATTTTTCCTAGTAACATCATAATCACTAGACTATCAACTGATTTGATTTGACATTCAGTATTGTAATATTGTTTTCATTTTCAGGACGAGCGTTTATTTATTGACGATGGACCATACTTAGATTCATTAGAACATTTAATAGATCATTATAGTATTATGTCGGATGGACTGCCAACGTGTCTTCAGATCCCGGTCCCTCCCCCGCCCAAACCTGCGTTACCTGAAGTAAGTTACATTTTACCATCAGCAAATTTTATTATTTTCCGATGGATTTTGTAGTTATGATAATCTTTCTTTTTACAGTTCTCAACGATGCCACGTACAAACAAAATGTCACCACATCGATCAAAACAATCCGCCAATGCAAGCTTGAACTCTTCTATGAAATTGAGCAAATCTCCTAGGAAAGGATCCCTTCCTGTCTCGGAATCAACTCCGCCTCCCGTACCCCCTCTTCCAATTAGTAACAGTGCCAAATCCGTAGATCTTCTTACCAAAAACTTGTCATTTTCTACAGATTTCATCACAGATCCGACCATATTGTCCTCTGTAAATAGTATTAATAACAATAACTCGGTTGGCTCCACGAACGAGAAATCTAAAAGCTCAATGAACAATAATATAATACAATCGAAGAAAGACGTTTTGTCAAGTCCCACGTCCAAACTGAATATTGGATCGGCCCTAAGCTTGCCTCCCAATGCGGTCGATGTGGATTTTAGTGACGAAACTTACAATGTGCCAAAGAACAACGAACCTGTATTGCCATTGATTGAAAAATATAATGAAATTACGATTGATGCCACGGGGCAGCTAGCAACACTGCAAGGTAATTAAATTAATATATTCAATGAATATGTGGAAAGTAAGGGTGCATTTAAACCAAACTAACGTAGTGCCAGAGCTGGGAGTAGAGATACTTTATTTTATCCTTGTATTAGACACCATAGAAACAACAACTAATTAATTGCCCTAGAACAGGCTTAAAGCCTATTTGGGCAACATTTTTAATCCTTTTTTTCAAAATGTTTTGTAATAATTGAATTGAATAAATAAATAAAAGGACCATATCAACGATCAAGAAAATATACTCTATTTTCCAGCTCTTGCTCAATGTTCACATGGTATTTACACATGGTATATACACCTTAAGAATATGTACAATTTAGCGGTGTTGAACAGTTTCCAACATTTTGCTTTTTTTACAGATTCATTCAATTTAAAAATGGAATGTAATGTTGCCATAAGGACTTTTTTTTAAATTATAGAATTCGTATAGATATTTGAAATAAGCAAAGATTAATATTTTCTAGTTCTTTTCATTGCCTTTTATCATCTTTTCTTGCTTTCAAACCAAAGTAAAAGTTTATTTTCTTTCCCATCAGACTTCATTCAAAGCAGTCACCTAACCCGCGGACAAGTGCTTGGTGAAGGAGAGTTCGGGGCTGTGTTCCGAGGTACGTACACCTCCCCCAATGCCCTGCCTGTTCCGGTCGCCATCAAAACGCTGCACTCCCAGCACGTGGAAGCCAACAGTGAAGAGTTCTTGAGAGAAGCTCGAGTCATGATGGGACTAAATCATCCGTGCATTGTTAAACTCATTGGCATTTGTAAGGTATGGACTTGAAATTAATTTTCAGTTTTTACAAGCCCATCAAATTTTAGCATGATACTTAACGGTTATTATACAGTCTAGCAGCAGTAATACTTACCGTTAGGGCCAATCTTTTAATGGACCATTAAACAACCCAATAAGCTTTAATGGACCACTAACTAATTATTGGCCCATTAAGAAAACAGTTAATCGTTCAACTTATTTGTTTATGGCCTGTTAGGTCTTTTAAAAATTAAATGTAACCCAATATAATAATTGTAACAAAATAATTATTTCAATATTACTGCAAAAAAAAAAGATAGATCAATTGATTATACAAAATGAAATGGATCATTTAGACACATTACAACAAAAATAATTGATTAAAAAAATAAAATCCTTAACCCATTACTTATATGCCTACCTACATAAAGTGTACTTGTGTTTGAGTTGTCTTCTTTTATTTAATCTCTAAGAACATATTAATAATTATTGAAATTTTACAAATTGATGAGCCCAAGTGTCTTTTGAGAGGCCTGGTCTCACAATTTGTTAATTCTGAATGTATAATTGGATACCCATTTAATCTTCTTTTCAATAACAGGCCCCACAATTGGCAATGGTCCAAGAGCTGGCCCCGCTGGGATCCCTTCTCAACTTCCTCCTGGAGAGTCCGGAGCAGGCCAGCCCAATGTACGAACTGAAGCTGTGGGCGTGCCAAGTGGCCAGCGGGATGAAATATCTGGAAGAGAAGAGATTTGTTCACCGAGATTTGGCTACAAGAAATATTTTGCTCTCTGAAAGGTGACTAATATTATTAGGAAATTTAAACTAACTAGTTTCGAAAGGCGCCCATGACGCCCACTTCTGGCTCCTTCTTGCAAACATTGCTTTCGTATCGCTGAATTCGCGTGTGAAGCCCTTGGTTGATTGAACACTTTATAACACGAAAAAACAAATTTTTATTACAAACTTTGCATTCGAAAGGCTTTTAACATTTATTTGATTGATCAAACTTTTTAAAATTACAAATATTGCATTCATTTGGCCTTTCTCAACTATGAATTGGCATGTGAGTCTTTAAATAACTCGAGTATAGTAACCTTTAACAAAAAGTGCTCAACCACTTAAGTAAACAAAATTTCTCTTTAGTTGGGAGCGGCGCCGTCTTGTGATAAACTCAGGGACTAAAAGTGTTAATGACATCAGTCACAATCCTTTACAGTTTCCTCTGAATAATTGGGAATTAGAAAGTAATGTAATATGGAAGTTAGTGTTGTTACAAAGACAATAAGCTGAGATGGTTTGAGCATATTGAAAGAATGAATGTAAATAGAATAACAAAGAGAATTTATAAGAAGGAAGGAAAAGATGTAATAAGGCATGATTGACCAATAATGACTTGGATCGAACACATCAATTCCTTACTCACGGAAGGCCCAGCTAGAAGCAGAGAAAATAGGAGAGAGATGGTATGTCGGTGGAAGAAGTGAAAGAAGTGTGGTTGGATAGACAAGAGTGGAGGTCCATTATCTCTGCCTACCCCTTACAAGACACAGGTTGAAAAACAAAAGGTTTATCAATAATAATTGACGTATCGTATGAAAGTAGGTACGTTAGATATGCCTACCTACTAAAAGTTTGGAGAAAAGAGCCTTCAAAGGTACAAAACTAAATATTAAAGATTTCTTTGGGGTCCATTCAAAATTCCACGAAATATCTTATAAAAATATCCAGGTATACAAATAGCCAAGCCCTCAAACTGTGGGGAATTCTCCGTTATTATTGTTCTCAGTCTTAGTGGTTATTTCATACAAATTTACTCTTTGTTCTTGTTTCTCACGTGAATAATCAACCCTTCTGCATGAAAAATTATCCATCTAAGCTAAGATTCGTTGAAGCACAGATATTTATTCCATTACTAATGTTTTTTCCGCAGACATCAAGCCAAAATCAGTGACTTTGGTTTATCGCGGGCCCTCTCTACCGACAGCTCCTACTACAAGGCCAGTCAGGGGGGCAAGTGGCCAATCAAATGGTACGCCCCCGAGTCCTACAACTATGCCAACTTCTCTCACAAGAGCGACGTGTGGAGCTTTGGGGTCACATTATGGGAGATGTACTCGTACGGACAACAACCTTATGGGGAAATGAGGGGGGCCGAGGTGAGAATTTTGTACTTACTTAACCTAGAAAATAATGACTGAATGAATGTCTTCCCAAATCGTCTAATGCAGAGACGGTAACCACTGGGCTAACTGCCCCGACGCTAATTCCTTCATAATATGTGTATATAACAAGTAGATATATTTTAATGATTAATGAGATATAGAGATATATGTTTGAAAATAAGGCTACTAGAAGCTATTCTTAACACAAATGCTTATTGGTGCTGGATCTCGAGTAACAGATCTGTAAAAGTTTAGAAATTTAAGTGCATCGTCTTAAATATAAAGAAAATAGTGATTTAGGTATATTCTGGCACCATCTACATGTAGTATTGATTGATTAAATGTTTTCGCAATTCACATAAAAATAATAATATCTACATACATTAAAGCTTCGTGCATTTAGTTTTTAGTTTAAACACTGACAAATTTCAATTCTAATTTTTTTTTTATAGGCTATTGAATTGATTGAAAAAGGGGATCGCTTGGAACGTCCGGAGAACTGTCCCGCTGAAATATATGGTGTGATGAGAGACTGCTGGGCGTACGAACCTCAAGACAGGCCGACCTTTGCTCAGCTGGTGGAGATATTTTCCTCGTATCCGGAGTACATGAACGTCAGTCAACTAGTTCTAAATAAAGATAGTAATAGTAATGTGCACACCTGATTGTGATTTGCCAGAAAAATAATGAATCGTCGCTGCTGTTGCTGTAACATATCCCAATAAGCATTTTATATTTATTTTGCTAAAAAAAAATGAATCCATAATTTTTAAGTCTTTGGAAATCATTGTGAAAAAACCAGTGCAGTACTTAGCAATACTTTGGAGCGGTCATTTTATTGTTTATCAAAAATTGCTTTTTATTATGTATGTTTTTTTTTTTTAAATCTGTTATATACTTAAACATAATGAAATCAAAGAAAAATAACATAATTTAAAAATGATATACTTATTGTGATTTTGCCATTAATTTCAACTAATATTTTTTTTAATATAGAATTGTTTTTAGTGTATTTATTTTTCTTACATATTTTCGTTGTACCTTCAAAACTGGCTATATGTCTGAATGTATGTATTTTTGACACGAGCAATCAATCACAGGCGAACTTAGCAAATTAATATAATATATCCGTAAATTTTATATAAATTTTCAGTAGGTAATTATTTATGTTTAATATTTTATTTTTTGTAATATAATAGTTATTTTACCAAGCCATTTTTTTATGGTACTGCGACTATATAATAATAATATTTATTATTGTGACATTTTAATATTTTTTCTTGTATAAATTTCTAATTGTTTACTAGAGATGTATTCAATATTTATTCAAATGACAATTAATTGTAAATGTGACATTATTCGAGAACAACAACTCGTTAATTTTTTTTAGTATTCAAGATAATAGAATATAGTGTTACTAGTTACAGTCGAACTTCTCTCAACAAGCTTACTAATCATTTGCCCAATGAATAATCATTAAGTACAACCCTTTTTCCCACGGAAAACAATGTAAAAAAAAAAAAAAAAGTTTTATTTTTGATGTCATTTTTCTTAGCGTAAGTCATTGATATAGACCGGTCATATGTGCATGCTAGACCAGTCACAGTATTTAAGAAAAAACATTAAAAGAAGTTCTTCTGCATTTAGAAATAAAGAACAAATCATGTATTTTTGTCTGTTTATTTGGAGATTTAGATTGTAAAAAAACACGGTTATTTATTTTCTTTCCTAAAGAGTACAAAAAAAGATTTTTAAAAAATTGTTTATTTTGCACAATCTAAATCTAAGAATGTTTGTGATATTATATTGTACTAGCATGATTCTAATGTGTTTGTTTTATATAATTGTGTGCCATTGTGTGAATTTATTTTTATTAATATTTAATCAATTTTATATTATAACATTCCAAATTGTTAAATTAGAAACAGATTTAGTAAACTTAATGCATTTTTTTCAATAGATATAGGATGAAGATGTCAATCATATTCCATTTACTGAATTTAACAGGATGAAGATGTCAATCATATTCCATTTACTGAATTTAACGTTTTTTGTAACGCATTTCGCTGTGGAATGGACAATTGATTTCTCTAAGATTTTCCAATGGCCAAGATTTATAGACTAATCTAGAAGTTTTATACCATTTTTTTTCCACATCAATTTTACAGAACCCTTTCTTATTTTTATGATCTAATAGACCCCTTGCAGTTCCTCGTAGAACCCTGGGGGTGGATAGGACCACTTAGGGAACCACAGATTATACCAATGAGAATATTACAGATCGATACAAACATTTGAATTACACATTTTTTATTGGAAATGGTACCCAAGGTAGAAAAACTCGCTTCTCTCACCTGGGAAAAGCTGTTTTACATGTTTTACCTAGGCGGACCAAAATTCTCGCTGAAACTCTCTTCTGCCCGTGCTTCTTCAGCACTTCGTCAATTATCAGGCGAACTAGCTCGTCCCGGTCCCGTGTTGTAAGCTCTTCAGCAGTTTCGTGCTTAGTTTTCAAATGCTTATATTTTTGAACTTATCGCCTTTAGCAGTGCATTAGGTGACACAGCTGTTGGTTCCTCATTACTATCTAGATGGACAATTCCAGCAACATCCACAGATTGTACCGCGTCAATACTTGATGTGAATTTATACTCTGCAAAGTGATGTTTTATCAGCTGCTGTGAATCTTCATTGGAGCATAAAAAACTTGACAGCGATGGGCTCTGATCGCTTGGGTTATGCTTAATGAGCTGAGGATTATTGCGTGACAGCTCAGAGAGGCTTAGAAGTGGGAGATTGGTTTTTTCAAAATTAGAGCACTCAATATCAATAACTTGCGATGTCTGATGACAGTGATGAGAGACACTGGCGATTGAAGAGGTCCCTGGGGCGCTTTGAGATGGGTAGGACGCAGTGTATTTTTGAAATGGTTCAGGAACGTTCAGCGTAGCCTGATCCAAAAAGTTTTCCATATAGGTGTGACAATCCTGCATTAAATAAGAAGAATTCCATATCCATGTTTTTGACTGATGCTCGACATACACTTTTCACTACTCGAAAATGACGTTTTAAAATATGTTTTTGTAACGAAAACGGCATGTATGGAGACACACACACAAAATTTACTATTTAAGTACTAAAAAGAAGTTAGAACAAAGGATGTACGACTATCTGAACCAACACATCCGCACAAACGTAAAATTATTCCTCAGCGTGCGCAAGCCATAGGCCATAGATAATAATATACCTACTGATGACTAAAAATAAAAATGGAAATGGTTTAAGAAGTGTGTTCCACATGTCTTACAGTTAATTAACATCCCTTAACACGCTCAGTTAGTTGGGGAAATAGTGATTTTTTTTTTATGAATGCTCTAGTTGGGGAAAACATTTTTTTTTATGAATGCTCTAGTTGGGGAAAACATTTTTTTTTATGAATCTGGGCTCACCCAATACACATTTTTGACATCTATAACCGAGAGCAAAATTTGTTTTGTGAAAAAGGCTGATGGTCGGCACCAGGGATTGAACCCGCTTCTTTCAGAACAAAAATTGGCCACTGAACCATTAGGCTACCAATTATTTTAAACAATGCATTGATATCTTCACCCTATTTAAGTATTCATAAGTACATTTTTCTTTAGAGAAAATATGTTTTGTTCAAAAATATTTGAGTGCAATCTAAAATTTTAAGATATTTTCATAATTCAACAAAATTTAATATTTTGCCAGTTATTGTGTCAGCCAATTTTGTCTTGATTTTATTGTTTTAACAAATGATTTTATATGATGTTATTTTGTGTTTTATTTTATATTGTATATATTTTAAAAAGTGTGATGTTTTATTATTTTATTTGATGAAATATTTGATTATTATTTTATATTAAAATTTAATCAATATTTTAAAATTTACTGCCTTGTTTTTATTCTCGAGGATTATAGTCAAAACATTATCCTGTTCTAAGTTATGTAAGTATCAACAATGGATAGGCCCTTCAGCCTGTTATACTCTATTCCTGGAGAGAACGACCACAAAATATATAATATAAATTATTATTTATTCATCATTGACATTTGACTGACAAGCATTTTTATTGGATCAAAGTGCAACGACCTGCCTCTAATTGCACCAAAAGTTTCAAATAAGTCTATTTTATAGGTCGTTATGGTATGCACTGTAGTATACAGTAACGAATGAGGGCAGTAGGGAATTGTGATTTTTTGAAGCATAATGGAAAAGGTCTTGGAAAAAACACTATTGAGGAAATTGTAATGTTGGAGAAAATTTAAATGGTTCCGGAGTTATTACAGAAATACCATGGCAACAGATATGAAATTCATAGGACCAATAATTGGGTATTACTATTATTTGAAACTTGATATATGGATGTTGGTTGATTTAAGTAAATAAAAGCCAATTTGTATATTTAAAACATCAATCATTATACACATACATTGGTTATACTAAAAAAAAAAACTAAAAAAAGTATTTAATATCCTCAATATTCCAAAATAGAGCTTGATGGATATCAATAATTAATTATGATAGAACTTGTTACATAAGAACAACAATAATTATTGTTTTTCTCTTCCTCTTCCATTATTATGACTAAATATAAATGAAGATCATAAATTTGGGATAAAAGTAAATAAATAGATTGAAAATTTTAAAACAAATAATGAGGGTTGTAAAACTGACGAATCTGACAAAAAATGATTCTGATAAAAATTATTAGGTATATCAGGGGTTCCCAATCTTTTTTAACCCACGGCGCACTTGCAAGTTTAGTATTTTGTCACGGCGCCATACTTTAGTAAGCTGTTTGGATTCCATTATGGGCAGTGGCGTACCGAGGGGGCGGAGGGGCGGACCGCCCCGGGCGCCTCTATTAGTAGGGCGGCAAAATATGCTCGCGCAATACCATACATAGGGTTGCCAGATGTCCGGTTTTCGTTATGCTTGTCCCGTCAAGAAAATCTCGATAAACCGGACAGAAGAATGTCCTGTTATGAAATTCTCGTTTCCAGATACCAAATATTAGAAATGACCTTTTTTTTTAGAAAAAGCTATGTTTCAAGATACCAAACCTCCCCACCCAGTCCTGTTTTTTTTATTTCAATGTATATACTTAGTGGGGGCGCCAAAGGGTTTGGTTCCCGCCCCGGGCGCCAATAACCCACGGAACGCCACTGATTATGGGACGCAGTGACGGCGGCCTCCATGGAGGCTGCAGGCTAGTATACAAATAAAAAGCTGTTTGGAAAAGATATACTTAATCCATATTTATACAATTTGCGGCCAAGCAATCTTGACCCTTGACTTGATTCAGTTTTTTTATTCAAACTGCAGTTTCTTTCTAAACACCGCAGTTCCCTCCGATAGTTTCAGAATATGCGTGTTGTTGCCTTGTAATGAAAGATTCAAATTATTCAGTTTACAAATATATCGCAGAAGTACTTACGCATGTTTTACGGAAAAATCTGGTTCAGTAAAATATGTAGTAAAAGTGCGAATTTCGGTGTGTAATTCGATCTCAAAATATTAATTGTTGCTTTATAGGTACACGCGAATATTTTTGGTTTCGAATAGTGATCGGTGGCTTCGAATAATGGTAGAGGATCGACTCACGGCGCCCCTCTTCAATTTTTCACTTTCAAGGCGCACACATTGGGAACCCCTGAGATATATTATTCTTGAGGAATGAAGATTTTTTTTAGTAATTTTTTTTTTATTATTATAGACCTCCACCCTCCACCCGGACTCGAGTGATTTTGGTTTTAGTAATTTACATACTCACTTTGTCTGTATCTTTTGTATTTCGCGGGAAATTTTAGAAGAATGGCAACATTATAAAATAAAAGTTGACGAAAAAATATATTACAAAAGATATTTAGTTAATGGTTAAATACATTTTTTATTTCAATCAATAAAATGAATTGGTATTTAAAATTTCAATTAATATATCATTCATTCAATGGGAAGTTTTCTGGGGAGCTTCCGATAATACACACTAGGTGGCATAACTTCTAATCAGGTCTATTGTCAAATTCAGTGCTGCCAACGTAGAGATGTTTTTATTCCTTTTTCTGCCACTAGAGGCGCCCTCGCTAACCCGGTCTATGGTAAATGTCAAATTAACGTTTATAATCTCAATATCTACATATGTATTATATATTATATAATATTAATACGTGAAGGAAAAAGTTTGAAAAAAAAAATATTTTTAAATATGCCTTCAACATACTGTTGCGTGCCGTTTTGCAAAAACAAGGGAACACATCTTTTTCCAAAGGATAAAACCTTGATGTCAAAGTGGTTACATGCTATTAAACATGAAAATTGGAAACCTTCACTTAGCTCAGTTGTTTGCAAGGATCATTTATTTTCAATCAAATGACTATTTCAAGGAAACTTTGAATTGTAAGTATAATGTGTATTATGAATATTTAGAAAAATCTTATTATAAAAATCATACTAACCTTCCTACTAATACGGCCTTTTTCCCACAAACCTTCGCATTACGTCTTTTTAATTCTTTTTTTAACTGATTTATAGACCATTCTCCGTAATTTCTATTCATTTTTAAATTATTTCTAAACGCAATGGTAAAAATAACAAAAATACAGTCTCAAACTGATAAATCTCCGAACGTATTTATGTTTTAATAACCAGCTGTCATATTATTATAATATTTAGATGAGAAGCGCTGCTACCCAGTATATTATTATATTCTCTATGCTGCTACCTACCAAATGGCAGTAAATCGGCCCCGTTGGCCACACTGAATTTGACAATAGACCGGATTAGCTAGGGCGCCCCTAGCGGCACACAAGGGAAGAAAAACTTCCCATTAACATGTAATTGTTTTCCTAACTTTTCTATACTTTGAACATTTTAGATTTTTTTATTATGGCGACACCAATTGCAAATGACGTTTCTGTACGAAGTATTTATGTGAATGACAGACAATTTATTTTGTGAAAAGTTGCGCGAGTAGTTTGTGTAAAAGGCTGTGTTCTGAACTGTTTTTATGATTTATTTGTGATAAACTAATTAGAATATTAAATTTATTATGTGGAGAAAGAACTTCTGTAGAATCTTTTTATATAAAATTTTTCTATTGTGATTGATTGACAAATTTTCAACAGTGTTGTTTTTCCCTCTTTCTACTAAGTAATTAAGAAAGAAAACATGTATTCATTTGAGGGAGATTTTAGGAGAAGGCCACAGCAGAATCTTGCGGGAGCCAGCGCTAGACACACATTAACAAGAGATGAATTATTAAAACAAGCTCAACAAGAAAGGATTAAAAGAGAGGTTCATAACAAACACAAAATTAGCCTATATTCATACAGTTTCTGTTGTAAAAAACATCATTGTCCTAGACACATTGTCATTATTAGCGATGGATAAATGTGTCATGAAAAGAATAAATATTACATTTCTCAATTATGGATGGAACACAAGCTGCTTCCCCAAATCATTCATGTTGTTATTATTGACTAGTTCTAGAGACTTCTATCCTGATATGATTAATTTATATGAACAGTGTTGCCACCATTCTGGGTTTGACCCGGATAGTCCAGGCATTGCATCATTCATTCTGGTGTTTGGGCGAAACCTAAAAATGTTCGAATTGTATCTACTCAGAGACCTGTTTTTTGTTCAGCAAATTTAATGTTTTTGGATATAAAATTACTTTTTGTTTGTTCGTCAATCTTATATTCTAGCTTGTGTGCGGGTCGGAAATTCTCCAAAAATGGCAACACTGTATATGAATATAGGCAATCGTTAAATTTCGAACTTCTTACCAAGTTGTAATTATATACCATTTTTATTTTTCATTTTCCAGGAACACAGAAAAAGGCTAAACAGTACAATAAAAATACAGGCTTATGTCCGCAGCTTTATCACGAGAGTAAGGTGTAAAGCCTTTGAGAGACGGCGATTTGAAAACATAGTCAATAAATCATCTCCCATCAATGAAGTAGATTTAATTTTTTTGATACGGCAACTCTTATTTTTTTATAATCAACAGGAAGACTCTTCTAGACTGGTATGGAGCCTTTTGTAACTTTGCTTACTTTGTAACCTATTTTTACCCAATATATCAATTATATTCAAAGTCTCGTCACTAAATATTAATAAATGTCATTTTTGTTCAATCGATGATCTCTGCTGTACTTAACATTATTTACATGAATTGAATCATTGCGTCTAACTTGACACACTACAAAATTATTTTTCAATTCTGTAATCAAAAACTATGATAGTTTTGGTGCTTCGTGTGATTTATTTCCACTGGACAAAGCAATACTTATTGGTGATTCGGGTCAACAATTTAAACGCTGAAATGTCTTAGTAAGGTTGACATCTTAACACTATGGTGGTGATAGATTTTTTCGGTTTTTTTGTGCCTTTTTACATATTAAAATTTAGTCAGAATTAACTCTCAAAATACTCTGCAAGTATTGAGAAAACTCTATGACATGTTTTTAAATATTTGATTTTATTTCAGATATTAATATCACAACAACTATTGAAACAGTGGACCAAAGTGTTGCAAAATGGAGGATCGTATTTTCAAATTAAAAGATTATTAGCTCTGCATTTGAAGTTGTTAAATTCACAAAAAGCTGATGTGAGTCATTGTTTTGTTTTATTACAATTTTTTTCTCAGAATCAGCCAAATGAATTCATTACTCTAGTTGTTATGAAAGTTCAACTCTTCATAAGGCAAAATAGTTCTTACAAAAGGAGAATTGATTGATTGATGCAATTTATTAAAATTTTTACTAATCGAAATTGCTGTAATTTCCAGGGTAGAGATTCACTAGCAGTTCCTTTAAGAATGCTGGAAGTATTTACGTCAATAGATACTGTGAAAGATGTAATGTCGCCCGATGTAGGAGTCACGACTATAGCAGATACCTTGCTCTACCTAATACGAAGAGGTGAGATGAAATACAATTTGTTTGTGTCCTTGATGTTATAAAGAATCAGTTATTTAAATGAGATATATTTTGACATTTGGCAGGCTACTACAAAGAGATCCGGACTCTACTGGAGAGCAGGACTCCGTCCTTGTACGGTCCATCACCCAACGCACCAACGCCCCTGGCCGGATCACTGTTTGAACTTCTGCTTAGACCATTTCCGTTTATTGAGTCACTCGAATTGTCTGATTATAGGTGAATATTCTAAATTAATGTCTTTCGTAATGTTTTAATGCTCTTTTCATTTTTGGCTATCTTCATCTTGGACTATCTAGAGCAGTGGTCCTTAACCTTTTTTGAGGCACTGAACCTCACCAGTTTCATATGCAAATTCACTGAACCCTTCTAAATTTGAAGAGTTCAGTTATAAGTTCTTAATATGAGTTGAGTGTGTGTCTTGACCTCCGCCAAACCCACGAGATTGACTAACCGAACCACTGGTGTTCCATCGAACCCAGGTTAAGAACCACTGATCTGAAGCCTTAAGAAACTTTCTAGCATTGGATATTTTTATGATGGGTGATTAGGTAAACTTTGCACATTAATTAATTCGAGTACCTACCTAATTTTTTAATTCAAATTTGGAACAATGAGTGAGCGGAACGAGTGCTAGACGCAATCTAATGCGTGGTGTGGAAGTCGCGGCTCACAATAAAATGTAAGAACTAGACTTCCGGGTCAACAACTTTAATTCTAAAAAAACAACTGCATTAGGATTTGCTAGTTTAAATGAAACCATATTAATGAAAGGAAAAATTTGAATTTGAAGAAGAACTATAGTTATTTATTCTATAAAACAATTTATTTGTTTCCAGTGATACAGTTTTGAGAGAGTTTGCCAAGAGTTTGTTATGTTGGGAATTCACGGAGGTTGTTAAGATGTACATATTCCCCGCACTGAAAATCAACAGCCTGTTCCCATACACTGGTCTGGTAAGGAGTTTGAGATGTGACGGAGACTCCAATCCTCCCGTGCCCTTCACCATCTGGCTGCTGTACAGCGTCCTCTATCTTCAGCCACCAGACTTTGGTAAGATTCCCATTTAAACAGGTTCTTCTTTACCAAGCATTTATTTATCTATAATCCTATCCTTTTTCTGAGATAACTTCGGTTGTAAATCATTTTTCTATCTATCTCACTCGGTCTTATGAACAGATGTAAGACAGTAATTACTATTACTATGTTTGCCCATAAGACCGAGTGAGATAGATAGAAAATGATTTACAACCAAAGTAATCTCGGAAAATCATAGCTGACTAGCCCGTCAGGATCGAATCATAGCTGACTAACCCGTCAAACTTTGACACAATCCAGAATAATTTAATTCAGCTAATAAGTTCACACAACACGTACTAATTCTGAGATGGGACGAAGTTCGATAGTTTGTAATAAAAATATTGCTGTTACGATTTTGTAACTTGAATTTTTTGCAAGAGACGAAGGTGTAGTACTCACACGTTAATTTAGTTATAAAGTATTCTAGGAAAACATTTGATCGTAACTATTTTGTTATGGAGATTACCTACTATATTTTTATTAACTTGAAATTTTAGTTGTGTAGTACAAATTTTAGTATATTTGAAACTTTCTGAATAGTTCAGAATACAATAACAAAGCATTCTTTTAAAACCTATAGCTATCTTTAAGCATACTTAATTGATTTGAATGAAGAATACATTACTTGCTTAAATTATATTTACCTACATGAAATGAAAATGCAATATTATTTATCATGATTGCATAAAGGTGTTGTCGTCAAATATTGTGTTGATGATGATTTGACAGAAATTTAAAATGTTTTATATTAAAATTACTCTTTTTCTTTCCACAGTTCAATCTGTTTGCGGTGCGAAAAATACAAACTTCTTCTGGAATCAGCAAATGACGAACTATTTAGAATTAATATCCAAACTGACGGAGAATCTTTGTTATAAAATTTTGAAAAGTCCCAGCGACAACGTGTATCCTTTCAATACCCAGTCGGGCTGCAACGGGGACAGCGACAGTGAGGAAGACGACGATCCCGCTTCTCAGAGAGTGCTGGCCATCCACAACGAGTGTGCGGAGATGTTGAATAGCAACAATAGTGGGATATTGTACATGTGCTCCCAGGCGGGACAGAACGACTGGACGGAGGCTGCTCTGGAGCATATTTGTGGGATATGTCATCACTTGCTGTTGAGCAACAAAGCGGCAATACATTACAAGTGAGTAAAGAAGAAGAAAAGAATAATAAAAAAGACTACTTTGTGTAAATGCAGTAGAGATGAGGAATATGTGGGAAGACTGTGGGACATGGACTGGAATGAGAATATTAGGAAGGAATGTGGTAGAGTTGTAACAAAGATGAGAGTTAATAGTTTGAGCATATCGAAAGAATGGATGCAAATAGAATAACAAGAAAAGATTATGGTAGGCATGGTTTACAGCGAATAACGTGGATCAAACACATTGATTCCGTTCTCAAGGAAGGCCAAATCAGAAGCAAGAGAAATAGCAGAAGTTGTATGAGAAATGGTATGTTGGTGAAAGAAGTGTGCATGGACAGGAAAGAGTGGAGGTCTGTTTGCTCAGCCTACCCATTTAGGAACACAGCGTGATGGTAAAAAAAAAGGATGGTACTTTTAGTGGTTTAATTTAAAGACCACCATCTCCATATTTTGGTTTAGTTTGTTCACGTTCCTACATTGAAAAGGAACTCTACTTAAAATTAAATAGTTCATAATAATATATCTATTTTTTACCCATTCCGACCCAAAACTGTTGAATTGACAGACTGTCTAAATATTTTTTTTTATTTACAGACTAACTTACACATTAGCTTTTAAACAATGGTTCCTACGTTCGTTGTTGTCATGGGCGAGTAACTTAGAAGTAAGCTCGACGACCAGCAACAACCCTGGTCCGTCAACTTCCACCATCTCCAACAATCGCGGAGGAACACTTTTGGCTGACTTGTCTCAAGGAATAGGAACCAGAGCTGGCAGATTGCTTCCTCCGTTGGCGACGTTTTGTTCTTTATATTCTTTGCTTCTGGCGACACTTCACGACGAGGAATTTGTTAGCAATACCGATGATAGTACCATAACAGGTAATTGAATTTTTGTCTTTCTTTTGTATAAATATCAACTCATGGCATTCTGTCTTTCTGTGTAGTTGATAGATTCTATAAAGAACCTTTGGAAGAATAGCAGCATGCTTGGCAGTTTTTAATATACATTATTTTAGTTAAAAAAAACATTATTTTTAAATATTTCTGACATTTTTAACCCATTGGAATCAGAATCGGTAACATATACCGACTATCAAAAAAGTGCCAAAAATCACAATCGGTAAAACATGCCGACACCTGTGATTTTTTTTTTCATTTCACTGCATACCACTGACATCTGTGTGCGTAAAAGTATAACTGGCCGATGGCTGAGAGTCAAAACTTCTCATTTTTATATTCAGTTTGTTGAGTTTGGAGAGGAAATAAGATCATTATCATAGTTTAATTACTTTACTATTTCATTATTTCAGATGTGTCTTCCAGTACGGGGAATAGTTCTATAGTAACTCAAGCCTTTTCATTCTCCGAGCTGGGACCTCTGTGTGTACTCTTACGACAGGTGTGCACGGGGCTCATAGAGTTGGCTTTTCCCGAGCAGAGACCCAATGTCGGGCAGGATTATAAGTAAGATGCATTTGCATATTGTTTGATGGTATCATTTAAGAAAATTTGAGCATTGCTTAATTTTTGTTGATGTTTTAGAAGTGCTGTGTTTTCAAGTGACGCTCAAAAATCAAAAGGTGGGGCGCAGTTTCATCATCAGACTGCTGTATGGGCTCATCTTTTCAAGGTATGAAGAACCTTCTAACAATAGCAAACACAACAAAATAACAAATAATGAAATTGACTAAGGGAAATGGAGATCAATTTTTATCTATATATGAATATGTGAAGCAAAAACTTTATACCCCTTTTTACTAAAATTGCGCAGGTGGAGGAATATGAATTTATAGTTTATATAGAGAAGGAGTGGCGAATGCTAATGTTTTTTATAAAAAATACATTAAATCAATGAAAAAAGCATTACGAAAACTACTGTAATGTTAAGTAGGTATTTGATACTCACCCACTATGATGTATTTGACATTGACACAGATGCATATATCTTTTGATTATCTGTGTTCAAATTGAGAATAGATTAATATTGTTTGTCTTTAATATTAATAGAAAAAAACTTTGTACATATCAACATTTCAAATATGACATATCCATGTCTTCGAAAGAAATTGTGAAATAGCGCCCGAATAGCGCTCGAAATAGAGAATATATCCAATATATCACTAAGTTATGGTTGAACTTCAACCTCTGTGAGTCCACTGGTATATAGATATTCATTCTTAAATATGATAATTTCTAGTAAAATACATTTCAAAGTAATTAAAGTATAACTTTTTATTACAAAATTGCCAGGTTTCCGTAAGGCTCCTAAGACAGCTACACACGAGGGATCAGCGATTGCACTTTACGTCCGGCGAGAGCGAGTGGTGCATGGGAAGTGGCACGGGACCCGCGTTACCACTTCTAGCGGATAGGCCCCATCATTTACTGCACCCAAGGAGGAACCATAGGCTACGACTTTACCGACCTTTTGCTGCATTTTCCGCACTCACCAGGGAGGACTGTGGTATGTTAAAGATGATGATGTGAAATTTTATTTTGGTTCTATAAAAATATTACATGGATCAAGAAGAATTTTTAACTATATGTGAACAGTTTAAAATTGGATATAAGTTGGATATGTATGAGGTGCTTGGTAGTTGGTACAGTCGATGGCTTTCATATGTACAGGTTGCAGGTTCAAATCCTGTTGCCAACCATTCCCACTTTCACAACACCAGCTTTGCTTTGTGTGAAAGATGTTGTAATTTGTTTGTGTTCACTTTGAGTGAGCCCAGATTTATCATTATCATTTTTATTAAAAAAAAATAGTGGTACTGTACATTTATAACCTTTAATTTTCACCCATTGAATCATATTGGTATAGAAATATCTAATTGAATATTTTATATATTTTATTTTGAATAGATGTCAGTGGATGTTTAAATTATTTTAATATTTAAAACTATGTAATAATGAAACATTTTTTTATGATTACATATATTCATTAACTGCATGTTCATTCACACAAACATAATGGAACACTAATATATCCATTTTTTTCTCTTGCTTTTGTCAACAAAAAATAATTTCATGCAATTTTTAATAGATTCAACGTAGTTGCACTTACAATAAATTTTATGATCTGGAGTGCTTTCGTCAATCTCATGTGATGACAATATCAAAAGATTGATTGATAATCTCAATACGAGATTGACGAAAGAACAAACTTTTAGAACACGACTTTTTTTCTCTTTTACTTTAGCATATTAGCATTAGGAATCGATGAAGTTTCTATGTTACTTTTATCTCAAAAATTATATTTTCAATGGTTTTAGAGGACGGTCCACCTTTGACGACCAAGGAAGTGCGGACGTTGACAATACTCAAAGAAATACCGTTCGTTGTGCCTTTTTCTCAGAGAGTTCTGATCTTCCAAGGGCTAATTATGAAGTGAGTAGTTTCATTCAGTTGAATTGAACAAAACAAATAAATCAAAGTGCCAAAAAATTTATTTATTTATTTATCAGATCAACGGCCAAAGCCTTTTACAGAAATATTTATAAATATTGTTAACAATTAGTATCAGGTTCACATTAAAAAACAATTGAGTATTAACATTAACATCCATCCTTCAAATAATAACAATAAACAAATGGATTTCAAAATAGTTACATAACAGTTGGGAAATAAAATCATAAAAACTATAAGCACAATAGGCATCACAATAAAAATGATAAAAAAATATCTACAAAATAAAATATAGTAGTTAAATTCAATTATTATTCTCTTAAATATGGAAAAATTCCAGCACAGGTACACTATTTAATTACAGTGGACCAAAATAATTAACAAATGAGAAAACAACCAAACAAGATTCAACCATATTTTATATGGAAGCATTATAATAGGTAGATAATTTCGTATGCCATCATTAAAATAAATAAAACTACTAATGGATAAATCAAAATTTACAATTATTAGTGCATTTCATCCATCACAACACATTTAGTATAGAGTAAAAATAAGAGGAAAGGCAATAAGATAGATTCTAAATTCTTAATATAGAAGCATTCATAAGTACATACATTCGAGCTTCATTCATTAGGTATTCTTTAAAATCAAACACTTGGCATGACAAACAATAATAATTCTAGTGGCAATACACAACGCACAACTTCTGAACTGGCTGGTAATAAACGGCGACAGCCATGTATGTGACAGCAGTGGCATTTGAATTGAAAACAAACGTCGGCCATTGCTTAACTGTTATGCTTCACAAAAATCATTACTTAAAGATGAGTTAGTTGCCTGAGATAACAACAATATAATTGTTCATTTACGCATGCTTGAGTGGCTGTCATGATAAACGGATGTGAGTGAGAATGCGTATGTGACAGAGTGTAAAATTAGGACTACGTTAGAAAGTCAGGTTTTGGTGACCTGTGTTCAATGGACTATTTTGTGGGTTATGTTTGTAAACTGTCCATTCGCTCTGTAATAAACTGTCTATTCACAAATACTTGTCCTGTAACAAGTCACATGAATTATTTTCAGAGATAAACAAGAACATCAGGGTGACTTGGTCAGCTTTCTCCAGGGCCCCAGCATCCATGTCATGATCAGGAGGTCTCACCTTTACGAAGATGCCTTCGACAAGCTAAGTCCACAAAATGGTAATTACTCAGACTGATACCCCAATTCCCTATCAGATCCGCTTCAACCGATCCGAGCAATATTGCTCATGAAATCGTTCGAAGTGAATATAGCTTCAAGTGATTTCAAACTAATGATTTCCCCATGTCAAAATTAACACCATGGCCGCCAAATTTCTTTTTCTCAAACAAATTCATCTTGATCAAGAAGTATAACCACGTATCTTTTATGAAAACAAGAGCAAAATCATATTTTCACTGAAAATAAAAACTTATTTTATTTTGAATGTTGTATTTAAGAGAGGTTTGTGTATCTTAGATAAAATTGATATGAGTAGTTTTGACATAAAAGTGATAGAAGAATACATCTTCTTATATATAAAAATGGAGAGCTATTTCCCGATGTCATCGCATCACACCTAAACAGCTGGACCAAATTCGCTTATTCTTTTTTTGTCGTGTAGGCTTTTATCAGGAGAATGTCCTTTTAGAAGAAAAAAATTAAGAAAAATGCATGGAAAATTAGAAAATTAAAGAAAACTCTACGTAGACAACCTTATTAGTACTTTTTACCTCATAATTTTTATTCCAATTTTGAAATTTTGACAGAATTTGTCAATTAGTGCGACTGACAGAATGTGGATGGAATATGGTGTAAAACGAACGCATCGGTCGGAATTACATTGGTCAAATAATTAATTCATCACCATACAAATTCGAATTCAATATTCATAGTTAGGAACACATGACAACGTCTGTCGGGAAAGCTAGTTATAATTTAATTGATATAATATCAGATTGGCCAAAATCACTCGATATCGGGTGGAAGGCCTCAACAAAAAAAAAAAAATAATAATAATATCAGATGATAATGTTTTGTTGGAAATCGTTTCAGAACCCGACCTACGTCTCAAAATGCGTGTTCAACTGATGAACGAAGCTGGATTGGAAGAAGCGGGTGTCGACGGAGGAGGTGTGTTCAGAGAGTTCCTCTCCGAATTGTTACGCACAGCGTGTGATCCAAACAGAGGCTTCTTTAGGCTAACTCGGGACAACACCTTATACCCTAATCCAGCTGTACATCTTTTAGTAGAAAATTTTCAACAGCATTATTATTTCATAGGAAGGATGTTAGGAAAAGTAAGAATTTTTTATTTCTATTGTTTTATAAAAAGTTTGAAAAAGGAATTGTAAGTAGAAAAGTGACTGGCAGGCGGCTAACCCAAAGAAAACTAGTGCCTTATGCACATAATCCTGTCACCATCAATGATGTATGGATGTGACACATGGACTGGACAATAAAAGTATAGTAGAGATGAGAGCTCTATGAAGAATGTTTGGAAAGAGTCTGTGGGAATCGAAAAGGAATGGGAATACTAGTAAAAATGTGAGCCTTGTAATTATGTTGACAGTTAACAAGCTGAGGTGGTTTGGACATGTAGAAAGAATTAATGCTAATTGAATAGATTTTCACTTTAAACAAACTTTAATCGCTCATTTTCTTGTTTATTTTTCTAGGCTTTATACGAAGGTCTCCTCGTTGAATTACCGCTGGCTGAGTTCTTTTTGCAAGCGCTTGTGGGTGAAGCTGATAGTGGGGAAGCAGACATTCACAGATTGGCTGCTCTGGACGAAAGACTCCATCGCTCGTTGCTACAACTCCGAGCCATGCCACCAGCAGCCGTAGTGGATTTAGGATTAGATTTCACAGTCATGAGTGACGAACTTGGAGAACAGAGGGTAAGATTCGAGTCTTTTTCACCAAAATATTTCCAAATTTATTGATTGTCGTCTCAAGAGTATACTTTCCAAACTCCTTGGTGAAGATGTTTCTTCATATTATTACACACTTGTTCCAATGTTGAAAAAGTTCACATAGCTACCTCTGTACTTATGATCAAACTGATTTTGTAGCATGATTCGTTTTGTTCTAAGAATTTCATTGAGTCGATTTGATTCCCATTTTTGGGAAAACATTGAGTTAAAATCTTAATTGCTTGGTCCATGTGTGGTGTCCTTTCTTATGTACAAACAAGTACCTCAGTGAATGGGATTCAACCATAATGAAAAGACTTGGCTAGGCATCTGTTACGGATACCCAACGATAGTTGGCTGAGAAAATCACTATTCTTTCAAGATCCTCTTGTAATATTTATTGTTCCATCAAAGCAGAGATGAGGGTTTTAAGTATTATCCATTAGAAGTAGCTGGTAGCCTAGTGGTTTAGTCACCACAAACTTTGCTAGTGGAGGGTCGTAGGTTCATTCACAGGTGCTGACCATTGTCCTCTTTCACAACACAAGCTTTAAATAAACACAAGAGTACCTATATGTGTGTTCATTTTGAATAAGCACAGATTCATTTTAAACAAAAAACAATTCAGCTTCTATGTTTGTGTCTAAGTTTTATTAGAATCTTAATTTTTTTTTTTTTATAAAAATGAATCTGTGCTCACTCAAAGTGAACACAAATACACTCTTTGACTCTTTCACAGTAAGCTACTTAAAGCTTGTGTCGTGAAAGAGGAAGATGGTCGGCACCTGGGATCGAACCGACGAACTCCGCATGAAACGGTACGAAAGCCGGCGTCGTAACCACTTCATTTCATTTGATCTCATGTTACAGGTAGAGGAATTAAAACCAGGTGGTTCCAATATTCCCGTGACCGGAGAAAACAGAATAGAATATATCCATTTGGTGGCCGAATGGAAGCTCTCCCGTCAGGTCAGACTGCAAACTGCCGCATGTCGTCAGGGCCTGAACAACGTTGTGCCATTAGCGTGGCTCAGGCTATTCGGTCCCAAAGAACTGAGGTTGCTGGTCTCTGGAGCCGAGACGGCCGTTGATGTTGATGATTTGAAACAACACACTAATTATGGAGGTTGGGAACTCGAATTTTTTTGAAAGTGTTTAAGAGTAGATATTAAGATTCCTATACAAGGGCGAAACTATTTGAAATTGTTTACACAAAAACTAGATTTTCCCGCCGATTGGCTGATTTCAATAACGTTATTGACACGTGTCCATAGTAATCTGTTAAATGCTATTCAATAATCGATGGCTTTAAACGCATGGTATACTGAAGGTCGTGGATTGGAATCCCAATGCCAACCATTTCAACTAGGGATGGGCCAAACTAGTAAATCATTGTAACAGGTATAACTCAACCTGTTACCAAGAAGTATCTGTTATTTTAAAATGTTATTTTTTTACCTACTTATATTAACGCCCCCCCCCCTCATAAACCAAATCAAACAATTCTTTATAATAAATATGTTATTCGTAGGTATAGATAAAAAGTGGCTAGATAATTTTGTTCAACTTTACTTCTATCTATGTATTTCATCATAGATAATAATATAATATATTATACTATTAATAATTAACTCGATGTTTTTACAATGTATGGTAAAAAATACACTGATGATAAGGGCGAAATGAACATAATTATTGTAAATAAATAATACCGTCATTTTATTGTTCATTAAATACATAATTCTAGTAAGAACCTCGATAAGTCAACATTGATAGCTTTTTTCCGTCATATCCATGTTATATCTACCCATATATTTTTAGCATGACCACACTTTGCTTAAAAGCATGACCACACTAAAAAATGACAAGACCTAGCTATGATAGCGCTTCGTGTAGAAGTTACGAACTAAAGCTACACACTACTACTACTACACACACTACAAAACAAATGCGTAAACCTAGTGAAGGTAGTTTCCTCCCCGTGTATTTCATCATATAAATAAAATGTACTAAAGTAAAAGTAGGTACCTATATCAAATGAATACCGCGTACCCGGCTTCAGTGTAGAAAAAATATTGATAGCAATAATACCACTTAAACAAAGTGGCCATTAGTAATGTATCGGACATACTTCATTAGAAGATTATTGTTTAATACCTTTTTTTAAATGGGCCTATCTAACTTTACTTTTTACTGATTTTATTTCGGTTGAAACAGGTAAAATTTTAACAGTTAAGGACGATAACAGGATAACAGCGTTGAGAATTGTACTGGGTAACAAGTACTGTAACAGTTAGTGGATATCTGTTATTGATGGCGGTCTAGTAACATTATCTTTAACAGATAAATTTTTAACAGGTATCGGAGAATGCAATAACAGTTACGTAAACTAGTATGTGCTAAACCGATATTTGGTAACTGTTAAATATTTACCTACACAACACTAATTTCAACTTTCACGACAAAACCCCTTGGTTAGTGTGAAAGATGTCAAAAGTGTATTTGTGTGCACTTGAGCGAACCCAGTTTAATTTTTTTTATAACGATAAACAAAAACAATTAACCATCGTTTCTACTCTACCGTTACCCGCATTTCAATTAACAATGATTGTCACTCTAATTTCTATAGAAAGAAATAATAATCACAAATCAACGCTTTATTATTGCTCTTTAAATAATTACTGATATGTTCTGGAATATTTTTTGGATTTTTTAAGAATTTGATAAATAACAAATGATTATTTTTGTTGCATGAACAGGTGGCTACAGCACGGATCATCCAACCATAAAATATTTCTGGAAAGTGGTTGAGAATTTTACAGACTTGCAGAAGCGGCAACTACTCAAATTTGTCACCAGCTGTTCCAGGCCACCACTTTTAGGATTCAAGGTACGACTCATATCTATACATATAATTTACAAATTTCGTCTGTTACTTGAATATGATATTCGTTATGACTGTCATCGGACAGGCTTAACTTGGTAGTTAAATAATATTTTTTTTCCATAAACACACAATCTTCAAACAATTTTTTTGTATTATTTCAGGATTTGGACCCACCGTTTTGCATCCAACACGCCGGCACGTCGGAGAGACTCCCCTCGGCTTCCACATGTATGAATCTACTCAAACTTCCAGAATTCCACACGGAGAAAACCTTGAAAGAGAAACTTCTTTACGCCATCAACGCCGGGGCTGGATTTGAGCTTAGTTAAATGAAAAAATTCTAAAATTTTATACAATATGTGTATGTACATACCTAGCTACATATTATGCTCAAGGAAATGTGGAGAAGGTCAATTTGGATCTTTACTAAGTGCTGTGCATCTTTGATTTATTAGTGGAATTTGTAGTAATACAAAATTCCTATTATTTTGATAATATGTATGAAAATTTCGATTGAGTCAATGGATTTGTCTAAAATCCTAGATTTCGGAGCAAGTGTGCCCGTGTTCAATTCGAGATAGTGTCCTTGTTTAAATTTTGGTAAATTCTCTGAAGTCTTTCAAATATATCTTGACATTATGATAAGCTACCAATTTATTGATGATAACATTACACTACATAGTGGATTGCCACATTGCAAAGATGAATTTTACACTAATTATTTTCGAAATTTAGATCACTACGGGTTTACAACCGTCTTAACTGTTGTTTCAAATGCTGGTTTAGTGTGATCACTTTACTTATTTAACAATGTTGGTTGGTAGACCAGTGGTATCAGTCAACGACTTTCATACGTACAGCGTATTGGAGGTCATAGGTTCGAATCCCGGTGCCGACCATTTCCACTTTCACAACACAAGCTTTGTTTTATGTGAAAGATGTCAAAAGTGTATTTATTTTTTCACTTTGAGTGAGCCCAGATTCATTTAAAAAAAAAATGTTTTAAAAGTTTTGGTGTTAAAAATAGTTCGATTCATTAGCAATAATAATTAGAGAAATACAATTTTTTAGTTATATCTGATAAAGATTCCAAGACTGAGTAGAAAATAGAAATGTGGAAATTGACCGGAAATTGAACTTAGGACCTCTTGATCAAAAGTCGGTATCTTAGCAACTGCACTGACGTATTGTGACTGCCGTCTCCACAGTTCCTTGCAATCATAATTGTTTGTGACTCATAGATATAAACTAGTGCATAGATCCTCCATCCTGGCGTGTAAGTTATTATAGATGTACAGAATATGTCCTAACATTATTGTGATTTGTATATTCAAGTGTTGTAGATATCCTCATGTTGTCCATATAATACACTCTCATCTTCTAAAACTGTTAACTGTTCGACCAGCCCCCTAATTTGCGAAAAAGTTTACCTCGAACTAAACTTAATAATTTACTTACACGGTGTCGTTTTCCTAAAAAAAACCTTTTTAGGTGAATGAAACAAATTTCAATCATTGTTAAGATTTATTTTCACAATTTGAAGTTCATTCATAAATAAAACTTAAATTGCAGTTTCGTATGTTAAAGAATCGAAAGTATTATCGATTAGGAAAAAGTTTCAAAAATGGCTATTTTGAGAGTGGGCTCTTAATTTTCAAATATTTTTCTAGTTCCAAACATAAACTTTTTAGGGAATTAACCTGTTGTTCTATAATCTAAAACAGATTTTGAATAATACAGTTGTGGAAAAATTTAAATTTGATTTCAACTTAATTTCTTCTCAAAATATCTACTGTTTTTTTTTTTAGTTTTTTAATGTATTTTCTTTTAACTTATAGTTGTATATTTTGCACTGCTTTTAAAAAGTAAAAATGTTTTACAATTATATTTCTTCGGAGAGTTTAGTTCTTAAATTTTAAAACTCCAATACAAATTTTCAAAAAAGCTTAATGTTTTTCATGGTCTATTTTCTTGTAGATCAAATTTAAAATTTTTGTTTTATTTGCTATTTTAAACTAATTCATTTTAATTTGTTTTGTTTGGAATAAAATATTTTCCATATGCTAGAAGGTACCTAAGTTGTTTTCTGAAATTGTAATATGGATTGCAACTATCAAAATTTTAATAAAAATCGCAATGTCTCATTTTTATGTGAAATTATTTTTGAACATAAGTACCAATGCCACCTGCAGAATTCTAATTTTTGTTTTCAAAAATTCAAAGAAGAAAAAACATATTATTTATACCTATGTGAACCATTGACGAAGTTATATAAAAACAATTCCATTCGAAATTGGCTCAAATTTATGAAGACAAAATTTGTGGTTATAATTGAAACGAAATAAAAAGAACTTTTGAACACTTTCCTTCACGACTATTTATGATCACGAAATTTATAGAAACTGTGATCTTGTAGGGTGTTCACCAATCAAACATGTCAGGAAAAACAATCCTACAAAAAAATGCGCAAAAATTTTATATTTGAACCTTGGTCCATAACAAAATTGTTATACTGAATTTGTACTAAAATCTAAACATTTTTGTGTATATAGAATCACTTTTACTTATAAAGAAATCCGTATTTTTTATTTTATATTCAAAATAGTTTATAAAAGTCTAAATTATCATGTGTCTGTATATTTTGTATCCCTTTATTCATTTTTACTTGTCATTAAAATTATTTTTCTATTCTCAGAGCTCATCTTTAAGCTAAGAATACGATAAAGTAGCATAATATGTTGTGACAAATAGAAATGAATATGTTTTTAGTTTGAATGTTGTTTTGTTTGTAGATCAGTACCCCGAGAACCATATTATTGCAGGCAATTTAGGGCATATGCTATTGTTTCCTAGAAAAGCAGACCATCGACTGAATGTCCATTATACAAAAGAAATCTTTTGTTTTATACTTGTTCTTCCATGGATGCTCCCTAGATGGAGCATATGGACTCCACAAGTCCTTGACATGCTGTCCTGTCCCATGCGATCCCCACTGCTTCATCCCAATCGACATGGCCTCTTTGAAGATTGTTTGGTAGGTTCTACTGCTTCTTCTGTTCCTAAGACGGATTAAATCTTCTGTGTGCTTCCTCAAATAATATTGCTAAAGTTTTTGATTTTACCCTTTTTACTAAGTATATAATTTATTTTCAGTGAGCATCTTGTTTACTTCGGTATCCAAGCTACACTAATTGACACTGAACGTCAAGATTACACACTGTCTCTTTCCCGCTTTCATTATTTTACTGTCAGTAGTGAAAGAGATAAATTTAGAATAACTTGTACTTGTCTCAAATAACACTGCATTCGTGGTGGTATATGGCCATTAGTCACTATTAAAAATCACTCTCAAATATAATTGTGTGGAAATATATCATATTGGCAAAATTTTCTAAATGAAGATGAATTTAATTTATTTTTAACAAATTGTTTCATTAAAATAGTTCCACCATGAATGCACATTTTAATTAGTTAATTTTACTTATTTGTAACTCTGGTTACAGAATATATTTTTTTTGCTGTAGTTCTCTCCATTTTATAAAATGGATGTATAAAATTTGATAATAGAATGAGCAGTTGTTTTTGGTTCATATATTTTATATAATCATTTGTTTTTATTTTGTGTTTTTTAGTTTAAGATTCGGGCTATTCTGAACTGCCAATAATTTCTATTAGTGTATCGTCCAAAATCTTCAGAAACACATTTTTTTCCCAAATGTTTGAAATCATATCAGTGTGAGTATTTTCCAGCTATTTTGTTTCTGTAATAATGTTATCGAATAATTCTTGGTCTGACGATCCGGACTCGGAAAGCAAGTATCGAATAATATTAAAAAACTTTGCTTTTAAATTATTGTAATTTTATTTTCATAGATTATTTCTTATTTACGTACATTTTCAGTAAATCAAGCTCTGTGTGTTAATTTTATACAACAAATATTTACAACTAATATTTTAGAAGCTGTGATTTAATTGTATCTATGACATACAGTTTTAGAACAATCTGAATGTTGTTAATTAATTTTAAAAAGAAAAATAAATAATAAAGTTGAATAATGTTTTTTTTTTTGTTGTCCATTAATACGGTGACTTGCCAACTTCCTTCTCATGTTTTAGTCTGAAAATGTGCAAGTAAGTAAAAAACAGAGAACTGTACAGAGGATAGTGTAGCAGCTCATATCAAGCTTGAGATGGGCTGGACACTGCCTGTTGAGAAAATGTTTACCCTTTTCTATGATCCCTCGTATCTTCAGAGGCAATGGCCGCTCCTGTGTCAGACAGTCGGCTTGTTTGAACTGCATCTTTGGACTTCTGAACAACATGCATCTCTGTCAGCTGAAAATGAATATCAGCGAGTCACAGAGCAAATTTCCTTCTCAAGATGGTTGCTGAGCCAGGAGTCGGCAGAGTTTGGTCCATATTTTACTGTGGAGCCCTGTCATCAATGGAGCTCTTTAGAATGACCCTCCATACACGACAACCTCAAAGATTCACATTGCCAATATGCGACAATGTTAAGAAAATGTCCCTCTATCTATGCAAAATTATAATTGGAGAAAAAGATGACCTAAATTGTACCACGACAATTGTAACCACTATTGCCTGGAAGAAACATTAGCAGTCTTCACAACTTTAAGCCAATAAGAAGGAAAAAGACATTTTACTACAGTGTAGTTCATTAAGCTTTTTACTAACTAATCAAATGCCTTAAAATCAGTACACAGGTATTTGCAATAAAGATTGTCTCGGATTCTAACCATACCATATTATTAAACAAATAAAATGTTTGTATAAATGAAAAACTGTAAATTGTTTATAACTTTGATATATTTCATGGTTTTATTTTATATATTTATAAAATTTCATCAAACTAAATTCATTTACAAAAATCAAATTTCATTCTACAGATGTGTACAGGCCAGTGCCTTGAGGAAGTACCTATTTGTTACAAAACAATTTATTTAGCCAAACGTTGCTGGTAGACTTGTTACTTATAAAATTCAATTATGTACATATTTTTATCACTTATTACACAATATGTACACATGTTTTATTACATATAAAAAGAACAGAATTAATTATTATACATATTGTGGTAAGAACATAATTTGTAGATAGGTAAATTTGACAGATTTTACCAAAAATAAATAATTTTTAATTCATACATATAAAAAATTGAATCAATTTTACATTTTTAACACAAGTATTTTCAAAAGATACTGCTTTTAAAATCATTCAGTTATAGTACACAAAAGCAATGTTGTTATTAAACAAAATATTATATGGATATCAAAATGTCATGAATAAGTGCATTGAAATTTAAATAAATTATTTTAGAAAAATGCTGGTTTTAAAAAAAAATTCATATATAAAAAACTGTAAGTCGGGGAAAAAATATTATAAAATGTGAATTCTTAAATGCTCTACTTAAATTGTAGGTTTTCATAAGTTAAAAAAATAGTTAAAATAAATATTAAAAAAAAAATTAAATATTTTACACAATCATTAAAAGTAATAACTACTGTTGAAATTGTAAATAGCAGGAGATTTTTGGTCAAAATAGTAAACATATAAAAACACAATAATTATTATTGACTAATGGATGGAGAGATATTTGTACATGCAACATTCAAACAAATTTGTTGGTAAATCGTGGTCATATACAAGTAACATTATAATATTGTTATATTGACTCTAGCCTTACAAAGTTTTGACGAGTTGATTGAGAATTTATAAAGGGAATTTAAAAGTAATATATTCATGACAAAATAAATGGCAAGCAATCGAGGCGACTTACAAATTAATGAGAATTATGTGATTCATAAGGTACAAACATACAAATAAATTAGATGAATGAAGTTAACACATTGTCAACATGACATAGTATGATAAAATATAGGAACAATTTACATTGAGTTAAAATTAATGGCAGAGGAATTTATTTAAGAAAAAAAAAACAATATTTTTATTCTTATTAAACTATTTTTCATCAGCGTAAAATGTAAATTTGAATGTTTAGACCAAAAATAAAAGAATGAAATGAAAATAAGAGATGAATGATTTGTACTGTTCATAGGCAGGTAGATTTGTTATTGATTTTTTTTTTAATCTATTCCTATAAATTTGTTAAATATTACTTTACATTTACAAATAACTACTTAAGCCTATAATCTCATAGCATGATTAGTTGGTTTGTGCCAGCATCAGTTACCACATCTCTTAACACCATTTATTTATTCCACACACAAATGTACTTTCATACAGAGTGGTATTGCATACATCGGGCGAAACACAAAAGCAAATTCTATTAAAAATGTTGTCATTGAATTTGAATTCATTAACTAATACATTTGGAAATAATGTTCTTATAATCAATAATACCTACTTACAATTAACTAAATAAATTAGATAAAAAAATAATTAAATAATGTCCGTCCACTGAAGCTACACCAGTAGCAAAGAGCACAACACAAAATTCACCAAAACTGTCATAAAACTAGTAATACTAGGCACAGGCACCACTAGTGTCTGGAGGTGTCACTCTCATGCCCAGAGTCTTTCCCACTCTCTCTATGAGTGTCTCTGTCTCTATATCTGTCACGCTCCCTCTCTCTTCTATTATCACTATAACTCCTATCACTATCTCTGTCCTTTCTTCTCTCCTTGTCACGGTCTCTGTTGTCTCTGTCTCGCTCTCTACTATCTCGGTCTCTTACATCTCTATTCCTATCTCTATAATCTCTGTCGTAATAATCGCGATCATACGAATCGCGGTCCCTGTCACGGGATCTATCCCTGTCCCGTTCGCAGTCCCTGGAGCAATAACTTCTCGAGGAATGGCGATTCCCAGACCCTGGCGTGTGCACCTCCACTTTGATGTTGGCTGTGGCTGTCACCTTGGTAGTGATTCCACCACCTGAAGATTTGTTGGTTGGTGTGGATCTTCCAGAATTTGAGTTGGTGTCCGTGTTATATGTGGTGGTCTCTACTACCACTTCTGGTTGCACCACTATCGATTGCAGTGAGGAGTGTGAATGCAATCCAGGTTCTTCGGTGATGGTTGTCAATGAAGACGGACGAGGTCTGGAGTGGTGTGGGGGTGGCGGGGCAGGTCCTGAACTCCTTCTGGTTCTCACAGGAGAACATTTTGGTGAAGGGGTTGAAATACGATCAGGATGTTCCAATGGTATGACCTGTGAAAGTATAGAAAATATATAAAGTTCAAGTTGCTACAAACTAAATAATATATGAACATACTCTTGTTTATTTGTTAATGATAATTTCACATGTCTTACCTCTGCAGCAGGTCCTACAAGAGAGAGCAGCACGGGGAAGAACACCAGACCATTCACAAAGCCAATGGCAATTAAGGCCAACAGAATGCTGAAGAAATATCTGGTGACAAAGTTAAAGTCAGACATAGCCAGCATGATGACAGCCAGTAAAGATGTGAGCGCACCATGGGTGACAGGGGCAAACATGTGCTCCAGGGCCAGGCGGGTGCGGCGGTCACGTCCCCCTATTGATGTCACAAAACTCTGCAATGTTTACACTTCATTTAATAAACATTCATTTTGGTTCAAATAATTAATAGTCAATTGGATATCTGTGAATGACAACTTACCAGACAGATGTGGACAGTAAAGTGAACTCCTATTCCCACAGCCACAATCAGGAGTACTGCAGGGAAGGCAGAGAGATTGATTCCCAGCAATGCCATAGATCCCAGGAGTTGCAGAACCATTGCGCCCAGAGTGATGACCACTAAGATAGCTGCCCAGATGTTGAGAAGTAAAATGCCAACTACTATGAAGATTGCTCCCAAGGCACAAGCTAAAGCCATCACGAGATTTGGCCTTAAATGCAGGTATTGCTCCCAAAATGTAAACGGAATACCAGAGGGGAAATTGGCTAAGCCCTTTGCTTCAAATTTCGCACAAAGGTTTCTCACAGATGTTATCAAATTCTTCATACCTTCAGTGTCACTGAGTCCGTGAAGGTAAAATGGTATCTGTGTGTATACTAGTGGCTGCGACTTGGGGATTTTCAGATCATATTCGGCTTTAGAGTGTATGTACTCTTTTGGTTCTGGTTTCATGTTGGCTTGGGAGGCTATATAGGCTGAGGCATCATTACTGAACCAAGCAGAGAGATAGTTGTAGAAGGCTTTGGGATTGATTATTCCATCCCTGTCCACCAATCTGGCTTGAGTTATTAGATTCTTATCAACAGGATTGTCCAAATAGCCAGTCTGCACAAGCAATTTATAAGCCAATACTGCTTCATCACTAGCATTGCTGTACCATTTTTCTTGTGTTATACATCCTGCCTCATAATCCCTGTCAAAAGCCTTTTGCAAGTCCAACAACCAATCTCTGAACAGTGGTAGCCAAAAATCTGGCAGACCACCATTGTCGTTTTTCATGATATGTGGTATTCTGACGAATGCTTCATGATAATCGTATAGCAACTTCTGATTGGTAGGATACTCAAAATCACCCTGCGTCACAGCGTACATACTGTAAAAGCCAAAGTGTTTCCCTTGTAGGGAGAGAAATTTGTGTTCGTCAGTCCCCTGGGGTACAATGTCAGTCAGCTGCAGACCATCCGTCACTTTGGTGGCGCCCCAAACACTGGCAATGAGAACAGCTATCAAAGTCAGCATGGATAAGACCTGGAAAAAAAAAGATAAGGAAATAAGATACCTATATTATAAAACACAACACCTCTAGATATTGGGTTAGTTGCAAAAGATTTACCTTCACAGCTGGTTTCATCAAGAAGGGAGCGTAATGTATTTTGGCAAACTTTGTAAGACTTAAGCTGAGGCAGATGGGAGATTCTTCCTGGTTGGGGTTTTTATTGGATTCAGGATCTAGAGGCTCCTTACTGCAGTCACGCCATCCATCCTAAAACAAGAATGTGACACTATTATCAAGAATATTCATACATTGATGATGGAATGTTATAACCACATGACAAATACAATATTAACTGACCTTTTCTGCAAGAATCTTTGGTGGTATTGCCCTAGCTGCAACTCGGCCATTATTCGGAGGTAGAAGTTTTCCAGTAGCTGGGATCTTGGGACCTAATCTTGGTCCAGACGGAGCTCCTGGTCCCAAACAGCAGAGCAAATCGGAGCGTCTAGCTGCACGCCGCCTCATATCCAGGGATATCATGGCGGGATACACAAACAGCATGGCGCATAGGTTGAACAAGAGGAGGATGCCAGCCTGAAGATATATGACAGTTATAAGACTGAAATCTATTTGAGTTCCATGTATTGAGGTTTTTATGAGAAAGAGCATTGGCTACATACCTGCAGGGAAAACACTCTTAAAGCTGGAATAGGAATCAGGGCAGCGGCGAAGAATGCGCAGACATTACAGAGAGAAGTCAACAGCACACTGAGGCCAGTTGTCCGAAGAACAGCCGGAGTTTTGGATGAGCAGCCATCTCTATCACCACAAGGACTCTCCGCATAAGCGTGCGTTAGCAGGAACATGTCATCAACACCGAGGCCTAGTGCCAGGAAGGGAACTATCTGCATTGTGGAGGCGTTGAATGGAATACCTGAGGACATGACAGCATTCATTTAAACCAGATATTCTAGAGAATATACTTAAATGGTTGTGTATTGTAAACTGTAGATAGGACTCACCCAACAAGGAGCAGAACCCTAAGCCAGCGATGACCGTCATACACAGCAGCAGCACACCAGCTATGCCCACCCCAGCCTGGGATTTCACCGAGTCCTTCCACTGCACCAGAGACAAGGCTACGTACACCAACTGCAATACATCATTCAAAATGACATTAATATAATGAACAAAATCCAAT
The DNA here is from genome assembly GCA_963576905.1 of Mystacides longicornis. Lineage (NCBI taxonomy): Eukaryota > Metazoa > Arthropoda > Insecta > Trichoptera > Leptoceridae > Mystacides > Mystacides longicornis. The sequence continues at coordinate 33,244,640 of OY756426.1, read as the reverse complement.
ACGAAAAATAATAAGTCAATGTTGGAATGTGTAAATAAACTCACAATGCAGGTGTAGCCAATGGCGATCTTGGGGATGGACAGCTGGGTGAACTTGCCTATGATGTCATTAAGGGTAGCAGAAGAGAAAGCGAAAAACTCGTATGAGTTATTTTCCTTCTCAGTCAGACTCATCTTGTGTACTTCCTGTTGAGAGAGACACCAAATAAGTAACAAGAGAAATAGAAAATATTAATAATGGACATGAAAGGAGTGGTAACTGACCTCGGAGAACTTCCTCTGCCAAGCGTCCAGCACCATGGCGGCCTTCTGGCGGGACCAGCCGATGTCCTTGACCTTGTACTCGTCCTTGGAGTAGTCGTAGAACTCCCTGTCCGTCATGAGTTGCACCACAGTCTGCAGGGCTCTGGCCCACTTGAGGCCGCCACTCTTGTTGTGGATGCCCCCGCCCACTATCAGCTCCTCGGGCCAGTGCATGTACTTGGCGGCTATCCCGTAGCACCCGCCCGACACCTCGGCTGCCACATCTGGGACCTGAACAACACACCACCATACCATTAGTCCACTTCATACTAGCTCTGTGCTACCAATCAGGAACAGGAAGCTAAGACCAACGTCTGCTAAATCACCACACTTCAAACATAGTGGTTCATACGGAGGATGTTGGGCTTGAAAGCAAGGTTGCCATATGGCAAATATTATCGGACAAATATCCGATAATATAGACCTTTGTCAACCAGGAGTGATTTTAAGACGTCTAGAATTTACATGATTTACTCATCAAATAGATCCGGAATTTTGATTCATTGTCCCTATTTGAAGGGGTCTAAGCTAAACATGTTTTATATTTTGAACTCTTCCGAGTGCTCGCATAGGCCTATGGAAATATAAATTAAAAAAAAATAGTACATACTCTAAAAAATAGATAGATACGTTCAGTAACGGCAATGATACCTACTTATTCCTTAGCGTCAAGCAAAATATACGTGAATGCATACGCAATAGAAAAACAGCTATTGTATAATATTACAGGGTAAAAGTATACAAAAGCATTGTAGGTATATCCTAATAGAGATTCTGGGTAAACTTTTATACGAGATTTATTTATATGTGGCAGGTATACATACATATATACGTGTATATAAATAAAAAAAAGAAGAGACCATGAGCCGCGTGCAGCGTGGGTGGCGGGACAATTCAAACAGTCTCTCCTAGCGCCGTCCCGCTCCCACACGTGTGGCTATACGGACGGGGGAGAGTGAGAGGGATGCAGGAGACCGAGGATGAACACAAGGAACAAAACAAGAAGAAAAAAATAAAACTGACAAAAACTTTTGGGTTCCTCATTGTGGTGTGTGCGGCGCGGGGAGCTTCTCCAACTGTGGGGCCTCACACCTACTCATCAATAGAAAAGGGCAACGATACTTGCACACACTGACGGATGACGCGATTCAACGGTCTCTGGAGGTCAAATTGTGAACGACCATAAGAAGAAGAAGATTTGAACACTCGAAGCTTTTCGGTCGTCTTTCACTATACATTACAAAATATAGCGTCCCAGGCTGATTTCATTCATTAGCGACCTCTAAAACCAATTCTCGGACCGTGGTTATGTGTAGTTTCTAATAAAGCATTCACAAACCTAAGAGTTAATTAAAAAAAGAAGTAAATTACAGTCCAGCCCAACTCTACCAATTCACTTTGATGTAGATAAACATGAAATAAATCTGAAATGCAAACATCCGTACTGATTTGATAAAGCTGCAAGTCCAGATTTCTCTATTGAATTCAAATGCCGCGGGTTATGATGGTCCGCTTGGTCAGTAAAGAATAGGATTCGAGTAAGGGAAAGTATGTAATCAATAGGACAATGTAGATCGAACCGTCATATGGACCCAAAATCATGCCCTGTGGAATGACACAAACTATCGATCATTTGACGGAGAAGTGTCCCGTTTGTGCGTCCCGAAAAAAACTAAAACAGATAAAGTAATCCAATGGCTCCGATTTTTTAGGAGTCGGATAAACGACGAAAAAAGATCTTCGTCATTTTTTAGTAAAACCTTTTAAAGCCGGAGAAACGGTTGAACAATCACTGAAGATTAAAAATAAAGTTCTTAAAATGGTAACGTATAAATTTGAAAGTCCCTATAGAGACGTTGGAATGCTTTTTTTATAAAACGGCCACATTATATAAAGGTACGTAGCGTATGAATGAATTATACAAATTAGTACATCAAGATGAACATATCAATTTGACGAAGGTCCCGCAACTTCTAGTAAATACCGAGAAATGCATTATTTTTTATCCCTTCGAGATCAATTTCACATTAATTCAAGATGAAGAGAACAAACTTTTAGTCTCGCTCGTCCATCCGGCATTATGGCGTGTTTTGTCTCGCTCTTGGGTAAAATATAGGGAGCATTATAATATTATTTTTGGGTTTTGAATAAGCCATCAATTTACTTTGACCGCGCTTCTAAACGTCTCAATCTAGGCTGACCGTAATAAAGATGGTGATGGGATGAATCTTGCGTACTAAAAACCAGAAGCCAGATTTTCGGGGTGGGTATCACGACAATTATTATTATTCCTGAACCAATTCAATGAACTCCACCTGATCCACAATTGAACCATTTCAAATCAGTTGATTTAGGATCTTCTGGCGTAGCAAAATACTTTCTTCAATAGAATCGTCAGGTCATAAATAATAAAAAGACTGTGAGACGTTCTATAATAGGCAGAATTGCATGTATACAAAATCTGCCTATCCCGACTAGGAGCCCACAGGACAACAGGTAAGAAAATCTTATTCATCTTCTATTAAAACAGAAGAAGAGGATGAAGCAGATTCTGAGGAATCGCTCTCAATGTCGAAGTCATAAAGACAATATCCCAACTCGGACAAAAACAAATCAAATTTATGACCACTTGAATGGAACTTTTGAAGTGTTCCAGAACAACAAACAACCATTATTATTTCAACACCATGGGACCCTGGAACAATGGACGCCACTGTTGGGACAAAATAGCCCAGTTGTTGATACTGGAGGAAGGTTATAAAAGCAAATTAAACATTCAAGAAAACAAATCGAAGAACGTCGACAAAGGAGAAACACGGGCAAAACAAAGGCAAAGTGAAGGTTGATATATGGGCGTTTGTACTTGAAACTTGTAAAGACATTATTCATTTGTCTTTGGACCCAGTTTTGTTGTTGATTAACATGGCAATAAAAAAAAAACGAGCGCATTGTCGCGACTGGGATCATAACTTTGGCGGGCTAAACAAATAAAAAAGGTAAATTAACTGTCAGGAGAGACCACCGACAATGCGACGACGGTTACAGCTAAAACGGTTTCTCCGAAATTTTGAATAAGTTTTTTGGTTGGACCAAATAATACACGACAATCATTTGCGTCGGGCTTTTCTGCGATTTAGATTATTTAGAACCCAAAATTAGTATTACTGCAAGTTTTGATGGCAAGGATTTTTTGGACAATCGATTATCCATTAATACTGACTGACATTCCCGTTAATTAAACTGAAACGGATCAAATTGTTAGAAATTTCTCTCTCACTATACAGAATATAATATTTCATTAGGAATTAGCAGGCTACATACGAGACAATTTAGGAATACAGGCGGCTACGTAACAAATAACCATTCATGAATAAATCAAATCTTGACATAAATTTGACGTGAACTGCCAGAGTACGAACCAAATCGGGGGAGTAATTTGGACGCGGAATAACAAAAAAATCATCCAAATATGGATCAGAAATTAATGAATCAACGGATCGAAACCAATTTTATTTATTAACATGTGGATTAATCTATGAATCAAAAATGAGATCGATAAATATTTATTGAGTGGCCAGTCAATTCACAAAACTATAATTTATGTACAACTACCTAATCTAGAGTCATATGAAATGAGAGGATAAGAAAGAAATAGAAGTAAGTAAAATTAAATAAGAAGAATTAAGGTAAAACAACAATATGATCGATGGACGCGAACCCTGAAGTGAAGAACAAGAACAGTTTAGGAGCAGGAGTTTATAGAAACCCAAGCAGAACAAAAACAAGTTTGCTTACTGATCTAATAATATTAGGAGTTGAATTAAACCAGTGGTATAGGTTTGAGGGGAATAGACAATGAGGGGAACTGGAGGAGAAAAGCGGCTAGTGTTGAAGATCATCAAAACTTTCTCATTTGCCTACAAAGATCTATGAGATGAGCAATAATTGAGTAGTAACTCAATCCGGATAAGATTGGGTTGTTTTTTATCTGGTTGTACAAATATTTTCGTAATATTAGAAATGGTTGACTAACCTGTTGGGAATTTTTGTTGGGCGCCGTATCCGGACATTGAGGATTTTTTGGGTTCAAACAAGGCTTTTCTTGATAGCCGGTCGAGATTCCAGCTCTCTTCATGATGCCTTCCAATGTTGAGAATGGAAAGTTCTTGTATTCAACTTCCTTGGTTTCTTGAACAATTTTGATCGGATTCAGGTTACTCCAATTCATTCCAATTCCTCGATTTCTAGGTAACAAAAGAATAATAATATTTAACAACTGCCCAATGTTTCATACCACTATAAAAGTGAATGATGGTGAAAATAGTTACGGGATGGTCACTGGATAATCAGGTCCGTGAAGTCTGGATCCCTCCCAAAAGCAATCCAACGGAGTAATTATGGCACAGGGCATAAATAACCTAAATATACTATCTACTGCTTCGAAGTCAAAGTTCATCATGCCCGCGAACGTGCAGATGTCCCTTAGCCTCCAGGAGACGTCAAACAATTGGACAGTCACCGATGTGGCGACACGAAGGGTCCTTTCGTGTGCCAGCAGTGCCTTGACGGTGAGGGCGTTAACCGTGGGGTCCATTGGGGCCTGTATGGTGAGTTGGTGCGTCGTGGGTATTTCTGCTGTGGGTCCTCCATCGTTGCCTCCCAGTACCCTGCTTGTGTAGCGCAGCTCAGCCTCGAGTCTTCCTCCCTCTGAAACAAAACACAACACCAAGGTCAGATATGATGGATGACATCGAACATTGTACAAATCTAGACCTACCCAGGTGAGCACGTCAAAATGGATGAGATATTCTAAAACATCTTTATCAAGAGCCATTGTTACCATCTCATTGTTGTGGATTAAATTGTTCCCAGTATATAATGGTGTGTGAGAGAAGAATGTGGTATGGGGGCTATTATTTGTCATAGAGATCATAAATCATTTTCAATTATTGATCCATAAATCATGGAAGTACATAGACGTTACTACGGAGAATCGGAGTTTCTATATTAAAATCTTAGACCTGTCCTAAATGATTCAGAAAATACGACAGTGTGGCTGCTTATAACAGAATGCAATCTACCATAATTAGCTAACTAGATATTCTTTATTTAGTCAAAGTTAATTAAGAGTTTAAAACTTTTTTCGCGTTTTCTTTCTTTGACTATGTAGTTGTAGAGCGCCTGCCTTTGATTTTTCCATTGGCAAGTTAACCAATAACACTGATGGAGACCCTCGCTTTCATTGAGTTTTAAAGACAATGTTTTTGTATTAGTATTCCAAGGAGTGGAAAAAGTTGCTAATAAGGCACGCAGCTCACGTAGTGGCACGATGCACTCCTCCAAGTAACGAACCCCACACTCCTCAACTCTGAGTTCCCCAAATTTAGGCACTTCCGCTACGGACACCTGTTATCTTCCAGGAGCATCAATGATAACGCAGGGGTGTCTTTTTCTAAAAGAAATAAGGATTTAGAGATGTCGGGATCCAAATTTATTGCTCAACGGTAAAACTGTTCACCCTGTGGAAGTTCTTCAGGAGCACTTGAAACAAAACGCACAAAGAAAAATAGAGGTCAGAGAAATTTAAAAAAATGAAAATAGAAAGGCAAAGGTTAGGAAACTTTAAAGCAGAGTATCTAATCCGGAGTTACTAATATTTCAATACGAAGATGTTTCTTTAAACAGGATTTCAGAATGCCTGGCAAGGATCAGTTCCGGTTCTGCTTCCTTGATGATGCTCGACAAACATGAGGTGAGGGGACTGCCTGGTCTCCTGGCGCCCGTTTTAATAATTTCTCTAGCGCTGGTTTTTGCATCCCCCTCCCCCCCCCCCACGTGATATTTCGTGAATTCTTGTTTTTCAGATCCCTCCCCGTCCCCCTTTTGAGCTAACGTGATAAATCGACAGCCCCTTACTATGTATGTAATTCAATATTGTTGGAAGCACTGTTGAAAGCGGGTTGCTCCATCAAACCATGTCGGATCGCAGTGGTCACCTCGTTTGTGGGTGAGCCTGTCCATTGTTTAAAAATTTTAAGTATCGACGAGTGGAGTAATTAAAATATGTATGCCATTCTGTCTACGCTACGTTAGGTAATAGTGGTATAACTGTAATTTAGTAAATCGCGAAAACTCTGCACTGAACAGCAGTACCGTATGCCCGTCGCAAGCACCGGCACCGCTTAGATTTAACACAAATACAATGAAGGCAAAGCCACAGCTGCGAGGAGCGAATGAATGAAAACAGACAATAGGTATACCACAGTTTTACACTTAAGCCAGTGGTGGATTAAGAATTAAGATCAAAAGCCGGAGAGTGGATCAAAAGAACGAAAATAACAAGAAAATGTTCATAAAACATTAAATACAATAAACTTTGAGGTTAGGGAAATTCCAATAAAAAAAATTACGATTACTAAAATAAAAAATAAAATAAAAACAAAGAGTAAAGTTACCGCATGATCGAACTGCGCTGATGTAATGAATCGGTATGCGAAATAAATACGAAAGAGACAAGTTCGTTGAATAGAGAGGGACGCATGTAGGAGTAGGGTGCGAGAGAGACGGCGGTATGGCTTATAAAGACGTCCGACAAGGACAGTGATGGGACCACACGCGTCGCACGTGGGTGGTCGCATATTACGTGTATTCTACATATAGAGTGAATGAGTGAGTAGACTTCTTGTAGTACCTATATCTAGCCAAACTGTCAGTCCGAGTACTCCGCGTATGGCAGCGAGAGTGCATGCATGTTGCGGATATCAAGGATTGTTGTATGGAGATGCACCGCAACACGTATTTATTCATTGGGCTCGGCTGATGAGCAAATACGTGTTTATTTTCAAAAATACAAAATAATTTCATTTTAAAGTTGCGAATAAAATAAGTACATGATAATATTTATTTATTTATTTATTTATTTATTTATGATATACACGGCCTAGGCCTTTTACATGTTATACATTACATAATATCGTACAAATCAGAAAAAAAATACAATATATTACACCAATAACGGTTTTGTTAAAAGATATAAATCATAGAGAATCAAATGAAATTGTAGTTTCAAAATAGTCAAGACAAACACAGTAGAATATCGAAGATAACAATGTTTTAGTTGTATAATAGAAATTTTGGAAAAATAATGGGTTTGAAATTTTCACATAGAACTTACATTCACAGAAGAAATATCGAATTGAAACAATATCACTGAGCCAGTCAATGGCAGAAAGACAATAGGGACGTCAAACATAAAGATAACAAAAAAAAAAAACAATGTCAACATACAAAAACCACAGAGTCAAGATACATTCAGTTAAGGTTCAAAACAGTCGACAAGCTACACATGTCTGAAACAACATTAAAGGAGACCAGGACTGAAATCATATTGCAGTCCTTTAGAGAAACGTACAGAAAGATAATTAATCCTAAATATGACTCTACACATAGCGGTACTTAAAAGGTATTCAACACAATGATCCGACAACCAACCAACCGCCCGAAATCAGTTCAATGAAAATAAAAAGTTGATAATTTTATGTTTATACTTGAGGAAACTGTCGGCAAAAACATCAGCTTGGTCACCCATCAGGTTTCCCAGTCTGTGGATTCTATTGATCGGAGAGTGGTATGTGTAATTATTACTAGTGTTTGATTCGCGGAAAACAACACACTGTCTGGTGTTCCTGGCCGGAATTTTGAAGCAGACCAGTTCCACCAATTCGGTGGAATCGATTGCGCCATTTATTAGTTTATGAAGGAAACACAAATCAAACATCCTTCTACGATCCGCCAAGCTAAGGAGTCTGAGCTCGCCCATCAGAAAGGCGTAATCAATCCTCTCGACCGGTATTCCCATTTTGTAATTTATAATCCTCAAGAACCTTCTCTGCACTCTCTCCAATGCATTGATATAGACATTGTAATGTGGTGACCATATTGAGGTGTTATATTCCAATATTGGTCTTACGAGAGATACAAAGAGAAGCCTGTAGGAATCGATGGACTGAAAGTCCGTCGCCAGTCTGAAGACGAAGCAAGTAATATGTTATTCTGTCTGTTTTGCTAGACATTTTGACAATACCAAGTATAAAAAAATATATAAATTTATAGCATGAATCAAAGAGTTTCCAATTAGATATAATATGGTACACGGAGGTGGTTGATAGTCTAACAGTTCCCTCGCCGACTTTCGAGCTCGAATGTCGCATTCATTTTACGTGAGCACAGATCCATTGTTTGAAGTCAAAAATTCTGCCTTCATAAATGCTGATCAAAAAGAATTGAAATAGTGAATAATTGATCTAGATTTGCCTCATAGGAATATAAATGCAGTGTGGTGTGTAGAGATGCGGGCTACATCATGAATGGGTGGCCTCACCTACCTTTACTTCCAATACTTTTACGACGTGCTCGTGCGCAATACTCGCGCGCATCTACACGATTTATACAATAATCATTTTCAAAGTTAATGCACTTACATAGATCTAGGGGCGTTCTTATAGATCCGTGGACAGATTAATGCGGCTAATAAAAACAACAAACCGACTAATGACAGCTGAGCTAGCGGCGCTCTAAATAACGAACCAACTGCCTACTGCTAAGTAGGGAAAGTTAGATCAAAGAGCAATGACGCGCTAAAGGCCGTTTTGTTACTCTTTAACGGCTTTCAGAAAAGGGACTTAATACCATAGCTAATTGGCGATAAAAAATATTAAAAATACATAATAAAACGTGGCATTGTTGGTTTGCCATAGGAACATGAAAATCCACAACAGAAAGAGTTGCTGACAATCTAACAAGGTATGTAGAGAAAAATCATACTTAAAGATCAAACGAGATCGATAAAATCTGATAAAGTACCTACCAAGATCTGCAGGGCGAAATAAAATACAGAGAAACATCATAAACTATCATTCTGATTTTGCACATATGTACCTAATGAAATGCAAACTCTGAAAAAGTTGATATGCAGTGCTCCAAGTTATAAAACAAGAATTGATTATGCTTTACCAAAACGACGAAAGGAATTCGATCCAAGAACTAAAATGGTTGCTTACGTTTTATGTCAGTCAATTAGAACACTCGGTTAATAAGAGTACTTCGTACCAGAAGAGTAAACTAAGTAGGTACTCAAGCAAGGCAACCACAGAGATACAAAATACCATTATGAAAGAAGTCTTTCACTAATAGACTAACAGCCACCAATATTTAATATTATTAATATGAAGGTTGTTTTAATGATGGTCGTAAATTACAAAACAAACATTCCGGTGGCCAATAAATCCTATAGAGAAGCCTGCAGCGACCGCAGTGTTGGACCTTATCAAACCTCCGTCCGCAAAAAAGCAACAGAAGGAATACAAAAAAAACAATCGAGTAAAACATCATAGTTTTTTACCCAACTTGATAACTAATCAACAACCGCGGCGTGAGCATTTTTTCAACATAGTTCTTTTTTGTTGTAAAAATTCACAGATGTATGTATACGTTTGGCTTTCTTGGGTTAAAAGTACGATAACAAAAAATATCAGAATGTAGCTAATAAATAAATGTTTGTTAAAATTATAAAGGCATATAAAATGCGCGAGAGCATTGTAAACGACAGAATAAAACTAGCCAATAAAATGCTCAAAAAAACAAATATGTATCTTACTAAGGTTGCATGAGTGGACATTTAACATGCAATAGGTAATTTATTTATTTTTAATTTTAACTCCTCCAGAGAATCTAAAAAAGGAAATTTCCCAAACCAATGAGATGAATAAACGATCCAATTATGTATCGAATATTACACGAGCCTAAGAACTAAAAAAAATCTTCAAATACACCGGTACATTTACATTTTGGGCCATTTAGGTACATGATTTTTCAACTCCACGCAAAAATATTCCATAAAACAATGACCGACATCTTTCTGCATACCATGAGCGACTGTCTAGAATTCGTTGCATGTGCAGTACCGCTTCAACGGTATGCCCTGGCAAACACATTTATCTAATTTGTCCAAAGAAATTTCGAGATAAAGAGGACTGCAAAAATATGAGGAACTCGGTGCGAAATAATCTCCAAGTTTGCAGTAATGAAAGAATCTGACCAAACAAAAATGACAACTACGATATTGGATTAAATCAATAAATGAAAATGATAAAAAAGCACTCGAAATTTATTGTAGCCTCTCTCCAGCCAACGGTTTGTCAGAATAAACTTGTGCCAAACGATGTTTTATTGATAGCCGCAACACTCTATCTCTGCTGGTACGATTTCAGGAAATCGATCCAATATCTTGTAATCGTAAACCCACACAGAAAAGATGGGACCAATAAATTTGCAACAAGATAACACCGCGTCAACAACACGACCCCTTTTATACGACGGCACTTTATTGCGGGACGGAGTGGCGTGCAACATTGTGGCCATGCTTCAAGGCTGTGAAGCGAAAGGATTAAAGAAATAAATTAGAGATAAAAACACATCCATCAACGGGTCGGTACATTTTGGCAGGGAGTCTTTATTGCTGATAGGAACAATCGTGTCTTTGATTACAATCGCGATGCCAAGACCACCGGGTGGAGCAGTCAATGGCGGAGATGCCAAACATAAACATCGCGATATTTTGTTTTGATTGCAGCGGACATAAAGAGATATCCTGTTTTTTATTCGATCAAGGATGGACTCGATGGGATTGATCGCCGGCCCGCTGTACACGGGGAGTTTATATTATAGTCTAAATACTGTGTGCCAGGAATCTTATCGAGTGAAATGGCAACCAGCGGAACGAATGTTCATCCCAACATGGAACTACAATCGGAGGAGCGTTTCCTGAAAAGGAGATAAGAAATTGATGGGCCGTTAAAATGTTCTTAACATCTAACACCGCCATCAAGAATGCCATATAATCAACTAGGATCAATTTTACGGGAGAAAAATAATCAGCTTTAGAAGACACACGCATTATTAAATTGGAAAATCCTATTCGAGACTCAGTAGAAATTATGTTTAAGAGTATTGTATAAATAGGTTATTGGATTAATAAATATCTCCGTTCAATAAATAATAAAATGTGTAAAGTGTCATCAGAATAAGACAGGATGGTTCCGGACGAAAATAAGCGCCGGTATTTTTAGCACAGACGTCTCATCGTCCCCCAACACAGAGGTGAACAATCTTGAAGCTTATTATTGTTTATTTATTAGTGATCGGTTTTATTGAGACGTTACTGAACAAGACTTGGCTTGATTGATTTTTTAAAAACTACTTCTGAAAATATATTTTACAAAACAGCATATGGGAGACTAGGTTTATTGTTGATTTGGGAGCGCATGCCAACTAAGACCATGTAAAACCGAACCCCTAGTTTATCAGAATATTATTCTTCTAATAAAGATGAGTATTTTAAAATAAAAAAGAGAAATTCATTTCTGATTAACGATAATTAACCGAAAAAATGCAGAATTAAATAGAAAAGGATCTTATTTTATATCCATTGAACAACTATACCTAATAGAGAAGGGCACTTATGGATTGCGTTTTTAACAACAAAAACTAAAAATATCGAAAATATCAAAGCGACAAAAGATGTTCAAAGACGGGGTGATGAGTGATCTATGACAGAAATCTCAGAGATAAATCTAAGCAAAAGAAAACAAAATGGAATGGAAAACAATGATCTAACAAACTCATGAGTCATGCATGACACACGGTGAAATGGGGAGGGTTTTACGAGATCAAAGATCATCATCAAGTTACATAATAAACTGATTTACTCCATACATTAGAAAGTTCCTGAAATATAGAATACAAGTACTTCTTTTATGATGTGTATGAAGACCCGAACAAATACCACGTAGGTACCAGAGAGGGTTATCACGGATGCCATTCAAACAATCCGTGTGACAGAACAATCAACCAAATTCCAACAATTGTTCGTGATATGTCGTGCAGTACTTTAGCTGATGATGAATGAAGTACCTACGTCAGAATCACCCAAAGATACCCTGAACTCAATCTTCTTATTCTTGCGATTTCTTAGAAGTACCTAACTTTCCGGGGACAACAATTTCCAGATGTCTTTCCAACTATTGGAACGTTTGCCTAACAATCTTTACTGTGTGCTACCATGGATTTCTTAGCATCAAAAATGCTAATATAATGTATTTTGTCAGCATGCGGAAGTCTTATCGAGTAGTGACTAGTGGAGCATCCATGGGAGGCATGATGGGGTCAGGGGTCAGCCAGACACACGACCACACACCGCCACAATACTCCGCTGCACGTCTAACCAGTCTTATGGTGATCAGTAAGTCATGCGAGACATGATGGCTCTATCAAACCAACTATCTGACGGCCATTCTAGTGGGACTAACCAATAAACATGTTCAAAATGTTTCACAGACAACCAGACAGTTTGTTACAAATAATTTCATTATTATCGGCAGGAATACGGACTTGCGTTTGAAAGATCGTATAAATTCAACTGAGGCAAGAAGTACAATAATTATTTACCAGTTTTAGTTCTCACTTGCCTTCCCGACAGACGTAGTAGAGAGAAAGAGAGAAACGCGCGTAGCGCGTTTTGAGCGCGCGTAGCATGCGTTTATTAGAGCGAAATGTTGTGGAGTTTAATTGAGTGTGTTGCATGAGTTTTAAAATGTTTCGCGGACTGGGCCTGTGCCATTATACGAATTTCTACTTGTGGTTTTTGGTTTCAGGTGATATGTATTGAGTGTGTATGCGCGATACAAATGTGTTCGTGTAAGAAGCTACTCTAGTGTGTGTCGTGGGGTGTGTGGTGATGTGATAGTCTGTTTGTGAGTTGTGTGTGCGAAGTGTGGTGTGTGAGTGGGGTGTTTTTGTCTGGACGTGTTGTCGTCGGCTGGTCGGCCACCTTTCCGATGTCCTCTGTGGACTGGTCTCCATCCTTCTGATGGTCCTTGTGGTTCGTGGATGGGTCGTCCTGTAGTCCGTAGTATGAATGAATATTGATTTCGAATTTGTAATTTATACAAAAATACGTTTAAAATATGTTTGAATGTTAAAAAAATATTTCTGAAAGCTCGAAAAAATGTCATAAAAAATCTGCGTACCAATATTTTTAACGTCAATGGTTGACAGATTAAACAATAATTTTGTTGTTATGGATTTCTTCACAGATGGCGTTGTTGTTAGTAAATCTGTTCCATACTTACTAATTTTTTTTTTTTAATGAATCTGTGCTCACTCAAAGTGAACACAAATACACTCCTTGACCCTTTCACAGTAAGCTACTGAAAGCTTGTGTCGTGAAAGAGGAAGATGGTCGGCACCTGGGATCGAACCACGACGTCCGCAGTACGAAAGCCGGCGTTGTAACCGCTGGGTCACCAACCACTTCGTTACATTATTTCTTATGAATATATAAAATATAAAATGTTACATAAAATATAAATATAAAATGTTACATTATTTCTTATGAATTTTTCAACTTTTCAATAGGTAGTTATTCTATACTAATAAAAGCAAGCGTGTGTTGAGCTTATAAATTTCAAGTGCGGAAATATTATCGTGTATATTTTTTGGAATGTATTTCGATTATTCGGATTTTATATAACACACGAAAAAACGACAATTTATCAAGAGTAAAATTTGGTAACAAACACAATATATTACATAAGAATTCTGAGGTGCCAAATAAATGTAGCTTTTCCACTCGTTGTTTTTTTTTTAATATCCGCGACATTTGAATTTATCTTTCGGGTTGTCTACACATTCCTATCCAAGAGGGAAAAGGTAAGTTGTCGACCTCATGGCATTTCGTAACAAATGTTTGATTTGTTCGTCTTATATAATAAAATACATTGTTCTGCTGCATTCGATATTGTAAAATATATTAGGTATTCCAATCAACATTTCAATGATTTTTAAACAATACTTTTGCCTCCATTCCAAGGATACAGCGAAACCTTCAACAGTTGGTAGTCATACATTCTTCTTCTTTAAGTGCCACTCTTATCGGAGGCTGGCGACCATCTGCGAATAAGTCTCACGATCCTGGACAAGTCTCATTAACTCTGCAGCCTCTGGCACACCAAAACACTGTCTTAAGCCAAGAGGCTATTTTATAGCCCATACCTCGCCTGCCCTCTATCTTCCCTTCCACAATCAGTTGTAGGAGAGCATATTTGTCATTGCGGATGATATGGTCAAAGTACGCGGCTTTTCGTCTTTTGACAGTGGTCAGGAGCTCTCTCTCCTTATTCCTCGCTCTCAGGACCTCCTCGTTGGTTATCCGATCCCTCCAAGAGATGTGGAGCATTCTTCTGTAGAGACAGAGTTCGAATGCTTCAATTTTATTCATGGTCGAGACCTTGAGGGTCCAACCCTCCACTCCATACAGCAGCACTCGCAGAACATAAGCTTTAACAGTCCTCCACCTTGTGTATAGGCTAAGGTCACGATTGCACGTAAGCTTCTGCATTTTGTAGAAGATTGATCTCGCCATCTCAATCCGGGTTTTGACCTCCGAGTCTGGATCCCACTCACTGTTAAGCTAGCATCCTAGGTATTTAAAATGAGTCACTTGCTCTATTCTGCATTCATCTATGTTGAGATTAACGTTTATGTCCTTTCGTTTGCTGGCTAACATTGTTTTGGTTTAGAGGGCATTTATTTTAAGCCCAAACTCCTTACTCGTGTTGTTTACCATGTTGACCAACTGCATATATTGTATATTGAAAAAAGTAAACATGTATCTATCTGTAGTCCGGAATAAAGTCGATTTATTCAAGATTTATTATGCTTTTAAGATTTTCCACAGCTTTTTTAATGTTTCCGGTTCACCGTAATCTACATTGGTTTATGTTGTATTTTTCTTCCACACCCAATTGCTAATAACGATCTATAAAACACCCGTCATTTATACTCTAGCTAGAAACATTTCCTTCGAAAATAACTGCGATAGCGAGAATAATAGACAATGGATTTCACTATGCATGAACCATTAGAATAGTCACAATGTAACAATATTATCATAATTACCGTAATTATAACCGTCTGAGTTCCAAATTATACAATGAGACGTCACATTATGGGTGTTTTGTTTGGAAGTGATTCAAGAACCAATCCCAAATGTTGGTATTTATTGATCAATTTTAGACATTCGTCGTTCATCATTCTCTTTTCTTTACTTTTGGTGTTCCTCTGAAAATCCATGCTTTAGCTCATCTTCTCTTGTAATAAACAGTATGTCTTGTTTGCCATTTCGATGAGAATCAGGTGGGGTTATTCATGAAACGGTCTATCTACAAATCTTAGCCCATTCAGTCACCATTTAATTTTGACAAATTATTTTACTTCAACTAAATGTACATCGGTTGTGATTTACTTAGCAGTTCTACACATGCCAGAGAGGTTTAAAAAATACCACATTCCTATTAAAAACTTGTACAAAACTACTTAAATAACCATTAAAAAAACATCTTTCTGTGTTTCAGTATTCAGGTGGGTTACTTAGATCACAACTAGATCGCATTTGGACCGTTTAATGAATACCCCTCAGTAGTAAAATAATCATTTACGACATAAATGATCATCGTTAACAAAAGTCAGCAAAGTTGAAATAGCAATATGCCTAAAGGAAATCTAGATACGCGGCCAGTCTGAATTCTTGCATTAAAGTGTGCAAAGTAATTAATCACAATTACAGGACGTTTAACGTCGTAGAAAAATTTATATCGCACAGCAGAGGCCGTAATGAAAATGAATCGAGTGTGAGAGCAGAGGTGCAGGGCCTTAAACGGAATATAATCACAGGCTGCGGCGGGCAGCGAAGCCTTTTCGGCGGACAGGAGATTAATAAACAATTAACAGCGTTTTGCGCGACTTAGTGTCGGAGCTAATGATGGCTAATGCCCCTCGGACAGCCTCCCTGCTCTGCCCTTGTGTCGCACCTCTCGGCGATTTATGGCTTCGGCCTTTTAATACTTCGTTTTTTTTTCAAGTAATTTGTCTCTGTAGAGAAGCAAATCCTCGCCTATACGGCGTGTTCCGTCAAGAAGATTTTCCAAACCAGCAAACTCACTATGAAAATATTTTGGACATTATCCCCGAGCAAAATTATTTGAAAAGTTACTTCATTTCCAGTAACACACAACCAAAAAATATCGATCCTTTGCTTCTTAGGTTTAAGTACATCTGACAGACAGAAAGGCATTGAATGAGAAAACAAAATTGTTATTTTTATATTTTCCTCGCAATTTTTCCATATTTCATCAATGTTTTAAAATACCCCGAGCTTATACAAATATTTCTAAAGCAAAACAAGCCAAATTGGTCCAGGGATTCTCCAGTCTTAGAAAATACACGTACGCACAGCTAATCACTGTTAAATGATTTATTATTCTCGCCACCAAAAAATACCATTGTTGGTTTATCTTAAGCTAATTGAATCTGCATAAGCATTTATTCGAAAATACCATATTTGCAATGCAATACTTTATAATAATAATAATATAACACTTTTCTATACAAAGGTGTCAGTATAGCCGGCGGAACTTATTGCCTGAGGCAATTTTTTCCAGTCAACCGGTCCCGTCCAATCTGAGACAGGCCAACCCCGGGTAGAAATTTCTAGTGAAAAAACACTTAGAAAAACTCTGACCCGACCGGGAATCGAACCCGGGACCTCGGATCTGAAGTCCACGCTAGTACAACTAGGCTACCGAGGTCGGTACCTTTACAAATTGATTAAAATGAAACGGACCCAAATGTGTGTCTTTGAGATCACTCACATATTTTGCCAACTATGTATATAGGTATCGACAACAATCGCAAAAACTCTCTAAGGTTTAACAGGGTTTAGAGTTTTGCAACAACCTAACATTAACTCTTTTTGTATGAAAAAAAAAACCAAAACCATGATAAAATTGCATGTGAATAGTGGCGAGACTAATGGCGTTGCCAGAGGCACTGAATGCTCGACTACCAGAATATAATCTAACTCTCAAAAGCCACCCAGAGCGCGGACCTAATTAGTTCGTAAAAGGCAATCTAATCAAAATTGTGCCAAAATTGCACAAAGCAATCGAATTATATTATGAACTGCGTGCTAGAAGCGGCATCTCCTCGTCGAATAATTCATATATGATAAGGAGACCGTTTATTTCTCTATGTATTTTAATATGCAACGCAAAGGTCCGTGTTCGATGCTACATTTTCTCCAGAAAAAAAACAGACAATAAAAGTTGTTAAAGCTATTCCAGTTAACATAATATTTTAAACAAGATAAAAAGAGACAAGAACAGTTCAAATAGACAAAATAATTAGTAATTTATAATATAAAAAAGTAGGGTAAGAGCGAACACTTATAACTCGAGATCGGCTGAACAGATTCTTCCGATATTTGATGCTTCTCCGCTCCGGATAACAGAATAACTACTAAAAAGTTGAAAAATTCATAAGAAATCATATTAAAGTTAGTATGGAACTGATTTCCTGTGACGCCAACGCCATCTATGAAAAATTCCATAACAACAAAATTATTAAAATAAAATAATTTAAATGAAACAATTGATTTGTTATTCCACTATATTTATTTACCTGACTAGTTTCGCAGGAACAGGTCCTGCATGGTCACAGGTGAC
This sequence comes from Mystacides longicornis, assembly GCA_963576905.1. Classification (NCBI taxonomy): domain Eukaryota; kingdom Metazoa; phylum Arthropoda; class Insecta; order Trichoptera; family Leptoceridae; genus Mystacides; species Mystacides longicornis. Next base: position 33,226,720 of record OY756426.1, on the reverse strand, counting down.
TTAGAAACTGTTTCTAAGTCACCTGTGACCATGCAGGACCTGTTCCTGCGAAACTAGTCAGGTAAATAAATATAGTGGAATAACAAATCAATTGTTTCATTTAAATTATTTTATTTAAATAATTCCACCAAGAATGCACGTTCAATTCGTTAATTTTAACAAAATTATTCTTTACCTGACAACCATTGACATTAGAAATATTAGTACGCCGATTTTCGGTGGAATATTTTACGAGCTTAGATTTTTTTTTAATTCAAACATATTTTAAACGTATGTATTTTTGTATAAAATACAAATTTGAAATCAATACTCATAGTACTTAAGGACTAAAGGACAACGTCTGTCGGGAAAGCTAGTATGACATAAATTTCTGATATTTTTGTTCCGAATGACGCTTCTAGTACCTACGCATAACCTTAATAATGCGCTGCGAACATTTACGTACATCTTTTTAAAAACTCGTATAAAAAAATGCAATGTTGAAATCTCGTGGAGGGAATGAAGCATGCTAGAAATTGAATAAAGAAAAGAAAGTACCAACGTAGATATATAACAATGTGAGTACAAACAATATTAGTTTACTACGGGTTACCGGCCGTCACCAGTCACCATATGACCGACTCCGAAGCCTGTTTTTTTACGTAGGCTTTTGTCTACACAAAATGGTGAGAATTCAATGTAAAGTACCTGTGTTCTGAGATTTTCTTGTATTTCGAGGTGGTTCGAATCCCGTTTCTTACCATTCCCACTTTTATTGCACAACCTTTGCTTCTTTTGAAAGATGTCGAAAGTGTATTTGTTTGTACTCACTAACGGAACTCACGCATTACTACATAGATGTAGTCTGTATGTGTGGCTTGCTGGGTAGGCGCCGTTAGTCGATCATTCATTCAGTCTTCTGGGTTATTCTAATGTAGATTATGATGTCTTCATGAAGTGAAGGTAAGAGGCGGTCAACATCACAGGCTGTACGAATCAATTATGTTATTATGTACCAGTTCTATACTATGTGTGTGTGTGGTGCCTACCTACATAATCTTGTGGAACTATGCCCATTGTATGTAAAGGACGAGTAGCTATATATTTCCTGTGATCACCAACACCGTAATATCTTCACATTTGGGAATTCCATCTAAATATATTATCTTAGTTTGTTGACGTTTTACAGTATGATTCTGTAATTCAGAATCTATTTCATAACATGAGAATTATTCAATACGGATTGGACTTCTCATTTTTAACATATAAATTCGCTAGTGTTATAATATGAACACATCTTTGAGGTAAATTACTTAACATGGTTAAGAATTTTCTGTATTAAGTGGAAAAAAATGTTCATGAACTTCTAATACAATGATAATATGTGAAGTGGTTGGTAGACTAGCGGTTACGACGTTGGCTTTCGCACTGTTTCACGCGGAGGTCGTGGATTCGATCACGACACAAGCTTTAAGTAGTTTACTGTTAAAAAGTCAATGTGTGTATTTTTCTGTTCACTTTAAGTGAAAACAGAATCATTTTTATGAAGAAAAAAAAAAGAGTGCACAAATGTCGTCGCAAAGAGGGAGAGAGCTTAGAACTCAAAATATAGTAACAACAATACGATTGATTAACAGTTCTGTTTAGGCGACGAAATATTGAGAAATTTCAAATCAATAGCCATGTTTATAGCAAATCGAATATATGTATACGTTTGGTCTTTATCGGCCTTTAAAGAACATAATGGTAATAACATTATGGCAATACATGACCAGAAAGAAAGTACAACAGTCTTATCAGACATACGAGTTGCTCTGTCCTTGTGAACCTGCGGCACTTCTAATTACTCCAGTATCAAATTAACAGGCACCGCCCACACACAACATGTACACAATTAGTTGGAGAGCTCCCTCTATGTACACCATTCAGTGCATCTCCTCAGGTATTATAATATAGAAAGGTAATAGTGGCCTACTATGCTGTTGGTCCAATGGAGCACAATATAGAGAGTGCGGGGTACCTGCGCCGGGGCACGGACCCGCCGCTAACCGTTTTGGATTTTTATTAATCAACTCTCAATACAGATAACATATTGTATCGGAATTTATCATTATCCGAGGCCAAAGATCCGGCCGTCGACGACTTGGGAGATCTATGCGCATGATTCATTGTTTTTATAGGTCGATAGTCTGTCGTGGTACTCATGAATGATTTCTGGATTTGGGGACGGATCTAAATAACATAATATGGGAAAATATTTTTTGAAGTAATTTATTGAAATTGAATTAAAAAGAGAATTTATGTATCCTGTTAACGAAGAGCCTGTGTCTACGAAACAGAACAGAAAATTGAAAAGTGGAATAAAATATGAAGCTTATTAGTTGAATTTTCCACTCCAAGAAATAAAGGTAAAATCGAGACCATTTCGTACGAAGAAGCGTATGGCTTGTTTCCGATAGCTCCTTTGCTTTTCTCAAGAACATCGTATCATCCACATGGCCTTGTGAGATAATAGTCGAAGTTTTTTTCACCAGATAACGTCAAGTAAATTTTGCATTATAATGAGGGTGAGAACTGATGAATCGGGAGCATTGGCAACATGATTTCATCCAGGTAAATAAGTGACACAACTCGGTGGAGATTTTAGCAATTATATTAGATGAGTTCAAACAAAATGCAAGGATTTATAAAATTAAAACATCACCAGCCCCCGTAGACAAATTCAAATTGGCGTTCGACTACAGATTTCGTCAATGTATAGTGCGAAAAAATTAACTGTCCACTGGAACATAATATAAACCATTATTTAAACCAAACAATGACACTTATATAAAATTATAAAAAGTGGACGGTTAATTTTTCTTCCTACTCTACACTGTCGAAGAGTTCGTTTGTAGTCGATCGCCAATTTGATTTTTTCTAGGCCTACTGTTAATTTGAGTTAATGTGGTGCATGGTTGGTAGACCAGCGGTATCAGTCGACGACTTTCGTACGTACTGGGTATTGGAGGTCGTGGGTTCGAATCCCGGTGCCGACCATGTCAACATTCACAACACAAGCTTTGCTTTATGTGAAAGATGTCGAAAGTGTATTTGTGTTCACTTTGAGTGAGCACGGATTCATTAATGTCACTTATTGTTTTGAATTAGCAAAGGACTTTCAGTTATACGATCTTCTATTTATTACTTTTATATATTGATCGATACGATTATTTTTGCTACCGGCTTCAATTTTTTTTAATCCTAAAGTCATATTATTAATTTGTTGCCGCATTACATTCATGCATTTTTAGTGAACTATATAACTTGGGGTAGAGAAAATCGCGGTTGAGTTGACAACATGAAAACGTTTAAAACAAAATAACATATAATTATTGAACAATACGAGTGTCCAATCCGGACTAGCCCGTCTCAGCTCCGGAACGAATCGTGTTGTGTGGCGTCCGGTGAGATGGCATCAGATACAGCCATACCTATCTTACCTACATTCCACCAAATACATTTACTTATTGAGACATTCAACACTCTTCCGTCGTTTTTTGTCTTTATTCTACTTCCTATCGCCACCTGGATACAGAGAGAGAGGCAAGTATTTTCAAAAAAACTGTAGGCGGTCTTTTGACTGTGATTATGCACGCAGTGTAACTAGGTTGAATTGGCTAAAAAATGTTTGAACGCATGTAAGGGTGCGTTTATACCAAACAAATAGAGCCAGAGCTGAGCTGAGTAGTGTGGCACATTATCAGAATAGTTGACGTTGGACACCATGGAAACAATAATGAGCAAGAACTAGGTAATTAATGGACAATGTCAGTTCTTTCACATGGTTATTTCCTCGGTGGCCATATTAACGATCAAAAAAATATACTCTGCATTGGAGCTCTTGGTCTATGTTCTTTTGGTATAAACGCAACCTATAAGAGAGAACACGATCGCGAAACGATCAAATTTAAATTTAGAGGAAAAAAAATCACATTTTCACCACCAGCTATGACAAAACTTTGCTTGGAATATTTATCAGCTAACTATCCAAGAAAAACGACGGATAAGCACTCAATATTTTCTGTAGAACGTCTACACAAGGACCACTGAAGCCATCAGAGGTGGTGCCTGACGTGAACGCATGGCGTTGAAAAATTAGGAAAGCTAACCTCAAATATGAGGAACAAATATGAGGATAAAGATCTACAAAAAACTACTTACGTCGTTTTTTTTTTAATTTCATTTCTGTCATAATTAGGCGTTATATGAGGGGTTTGAATTTGTTTAAGTTCAAACATATCAGCTGTAACTCTGGAAGTATGGGGAGCTTGATATCCCTTGCGGCCGGGCTAGCGGAGTCGTATTGCATTTGGCATGGCGAGCCGCACTGGAGGCCCGGTATTAAATCTAATTGATTTAAAATTTTATTACTATTAGACTCTTACATAAATAATTACATTGCCCCCATCATTACCAGACCCCGGGTAGGCCCTCTCCTCTGGCTGTGGAAGGCATCCAGACCTGATTGTTGATTTATAGACCCCAAGGATGGGCGCACGATAGCATAGGGCAGGACCTCACAAAAAATCCTGGACACGCCTAATCTATTCTATGTACATATTAATATTCAAATTATGTATTGTGTTGTATCAAGATATCTCAGTGCGGTATGGAGAAATCTCTACATAGTTACCTGTGAATCGGAAGATGGACCAAACATCCCCCATACTGTTTCTTCATCTCACAAAAATAGGTAATTCTCAAATATGAATTCTGAACTTAAATCATTACAATATTGATTCACAATACTTGAATTGACATTTACCTTTCTTGCTTGTTGATGTTTAGTCGGCACTCAATCAACGCTCAAGAAAGAATGCTTCATTTCTAATTCTGGCTCCACCACAAACAGAAGAAATCCGACGTAATTCCAAAATGGTTCTAATTTGAATTTGAAAATCGAAAGTAATTGTACCTACGAAATTTTCACAAAAAAAATAGCTTTTGATTTTTGAAATTATAATTCATAGTCACTTAAATACAATATTAGCCATAATTTGGTCATCAAATACTGCGCGAGATTGGAGAGATCGTGTTGTCTCCCTTTGCTCCTGATTGGGGTCAAAAAAGGATTATTTTAATGGAAGAAGAAGGAGATTTGAAGATAATTTTAAAAATTTCGGTACTGAGAAATTCGCTGTACCACACATTAGGGAGGTATATATATATCTAACACAATATTGTAAGGTTTCCATAGAATGTTATTATAGAACGACAGTCGGAATCTGGCAGACACAATAATAGCTATGATATCCGCACAGTAATCTTATTTCCCATTAGGAATGTCTGCGGAGCTGGAGACGCTGGTGTCTGGTAGCACCACATAGTAATCTAAAACTAATCACAATTCGATACGTGAGGTGAACTAGATATTGTGAAGTCGGCCCGGTATACCGCTGTGGATGCTTTTAATAAAGCAATCAATATAAGAGATTGTGTATTATCCATCCAGTGAAATCAATAAAAGTATAGGAATGAATAGAAATCGCATGTAACTAATTTAATATTAAGTATATTAATTCTAGTACAGTTTTAGGGAATTTATTCCAGAATTACATAATTATTACATAACTAAGTATATAATTAGAACGTTGTTCAACAACAAAGCCAATAGGCTATAAAGATGAGACGATAACATAAATTGATTTATTCATATTCTGGCGCCAAACACATGACAGCAGTCGCAGTCTTTAAATTTGGTTGTTGTCTTGTTTTCAATAATTTCCAACTTTTCTCTCTATACTTCATTAATTTTTTTTAAATATCTACTTGTTGCATACATGAGATTTTTCGACACGAATAGGAGTTTCGGAGACTTAAACCTTACCACCTAATGGCGAACGTTATTAACGTAAAGTGATCACACTAAGCCAGCCTTCGAAATAACAGTAGAAGACGGTCGTAAGCCCGTAGTGGTTTGTTCCATTTAATAATCGAACATCAGTAATGAATTGTTAGGAGTCATTAGTTGTTACATTTATTCCAGACTCTTTACGCCCCCATCCGTCCAAATGAATCGATGTCACTCATGCGGTGTTCAGACGAGGCGAATATCGCCAGGACACCAAAATATCGCCAGCTAATTGAACCGTGTGAACAGATTGGCGATAAATCTGAAACGATAAAAATGATTGAAAGCGATATCGCCTCAAGTTGAACGCCTTTCAACTTTTGTATCTGGTGGAACGATTCACGCATGCGCAGATATGCGCGGCGTCCGTATGTTCTGTTTCTTGACAGTTGACAGCACTGCTCTAAATTTATTTCTCCTTAGAATCCAATTCCGCACCCAATATCTGCGTTTTTTTTTATTTTTCCTCAATTAGGAGTCTTTTTATATCGTCTAAAACAATATTTTCAACTAACTCCAATTACTCCGCGACTTCTACCTCGACGTCCGCCATTTTTAAAACAATCAGCGCACCTGACAGGTTGAATGTGTGTCGGTGGACTCGTGTGAACACATCAGACTATCAATGGGCGACCGAACGATATTTTTTTTATGCAAGCGATATCGTCTGGCCTTATATCGCCCCGTCTGAACACCGCATCACGCAAAAATGACAGTGAGTGGGGAAAAACAAATGAATGATAAGGTGAGTCGGATATCCATGAGAACAAAATTCAAACGCGACAAGCCATTCGTCCATCACTCCAAACGGTTCGTCAATGGGGAATTTGAGTGGACGTGGTCCAAGGAATCACGTCACTTGATTGTCAGTGTTAAAAACTTGGTCCCAATTTGTCTCATTTTGTCATCATCCTTCCACCAGGATACACGTGTTGATGTTTTAAATTTAATAAAAGCAAAATGCGTGTATGTATTACCGTAGTGAAATTTCGTTATAATGATCGAAAAAAAAACTCATGTTTCACATCTTTCACAATGGATAACTTACATTTGGAGTGATCGAGAATGGAATTAATTTTTTTGTATGTCACAAGATTGAATGGACGTAAGAAACCGTTAAAGTGCAAAAAAAATAAGAAGTTATTATTGGATGTTTGTTTATTTTTTAGTGTGGCAACTCTTTGTCAAAGTTTTGTCATTTGATATTTTTTTTTCACTTGTGTAAAATGTCTCTCTGGTAAAGTTAACTTTAATAAAGAAAGGTTGCTGCGTGTCTGAACTCCAAGTTTTTTATTACAAAACATAATCCTGTCTTCAATAAAAACGCATTTTATACTCAAAGCAAATTAGGTTATAAAGTTTTGAAATGATAACATCGCTGTTGTTGTATTTCATTCAGAACGATATTGTTCTGAATTTGTATTTTTCGATGTCTATTTTAAAGTAAATTTGTTTTTTTTTTGTATCATTTTCTGCTAGGTATACTTTTTGTTTCAGGTACTGTAAAAGCAACTTAGTTGGGTGAAAATTAATAAATAATAAACAAAGAAATAACACATTATATGCATTGATAAAACCTCGATATTTTAAAAGTATTAAAATGATCTTATTTTACTAAATCAATACGATGTTGTGCTTTATGCAACCTATGTCAAAGTAATATATAAGTCAATAATTATGAGGGTGTTTCATCTTTACTTTTTATACAAATTTGACTCGAAAATCGAGATAATGTTATAAAACGAACTCATTTATATTCTAAGGGACAAAACACGAGACAAGGTTTTGAGTTTTCTTAGAAGTACACAATAACTAAAGTATCTGTCTCCATGAGTTTTGGTTATGTTATAAGGATACACGAGGTATGTCGTATAAAGGTGTGAATTGAAAAAAAAATAAACTTTATTGTATAGTGGTACCACGTGTGCGTCCTATCGTCCTATCTGATCAACCAAAATACAACTCCAAAATATTTTTATTTTATATTTACTAGCGGTCGACCAGTGCTCAAACTTCGACCATAACTTATTTAAATAATTATGAGTTTAAACATTATCAAGGTTCCGGCTGTTAGCACACCTCCGCCGCGAATCACGGAACACGAAACTGCAGAAAGCGAAATCGCAGGTAGTGTTAGTACACTAGCGGGTAAACGAGTAGCGAAATAGAAAAATACACATAAGTAAGTATTCTATGGTTATGTTTTGTTGGGAAATATAAATAATTAAAACCACAATATTATTTCACATTTCATATATATTTTTAAATATTACAAGATCAACAACGTTTTTACTTACAATTTAGAAAATATGCACATCCAACTTCTGCAAACCATCCCATAACAAAACGCAATTAACGTTTCCATCTTTGATTTCTATGGAAAACATGACGTTCGCTTCAATTTCGCTCCAAAATTCTGTCGATTTTGACAACTTCAAAAGCGGGCGGAATGCGAAACACACGGATCCGCGAAATATCAGGCGGAGATGTGAGTACAATTTGAAGTAATCTATGGCGAAACACCGCAAGAGAGAGATGAATGTATAGAAAACAGTACGGGATTGAGCATGCTGTCTCACTCTCAACATGGCGCGCAGAAACTGACAGATTTGACCGTCGTCGCTTCGGCTAATCCGCAGCGGAGGTGTGCTAACGGGGTCCATTGTCAAAGACTGAGCGAGGGCTATTTCAAAATTTTCTTTCAAAAACAATGACATGGATACGTCAAATTTAAAATGTTGATTTGTAAAAAGCTTTCTGCGCTCATTATGAGGCGCTTTTCATTTTACATTTGTTTCTATGAAGTTGATGATCTTTATAAGTATGTGTGAGTATCAAATGCAAAGTTTTTGAAAAATGTTTGGGAAAAAAAATTTATGTGACCTTCTATTGTTAAATCGCCCTCAAACATTTTTGTCAATTTTCTGATTTGACTATTTTTGAGATACAACATTTATTTTTTAAGCTATGGTATCAAATTGGATAAAAAAAATATTACATCTAAAACGTACACTATTCAACAATTTTGAAAAAAGAAATAATGAAGGGTGTATCTCAATAAATAGCGTCTCTGTGACCAATTATGTCGTGGCAGTCGGAGTTTTTCGAATAAATTCGAAAAAAAATTATAACTCGAAAACGACAAAAAAACGTAGGACATACATTGAGGTTTTTGGATAGCCCTAGGGGTCCTCTATCCCTGGTTTACCGATTATCCATACTTTTTTGGACACCCTGTATAGATATGTAAACTCCAGTATTTTAAATAATGTGGGTTTCATTAGATACATAGCTGTGCGAACCGAGAGTCTTTATTATCCATAAAACAGTGTTCCTTAAAGGTTAGGCAGAGAGAACACACCTCAACTCTTTTCTATCCAAACACACTTCTTTCTACAACTTCTATTTCTGGTATTCAAGGTCTCGGCTTCCCTCGAGGACGAAATCGATGTGTTGGATCCACGGGACTCTGTCGACCACGTCTTCTTACACCTTTATATAATTCATACATTTAAATTCGGGGGCATCTCGTATTACTGCGGTATCCAAGCTACGCTTAATGACACTAAACGTCAAACTTACATGGTCTCTTTCGCGCTTTCATTATTTTACTGCAGGGAATGAAAGAGACAAATATATAATAGGTAATGCTTTGTACTTGTCTCAAGGAAATATATGACCAGCCCTCCCTGGTAGAAGACAGATAAGGATAATAGAAAGAAACCACGGAGACGTCAAACGGAGAGTTATCATTAGGAAATAACATCGTCTGTCTCTCAAAGTATCTGTATCTAATGGACCAAAGATTCTCAAATGTTACAAAACAAAATAAAATCATTATAAGATTAAGAACAATTTTCCAATAAATAGATAATAATTATTTATTTATTTATTTATTCATTTACGGCCAGTTGGGCCTTTTTAAAAATAATATATATTACAATATGGTTATTTTAAGAATATAATCATTTAAAAATCAAGACAAGACAAAATTCAGTAAAAATTTTGTATTAGAACTAAAATATTAAGGCTATTTATTACATAAAAATATTCTTGGGTAGATTCACGAGAGAAAAGGATCAACAAACGCCTATAAATTACGTGCCTTTCAGTAAAGTAACATAAACAGTAAAATAAACCTTAAATGTTGTAGTAATCCAAAATAATGGTCAATAAGTAATTATTGATATACCGAATCAAACGTTGTTAATAATGTAAATTAATAAATTAAAGTGGTAGGTAGCCCAGTGGCAGATCAGTCGACGGCTTTCGTACTGAGGGCCGTGGGCTCGAATTCTGGTGTCGACCATTTCCACTCTCACAAAACAAGATTTAATATGTCGAAAGTGCACAAGTGTACACTTTCAAGTGTATATAAAAAAAATTATACGAAAATAAACTGAACATAAAAATAAATAAAATGGAGAAACACATATTGTCTATATACAATAGTAATGTCTTTATTAGTGAGATAAGGATTCAAATAGAGACATGAGCATAGACAATAAGAAACACCAATTCCATGGTGAAGGAATGACAGTACTATTATAATGAACGATAAGGGAATCGTGTGGGTGGTTTTCTGTTGATTGTTTTTCTATGGATTTATTACACCACAGCCTTGTTCTTGTCTTTGGTTTATGTTTTATTTAAGTGCATAAAATAGGGTTATTTAGTTTTATTACTAAACAAGTAGAAACCTACGAATTCAACAGTGAAATTCATAAGACGAATGATTCGAAGAAGAGCAAATTCACAATATATAAATATATCTGTATGAATTTTTGTCTAGTAGCGGTGGCAATATCTGGGTGGGCTTGTCTGCAATCACTCGCGATACAAAAGACAATAATAATTATTTATATGGGAGAATTAAAAAAATAATAGTTCGATGTCTGTTTGGAGAGGCGATGTGGGCGGAAATGATCGGAGGTCTGAAATTGATGTGCTAGCTTGGACGTTACTAATTGATACTAGTTATACTTAAGAAAATAATGTTCTTAATGGAAATTATGCAAATTTTGTTATTGAATGATAAAATGCGCATTCTATGGTAAATATTTTAATAAAAGTTTTTTTTTTTTGTTTTCAATTTTTGTCAACGTTTTATTTACTACTAGCTTTCCCGACAGACGTCTTGTGGTCTCAGCTGTGAATATTAAATTCCAATTTGTATAATGGGAAATTAATACCATTTAAACGATGTAATTCCGACCGATACATCTGTTTTAGTTTTAAGCCATATATTTTCCATCCGCATTCTGTCAATAGCACCAACTATCAAACGGGTAGCCTAGTATGTACAGGGAACCAGATTCGCGCTAAAAATTCAAATGGCGTCAACAATTCAAATGCGCCTAAAATTCAAATATATTCGGTTTGCAGAGGGTAAAATGGATTCGGGGGTGTGTGCGAAGATGTATGGGGGGCTCTGCCCCCCAAACCCCCCTAAATAATTATGTTCTAACCTAACCTAACCTATTTTCATGACTAACAGTCATGAAAATAGGCTAACGAACCTATTTTTTATGAATTTGGCTCAGCCAAAGTGAACACAAATACACTTTAGACATCTTTCACAGAAAAAAAACGGATAAATAGAAAAAAAAAACGAAAAAAAAGGACTGCCCCCACTGGGATTCGAACCAACAACCATCAATACCAACGGCGGCGACTATAACCATAGGACCATTGTGAACTTGATAGCGATGTCGAAAAACTTTAATATCTACTGTTAGTGTCACGCATGCGCACTTTATGCAAGGATTCTATTGGTGCGAATCTGGTTCCCCGTACATACTAGGTTACCCCTATCAAACATCTGACAGTTGCTGTAAAACGTCAATGTAATATCAAAATTAGAATTAAATTATATTGTATAAAATACTAAGAACGTAACCTACTTTTAAGTTTTCTTACATTTTCTTATGTTCCGTGCAACTTTCTTAATTCTCCTGACATTAGCAAACACAACAAAGCACAAGAATTAGCAAAAATGGTCTACACGTTAAATAATTGTATATAGGTATAAGGATAATAATTAGAAACTTGCACTTTTTTACCTCAGAAAGCAGTCGAACACTCGTGGCAATACTCGTAAATATGCAAAAAATCTTTGAAATTAATTCAAGGTAATCGTTAAAAATGCATAGTTTCACCAAGCATGATGCAGGGCCAAGCCTTCCACATGCTGATCACTGATCAATAGTTAAAATCGTCATCGATCAGCGAATTTTCAATATTGTTATTGAATGGACTATGAAAGGCGTAGGCGTAGGTACTGTAAGTGAAATTTTTGGTTCTAATCTCATATTTCTTCAACAAAATTTATATATTATTCAATATTGTTCTGTTTATTAACTCGTTTTTAACAATATGATATTAATGTCTTTCTTTGAAATGAAAATATAATATTTAGGTACAACTGAATACTAGTCAATATAGCGGAAGAATCATTAAAAATGAAAGTCGAACGTGTACAACATAATAAGCAATCCGCATTAGCAAGATAGGATGGCGTGACATTTGACACCCTGTCTCGGAGCACACCATTATCATAATAAGGATATGGGCATTATAGTATTGGATGTCACCTCACAAACGCGCTACGGGGATTGAAAATTAGATTCTCAATCAAGACTACATTGAAAAGAAATCAATTGGTTTCTCTACCTTACTGTTGATTCTATACCTATAAAGTTTATTTGACAATGACAATGCCAAAAAAAATCGTCGCTAAGATAAACATTGGTTGAATCATTATACGCCACGAATCAGTTTAGTTAGAGTGAAATTTCACGCTGACGAAGCGTCTTGGATCGTGCAGCTGATCCAAGTCCAGTGGTAATGGCGAACAAAGATTAGGTTCATTCAGCAGAGCCGGAGAGAATCAAAGAAATTATCCCACGATCACGGACTAAATAATACGAACAAATTCAAAAATATTAAACCAACAACGACAGATTGTAAATAAACCAATGAGGCATGACTGGTCACGGATATTGCTTTGCCTTTCTATCTTTGTTGAGCATCAGTGTTGATTTATAATGAAACATTTTAAAATTGATTCTGAGGATGACAGAAAGTTGAAGTCGTCTAGACGTAGTGTCATCAAACACGTGTGATCACGGATATTTACTTAGTGCATGGGCACGCATCAGAGTGGAGACGATCAATGCACCCGTATAGGAAACTACAGACATTTGGAGAGTACGAGGGGAGATGTGCAGCTACTTCCGGTGATGTATAGTGCGTGTGCATCTTGGCTATTTGGGTGGAGTTGTCTATGAGGGTGATGTTACAATCGAAAAGCTTGATTACAGACAGTAAGATTTCTAGAACATCTCTGATAATGTGGCAAAACTAGGAATAAAAAGTTTTGAGAATCTTACCTTGAACCCAGAGCTGGTCGACTCTAGACTGCAGCTGTGCAGACTTGAGTCCGACGCAGAAGGTGGATAATAGAAGCAACGCCACAAATAAAACTTTGCCGGCGTGCGCGTGCAGGTCCTCTCCGAGGGATTCCAGATGCCTCTGGAGGCGGGCTCGGATCCACAAAGCCCAAGCGCCGCCGGTGACTCGGCCCTGAAATATAAACACAAAAATATTAAAATACACTCAAATAAAACATGGTGATTTGTTGTAGCAGCGCTAAAATAAAAAGGATCCATCTGGTCGATCTTTACAAGATTGTATAAATCATGTCAACGGAGGAAATAAACTAAAACGACTGGGGATCGTAAAAAAAACATTAACGATCCAAATCAAACGACATGGGAGGGACAAGAAATAAACGAGGCAAAAAGGACGAGGAACAAAATGTTGGGAGTAACAGCGGTGCATCGCCATTATCAGCACTTTAGTACATTTACAGGGAGATAAAGAGGGTCGGAGGACACACACCGGTGGAGGGGAGATGGTCTGACCACACGGCAGAGTCGTTTAACAACAAGACATAAATGACCAAGACTTTCAAACATAATCAAGACTAAAATGCCTTTCGTTATGTTCTTGACTACACTTTCTTTATTGGCATTACAAATTTTCAAGCATAATAAAAGTTTTTTCGAGAGAATTGTTTTTTTAGAAAGCATTTCTATCCAATCAAAGTTCCCAATTTTCCTAGTGTCGTCAAGATATATTCGACACTAGGCTAACCCAGAAGTTAGAGATAATTTTTGACCAACAAAGAGTATGTCTCCAGACCGCAGATAAGTAATCTAGAATTATTCCAACGTCCGCACGTCCGTGTCTTTTTCTGGCCAACAATGAGTCCTCTGTCTCAGACCACCGTGTGACGGACAAAGTTGCAGCCGTATTATAATATATACTGGTCTACCCACATGGATAGAGCTGTGGAGACGGCTTTGTCAGATGGGCCATTTATCATAATCTGCCCGCAGTGCACGGCGCTGACCGTCACTTTACACGCACAGAATGTGATATATGAGACTAAAACATGAATTTTTCATAAGAGTTGAGAATAAGACTGTGTTGGATTTTGTTCCTACTGTTTCCCTCATATCTCTAAATTTCTATTTTTTTTTTACTTTTGACCATGTTTGTGACGCAATATCAGAAGAACTTTTACATTTCTTCGGATACTAAAAACCTTTAACTGTCACCGTGTACATCTATCAGACTATCAATAATAATTATGGAAAAAATTAAAACGCCATTGCCACCATACGCATATATGGACTAATGTTTGGTTTGTCTAATTGATTTTTTTGTTTCATATATTGAAATTGTTTTATTGTAAGAAAAATTGATAAACCCGTGTCTTGTAGAGAGCTAAAGGATTAAGAAAAACAATAAAAATATAGTCAAATCTAGCAAACTTTAATTTATATGCACTCTGAGAATTATGTCCCGGCATTTGTACTGATCATATTATCACATGGTATACCTATTTAAGGACATATTATTATACCAATTCTGGGACAGATTTTACGTTATTTTGTGTATTTTATTGTATACCTGATCTATGTAGCCAGTTTTCATCTAATTATGTATATGTGATAAGAGTCACAAATTTTGCAGAGATTTTCTCGAAACCAATTCAAAAGAGTTTTAGAATTTAGTACATCAAGTCAGAGCAACTGGTTGTTGAAAAAAATCATTGAATGCGAACCAATCTAAAACCGAAACGAAAGAATGCCTATAATAAACCAAATAAAAATAATTACAAACGTAGGTACATAACGTGTACTCAATTAATATTGAGTCATATTATAAATAAAAAAAACTAAACAATAAGTCGCGCACAAAAAAACGTTTCTCGCTCACTCGCTAAACAAACATTTAAAGATGTTAATAATTTGCAATTCAAATTATTATCATCGACATACTGGTATTTGTAATGCGCTAATAGAATGATCAACTATGATCCGTCTCTACGAACACACACGGCTAAGAAAAAAACGACATAATAGAAACACGGTTCGTGAAGAATTTGGAACAGGGTTAAGAAAAATGAAAGTGGATCCAAGAATACTTTGTTCCAAGAGGATGAGAAAAAATCTATATGATGCGAGTCTCGTTTGGATCGAAGATAAATTCAGAGACCTTCAGCAGGGACCTAGTAATGACCCAACAAAAGAGCTGCCCCGCTTGACGGAATTCAGAATAATAGTTATTATCGAATGAAGAATACCTCGGACCTTGAAACCGATTGAGAGATGAGATTATTTTGAAAATCAGCTATATAGCAACATACTTTCTTCGAGGATAAGCGGATGCCTCCAAGCTTTCGTCATCATCATCAGCCCGTTGTGGTCCACTACTGGACCAGGGGCCTTTTCACCTCTCCTCCAACTCTCTGTTTTTCCCTCCTCATCCAACTTCGTTCCTCCTCAACGCTTTGTTTTACATTACATCGGATCTTTCAAGAAGGCTAAAATTGAGACTCTTGCTAAATACAATTTTGCGTGTTTTTTTTTTCAAAGTGTAGCTCCAAGTATCCACAAACACCTACCTCAAAGAATGCAATAGCCAGCCCCATACAAATAAGGCCCGCCAAAGAATGCAATAACAGTATTCCTATTAAAGTTATACGAGCTGTGAGACCATGGTCTATTTTTGTTTCTTCTCGATATTTCGCCCATACTTAGTTGTTGTGGAGGGCTTCCTCAGGAATGATGGTTCCGGTTCGTAGGCTGCCGAAGTGACCTCGGTGTCTGTGTGACGAATGGACATCAGATAATTCTGTACAACTGATCAATGACCCTCAATTATTATATTTGAAAGTGGGTTAAGCAAGAGGATTATTTTATACATTGTAAACAAAAGGTGCAAGCCGAACCGGTTTACAGTGCCATATTTTTATCTTTAATTTGATTAACAACGCTAATTAAACACAACAAACTTCCCAACATAGTTTGTAATATTATATCGTTGCTGGATCTATAGATCTTTTTTGACATTTTGCTCTACTCATCTGTTTCTTTGGAATAGGTATTTCATATCATATAAAATCTACAGAATGCAATTCATTATAAATTATCTTCCCTAGATCACTAGCGCTACACTTGGGTTCATCAATTTGTCTAACAACAAATACAATTTCAATAGTTGCAACAAAAACTTATGTACGGATTAAAATGAAACATTTTAGTAAAATTAGAGTGAAGAAAAACCAAACACCATAAATTTTATTTTATAGAATTATAATATTATAACATCAATCAGCTTTCGTCTTTGCGCTGATAATGTTCCAATCCAACAAAAAAGATATGAATCATACATTCAGTATAGAACTTAAGACAAAAAAATTGCACTTGAATTGAATACAATTGAACAAAATGGTTTTTCTAAAAAAACGAATTAATTGTTCAGAACAATGATTTTCTATAGTCAAAAGATTTTTAGAAAAAAGGTTAACAATGTAAAGAGTTCTTCTGGTATTACCTCAAATACACGATCAAACGTAAAAACGTTAAAAGCTGTACGGAAATAAGAATATAAATATGTAAATGGGTTGTTTTTTTTTTACCAATCATGCATTCCCGAAGTAGTCAGATGAAGTAAACATAGGATGATTAGTTGACTTGGAAAGACACAAATAGCGCGCTAACCTAATCGGTCGGTACGGTTCGGTCTATATTTATACAGAGGTTTGTTAATAGGAAGAACGCCGTACGTGATTCCCAAGACATGGTTCGCATTAACACGACCTTTAACAACAACAGAAAGTAAATTCCTCCTCTAGTTCTGTTAACGGATTTTTAAACATCCGTAAGTGCTCACGATTTTTTGTAACTTTGAATTACCTACACTGTTTAGGGAAATCTGAATATAATAACTCTACCAAATTAATTAGAGATGGTATTTTCGTTGGACACAAACTATGGTATATGAAAAGTTCAAAGAATTCATAGTGTCATTGGGATTCTTAAGTTTACATTGGGTCAATCAAAGAATTCATTTGGATTACAAACAACAGAGTTATTTGGGGAGAAGATACTATAAGAGCGGTGCAGGCAGCCAATAGTCTCAAAACATAGATGCATTTCATCAGAAGAGCCACAATGCCAGACCAAGAAGCAATTATTTATCACTTATCAACTAGACATGTTGTCAGGGTGTCTCTTACGGTGCCACTGGGTGTTTCATTAGCAGTCTGCACGGCACATAGGCCGCAGTGGCTTTGCGATTCAAAAGACGCGAACATCAAGGTAATTAATGTCAACATGTCAATTTTGATGGAAATAGATAACTTATATACGGAGATAATAAACATTTATATTAGTTTTAATAACACTTAACTACAGCTTACGAATACAATAACGAAAAAAAGCTGACAGTATGCAATGCTGAATAACTACAAGGAGAAGTCTCGGTACCTTGCTACCAACTGCTCAATGAATCGTTAGAGGGAAAAAAAAACACGTTGAGATCCAATCTGATAGTAGAGTTGGCCTGCCTCGCTGTACCGATCAATCTGCTGGTTGTATTATTATGCGGTACCATACTACGCTGGAAGTTGGTACAAATACAAGTTTCAGTACCGCACTCCGCTGCCCGGGCTGTTGTAGTTGTACAGCCGTCCTCTTGCCCGCGTGGTATGCGGAGGACCACAGACGCACCAAGGTGGCTCCACTGCCAGGGATGGGGCAAAGCCAACTGTTGTCGGCGTCCAGTATTGTGTGGTGTGCTTCTCCCGCGCCAGATGGCTAACACATGTGACGCCACATAATAATGTCTTATTATGGCAGTGAGTGACACGCTCCATTCGTCCGGATGGACGCGTGTTCTATTTATTGGAGAGTAAAAAGGGTCAATGTTAAGGATGTAACAATTGTAGGTCATCTGGTATTGGGAGTAAGAAAAAATTGAAAAAAAAATCAATCTCGGATTATTGAATTTGGGCAGTTTAATTATCAGCGAGTTTTGCAGATTTAGGACAAGAAATGGTTTGAAGGTGACAAAGTCAATTAAATTATCAGAAAAAGTGTGTAGAGCAATAATATTATAACCGACAAAAAAAGACGAAATCTCGTTAAAATCACACTTCTTGGAATGTCAATCATCCGAGGGTTTCTGGGAATTCGAGGACGGAGAAGTATTCAGCAGTGGTCTGTATTATTGGGGCGTCAATGCAACACAACGAGTGGTTCACATCAATAGAAATCCACAAAAGATGAGGAGCGGATTCAAAGAAAGGCCCCACACAATACACGGCACATTCTTGATACAACCAATTTATTATACCCCGTGAGCCACCTTTTTACTATTACAACGAATCCATTTCATACCAAAATTCAACTACATATAAGATATTTTCTTCAACAGAACTGCCTAATACAGGATCGCTTATATACTTAGTTATCAAGTCAGATTTGTAGTATTTAGGAATTTCGCAGGGAATTAAACCAAATTTTATGTTCTATCGGTTATCTATTTTGTCGTCCGGTTCCGGCAACCCTGTTCGGCGCCGCTGGCACTTTAGTGGGACCACACACGGCGTGCGGAGTCTCTTGGACGTATTCAATTTATTTTCCTTCGCTAAAATATATCTCTTAATAAAGATACCAGATATAACATACTGTATTAACCGTAGATGCGCTCCTATAGTCCCGCATATATGTTAATAGCCCGCTCAGGAAGACATGCAGACTGACTCGAAGCAGCGGAAACGGATAACTATGTTAAGAGACTTGTAATATTAACGTGCTTTTTCTGACTGAGCTATCAAAAATATGTCAAATTTCTTTAACCTTCACAATGTACGCACACGATTAGCCTTGTAAAGTTCGCGCTTTAACAGTAGGTATCGTATTACGAGATTCGAGACACGTAGGAGATTGGAATCGTTAACCAATTTGCCATATGTCGAGATTTCGGGACAAAATCAAAGATGAGTTTGCGGACGACATGGCGTGTTCAGTGTAAAGTGTGTAGGTCTCGTGCAAAAATCGAGTGAAAGAAGAGTATATCGACGTACTATGTATGTACCTACTTGAAATTCCATCTGGTGTTTTTTGAGAAGAATATTTTGAGATTACACAACTAATAATTCCAAGCTGTTGGACCAAAATTTCGGAACGTATTTTTTATCTCAAAGTGCAAACCATAAAAATCTACTAACTAATAATTAGAACGTAAATAATAAGGCATGATCACAAATAGAGCAAGAGATTCTTATCAAAAACTAATATAGTAATATTGCCTCGAGTGTTTGTTTTACGAAGCAGATGATTTACATAATAAAGACGTTAGAATATAACTTGGAATTAAAACAATTATGAAATTATGAGGCGTAGCTGCAGGCGAGGGAACCTTTTGAATTGACCGCAAATTACTTCATCAAGACATTCTTGTGCCTCTGCAAGGCGGGCAGGTAGAGCAGGCGAGGGGATACCGAGGCGTAGAGGAATTTCACAGCGCGGAAGTCAAAAATGGCAGCGCGTACTACTACTTATGTTCGAAATGAAGAACTTTAAAGATACACACTGCCACAATTGATAGTAATTCTCTACAACTTTTTTTTTTATATAAATTGACGCAATGGTGTAATGAGGCGGAAAGGACTATCTGAATGGACAAAGGACCTGTCTACCTGCCAGCCTGTATGGGATGATGAAGACATCTCCATGATGTGGGGAATCACTTGGCGTTGCCGCATTCCATACAAAGAACCGAAGGCGTTTTTACGTCACGCGAATTTCTAAAATTTCATAGTAAATTGGACTCAAGGCCAGTCTTAATTGTGTTCGCTTTTGTTGTTAGGGGACAATTTAAAGCTTTGAAGTTGATAAGGACATTACAAGTTCGTGGTTAGGAATATCATATAACCTGTTAAAATCACGTCGACTCCATAGAACAGTCCAAAGATATTAAAACACGATTATCCTCACATGAAGGTGCGGTGTTAGAAGCCAGTGTAAATTATAATATTATCAAGAGAAGCACCATGTGGCTGACTGCGGTTAGTGATTATGGTTCTAAATATTATTTAACCGAAATCCGATCGTTGCGGTTAAATCAAGTAAAAAGTCAATTGTCTGGAAGGCGCGGTAACATCTTGATCACGTGTTAACGGAATGTAGTAAAAATCTGATATAACCTAAAAATAAGAATTAAAAAAGATCGCATCTGAAAACACATCTGTATGGCGGTATAAGAATCATCTTTCGGCGACTTTAGGGGGCTTGGGATGACAGTCATAAAGACCACAAAAAAGTATTGCGTACATACAGCTGAAAATTTGCCATGCAAAAAGGAATAAAAAATCCAAAAATACTTTAGTCGAAATCTCTCTATAATGATTTAATAGAGCATCAAAAGCCAAAATCAGCAGCATTAAATTTAAATGAGCTATTTTAATGGATATTACATACTTCACACCTCGTTAATAAATAACTACGGTCCAAAAAATTATCCTTGTGGTACACCATAATATAAGAACGTACTAAAATTTTAATAATTAACAGAAGCATTAAAAGCCTTAATTTAATGACTACATTAATGGACATTACTCACATCATACATTCGTTTGTAAATAGTTACGGTCCAAAAAATTACCCTTGTGGTACACCATAAAAGAACGTAAGTACCTACTAAAATTTCATTGTTGGAATCAATAATAAAGTCCCCAATTTTCGGTTCTAAGTGTTACAGAAAAAAAGGAATGAAATGAATTTTAATTAATATTTTAAAGGTGTAACAAGATAACCTCCTTCTCGGAACAAGGGCAAACAACCGCCTAACTAGTTATAAAAACACCTGTTCCTGAATACCGATACCTGGTTGGGAGATGCTGCCAGCGAGATGCAGCCTGGTGAAGCGAATCCTAATTAGGGGTTTATGCAATATCTGCGGAGCGTCGACTGACGAAATGGGGTTTACGAGAAAAAATGTGGGGGGAAAAAACTAGGCGATTATAGCATTTGCAGCATCTTTATATTTCGGTGAGTGCTTTTAGCGGGAAATCGCGTTGGATTATTGACAGTAAACTCGAATTATTTCATTTACGACCGAATTAATAGTATCAATGAATAGTGATGTAGATTGCCACACTGCATTAATGTGTGTGGTCTATGGCATCTATAAAATATGCGACGTCTGGCGAACGGGCTTATTATGTTTTACAATTTGTTGGTAATTAAGCGTTAATAATATTTGAATGGTGGTAGATATTATTCTTTACTGGCCATCGTTTCTATTCTTCTTTACATATCAAATTAACATCAACGTTATTTTAACACCCGTCTATCGAAGAGTGCAGGAATGCCCTGAAATAAAACATTTCTTGGACATCACCACAAGGCTACTTGCGTAAAGATAACGAGCTTGGTTAACTGCCGAGATAGCAGCATGGGATGTTTCCATGGACGAATGCGATATTAAGCCTCCATAAAACGCTGTGATAATCAAAGCCATAACCAACGCACGTTAAACAGCCAATAAGGATCATTATTATATGCGTTTATGGGACTACAAAATGCGGTTGTTGCAATAAATTAACATAAGCGCATATTATTAAGTTAATAACTGTCTGTAGCGCAGGAACTTGGGGATAGAGGCATTTAACTCAAATCCGAGTTACGAGTATAATGCCTTCAACATGCGCTGCTTCAGATGAGAAAATATTACAAGTAAGCGGCAAAAAACAAGATGAAACGCTCCGTACGAATGTTGACAATGCCTCGGTTTAGATAGCTATTGTGTGGCCTTACGGGCAGCAGTGGTGAGTGGACGGAAGATAAGTTTCTGTGCGGCAGCGTGGATTGAGACATGAATGGGAGTGAGCGATGCCAGGGCATTATGAAAACATTACAAGAGAAGAACCAGTCGGCCTGCGCTGGTATTGGGCAAACCGCCAACACACACACACTGGCCTGGACCACACCAATAGCCGCCATAGCAGGGCTGCCAACCTCTGATCAGCTGATTGCCAGCCAACTGTAAATAACATGCTCTATGTAGCTATGTGTGTGGACTCTGCCGAGTTACCTTGACAGTAGATAGACCCAACATGTGAAGTGGACTTCTACGATAATTAACCTAATATTTTATCGCGAATTTGATTGCATTACAATGTATTGGCAAATGTCTTGCAAACCAATATTGAACTCTAAGAAAATAGAGGCAAAATAAAAATGAAATGATAAAAACAGATCCATTTTCGATGACAAAATGAAGACAGATGAACTTTTAGAATTGTAGCAAGGATTTATGAAGAAATCTTGAAATGGATAAACAAAACGACAATCCTAAAGGAGACAAAAAGAGGAATTTATTTATTTATTTATCAACGGCAAATTGCCTTTTAAAGAAAAAAATTATAAATTATAAAGATACACATATTGTTATTATTTCCTCCCTCCATAAACATTACAGAGAGAAAAATTACGTGCAACACGTTTCTTCAGTATAATAGAAGAATACAATAATTCGAGAATACAAGGCTAATGGATGACTGATGACAGTTGCCAGAAATTTGATTAGAAGTCTCCGTCTAGGTGATACATAAGAGGAGAGGTATTCGGATTACTATAAGTGATTAAACAGGATGATAAGGGTATGATATACCCACAGAAGTATTTCAGGTCGCTAAATTACTATGCGTTGAAAAGCGTCGAGGTAGAACAGCTCAACAACAAGAGGTAGAAGGCGGGATGGATAGAAAGTCTAAAAGACCACAGTCGCAGCTGAAGCAGATGTCGAAGAATCAGTGAAGATCAGTCGAGAAAGTAAGTCTGTTGGAACCATTATGAGAAAGTTGTCCTAATGTGACTTTTGAAGATGTCGATGCTGGAGCTAAAAATGTCAATGTCGTTCGCGTATTCGTTTCCCAGACGATGGAGTCGTGGGAATACCGTACTCTTCAAGTAGTAGGTGGTAAGAGAATTGTCACAGCTGAAAAGGCGTCTACTTCTAGTGCTGCGGGATGGTATGTGGAATTTTATGAGACGATCAGTGCGGGCTCGTCGAAAAGGAATAAAGAAACAAAGCGAACAAAATTGTACATAAATTAAAATTGATCTGAATATAAATCGGCAAACACAAAGGAAACATAAAAAAGAATAAAGACGTTAAGCAAACATACTAATGCATAAATTAGGATTGATCTGAATGTAAATAAACCTAGGTAGACCGCCATAATATGCCACGAAAGGACAGATTGTGCTTCAATTATTGGTATCATAAACAATGTGTGTTGGATTATTGGCTCCTTCGAGGGTTTTTTTAAAGCTGGAAGAATAACGTGCCGTTTATTAGTTTGGTCTCAACATGACACCCTGTGGGATTCCTCACAAGTTCAATCCTTCAGAACACTGTCCACAATTACAATATACATGTTATATACCTACATACACACTTGGCATTTTGTTAAGTTCGTATAATATTTTTATCAATTAGCTATTGTAATATTATGTTTCTATTTTTATTGTAAAACTTCTTTGCATTTCAGTGTTAGGAATCCTGGATCCCTCCACTCACCTCTCACGGGCATAATGGTTTATTATAGGTACTCTTTCTCAATGATTGATCGTTTTAATAAATCCACTTATTTGGTATTTTCAGAACCACCAAACTAGTCGTCTTTTCAACATATTTTGTGCTCAAGGATCAAGTGGATCAATCCTCGATATTTTCTTGGATCTTTCAATCAATCATAGGAATGTTCTACCCATCACGCCGTATCCCGTAAGGGGGAGGCAGAAAGAACGAACTCCCAATCTCTTCTATCTTAGCACAATTCTTTCGTTTCTTCTACCGACATACCATTTCTCATACAACCTCTCCTATTTCGCATACTTCTGACCTGCCCTTCTTTGAGGACGGAGTACTTAAATGTGTTCGATACACGTCATTCTCGGTCTTCCACGCTACACATTCCTTGCAGCATTATAAATTTTCTTTGCCAATCTGTTAATATCCATTCTTTCCACATGCCCAAACCATCTCAACTTATTGACTTTCATATTTGTAACAATACTTAAAACTTCCACACGACATTCCTTCCTGATATTCTCATACTTTTCCAAATCCCATAGAGTCTTTCCACATATTATTTGTAGAGCTCTCATCTCTACCTACTTCATTTATACTACATTCTTCATTTTTCTTCCATGTCCACGTTTCACATCCATACATCATTGATGTTAAGAGGAATGCAGTACGCACCCGTTTTTTGCAAATTTGTCACTCGCAATAACCAAATAATAATAGGTATACTATTTATTGTGATGATTGGAATTGACTTATACACAAGCATGGACATTTTGGAAGACAGGTGATCACATAAAAGATTGGTGGACAACGATTGTGTCCAGAAACAAGAAAGTACCTACAAGAACAGCGAGAGTTCTACCCTATATAGGTGGTGTGGCATTGAATTAACCCACCAAACATTATATTTAGTTCTGTGGAGATATTATAATGGTCTGTGTGCGGGCTGCCTCGGGTTCGGAGTCTGGCGTTCCTGGAAGTACCACCTACCCACACAACAACATAACACAACACTACAATATCACTATAACTAACTCCTATTACACAATACATACACGCACTGCAGTAGGGGTGCTAAATAACCAATTTCTTGATATCAAAATAATTATTATTACAAACAATTGGGGAGAGCGGGACACGTAAAAGAGGCACACATCGAAGATATCAATAATTAAATTTGCAATTCCTGTTAGGATGGGGTGGATAATTGCATGTGAAGTAGGCTTTCAAAAAAATATTTTACTCGTATAAAATAATGCTTGGTGTCTGCCGAGTGAAATTCGTTGATGTTATTTCGCTATTAAACCTGTTGCTTCAGGCTTGCCGAAGGGTTAAAGATGCATTTTTTTTACCGAATCTGGGCTCACTCAAAGTGAACACAAAAAATACACTTTAGAGATCTTTCACAGAGCGCAAAGTTTGTGGCTCATCAAGAACCAACAGTTTGATATATTCTGTGGTTCTTTATAGTGTTCAAGATGACGTCAAAGTCCCTCTATTCAATCCGCTCTCTCTAGTTCCTTCTCGAATCTTCTATTTCCAGAACTCTCTCCTACTGGAAGTATTGAACCCATCATAGCACGAGACAAGGACCAACTAGAAATGCAGCTATCTCCTTCGCACCCACACACTAGTATGTACATTCCACAGAAATACATTACAGGGAATTGTTACAAATTTGAAGTGATTAACTTATGTTTGCTTATTCATGCTTTAATTTATTTTTTCTATAGACAGACATTTTTAGGTAGACAGAGGTAGACATTTTTCACAGTAAGCGAAGGCTTGTGTCGTGAAAGAGGAGTATGGTCGGCAACTGTTATCGGAACGAAAATCGACGGAAGAACCCTTTTTGATATATAGTTTTTTTAGCTCTGCACTCCTTTTCGAGTGTTACTTATCTGTTACATAAAAAAATGTTGGGTTAGTGCGAACACTTACAACTCGAGATCGGCGGCTGAATAGATTCTTCCGATGTTAGATTTATTGAAACATAGTTATAATAACTATTAAAGAGTCGAAAAAATGCATAAGAAATAATAGAAAATACGATATTAAAATTAGTATGGAACGGATTTTGTGCGACGTCAACGCCATCTATGAAAAATTCTATAACAAAAAAATATTGTTTACCAGACGACCATTGACATTAAAAATAGTGGTACGCAGATGTTAGATGGATTTTTTCGAGCTTTCAGAATAAATTTTACGACATTCAAAAATATACGTATTTTTGTATAAGTAAATTACCTACAAATTTGAAATCAATATTCATAGAAAGGACTACAGGACAGCGTCTGTCGGGAAAGCTAGTTTATTATGATTTCTTAATTCGAAGATTCGCGTGAAAATTTGACTCCAAAATCGAAAATTCAATTCAATAGAACGCTGAAAAGTGATGTTGGCAGATAAAACTACAGTATCTTACCATGATAATTCAGTAAAATTTAGTTGAAATGGGGTCTATTTAGGGATTGCAATCCGGAAAACCGGATCCGGTATTCCGGCGGATCCGGCATCAAAATGATCATATCGGATCCGGTGAAAATTGACGGATCCGGAGATCGGATCCGGTTTATCATATCAAAGGATTTTTCAACAAACTCAACATGGACAGAACTCGAACCCGTACCCCTAGCAATTTCACAGGATCATTGTAGGTAAAATTGTGGGTACCCATAAAGATAAAAAGAGAAAAGGAGGCAAATGCGTAACAGTAAGCGCAGTGGAATGCTGCTATTGCTTCTTGTGCCCAATGTAAGATTTTAAAGCTAGTGTTTACTGATCGTATTGAAAGTATTGACTATCGAATGAAAAGACACCTGTTGTGATAATTGTCTGCTTTTTATTAGATTAGTTCGGTAGTCTGTCACAATGATAAAACTGAAATGATTTCTCAAAGACTTTTTCTTGATAATATATTATAGGAGTGTATCTGATTATTCCCGGTTATAGGTATTACTCCTGGGACGCGCATGTCCAACTGCTCATCCATCTCTTTGGTGCTCGTACAAGAGTCTGCTGGTTGATGTGATTTCATCCTCTTATTATTACCAGAATCACCGGATCAGTGGGGCTAGTACGAGTTTTATCGAAAGCTAATTGCACGCAAATAAGAGCTTATTAGTGTGCAATTAGTGTTCTAAAATCAAACGATCGAATCATTTGATCATTTTATTATGAAAATTTTTCGAAATTCTTTCGATGATCGTTTCGATATTCGATCATCGAAAACTTATACCAGGGCTACAGTTCTGTTGACGTGGTCTTTCCAATAAGGCCTTCTATTTCTACCCCATTGCTTGACGTTCTCGACATCGCAGAAGCTCCGAATCTGGAGTTTCTTACTCTGCCTCGAATGGTTTATTTCACTATGGGTTGGTATTTTTTGAGAATCTTTCTTTTTCGTGGTGTCGGTTTTAGTTTGGACATCGTTAATCATGATCAATCAAGCAGGTTATATAAATATGTTACTTATTTTCGATGCATTTCAATTTGAATTTTATAAAACGTTATCTAATTTGTAATTTTATTTCAAAAAAACTATATTTTTTATAGTTTTTATTATTTAAAAGAAGTCATATGTACCCTAATTAAATTAATTTCGTATACGTACCGTTTTATTTTAGGCCTTTATTATTGTTAAAATGTTAATTCATCAAGGTTAGCTCAATCCGGTCGGATCCGGCCGGATTGACGAAAATCCGGTTGGATCCGGCCGGATTCAAAATGAGACCGGATTGCAATCCCTAGGTCTATTCTTTCAACAATAATAATATACACTAAGTTAACAGGTTTCACGTGTGATTAATTTTCTACTACACCGTTATATCTCGCAGTTTTTAAAAAGTAAAGCAATTATAAAGGAATTGTTTTGATTTCAAACTTATGACCCATCAAATTTCATCCCGCATCCGAATCAAGGATAACTATTACATAAGGCAATAAATTATTAGCTAAAATTAATTAAGTTTTAATGTCGTAAATCACATTTTTTCATGTACCTAATAAGTGCAAATTATTTTTTATTCTGGGTTAGATCGAAGGTCGACAGGCGGGTCAGCTAGTAAAATAATGTACCTATTCCTGGACAAGAAATTATTACATTAAGTTTTACTTTTTTTTACCAAATTCATGTTACGGTGTTCCTACTGTTTCTTAACACCAAATTTTCTTGAAAAAGCAATCAATCAATTTTGGGGTTTTAGTTTGACCACCGATAGACGAACGTTGTTAACGCAAAGTGGTTACACAAAGCCTGCCTTTAGACCAGCAGTCGTTAGCTAATAGCGTTTTAAATTTGAAAAGAATTACTATTTATAAATAAAACAGCCGTTGACATTTTTATTGCAAAACATACAACAGATGAAATGATTTATCTTAACCGGATGGTTGGAAGAAACGTTCAAAGCAAATAAAGCCCGCAAATTTGTTAATAATTAATTATCCCATAAAGTATTTATTTAGTTCATAAAATTATTGTTGGTTCTGTATTATTAGGAAAAAATATTTTGAAACGAAATATGAATAAAATAAAACGAACATCTAATCCATTAGATTCGATTTGGAGGTTAGATTTGACTCTAAGAATGGTTACCAACAAAACCAATTGAAAAAAAATGTTGGGTCTGATTTTGATGTCTTCATCTTTAGGGCCGACCGCGCGCAGGGACCCACACAACATGATAATGACTTCATTCTAGAAAGGTAACATCCACGCCTCTCTCAGATTAAGACATTTTAGAATAACATCTTCATTATAAAATTTTAATATTATCAATTTATTACTTTATATAATAAGATTTCCTTAACTTAATATTTGTTTTGAAGAAAATAATATGTGGATTATTCATTTCACATTTTTGTCCTAGAAAATAAATGTCAATTGAAACCTTGAATATCATAATCAGCTAAAAATTACTGAAAAGTTTACAAAAAATGTACAATACGTTGGTTTTTCGGGATTAAAAATACACAATCGAATTAAATGTGATAAAATATTGCAATATCATACGTTTAAATGTAGAAAACTTGTAATTGTACAAGAATTATTCATGTCTGAAAATACTTAAATACAAACAGAATTTGTGGCTTGCTTTTAAATAACTAGAAATATTACATTATGAAGGTTACTATTCAAATAAATGGCGCCAATTATTATTCGGAGTTATGTAGAAATCTCAAATACCGACGGCAAACGATTCAACACACAGAAAGTTTCGTATGTAGCGAGACCAATCTTATTAACTCCTGCGCATGTAAGTACGTATTGATATAAAATAAACATCAAAACAGATGTGTTTTTTTACATATCCCTGCATTTTAATTGAGTAAATATTATTCTAATTGCATTTAAATGAAATTTAATTAAATTTTAGATATTTTAAAGGAATTATAGTGATGTTTAGTCACCTTCTCGAGTTGGTTGAGTGCGAGTGCCGCATCTATCCAGCTGGTCCTTATGTACAAATCCTGGCGATGTTTATCAGAATTTTCGTGTTTAGGGGGCGCTAAGCGCTCTGCCGGATTAACAGGAGTTGGTACCACCATGGTCTCGAACCCAAAACTGTCACCTTTATCCACATTTAGACGATTTGTCACCGCAGTAAGATCACTAACATATTTCTTACACCTGTCATTTTTAAATAAACAATCACACAATACACACTCTTTAACGAAATCACACTAATATCATCATAAAATCACTTCACTTTTTTTAAATATTCCAAGTAAACACTAGAATCAAAATAAAACAAACTGACTTTTACGATATAACGACACGTCCGACACAAACTATCTTTCAAACAGCACTGAATTCTCGGCCGCCATGACTGTTTTGATACGGTTACGTTGGCGCTCTGATAGTACGAACTTTACCGAATAGCGTTCGGGAATATTCGGAGTCGCCGTACGGATCTTGGGACCACACACGGGGTCTTCTTTCTCGCTCTCACTTATGGTACAGTCGGAAGTTTATTGTAAAAAAAAATGGTTGTGTAGTACTCTACTCGTCGCAGATCAAACACATTTTTTTCTGTTCATTTTTGTCACGTGTATTTTTGTATTCAGCTTTTATGTATTTCGTATTATTATTACTACTACAGTGAGTTTGTATTATTTCAAGCTTACCAACATTGTAAATTCCTTTCCCTCTACAGAGATAATAATATTTAAATTAGAATAGTGTTCTTTCCATGCTATATCTTCAAACCTATTCCTACCTATTATGTATAATAATATCCTTGGGAATTATTATTATATAGACGAAATATGTGATACTTGATCTGAGTTTTCTACGTAGAACCGAATATTATTGCTACTGCAAGAAATGCCAAATTGTCCACAGTCTCCAAAGTAGTCAAGTAAGGAATATTGGAACCCGTCGAGGGACGATATAACTTCTGCTTTACAAGACAAACAAACAATTTATTCTTCTAAATATGCCTGTCTACCCGAATCGGGCAGTTTATTGTCATAAAATCATCACACCGGCGAAATGTTCCTGTTGACCAGTATTTATTTTAGTGAAAGTAGTTACAAAAACATGTTGAAAGAAACATACGAAGCTTTTAGAATGTTTTCAAAGGGGTAAGTAGGGGTCCAAAAATAATAATGATCAAAAAAATAGTCAGGGTCAAGATTAAGCAAGAGGAGAAATTGCTTGAGATGTAGTATGTGGCTGATAGAATCAATATATGTCTTATGTGCAGGAAATGGAGTACAATTATTTAACTTTGTTAAAATATACACTAACCGCAATACTTTTCAAATATTTTAAGAGTATTGCAAAAAATTGGTACATTTCTGTAATAGGTGCTTTCAAGTTCCTTAGGTAAAAAGCAAATCTGTACACATTCAAATCTTCAAAATGCAGGCACTGTTAGTGTTAACAGCGACACGAACTGTCAACCTATCGGTTGTCCTCGGACGGTTTTCATCAGTAAACGCTGCCCCATAAAAGACTAGGATGACCGATTTTGGTTACAAAATGTTGGTTCGGAATGGGAAATACAAAGCTCTCGCAGAAGTTCCGGACGAAGTGCAGGCAGAAGTTATCAAAACAAGAAGTCAATTCCATAACAAATACATAATATACCTACTAATTGGGAAGTGTTCATAACCAGATTCTCTGCTTGTTCATGTCAAATAAATATGGATTAGCACGAAGAAAAGAAAAGAAATATTTACCAACAAAATCTTGAATAACATAAATTATTTATTACTTGAAAATGTTCCCATAAGTTTAAAAGGTAGAATTGGATTGAATGGATTGGACCTACCCCGAAAACATCAGCTCAGGACAAGCCACGGAAGATGCGCAAACCTTATGCATCGATGGGGCTTTTCCCAGAGTCCCGACTGTGAGTGTGGTCACCGCCAGACGATGGGCCATATACAATATACATAGTTGAGTGTCAATTTTTTTGTTTTGAGCGCGGTCACAATGAGATTCACGGGGGTCACTACAGACGCTGCCAACTGGATAAATACGCCATATTATGCATTAAAAAAAAGGTAGAATAGGTAAGAAAAAGTATTGTTAAATAGATTGTGCAGACATTGAAATAAGTTTCAAATAACCTGTGACCATGAAGGGCGTGCCCCTTCGAAACATGTCAGGTACAATAAATTTGTGGAATAGTTAAAAAGTTTTTTATTTAAATTTTATTTAAATTTGATTAATAAAAATATTATTGTCACCTGCACATCAATATAAAAATTATATCTTCTTACGAAACATCTGTATGTTGTTGCATTTCTCTCTTCCTCATTTCGTGACAATTTATTTTTTCGTTGGTCCTCCACGAGCTTGAGACCTTCAATGTCTATCTATACCAATGGTTGTCTTCCTATGAAAAAGCCTAGATTTATGTTACATAAATTATGTAGATTGGAGTGATGTACTTAAAGATATTTTGTATCTAATCATCAGACTACTCGAAAGTTTCAGGTTTTCAACACAATTCTGTATTTAATAACCCCCAAATCTGGAACTGCCCCGTAGACAAATTCAAACTGGCGTTCGACTACAAACGAAGATTTCGCCAATGTATGCGAAAAAATTATCTGTCCACTGGAACATGTAAACAATAATTATTTAAACCAAGCAATGACACTTATATAAAAATATAAAAAGTGGACAGCTAATTTTCTTCCTACTCTACATTGTCGAAGAATTCGTTTGTAGTCGATCGCCAACTGTATTTTGTCTAGGTCCCCTGATAGGTTATTCAAGAAAATTTTAATGTTTAAACCTTGCAAGCAAGCTGCTGTTTTAAATCCAATGATTTAAACTTTCGAAATCGGCTAGAACAGGAATTGAAATCGAT
This sequence comes from Mystacides longicornis, assembly GCA_963576905.1. Taxonomy (NCBI): domain Eukaryota; kingdom Metazoa; phylum Arthropoda; class Insecta; order Trichoptera; family Leptoceridae; genus Mystacides; species Mystacides longicornis. The sequence continues at coordinate 33,194,560 of OY756426.1, read as the reverse complement.
ACATGTTCGATAATTTATTTTTTTATTTTATTGAGGCCTTACACCCGAATTCGAGTGATTTTGAATAATTTTTTATACAAATAGGTAGGTAGGTTTTCGTCCTGTACGTGAGTGTACGCATTATTTTTATTCAACTGTCAAATATTCAAAATTTTAATAAGTAGGTATGCGAGAAAAATAACAGAAGACAAGAAAAAAGTATTCATAAAGAACTTCCACAGAAAACATTGAAATTAATACTTGGCTGAGGCAGGGTAAGGTCTAACAATAGTTTGTTCATCTAAAACTTTATTCAAATGGACCCGCCAATGTAATAGAAAAAATAATAAACCTACTTGCTGCGATAATAGATATATTCATGAAATCTGTTTTATGATTTTTGGAAGGAGTTTATAAAAAAACTTACATCGACGTCTTCTGCATGCATCAGACGCCGAAGATCATCGTTTGTCGGGTCAACTATTCATTAAATAGAGAAAAAAAATTAACTATTTTAATTTTCTTATAACTTTTATAAAAAAAAATATAATTCAGAGGAAGAAAAATATTCGCCCAACGTGGGGCTCGAACCCACGACCCTGAGATTAAGAGTCTCATGCTCTACCGACTGAGCTAGCCGGGCAGATGACGTCGGGGAGAAAATTAGCGTATTTTAACAGGTAGCGGTGTTTTTGTTACGAGGGCATCATCATTGTAGGAAAATAAATACAAAATAATTATTTATATTTAGATGGGTAGCTACTTCTTACTTGTTATTTTTATTGCAAGAAGTACCTACTTACCTACCTATAAAATGTTTTAGCCAGCAGATTATAGTAAGTACCTACCTATGTTAAAATTGAATTTTACTGATCGAATGTTTCCATTATTATATAATCTGTATAATATAGATAGAGATTATACAGATTATAGTCTCCATGTTTATATCTCTAATGACAAAGAAAGTCGGGTTAGTGCGAACACTTGGGAAATCGAGACCGGCTAAACAGATTTTTATGATGCTTGGTTTATTGGATTCTTCTCCGCTCCGGATAACAGAATAATTAATAAAAATTGAAAAATGGATAACAAATAATATAAAATATAATATTAAAGTTAGTATGGAACGGACTTCCTAACAACAACGCCATCTTTGAAAATTTCTTAAAAACACAATTTTTATTTTTAAGTTTCAATTACTTATTTGATAGAATTTATTTCAAGCTTTGAGAAATATTTTATTATAAATTAAAACGCAGAAAGTCAATAAAAAGACATGATTTTAGTTTGATTAAAAATTGGAACGTGATACGGAAATAAAAAGAGGTGAGTTAAGTTTGATCAATTGTTGTCTGGTTATGCCGTGTCATCGGATTTTTTATTTTTTAAATTTTATGTATGTATGATTAGTCATTTTTTATTTCCCATGATGTTTCAGAAAGCAAGTAGATATTTTGAAAACATTATTGTCGTACGAAGATGTTGAACGAAGTTTGGCGGGTAATCTTGTATTGTATAAAATATGGAGACCTAATTTCCTTGGTCATTGCATCACGACTCGGAAAGAAGGTTATTATTAAAGAAAAGAAAAAGAAAATTGCGCGAGACATAAGAAAATTTAAGAAAAATTAACCTACCTATATTTATTTTATTTTATACTAGCTTATACCCGTCTTGCTTTACGTTTTTGATTCCGATTGTCAGGCTTGATCGGTTAAAGGCAATTAAACAGGTTCTAGTCTAGCTTCCCATTGCTTTGTAGACCTCTATAACTGACATAAGCACAGAAAAAGAAGAATGACACTTTTAATGTTTATTAAAATTTTGTATGAAGATCCTAAAAAATAGGGGTTTTAAATAGCTCTAAATATATTAAAGTTTATGCAGCAAATTGTATTAAAGAACTTTCTCCGGCATTTTGCACGGCTCTGTGCAGATTCATATCTGATGTAGCATTTGTATTTTGAGCGTGATGCTATGACATACGGTAAAAAGCAAAATAAATAAAAAAACATTTCTGAATTATTATGTAGATAGAGGAGGGACTAATGCGAGTTTTATTTAATTTCCCAATTTACCACGCAACTTTCTTAATTTTTTCTTTCATAAGAACCTTCTACTGATAAAAGCCAACACGACAAAATAAAGAATTAGTGAAATCGGTTTAGCCGTTTAGGCGTGATGCTCACATATACGGTAAAGCAACGACAAAAGGCAAATAAAAAAACATTTCTGAATTATTATATAGATAATCTACGTAACGTTTGTCATGAATCACTATTTTAATTGGTGAGTTACTCATAAAACCGGCTTGTATCTATGAAAAATAGAATAACTGTGAAAGACATGTGAGTCAAATTCGTAGTGTGGTGATATATTCTCTACACCTACCCCACAATTGACATTTAATAGAATGCTTGAAATACTTGTAGTGAACTATAAGCTCATAATACAATGCTGCGTCTGGCACAAATCGTCCCTCTAGGGATGGGATGTCATAAACATAATAATAATAATAACAATGCTGCCCTTATGATTTGCAACGACAAAAGTAAAAACTGTAACGCAACGTCTTTTCTCTGGTCATAATCCTAGGAATAGTTGGCAGCAATGTTTACCACTCTTTCTCTCCAGCTATATCTATAGATTCCTTATATTTAAAAAAAACTATTCAAGTAGGTGCATAATTGAAATAATAAAATATCCTGTATATGAAATATTGACTACAGGTAATTATTTCATTTCCATATCTGGATATATCAAACTCAAAATAATCACCGCAAATCGTTGAAGAGTTCTGCATCTAACTTGACATCAATGGTTGGTGTGTTATAACATCAAGTTGCAAGTAACAACATCTAGTAGATTATTACAGAGCGGATAAAAATCAACTTGATTATGCAAATAAACTCACCTTCATAGTTTAACAATACTCTCTATTTTGGTGGTTCAACTTAGCCCATAGTAGGATTCGAAACCTACTGAGATACTCACTTGACGTCAATAGACGTTGTATTATTATTATGTTATTTATAGGTGAAAAATTATGTGGCAATTAGGCAAAACTATTTAGTGTCATTTTGAGAAAGGCATTGGAATCAAAACAAAACTACACCACTACAATATAATTTTAAAAAATATATGAAGTTACCTATAAGGAAATTTTCAATGGATCAATGCGGGTATATCAATATCAAATCTAGGTATTTCTTCTTATCCTTATTGATAAATAAATGCCATTCTCTATTAAAATTTAAAAAAAATTGAACCAAAATGTACATAGGAAAGAAATTCAAATGTAAGTTATTGCCTTCTGAAAAATGTCAAGTTGTTCAACGTAGAACCATTTAAATAGTAATATTATTTATGGGTATGAATAAATGAATGAAAGAATTTTTGTTTATTTTTTGTCCAATCATTATTTAATTCATAAAACATAAAATCAACAATTGAAACATAATATGTATAATCTCAAAGTTTTTTGTTAGATCTAGCAGAGTAAAAAAATATTCTCTTAAACAAATGGAAACCAGAAAAGATATTCCGACCCACCGTTATAAAAAAAAACTATTAGTTATTCACTTCTTAACCCAAAAGTATTAGGTATATCATTTTTATTCCATAACCGAAATAAAAAATTTAAAGTTTAATTAAATCTGATGCTAGAACACAGAAATCCATACAATAACCTAGAATCCCGACTCGCGTTCAAAAGTGAAGCCTAAATATTGCAACTTTTGACAGTTTGGTTCCCAAAAGAATGTGGTACAGCGTATATTTATTCAGTAGTTTTCTCGTGTTTTTTACAATAAAACATATTTTTACATTGAAATAAGTGAAATTAGATCATTTTTAAGTTTCTTTATAAATGTACTGTCAAAATTGCCGGCCAAATCGGCTTCACTTTTTTACTACGAAGAATATATGAAAATCTATGTGCTAGAAACACACTATTGTGTCAGCTTGTGTTGTGTCGAGCCAGAAGCATTATCGTTTTTATATTTATTTATTTTCTGTCAAAATTAAGCATTGCTCACCATTACAGAGTAATCCTTTGCGGTAATAGTGGTTAATAATATGGTTTAAGATACATTTAGGCTCTATATGAAGCTGATATGCTTCTAACGGGTTGAGAACTTATTTATAGTGATATGTGGTAAAATTGATAAAATCGCTGGCATCCGCAAGACACTATTATTGATTATGGTCAATCTTCTTTACATCCCATAAGCAGCCATTGAATATTTTTTCAATATAATTGTTTCCCTTCTCAAATGGGAAATTTAAATGAGCTCTCTAACATGGATCTGCAATATAAAGTTTCTGATTTTAAAATACACATAAAGAAATCCAAGAAACATAATTAATGAAATTCTTACATAGGTAGCTTACCATTTTGGTATATTTACAATATTATTATATTGTACAATATTATTATATTGTCTTGCAAAAATTAAACCTTTGAATTTCTTTGTTAGAAATGCACTTTTATCAATCAATTTGATCCTTAGAAGTATGTACTTAATTGCTATGTCAAAAAGGTGGGATGAAAGCAATTAGTCTCGTTGAAAACACGTTTGCCTCAGGAACCTGAAAAATATATCAACAAAATAAATTAATTTTGTGATTTCGGTAACACACAACGTTGCAATTGTTTTAGCAACGCATAAATGTTTTAAGTTACGGCATAGGCTTACAGATATTTTAATCAATTTGACTTACCAGTTTTATTTTCATTAAACTCAATTGAAAATAAGGTAATTATATTTTTCATAATCGACGATATCAATCCGAACCTTTTGTTTGACAACAAAATATGACGTATAGTGAAGTATTAACCATCCATGGATAACCAAAGATAATAATATAATTCAACACAGTTAGGTACTATTAAATTATTTTATGATGTATATTTTTGATTTACTTATATAATGGTCTCTTAAAATATTTAGACTTATTAAAAAAAAAATTTTCACACAAAAAACCACTTTAAATGTGAAGAAGAATTATTAAAAAAATCATTCTTATTTTGTTTTCATATTATGAAGCTAAGACAAAAAATTACATATTAAAAAGTTTGTCTATGGTAACCTACTGTCAATTATTGTTATTCTGACAGCCAAACAAAAACAACAGGAATTCTATTTTCAAAAATTTTGTAAGTTTTTTAATATATTGAAATATTTTTGTAAGTAGGTACCTAAGCTATATTTAATTATTAAGATTTTTACCTATCATGAAGTTTTTAGTTGTGAATTGTAAAAATATGGGTATATAAAATATGATACTTTGAAATTGCTGTCCCTCCTGTAACTAAACTTTAGACAGATTTTGATGTTTGTTTTGTAATATTGTTTTCTAGGCATGGAGTTGCAGTCTATCTGAAATAATAATACCTGATACATTATGCAGTCTAAATGGATTTAATGAAGATCTTAAAAAGGTATAAAAGCTACACTTTTAAACAAATAATACTATGAAAGATTCCAAATGAACGTTTTATGCAGAGCATATCATATCAAATATGTATCTAGCAGTTGATTGTTTTATTCTAATTTGAAGTTCATAAGTAGTTTGATATACTTTCTAAATCCTTAATATTGATTCTAATCAAATTCTCATAACATGTATTTTTAAAACAAATCCCTGAAAAAGCAAAATTTTCTAATGTCGTCTTATATATTTGCAACCATGGCCATGTAATCACTGTATTTTGCTTTCATATATTAATAGAATTGTTTTTTTTTAGGTCAGAACACTCAGAACCTTGCAGGGATATTGGATATATCAAGAAATGCTGCCAAACTTACCGAATGCTTCAACATACAACAACATGCTGTGTTTTTTAAAATATTACCCACCTTGTTTTGTGATGAATATAACATTAAATAAAATAAATTAAAGGTAAGAGAACATAAGTTTGCATTTATCTACATAAGAAATTTGAGTTCGATACAGTTTTGTGAATACATATTGTGGATAAATCAAGTGAATTTTACTTTACCAAAATACCTACATATCTGATTCTTTTCCAAAATAAACAGGAAGTATTACTTAATTATTATGATGTGTGTAAAACCAAATATATTTTTTGACTATAAACATACACACATACCTGACAAATCCATTATAATCTTGTAAAATAGGAACGTCATCACTTCCTGTCAGATTGGCTTTCTTTCAGCGTTCTGTTTTACCGACCAAATCTACCAAAGAATATTCATACTCATTTCAATTTTCAAATATCATTTTTTCTCTAAAATCTTTATGAAAGAACAATTTTTAGATTGAAATGTATTATGAATTTAATTTAATGTATCTTTATTATTTTTTACCAACATTTAATATGATTTTATCAGGTATGTAGCTACATAATTACTCATCTATCTGGCTACGACAGTTTGACACAAAATGTGGCCATAAATTTTTTAAAATGTGTCAAATAACAAAATGGAGGAAATATTTTTCCAAAATCTTTCTTTAAATCTTTATTTATTGAGAATAATAAGATTTGAATAACATTTATATGTATAACAAATCAATCTCCAATTATTTTATTACATTTTCATACAGTAATACCAAGATTCCATTCTACGTTTACATGAGTAATTTTGTTTCCAAAATATGGCTTACTGTCTTTTGTGAAAAATTTGTATGAAGATCTTAAAAAAATAAAGTTTTTTAAATAGCTCTAAATATATTAAAGTTAATTTATCAAAGAGTATTTAAGAACGCTCTCTGGAATTTTGCACGGCTTTTCGCATATTAATATCTGACCTTTACATTTGTTTTCTATGATTGATGCTCTTACAAAAATATATATATATAAATAAACGGACTAAAATATTATGTAGATGTAACCTTCTTAGTCTTTTGACAATATAAAATGGCGCCAAATACATGACGGCAGTCGCAGTCTTTAAATTTGAATGCTCTCTTGTTCCCAATGATTTCCAACTTTTCTCTCTATATTTCATTAATTAAGTATTAAATATCTACTTGTTGTATACATGAGATTTTTCGACATGTTTGAACACGTTGAGAATTCTCATGATTAAGACTTTCGGAGACTTAAACATTACAACCTAATGGCGAACGTTGTTAACGTAAAGTGATCACACTAAGCCAGCCTTCGAAATGACAGTAGAAGACGGTCGTAAGCCCGTAGTGGTTTGTTCCGTTTAAAAATCGAACATTAGTATTGAATTATTAGAATCATTAGTTGTTACAATGTATTCTTCAATATAAAATTGTCTATTTTATTTAACTTTTATTGGCGTTAAACATCTGTCAAAAGTTGATGCGATCGTCAGAATCTGCCCTGAAAACGTTGTGTAAAACAGATGTATCGGTTGGAAGAGGAAATTATATTTATTACGCAGGTAATTAATATATCATTCATTATACGAATTCTAATTAAATATTGGGGTACAGTAAATACAGGAGAACGTCTGTCGTGAAAGCTATTATAGGCATAAAGAAAATATTTTGTAGGAAAAACAGCCATGAACAAAAATATCTATATGTGTTTTTGGACTCGTTTTCCTGGTTAAATGTGGTTTAAGATAATATTCATTACGACATAGTCGGTAAAGAAGGCTCCAAAGTAGCATCCTTTGTTGTGTTGTAAGTGTCCACATCGGCAGCCGGTAAATTCAACGCGAACAATTCATCGTCAGTACCTACAATTCATTGCAGGTACAATTCGTCGCGAGTACTTTTAGAATGCAATTCGATTCCGGGTTTTTTTATATAACTCTGTAATAATTTTTGGTAAAACTTCAGTTTAGTCACTTCTAATGATTTCGAGATTGTTTTATATACGATTTGAATAAAAATAATATAACACTTTTCTATACAAAGGTGTCAGTATAGCCGGCGGAACTTATTGCCTGAGGCAATTTTTTCCAGTCAACCGGTCCCGTCCAATCTGAGACAGGTCAACCCCGGGTAGAAATTTCAAGTGAAAAAACACTTAGAAAAACTCTGACCCAACCGGGAATCGAACCCGGGACCTCGGATCTGAAGTACACGCTAGTACAACTAGGCTACCGAGGTCGGTATAGGTTAGGTTAAGGTTGGAACGTAATTAAAAAGGGGGGTAAGGTGGAACCCCACATACCTTTTTGGACACCTCCTCGAGTGATAACACGGTAATACTCAAGCGTATGTCAAAATCGCCGCCATCTTTAATTTATGGGAGTGACTTTAAACTGAAGCTTTACCTTATTTTTAGGTAATAGACAATTTACAATACAGATTTATGAATGGTTCGCGATGAATTTTCCTAGACCGTCGAAATAACGATCAGTGAAGAAATAATTCGAAGTTCTCTAGTGCCATATTACTAGGTACCTATCCCTATCGAAATTGACAAAAGAAAAGCATTTAATTGTAGGTATTAATTATTGTTATTTTAGTATGAGTCAAGACTCTGGCCTCAAATAATTATTCTAAATCGCTATCGTCACTTGTAAAAACAATTTCAACATGCGAGCAATAGAAATGAAAAAAAAACACAAGCAAAGTGACATATTATAAAACCTTCGAAATCGAGGGAAACTAAACCAAAGACAAAAAGCGTGAACACATATGTCACAAAGCTACTATGAATGTTTATGGACGATTTCTACAGAATTCATAACTCCCGATCTCCGAAAGATAGAATGATAGAATCTTATATTTTGTTTATTACTCTACCCCTATTCTCTGTTTTATCGGAAGGTAGTCACGGTAGTAAAGTAAGTAGGTACTACACGATACATTTTGTATGGGAAACGTGTATAGCGCCGCCACAGAGATATTTCTAGAAACAAAAGCGATTCCCGCATTAGATACGTATAGAAGTTTTTCATTTTCATGCAAAATGTATCGTGTAATACTCACTATACTACCGTGACTACCTTCCGATAAAACTGAGAATACGGTTACTGTATTGGATTGTATTGAAACACAAAAAACGGAGAGATAGATAGAGTTTAAACCAAGGTAAGATATAAACGGTTAGAGACTAATGGTCTGTTTTCCTAGGAATACGGTACTGCGGAAATGCGTATAAACAGCGGAAAGTGTGTCAGTGTAGAACATTATCTATGTGTGTTACCCTAGCAGCAAACAACATTGTCACGATTTTGAAAGACTGATGCCGTCTAATCAGGCCACGGACCACTCCCTAGGAACCCAGTGCATAACTGATTGAAGGTTATATGTAAACAGACATTTTGTTACCATGGCGTTCGTTGTACCTAACGATATTTTTGGACACTTTTGAGCTGTTAGGTAGGTACTTTTTTTATGATAATGCGACATCTGTTGGATATTGTGAGAACTAGAGTTGGATAGCCTCAGTCATTAATACGTACCCCAGTGAAGATATGCCTACCTGGAGGTGGACTGATGGAAAGGGTTTCAGACATCGGAGTGACGGCAGTAGGTATGGCATTAGTAAGTAGGTAGGTATCAAGATAATACTTCGAGGAAGACAGGACCACCCAAGTCAAGGTCTGCGCAAGTACCGCGGCCGACTGATGAGGTACTGCGCGCGGTTATCTGCGTATGGGCCGTATTGTGATCAATCCGTTATTTAGTCATTTTCTTGGAAATTTGTTAAGCCATAAACGAATGACGAATTTATTAGACCATATTATTTTGAATGACGAACTTCGGATGATTAAGGATATAAATGAGAAATGTCCTTGAGAGCAAAAGCTAAGAAAAAGGATTCGGAAATCTTTTTGACGTATGATGATGACTCCTCAACTATTTATTTTTTTACAAAGAACGTCAATAAATCACAATAATATGCCCTTGCGCCACCGCGAACTAATTTGTTGTGGAATTCTTCAAATTGTCCTTGGAGCGCAGCCTCTTATATTGGGCCTTGTCTCCAGAGCCAAAGACTCAGTGCCTCTTCCTGGCTTCAGTCCTCCACAAGAAGTCGAAAGATAGATCCTAGCAGGATCCGCTTCTCCTAAGTGCAACAATTGTATTTGGTTATGTGATCTAACGTCCCTTCTGACCACTGATATGGAGGTGATGGGTATAATTTGAGGTGGTCGATGGAAACCCGGCGATTTAGTCAATGGGTAAGAACACGTAGAAATCGGATTTCGACACGCGCCGATCGGCGCAAAGAATGTTTCTATCCATTTGAATGCGGATACCCACAGAGAAAGCAAGAACCCGCTTTCCAGCATGCCCATTTAAATGCGTTGAAACCATAGACAACAGTCTATGAGCTGGTCGGCGCGGGTCGGAATCCGCTTTCTACGTGTTCCTACCCTAAGACTATCATACGTAACGCTTACTGTAGGTCGTTGTTAGAATCCCGGTGCCGACAATTTCCACCTTCACAACACAAGCTTTACTTTCTGTGAAGGATGTTGAAAGCGCATTTTGTGCTCACTTTGGGTGAATCCTGATACATTTAAAAAAAAATTGATCCCGTCAAACCTGGTTGAACAGGAATTCAATCCAGATGGGTCTACAGAAGCATAGTGAATATAATGTTCATAATGTTGATCAGAAGGGACTTTTTGATTAACCAGATAGCCTGACTGGCAATCCTTTATAACTTTCGAAGTAGAGAAGCTAATGCATCCTTGTCCAAGATATGGAAGAAAAGAAATATCACGAACTTCTAAGGTGAAAACACGTAAAACGCCGATTCCGACCGGCGCAAAGAATGTTTCTAGGCATTTGAATAGGGATAAGCACAGCAAAATCAGGAACCCGCTTTCCGGCATGCCCATTTAAATGCATTGAAACCATTCTTTGCGCCGGTCAGCGCGGGTTGGAAGCGCGTTCTACGTGTTTAAAAGCGGACAGCTGCTTTTTCTGTGGTCTTTGAATATTGAATTCGAATTTGTGTAATGATAAAATAACTACCTTTTATCCAATGTAATTCCGACCTATGTATCTGTTTTAAGCCATATAATTTCCATCCACATTTTGTCAATCGCACCAACTATCAAATATCTGACCATTTCTGTCAAACGCCAATAATATTTCAAAATTACAAACAGTTTAAATAGTAAAAACCACTACACTAAGAAGGTTACCGACGTTAAGTTTTCTAACTTGTATAACGCTTCGCGTTTCTATAATATTTTACATTTATTCATTGTTATTTGATAAGTACTGTTTTTTATGATTTTCTCTGGATTTTAAACTCAGACACAAACCATTCCTCGTGGGATGCGATTGCCGCTAAATACGAAAAAAAAAATACATTACCAAAATTCTTAAGCCGGGCCTGCCTTTCAACACAGACGGACTCGATCTTTATTGATTACGGATACTTATTTTCGTTCAAACGAATACAAGAATAAAAAAAAAACAAATGAAAAATAGCCCCTTTGATTTATATAATATTGAAGTAATTTTTCACAAATTTTGTTTTTATTTTGTTTCTTTCGACATATGGATCGATGGTAAGGAATACGGCAAAGGTTAAGTGCAACCAATACAGAAATAAATTAGCTTTCATGTTTAATAATATGTATTCATTTATATTCATTTGCTTTGAGCAATCAAAGAAGATTTTTTACCCTGTTCTTTCCCAGAATTTGGATACTCATTGGGAGGTGGAAAAGTAAGTAATAAGACCATCATACTTCACTTCTCCAGAATTGATGTAGGTATGCCTCTCTTCTCGTCTTCCACGATCCTCTTTTCCTTCCGATTCTATGCCAGTGATTTCCGGCCTCTTTTATAATGTCATTTCCGCAGTTGCGTCAGGATTTCTATGATTTTGTTCCTTGCCTCCACTCCAGGGCTTTCTTGGATCATCGGTCATCCGTTGCTCTCAATTGATCCATTAGTGACCCTACTTTATTTGTCACAGCAGTTGCTTCGGTCTTCTCTTTGGTCTTAGTAATTTGTTTCGATTCTCGTCTCCAAGAGAAATGTTTAAAATTCTTCTTTTCATCGCTACTCGAATTAATTGGAGTTTTTGAATGACCATGTTAATTCTAGTTCTTGATCGTTTCTGAAAGATGGTTGTCCTGAAGACCTAATAGTTTGCCCCAAATCTTTGAACACTTTAAAACACGGTTAATCACTTTTGATTGTTACTTCAGTTTATCATCCTTTTGCAAGTAGTACTTTACAGACTATGTCAATCACAGCACTTAAAGTCTCGGATTCAGCGCCTGAACTCATTGTACCTCCAAACTTATTGCTTCGAAATTTCATATGTGGCATTATGCTACCAAATGTTTCTGTATGTACGACTCCACAATTGCAGTCAGGTTCATCTCTATTCCCAACATTCAGAGTATGAAATTGCAACTCACACTATTCATGAACCTAGGCCTTTCAGGGAGATTGATTCGTGTTATCTTGATTATGGAATCTGTTAAAGGATACTTATTTATATGCTACTAGAGGTCCGCCCCAGCTTCGCACGGGCAGATAGATACTTAAAAATAATTTAGTTTTCATACAGATCCCTAACTTTTTCAAAACATTTTATAGCGTATGTTAATCTGGAATAATTGCATTGCAATGTATCGTGTCACGTCACTTTACCACCGTGACTACTTTGCGCGGTATTTTTACTATTAAACTTGACATGACTCCCCTCAGTCCCCTCCCCGCTCCCGTACGCACTCTACATCCGATAAGTTGGGATGATAGAGATTATGCTTTTTTTCCAATACTCACATTTTTAAACTCGTGATAATTTTCGAATGGAATGTCCGAATTGAATAATTCAAAAAGTTATAGAAACATATTAAAGCAGACTTGGATATGAACTAATTTATTTTAATAAGGAGTAATACCAAGATACCAATAAAGAGCCTTTTCTAGAGGTGACATTTTATTGAATTTTTTAAAATAAAAAAACACTTATTGTGGCATAAAACTATAAAAGTTAGACATATGTTGTCGCGATACTTTTTGTAAATAATGATGTCTTCTACAAAATTGTCCTATATTATTTTATTCTATCATCATTAGTTTTCACAGCGTTCGCGATAAAAATAATATTTTAGGTAAATTTTTTACACCTTGGGTTACATTATTAGAGTTTTCGTTGTTTACCCATTTTTTTTTGGAAATTCAATATAGCCTATGTTCAGCGGAGATAGTGTAGCTTCCTAAAGGTGAAAGAATTTTTCAAATCGGTTCAGTAGTTTTGGAGCCTATTCGATGCAAACAAACAAACAAACAAACAAAAAATCAAATCTTTCCTCTTTATATATTAGTATAGATTATTTGTTATCTATTTTTCTCTCTATTCATTTTCCAGGATTATGTTTTCTGGTTTAGTTCTCCATGATACCAAAAGAGATACGTGTGCTGGATATTGCAGCCGATCCAAGCTATCATCTGTTGTGTAATGTTTTTGAAGCGTTCTTTTGAAACTTCAACCGTGCTTTCCCTTACCTAGTTAGTCGTATGACTCGTATACTCCGTTCATAATGTGATTAAATATATTCAAACTGGGGGGTTTATATCAATATACTAATCATAAACGGGATTGGTCTGGATTTTGTGGTTTTTCTGATTCTTCTTGTGCCGTATAAGATATCATCGACGTTGGTATCCGCTTCTGCGAAGGCTTCTCACGCCAGCCGGAATAACTCCTCCTTTGTTCCTATTCCAGTCTATTCTGGTTGAGAATCGGTAAACATTCGATCGGAGTACCCTTTGTAGTCTTCGTTACAGCAGTCCTCATTACTTTATCAAGTTTTTTCTTAATTTTCATTTATTCATTAACGTAGATTAAACAATTAATTGATTCACAATAAAAATTAATAACCATGTAAGTAAGCAGAATGTCCTTTAATAAAACGGATGAGGATACAATAAAGTATCCCTGATGACATATTATTTACACAACACTGATTATTGATTACAGTTTTTGGTGTTAATATTCCACACGTCGTCCTATGAACACACACCACCTCTTTGTTTCGTTATCCTCTGATCTGACCGCTCCTGAGGACATGCTACAGGATGTCCTCACAATATTGCCACAAATTACTGCAAATCATTTAAATCGAATTGATCCATATGCTTTATGAACACCTGCTGATTTGCTTAAAATCCAAAAGGAGCTTTTTTGAAAGAAACACCTGAGTTTGCAGGGATGTAAACAAAAAAGAATACACAGCGGACAAAAGTCAACAACCAAAATGGATATTTTCAAGCATCTGGCGTTTCCAATAATTGGGAGAAATTCTTAGAGTGGACTTATCTGGTGAGAACTGTGAGAGGGAACGTGGCTTTTTTGTAGGGATTACATAAAAAGAATAAGTTGAAAATGACTGTCTTACATTTTTTGAAAAGGTATACAAAAGTCATGAGCATTGTGCAAGATCGAGCGCAATGGAGAGCTCTTGATGCCTCCTTAACGCTCCTGAGTGTGGTTCAAAGGGAGATTGATTAACATAACAATAAATGCAAAGTTCAACCTTGATTTTTATCAACAATCCTGAGTAAGCATAAAATTCGATTATGTCTCTTTAGCCTATTCTTAAAACCGTCGAGATACCGTATTGCATTCCTGTATGGAATTTTGCAGGTCGCAGTTGTTCTTCTTTCTCAATCTCTCCCAGGCTTCAATCGGTAGATTGTGTCTCAAACACCAGTCTCCTATTCAACACCTATCTGTCATCAGCCAGCCTTTTCAACACTTATCAAATATTTAAGTGTTTTGTGGATTTTAGTTTGCCGGTGTTATGGAATCAGCCTTTAAGTAAAGCTGCATTCTAAAAGGTGGATCTATACGTAAACATAATGTTAGGCACTCCCTACTTAGAAGTCTCCCATTGTATATTTTATAATAAACACAGGATATCATGATTATTGGTATGTGTGCTTTTCATAGCATCATTTATTTAAAAAAAAACATATGGAATTGAAACTCAAGAGGCTGATGTTTGACTGCAAATTTGTGGCATTTAAGAGACAGGGGTATATTTTAGAAGACCACCATAGCTGTGGTTCGTGGTACAAAAAAGATCCTAAGCGCCTCTCAGATGTTCGTATGTTCGACATAGAAAGTGACATTAGATCGATAGAAATGACAGACTAGAAAACAGCAGAAAACGAAGAATAGAAACCAATTTCGGGCTGAAGCACCAGTGACATTTTAGGACTGGATATTACAAAGGTGCTAAGCAACATTTAAATATAGAGGTCTATAACCATACAGAAATTGTAAGTGCCTAATTGAATTACTTTAAGTATATACCAAAAAAAAATATGTTACTGGTGGGTGCTATGGCGCGTTTCAAAGTTTTTTTTTCATTTTTTCTCGGTTTTATATTTATCCCAGTTAGCACCTAAATTTCCAGTCTTCAATTATTGATAAAATCTCACCTTAGATGTTTTTAAAACTAACTGGCAGTTGTGGGTTAAATTTTTTTATTACAATAATCAAGGCGATTTTATCGAGTTATTTAGTGCGAACATATTGGATTTTTGTAATTTATTTTATTTTAACAACTTTGGTACATGATAGTATGTATCTGTATCAATCAATCAATACTACCTGCCTGACCCCACTTACGGGCATAGTGAGGCAACAAGAGCTCCATTGCGCTCTAACACAATGTTTATGATCTCCTCCCTGAAAAATAGAATGTAAAAGCTAGTATTTTTATATTGGTTAATGCAACATATTCAAATTATCTGAAATGATTTGAATACAAATGGGCAGACTGTTTGTTCGTGATGCATAATATACATCAATGAACACTCTCATCGGCACCACATGGACATCAAGGAGACAACAAAATTATGATTGCAAATATACGAGTAAGTATAGGTATTTGCTCAAGATGCAAGTTAGGCTGACTATCCACGGCAGCGTAGCGTACTCGTATTTGTACGGCTGGAGTACGATTGCTTGCAGCTGCACATATTATGTACAATACAATGAGACCGTCCACGGCGGCCGCAGCAGAGCGTACGCGACGCGGCAAAGTACGCCTTGCAGCATTTTCGCTCCTGCACCCTTGATCTTTACTAGCTGACCCACCTGTCGAACTTCGACCCAAGCCCAGGAAAAAAAGCGTTAACTGCCTTTTCGTTTTCCCACATTTCTAGTAAGGAAATACTAAGGCCCAACGCATCAATCAGTAGATAGATAAATATATCTTACAGAAAAGGCTTTCCTTGAGATATTTGCAACATCAATGTGTAGATATCGCTTATGTTTAGGATATCTGATGCCGTTTTTAACATGCGGTACCTTCTGTTGGATAACGTCTTATCTCTAGGATGGCTGTCAAAATAGCGTTCACTGACGTTTATAAAATCCCGTAACGCCGTGAATATGATGAACTTTTGACTCTTTTTCCATAAACCAAAATGATAATTATATACATCATCATTAAACATATCGAGAAAATATACATATTATAAAGAATCATCATTTTGAAGCTTCGAACAAATCATATTTTTCTTCAATATCGATCGACAAAAGATACCAATTTGCCGGTTTTCAAACAAACGATCTGAAATAAAAACATCTAAATTGTGATCGAAATGGCGTTATATTCTCGAACTTTCTGTTAAATCATTGTTAAATTTAAAGTTTACAAATAATATTTAAAAATTATAATATGCGAAACCAAAAAAACAACATTACAACATAACCTAAATATTTGATTAATTACGTCAAAACAAGACTTTATCTGACATCAAATCTGTGGAAGGATGGCAAAAGTTGATATGTCAGTTTTGACAGATTTTACAGGAGAGCAATTTCAAAGTTTGAATTCCTACAACAAATCAGAATCTAAATCAATAAACCCTAAATTTTGCTAAAACCTGTAAAAAACAGTTGTTTTTATGTACATAATACATTTGCTTGTGTAGTATACAGAAATAAACAGTTTTTTTGAAAATATTGTCATGCTGTCATGACATATCACATTTGGCCAGTTTGTTAGAAGATGGCGAAACATGATATGTCAAAAAATCCCATAGGAATCATACCTAGTTATATCTGCAAACCTGAATCGGATGAAAGAATTTAAAAATGTGAAATCCAGGTGTTGTATTTCAGATTATTATCATTTTATTATTTACTGTCATATGTATGTGTAATAAAATTATTGGTTAAGAAATTAAAAAAACATGCGTTAAATGAAAAAAAAATCAATGACTCACAAAGGTATTTTTTTTCAAATGAAATGAATCTGTGCTTACCTGAAGTGAACACAAATACACTACTTGATATCTTTCTCACTAAGCATAGGCTTGTTGAAAAAGAGAAAGACGGTCAACAACGGGGATCGAACCCACGACCTTTGTATTTGAAAGTCAACGACTGAAACACTAGGCTACTAATCATTTCTAACTTTTGAGATTCAAGAACTGGGTCTCATTTACATTACCTTATATTCCTATGCAATCCAGTATACTGGTTTTATCGGCTAGGGAGACAGGGGAATATTAAAACTAGAGATGAAACGGATAGCAAATTAGCCGGATAACCGGATATTCCGCCAACTAAACTGCCGAATAACGGATATCCGACGGCAGCTTAGATAATTATATATTTTTCATTTACCTTTGAGGTGAAGATGTTTCACTAAACGGCACCATAAAAGTTGTCCAAATATTATTATTATTTATTTTAATTTTACATAGATTGATATTCAAATAAAGGGCAACTGACGAGGCGAATTATCAGCAGACGTAAAGCGCGCGACATAGATCTCTGGATTGATCTCTTTAGTTTAATCACTTATGAGTTATTGGCTAAGGCTTTTCGTAGGAGATTGAACATCCGGATAAGAATATCGGATATCCGTTGCATCTCTAATTAAAAAATCTTTATTTTGCAAATAACCTTTTAAAACCCTCATATATTTTTTAAATACTTCTAAAAATAAGAAGGCAGGTCACAATTTGTCTAATAACTTTAAAAATTAAAAATATACCAATAATAGTTTTTTTATTCGCGTGCGCCAACACCACTCAGCCTAATTTTGATACTATATAGGACATACTGTGTTCTGCCATCTTCAGGCTAGAACCGGCAAACAGGAATTAACAGGTAGGCAAAAAATGACTACGTAGTGACATATCATGTTTTGTCTACTTTCATGTCTATTGAATGTTTCGATATGGAATGTGGCAAACAAGGTTATATGACATATCGTGTTTTGCCAACTTGTAATTTCTACAAAGTTGACATATCACATATTGCCACAGCGATTTTCTCGAAGCATACAATACTCACACATATCAACTTTTGCCATCTTCTAGATCTCGCTGAGACGAATTCAACGGTATGCATAACTCATTTTCGCAAAAAATGTGACATATCGTCTTTTGCCATCTGACCACAGAAATTAGGCGCGACAATGTAAATTCCATAGAAATATCAATAGGGTACTTGCATGTGTGAGTTATGTAATAAAAAATATATGATTCTTGTTGAAAATTTTGCAAGGAATTCAAATATTTCAGTGAAAATGGTTGAAAAAAATTATGTGAATTTTAATTTAAAAAATAAAATCCTGAAAAAGAGCTGTCATTTTAAACGCACTATGACGTAACATGTCTCTAGCCCACTCCAGGCCCCCCACATTATTTCCTGGGCCCCGTTGCTAAAAGTCACGATGCCCCCCCCCCCCTCCAGAAAAATATACAAGTTCCAAAAAAAAAAAAAGGTCATTCTCAAAATTAGCTATCCGGAAAGTTGAAATTTCACCTAAAAAAAAAAAAAGGTCATTCCCAAAATTAAAGTTTCTCTCTCGCCTTGCGGGCCCCCTTGATCCACGGGCCCCGTTGCTGTAGCATCGGTAGCACCGGGCATGTGGGGGCCCTGGCCCACTCTAGCCATTCTATGGTATTCAAACGTCAAATTATTAATACTCACTGTTCTGCATACAAATACGATAACGGCTTGCTGTTTGTTGTTACTGATTAGTTTTTGTTATTATTAAAAGAAAATATATATTGTTAAGCTTATATACATTTCAAAATGGAAAGTGGTTATTAACTGCTAACAATAATGATCCAAGTCGAAAACCAAATGAAGGAGCCAAGTCTAAATATGCATATATATTCTCAAAAACAGTCCTAAAGCAAAGCCGAGTCGAAAATCCAAAAACAAGAAGCACTATACACCAACACCGCAAACAGAAGCAAATAAAACGAGAATGACGCCTGTCAATGTCACTTTGCTAGAGACATGTGACGTCACGGCCTAGGTACGCCTTTTTAGCGCGCTTTTTGAAAATGTAATTTTTAAACACAAATAACTCTCTGAAAAATGCGAATAAAAATAAAAATCAAAGAGTTTTATTATTCCTGAGTCAAAATGAACCGAATTATCAAAAATAAAAAAAATGAGAAATTTCCCTATTGAATCCATGGAAATTTCCATAGAAATCCATAGATTTCAGCATATGTAGCAACACTGTTATCTTCTAGATAACCATCTATTTGATAGTTTTCAATTGATGCGACTGTCAGATTCTTTCCATCACTATATCAACTATATAACTTTATCTTATAGATGGCTAACAAGAACTTTTATCTACATATTGATGCGTTGGGCCTATGCCAAGGACAATGCCAAGGTTGACAGCGACCCCCAGAACGGACCAGGCGTCATGGGTGGGCATGGCATGGGAGTTATGAATGATAATGGAAGCCGTCTTATTGGTTTCGCCACGCTCCATGGACTCTTAATAGGGGGAACTTTATTCCCCCACAAGGATATCCATAAATACACATGGACCTCGCCCGACAGAAGAACGAAAAACCAGATTGACCATCTCCTGGTAAGGGCCAGCAACCGAACTGACCTGCGGGATGTCCGCACCTACCGGGGGGCAGACATGGATACAGATCACGAACTCCTTGTGGGTTCGTTGAGACTGAAATTCAACCATTTCCATCATAGACCGTCTGCTTCTCGCCCGCTGGACATACGCAGGTTAGAGAGTGCTCAGTGTCGTCACACGTACGAGGCTGAGTTACGCACCAGGTTTGCCCCCTTACAGGATTCACCTAGAGCTGTCCCAATGGAGACAGCCTGGACCAGCTTCCGAGATGCGATATGGAATCCGCACGTTCTTCTGTCGGTTATAAAAAGACAAAAAGAGGCCAATATGGATGTCTGATGGGTCCTGGAGCCTCATGGAAGATCGCCAGAAGGCTAAGACCCTCAGAGACAGTGAAAGAGACCCCAAAAAACTGGCTGCTTTGGTGTCTGAGTACAGGCAGCTGAGCCGTAAGGTAAAGCACTCTGTACGAACAGATAAAAGAAGACATCTTGACTCTCAGATACGGCAGGCACAGTCCGCTGCACTCGGAAATGACTCAAGGACACTTTTCGAAATCACCCGGGAGGTCGGGGGTAAGGGTCAGAAAAGACCCGTGACGGCAATACGAGATTCTCGTGGAGCCACTGTCACTGCCCCCGAACTGATTAAAGGGAGATGGAGGGAGTACTTTGAGTCAATATTGAACCGCCCCGAGCCCTCCTCACCTTACAACTTTGAGGAGGAGTTGGGGGATCTAAATATACCTCAGGCAACTGGGATATGTGAAGATCCACCGACCCACAGCGAGATGGTGCTGGCCGTGATGAGATTGAAGAACAACAAAGCGCCAGGAGACGATGGAATCCACGCAGAGCTCCTCAAACAAGGCATAGACACCCTTGGCCAACCACTTCTCGATATATTTAAAATGGCGTGGGAAGAGGAGAGGTGCCCAAAAGATTGGCGGAATGGATCCATCGTCGCAATATTTAAAAAGGGGGACCCCCTTGAATTGCGGAAACTACCGTGGAATTACTCTACTGAGTGTTCCCGGTAAGGTATTATCTCAGATATTACTACACCGCATTCGGGGGCCTGTCATGGCTGTCCTGAGAGAGCAACAATGCGGCTTTGTACCTGGAAGGTCCTGCACCGACCCAATTTTCTGTGCCAGGTGCATCTTTCAGCAGTGCAAAGAATTCAACTCTCCAGTCGCTTGTTGCTTCATAGATTTTGAAAAGGCCTTCGACAGCCCACATAGACCATCAATATGGAAAATACTTGCTCTGTATGGTATACCTCCGAAAATAGTTAAAATGGTACAGTCCCTGTATGAAGACTCCGAGTGTAGCGTGAAAACGCCAGGTGGTCCTATACTGAAGCTTTTAGGATCACCACAGGACTCAGACAGGGCTGCGTACTAGCTCCCTTTATATTCATAATAGTCATGGACTTCCTGTTGAGAAAGTCCATGCAAGGAGCAAGAGGTATACCGATAACACAGAGAGATGGTCTAATGGTCGAACTGTGCGATCTGGAGTACGCGGACGACCTAGCGTTGTTCAGTACGACAGTGGAGGAATTACAGCGCAGTGTTTCAAGACTCTGCGACGAAACAGCACGCCTCGGCCTTCGAGTCAATGCCAGTAAGACGGAGCTCATGGCGAATAATGCCTGCCCCGATAAACAGCTACCGATGACCATCGATGGTCACCAGGTCTCCCGGGTGGATAAATTTAAGTACCTGGGAGCAAACATTACCACCACTGGTGACCTCGGGGCTGAGCTCCCGATACGTATCGGTATGGCAAGTGGCGCCTTCAACAACATGACCAAGATATGGAAGGCGTCGGCGTTTAGTGTCGAGACGAAATGTAAACTGTTTGATGCGTGTGTGTTGCCCATTCTTCTGTATGGGTGTGAGTCCTGGCACCTGACTAAAGCCCAGGCACAAAAAGTATCTGCATTCGAAACGAAGTGCCTCAGGAGAATTTTGGGTATAAGATGGTACTACCGCATCACGAACGACGCTATACGTCGGCGCACCCGGCGCAGGCCCATCACTTCCACCATTACGGAGAGGAGATGGGCATGGCTGGGACATGTGTTGAGGATGCCGAATGACAGTTGGCCGAGGAGAGCGCTGTTTTTCCTCCCATCAGGGTCTCGAAGACGTGGAAGACCCTCTCATACCGTGTTCCGTTCCTTCGAGGCAGAGCTGAGGGAAATGGACTTGGTGTGGGAGGAGGTCATAAGCATTGCGCAAGATCGAGCGCAATGGAGAGCTCTTGTTGCCTCCCTATGCTCCTAAGTGGAGTTCAAAGGGAGATTTGATTTTGATTGATTTGAATAAGTTAACACAACTATTTGTTATTCTGAGGCGGGATGAGGTTCAATGAGGAATATGACTCACTTATGAAGTGTGTCAAGATATTTTATATAGTATTTTGAGACTGTTCATTCCGAAATTGTTATAGATATTTACTTTTACATAATATTATGTATAGTTTAAACGGAATTTCATCTCAATCAGTCCAGTTAAATTTTAAACGGGTTTCATATTTTCAGCGATCTTTCACTTCCACGCTCATATTAAGTTTACGTTAGCTTACACATACTTGACTCTCATAACAACGCGCATCATAATAATGAAAATAGCTTAGAATCTCTTCTAGACCGCTGTCACATGGAGAACCATTTTTTATGGGAAAAGGCGCTAATAAATTTGGTCTGTTAAGATTTTTTCCAACAGAAAACAGACCACCTATGGCTAATATCTTCAAAGATAACTTCACCGATAAAGACGAGCGTCTCCAGACTGTACCACGGCCACCAATAGGAATGCAGCATTATTACGCATGCGCACAGCATAGTGTTTGCCCACTTTGTGTTCGTCGTACTTATAAGTAGTCTCGTTAGAGAGTATATGTGTTCCGTGTCTGTGGTCGTCAGTACTCATCAGATGAAATGTCAAAATTCCATTAAACCATATTAAACTATCATATGCTCTCGTTAGAGAGTATATGTGTTCTGTGATCGTATGTGATGTTATTATATTTTCGGGTGAAAGGCCTCATTGAATATTAATAAAATATAATATAGGTATTATTATATGTGATAATTGTGATCTTAATCCATAACATAACCTCTGATTAGAATTCGGAGTCAAACTTATTATGTCGAGTAAGTAATAGAAATAATAATTATTATGTTAAGTAAATTTGTCTCAAGAATGGGTAATGAAAGAAGAAAAAGAATTAAATGCCTATACGAATGTGTAGTGAGAATGGTTCAAATATAAGTGTGCGAAATAATGTGTTTAAAGAAGTAATGAAAAAAGATCGACAATTAATGTTTGGAAGGGAGTAAACCATACTTCACAATTTTTGTTAAGTTTGTTGAAGAGTGATGGAAGATCTGATAAGGATTTTTGAAAAAATAAAGTTGCATTACATTTTTATAAATATAGAGCTTTATTTTACTACAATAAAGAAATCCACATTGATTCACTTACAAAATAGCATTATTAAATAGCTCAGTAAGGGACCGTTCAAGTATTACGTAACGCATATTTTTAGCATTATTGACCCCCCCCCCCCCGCATTGCATCGTATCGCTCTTCGTTACCCCTCTTCCCATTCTCTAAACGTTACCTAACGCACATATTACAACTATGTATGCCTCAAATCACAATTATTACTGGAAATTCACTAAATACCTTTGTTGCGGCGCCGGTAATACAATAGTAACGTTTTACAAGAAAACCCCCCCTCCCCCCATATTGCGTTACGTAATTCTTGAATGCTCCCTAAGTACTTCAACCTAATGAATATAATATTATAATAATAACTATCACAAAGTTAGACTAACAAAATTATTGAAAAATAAATAAAAATTGTTTGCAATATGTAAATTAATGAACATTTATTTATTCTAATTTAAGAATGATAATATAAAACAAAATCATTTAAGATAAAAACACGAATGATAGCATAATGAGGCTATCTATATATATATATATATATATATATATATATATATATATATATATATATATATATATATATATATATGTTAATATAAAGCTTTTCGCGACGCGGAATATGTAGATTGTTATTTCGGGTACTGTCGCGTTGTGAGTTGTTCCCGATGTTATTTGGAACATTATTAAAGGTGTTGGTTTGTTGGTTAGATGGTGGTATATATTTCGGAGCCATCAGAGACTCCATCTTCAGCCTTTCGTCGTATTACAGAAGTAATAACGCCGAAATTAATCTGCAGTGACGAGACAAGGGTGTTATTCGTTGGCTCGTTGAGCAGATTATGAGGTATTTTGTCTCGTGAAACGCGGACTATTACGAGATGTGTTCGTAGCTATACTGTCTGTTGGGGCGTCAAACAAGATCTTGACCGTTTCGAGAAGTGCAAGCTAAAACGAGTGAAGTGTTTGAACGATATTACATTCTTAGTGAGGTGCCGTGATAACAAGGTGATACCGACATCGTTCCGTCTCAGGTACTACAAGCAGAATACACACACCAACCGTATTCTACACAAAGCAAGCCTAGGACTGGTGCGAGCCGAGATTGCTGAGAAACGCCGCCTACTAGACCAGATAAGTGAAAACTTATATTACCAACATCTTAAACTGTCTTCCCTCATTCACCCTCTATTATGGAATCAGTTCGATGACATAATACAAGAACGACTTGACACAGAAAACACAACCATCAAAAATACACACATCAGGAAGCTCAATAATCTCACTAAACACCTACAACCACGATCACAGACACCAAACAGCAACAACCAAAACCCCCTCCCTACACTCGCACATACAGTACACAACTTATCCAACGAAACCCTCGACGAAAATGCCCTCTCAATCCTGTCGAAAGGCTTCAACTTTGCCATATCCCCCTCACACATACCGAAAGAGAAATTCATAGTCAACCTAGAAACCTCCTTGCTAACTGTCCCAGACAAGACAGCTGAAGAAATCAGACAGGAAGTCTGCACTATATTACGTAAATCCAAGGCCCCCAAGTCCAACACCACGCACGCTGAGCGTGAAGCCCTCAAAAAACTTAAACAAAACCCCAACATTGTCATCCTCCCAGCCGATAAAGGCAACGCCACCGTGGTAATGAACTCGACTGAATACGACAACATGGTTCAAGTCCTGTTGCAAGATGACTCCGTGTACAAAGTCCATCCGACAAACCCCATCACATACCTAGAAAAAACCACGAAAGCAATCATCACTAAATCTACCCTTTCTAATGAAGTAAAGAAACGCCTAATTCCGAGAGAAAAATCCTCGGCGATAGCCAAGTTCTACGCACTTCCCAAAATCCACAAAAACCCATTAACTCTAAGACCCATTGTCTCGCAACTAAGCACCCCAACATACAACCTCTCTAAATACCTATCAAACTTTCTTTATCCCGATTCCATACAACGCGACTCATACATAAAAAACTCCTTCGACTTCATAGAGTTGATCAAAACAATAAAAACCAACGAAACAGACCTGCTAGTAAGCTTTGACATCGTATCCCTCTTCACCAACATTCCCATAGATGAAACACTTACAATCTTAAAAGATCGCTTCAAAATACCTAAAATGTTTATTAACATGATAGCCCATTGCATGTCCAATACTTTCTTCTCATACAAAAGCACAATATACAAACAGGTATCAGGTGCTAGTATGGGTTCATCCCTATCCCCAATACTTGCCGACTTGTTCTTACTAGATTTCGAAGAACGCGCACTAAGCCAAGCTCAATACAAGCCCACCCTATACAAACGATACGTAGATGACACCTTTGTCATCTGGCCCCACGGAAAAGAAAAACTAGATGAATTTTTAACCTACCTAAACAATCTACATCCAACCATCAAATTCACGATGGAAATAGAAACCGATTGCCAACTGCCCTTCCTCGACACACTCATCCGCAGAAACCCTGACGGCACACTAGGACATAAAATCTACCGAAAATCAACCTCCACTTCGAGATACCTCCAAGCAGACTCTCATCATCACCCCTCCCAACTACAAGCGGTCGCCACATCTTTGTTCCACAGGACTGTGTCACTGACAGATAATACACATAGAGAAGATGAAGAACGCGCTCTTACCAAAATCCTAAAACAAAATGGGTACTCTAACAAACAGCTGAGTGCAGCTAAATCACACGCATCCACCCCTTATCTGTCAACACCACCTAACGACAGGTACCTCGGCACTTGCAATATCCCTTATGTCAGAGGCGTATCTGAAAAGATTGGCCGAATACTCAAGAAAAAACATATTCGCCCTGTCTTCTCAGCAAACAAAAAAGTTTGCACAACCTTACCTCTACCTACTGATAAGATCCCTAACGAACACCAAGGTGTATACCAAATCCCTTGCAAAGATTGTCCCAAAGTGTACATAGGCAAAACAAACAGGAAAGTCTCGGTCAGAACCGAAGAACACAAAAATGACGTCAAAAACAAAAAACCTTCCTCCACCCTAGCGCTACACACAATGACCGAAGGCCACAAAATAGACTTCGAAAACACAACAACACTACACAAAACAAACCGTGAATCTCACCGCATACAATACGAAGCAATTAATATCGCAAAAAGACCACACACACTTAATGAACGTGATGAAACTTTAAAAATTTACCCCCCGTACCTCCACATCATAGACCAAATTCCACCCACCCACCCCACACACACAAATACTACCGCCCACACCCCACAAACACAGCTCCAATCAAATAACACAAACTCGATCTCAACTAGAGACTACACCACTGCCTCACATTCCTATACACCTACCCCAACAGACAGTATAGCTACGAACACATCTCGTAATAGTCCGCGTTTCACGAGACAAAATACCTCATAATCTGCTCAACGAGCCAACGAATAACACCCTTGTCTCGTCACTGCAGATTAATTTCGGCGTTATTACTTCTGTAATACGACGAAAGGCTGAAGATGGAGTCTCTGATGGCTCCGAAATATATACCACCATCTAACCAACAAACCAACACCTTTAATAATGTTCCAAATAACATCGGGAACAACTCACAACGCGACAGTACCCGAAATAACAATCTACATATATATATATATATATATATATATATATATATATATATATATATATATATATATATATATATATATATATATATATATATATATTATGTGAAGCATGAACGAAACGTTTTGGGTACTCCTCGATCAATCTTTTCAGAGCCAACCTGAGTACATGGAGTACAGTACCCAAAACATTTCGTTCACGCTTCATACATTTCTCTCCGTCACGGAGATATTTAAATACATATATATATATTATTATTGGTGTCCCAGGCTATAAGGTTAATTTTTATTTCGAATTTCAAAACGCATACCGTCAATTTTTTTATTTGACTCTAAAAACTTAAATTTTCAATATTATTGACATCGGATAACGATAACCCGTGCCGACTTGATGTCAAAGTTTTAAGTTCAAAAGTTAGTATGAAGCTATATATATTTTTTTTTAATTTATGTATTTATTCTTTGTAGAGAAAAATAATAGACATCACATTATAAACATTAAAAGTAACAATAGAATAAATAAACGTTGTTTCTCTCCCGATAGAGTCGAAGACTCGTGTTCGAGAGAGGAGCACCGCTAACATTGAGTATATTAATAAACACATTAATAAAATATTTAACTACATGAATATAATAATATGCAAAAACATATTACCTCAATTCAATTAACTTAATAATAATAATAACAATGCACACGGAATAACACATATACACATAATATAAAATTTAGAAAATTCTGAGACGCAAACAAAAAAAAGGTCAAACAATCATCCTCACAAAATCTAATTATCGGATTGAGGTCTCATATGCTTTTTAAGTTTCCTTTTAAAAACGTCCAAGTCGCATACTTCGCGTATGTCATCAGGGAGATCATTAAATAACACGATCCCCCTATAAAACCCACCTCGGTAGCCTAGTTGTACTAGCGTGGACTTCAGATCTGAGGTCCCGGGTTCGATTCCCGGTCGGGTCAGAGTTTTTCTAAGTGTTTTTTCACTTGAAATTTCTACCCGGGGTTGGCCTGTCTCAGATTGGACGGGACCGGTTGACTGGAAAAAATTGCCTCAGGCAATAAGTTCCGCCGGCTATACTAACACCTTTGTATAGAAAAGTGTTATATTATTATTATAAAAACATCGCTTTTGTGCGGCACTTGTTTGGTTTCTGGGTATTTTTATTTTATGTTGTGTTCTAGTTCGTCTATCATTAGTGGTAGAAAAAATTTGGAAGTAATGGAATAAATTTCTGTAGGAAAATAAGATTGCAGATTCTTTAACTATCTGATGAAATGCTAGTACCGCAAATTCTCTAAAAATCAATTCAGTTGGATGGTCTTTTGGTTTTCCCATTATTATTTTTATTATCATCCTTTGGATCACTTCTACAGGTAACAGGTTAGTATACGTCCCACCCCATCCAGTCACTCCATAGACCAGGACAGAGTGAAAAAACGCATAATAAACAATTTTAAGCAAATTTGGTTTCAAGATATTCTTCAAATTACTTCAAATCCACAGAATTCTTCTTTGAATGCAATGTAACATTTTTTATGGTGGGCTGATGGATGGCTTTCTGTATTGTCTAATGTTGATTTATTCCAACAAGTTAAAAGGAAGCTAATGGCACCGAAAGCACTTTAGGATACGGCAGAAAGAGCGGTTAAATTAATACAAGACTTTCATAGTTTAATCACTGTTGATATTTTTCTCACTAGACCCCCTTTCCCCCTACGTGATGTTTCGTGATTTTTTCCAGACCCCCCTCCCCCTTTTGGTCTCACGTGATAAATGGTCGCCCCCTAAACAGAAAAAAAGCCGTTATACTTGTATCATCAATGCATCACAAAATAGAAACAGATGCGAATCTGGAAAACCGTGTATTATAATAATTATTGATTATAAGTCGAAAGGTGGAGTGGACGAAATGGACAAAATATGTTCCAATTAAATAATAATGTTGTGTGTAGAGATAAATAATATCTCTACACACAACACGTAAACCCATGACAATTTTTTATCGTTTCATACTGCATGATGCCTGTGACTACACTAGTAAAATGCTATAGGGTCATTTTATAATGTCTTTGGTGAGGGAACTAGTATTACCACAAATGCAGAATAGGGTATTCAACGAAAGATTACCTCGTGAACTAAGAGCAACGAAAGGGTTCTCAGCCCCAAAGACAAGCCTCCTCGCCCACATGTTGAAAAGAGTGACAACAACAATGTAACAAAAGTGGTCTATGTCCCAGCTGTAATTAACTCTTACTTGAAAAGTACCTATTTTAATGTAGGTATTTATATTAATTATTTTTTTTATGTCTTATTAACTAGTCTATATACAATAAGTATTTTGTGTTTTTATATATTGATATTTTATGTAAAGCTAAAAACCGAAGAATATGAGTACTTGTATTTTTTTGATCTCACAATAAATATTTATTTTAAAATGTATGTTCTTTGTTTTAATTTATCATTTTCCAATAATGTACTTGTAAATAATCTATATTTAATAATATTTGGATGGATTTTTGCTTTGATGGCTTTAATGCGGTCTGAAGATGGTAGTGATGGTACAATAAAAACTCTTCTTGTAAAACGTGTCTTTATTGTTCAAAAGCCAAAGAGAGATTATTACATAATATTTTCTATCTAGGCCCATCACTTCTATCATTATGGGGAGGAGATGGACTTGGCTGGGATTGTGTTTAGGATGCCAAATGACAGTTGGCCGAGGAGAGTGCTGTTCTTCCTTGCATCAGGGTCCCAAAGACGAGGAAGTCTGTCTCATACAGTGTCCTAATCCTTCGAGGCAGAGCTGAGGGAGTTGGACATGATGTGAGAGGAGGTCATAAGCATTGCGCAAGATCAAGCGCAATGGAGAGATTTTTTTGCCTCCCTATGTTCCTTCAGGAGGTCATAAGCATTGCGCAAGATCGAGCGCAATGGAGAGATTTTTTTGCCTCCCTATGTTCCTTAGTGGGACATAAAGGGAGTTTAGATTAGAGTAGAATGTATGTAAGTATACAGTAAAATAAACATCTTTGTGCAGGTTGAGAGCGTATGGAGGGGACTTCACTGATTTCCTTTTGTTAAATGAATTGGCAACAGAATAGGTACATTTTAAACTTAGGCTTATACATCTGACAATGGAGCTTGCTCGTGCTAGTTTTATAATAATATGTTAAATGGATAGTTGCAATTTTTAACTCTTAAGATGTGATGACCATACGATAAAGAAATATCTTAAAAAAGGTGGTATATATATATATATATAAAAACGAGGAAGTTTTATAGTACCTACGTATAAATAGTAAGAAAGTGAAATATAGAGTTATTTATGTGGAGCTAACTGTTCCATGGGACACAAATATCCCAAATGACCACCAATACAAACTAAGCAAATACAAAGAACTAGTAGATAAAACAGTTCAAAATGGCTTTAGTACAAATATATATGCTGTAGAGGTGGGAGCGAGAGGACTACCCGCAAAATCTTTATATTGTTATTTCAAAGATTTAGGCCTTCCTAGAACTAAAATAAAAGAACTTCTGGATAGGATATCAAAAACTGCATTGTACGCATCTTATTGGATTTGGTTGTGGAGGATCAGTCGGAGATTGGTGGATGAGTGGTAAGTGTAACTTAAGTCATAAAGAGGCCCTTTGAACCCGCATACATGGTCGCAAGCCCGTCCGTTACTCGCCTGTTCTGATTGATGCTCTAATCATCAGTGCTCGTGGGCCTGAGATTAAAATCAGTGAAACCATGATTGTATTTCTCTTTAATAAATTATAATTCTGACAATTTGGAGAGACGAGTGACTGTGGGAAAGAAAGAAAGACTCAGTGATACGGCCAAGCAAGCCACCACTGATCATATTGCGACAACTCAAAATAGCCTCGGACAACAGGATTGATCATGAAATAGACCTTAGCAGGAAAACTTACTTTATTTGTCAAAAATGTGGAAAAATTTATAAAATAGTTAGCTGGCTCAAAAAACATCTATTATCGCACTCAGATAGTGATGCAGATGCCATAAATAGAAATATAAGCACGTCACAATATGCCACGGACAGAGTGAACCCCCACATGTCCCAGGGCTGGTCTGATTTTGTTGAAGATAATGCTGAAATACTGAACAATAACTATTGCGGACAAATAATTGCCAAAAGAAAACTCAAACTACCGTTCGTGAGTGAACCCACATGGAAACAACATGACAAAAATTTAACAAGTTCGATAAAACTTTGAGAAAAAGAAGTGTCAAAAGAAAACATAATAGATCATATTACAGCTAGTGTATATAATTATTTTGAAGAATTATATCTAGTGAGTGATACAACCATGGTAAAAAGTAGAGAGAATGCTTTGAAATTATCTTTGAGGAATAGAAAACGAGAAACCCAAAAACAATTACGACTGGCTAAGAGCGTAGGAAATGCGAATCTTTGTCACCAGCTGGCCAGAGCATATAGATCATTGCTTATACTTATTCAAGAGATATCAAAGACTAGAAAAGAGAATATAATAGAGTGAAAGAAGAAAACAACTTTGACAAAAACCCGTTCCAATACATGAAAGCTAAATTAAAACCTACGTCTGGAAAACTAAATGTACAAGACACTGATGAATGAATGAATGAAATTTTATTTCCCATTAATATTTACAATTACAATACATTTAAGCAGTTACAGTAGTTGGAAATTTTACTGCCTCACTAGACATGGTCTGTTCTGAGGCAGTACTAGATGTTTACAAATGCTAGTATAAAATATTACCACGCATAGCATAGTTTAACCTGTTAAATGGAAAAAGCAAGAAATAAACAATTTACAATATAAGATATTTGCGATCCAATGGATGAAAGGTCCGTGCCAGGCGACGAAAAACGCACCACACCCCCCAAGTGCAATCACAACAAAAACAACAAGCACATACAAACAGCACAGTATTTTAAGCAGCAACACAAGGACATGTCCCTCAACACCCAGAGAGTTTTGCGGTTTACCTATGGAAATTAAAGAGCAAATCATTTGAGCCTTCTCGCCCTTTTTCTCTGAGCCATTGCGTTACTAGATCTCTAAAATTTTTCCCGTCCCGTGCAATTCTACTCTCAATGTCGGGCAAGACCCTATTGTAGAGTCTTGGTGCCAGGAAGGTATATTGGCGCTGGGCATGTGTTGTTCTTACTGGAAATGGCTGCAGCCGTCGACGGTTTCTAGTGTTATGCAGAAGAATATAGTTAGGTTGAAAGTCAGTCGTATGTTTATTCAGATAGGTCAGTATAAGTCGCATGTAAAGTTGCCTGATGTCCAAAAAACCACTGTCCCTGTAGAGCTGTTCTGTAGGAAATCGTATGGGCCTTCTGTACATTACCTTTATTATTGACTTCTGTGTTTTTTGATATGATCTCTGATATGATCTCATTTTATAAAAATAAATACTCAGAGAAAAAATCTGTGAAATACACAAATTTTAGCAAAAAAGAAATACCATCAGTAACATTGTTTAATGTAGACCCTCAAACTATGTCAGTGTATCAAGAAAAAAAAACTCATCCCCTGGACCTGATGGAATACCTTACATCATATATAAGATATGTCCATCATTACAAAAATTCATATATGATTCCTACAAAGTTTTATGGAATAAGGAAATCATTCCAAATTCCTTTAAAAGTGCTATATTTGTTCTACTCCCAAAAAAGAAATTACCAGTGACCCAAAAGATACAAGGCCAATTGCATTAACATATAACATTGCCAAGATATTTTCAGTCTAGTGCAAGAAAAATTGCTTAATTTTATGTTAAAGAATAAGTACTTGACTGTAGGCATATAAAAGGGATGCTAGATGCCAGAACTATCAGCTGATGTATAGAACATAATACCCTACTTACTGAAGCTTTACAAGATGCTAGACAAAACGAGCGACATATACCAGTATGCTGGTTAGATCTGACTAATGTTTTTAGCTCAATAGAACATGATTTACTTATCTATTCACTAAAACACTTTAATTTCCCAGAAAAACTCTGTAATACTATCACATCTTATTACTCAGATTTAAAATTTATATTGAAACTCAAAAGTGGTTTTTCTGATCCTATACAATAATATAATGTGGGACTCTTTCAAGGATGCTGTCTGTCATCAGTGGCTTTTAATATTGTTTCTAATATCCTATTGAGAGATTTGAGCATAAATGAGAAGAAACTGGGGTTACAGACTGAAGAGAGACGGGATATATACACAGCCTTGTTTGGCATTTGCAGATGATTAAACGTTACTTCTTCTTCTTCATCCATGTCCGCTCCCTAGTTGGAGCATATGGACTCCACAAGTCCTCGCCATGCGGTCCTGTCCCCTGCGATTCCAGCAGTCGCATCCCAGTCAACACCAACGGCCTGAAGGTCAGCTTCGTAGAGCCTTTTAATTGTTTGGAGGGGCCTACCGCGTCTTCGATTGCCTTCTGGATGGTAGTTGAGACTAAGACGGGTTATGTCCTCTGTAGGCTTCCTGAGTACGTGACCCAGCCAGGTCAGTCGGCGGAATCTTATAGTGGTAGTGACCAGTGGTTGACCTGTTAGGTCTCTGACAACTGTGTTCGGCACAAAGTCATTCCAACGTATGCCCAGCATTCTTCTGAGGCACTTGCTCTCGAATCCTGCTATGCGGGTGTTTTGAGCGCATGTTGGGTGCCAAGATTCACAGCCATAGAGAAGGACCGGTAGGACACAAATGGTAGTTTTATCGTTAAGTGAAAAAAAAGTATGAAATTACACGTTCCTGCAATATTGGTGACGAAGTGTTTCTTTCTACTACCTCAAAAGTGAGGAGATCTCTCTAATGATATACCTAATCTATGGCAGAAAGGAATACTTTATATCTTGAAATCAAATTTGGTACTTTAATATAATAAATATCCATTCTCCCTTTGTGTTAAGACAGGATATATAAATAATTCCATTTTTACATGAACCATGAATAGTAAAATGTCTTTATCAAAATACTTCAATTAATTGTTATCACATTAATTCATAAAATGCTTATTTACCAATTTTTATATAAATTCTATATATGTTTCATATAAAAAAATTGAAAAGTCGAAACAGTCTGTGAACTTAACAATTACTGAACTTATTTAAACTGAAATATGACTATTTACTCATGTACCTTCAAAAGTGGCGAATTCTTTTTCAACTTTGACTTGGACAACGCCATGATGGTTTTCAATGTGGTTTTCAAGTGAAATACGAATGTTAAATGATTTTTCACATTCTCCACATATGATCCTAGATGTTTTTTTTTCCCACAATTTCGTTTTTGGTGGCTTATCAAACCATTCTTATAAGCAAATACTCTTTCACAATCGTCGCATTTATTCATTGCTAAGTTAAAAGTAAAGAAAAAAAAACACAGCAAATTCCACTCGGATAAGTCGAGAAGTGGGAGCAATCCGTAAGGTATTATATTCTCTTTGAGTGGGAGCACAGAGGTAGGTGGTGAAAAACAACGGAAAATTTTTCGAACAGATCCTCCTAACCCGCCAAATATTGACATTTCGATACGTCCTATGCGCATGCTCGTAATAATGGAATCCTATTGGTGGCCGTGGTACAGTCTGGAGACGCTCGTCCGATAAAGTAATAAAGTTGTTAATTACATCCAGAGATATTTTGTCTATGATTTCATTTGCCATAGATATTTACACAGATAATTTTAATTATTTCTTTGAATGTCGAACGAATCGAATTTAATCGGATTAGAAATATTTAAAATTCAAATTTTAATGTCTTCTGACGACTGATTTCACATTTTTACGTGAATATCTTCGTTTTAAGTTTAATTACCTGCCTTATATTCGTTAACAGCGCTATTTCTTTGATTTTAAGATAACAATATTGATTAACGTAATTATCTTTGACTGAATTGGCAGACCATATTGATTGTTGACCCGTGCCAAATATTATGTAGGTAGGTAGGTATAGGTACATTTTTATTCAAAACTAGCTTTCCCGACAGACGTTGTCCTGCAGTCCTCACTATTAATATTGATTTCGACTTTGTAATTTATACAAAAAAAAAGTTTAAAATATGTTAATGTTAAAAAATTATTTCTGAATGTTCGAAAAATTTCCATCAAATATCTGCGTACCAGTAGGTATATTTATGCCAATGGTTGTCAGGTAAACAATAATTCGTTATAGACTTTTTCATAGACGACGTTGGCGTCGCAGGAAATTCGTTCCATATTAATTTTAATAGCATATTATTATTTTAAATGAATCTGTGCTCACTCGAATTGAACATGTGTGGTTGGTAGACTAGCGGTTACAGCGTCGGCTTTCGTACTGTTTCGTGCGGAGGTCATGGGTTCGACCCCAGGTGCCGACGACACAAGCTTTAATTAGCTTAGAAAGAGTCAAGAAGTGTATTTGTGTTCACTTTGAGTGAGCACAGATTAATTTAAAAAAAAAAAACACAAATACACTCATCTTTCACACTAAGCAAATGCTTGTGTCGTGAAAGCGGAATGGGTCGGCACGGCCGGGATTCGAACCTACGACCGAAAACGTCGATCGCGCGAAAGCAGCCGATCGATACCACTGGACTTCCAACCACCTTATTTATTTCTTAAACATTTTCAACTTTTTAATAGTAAGGTATTCTGTTATCCGGAGCGGAGAAGAATCCAATAAATCAAGGATCATAAAAATCTGTTGAGCCGATCTCGAGTTATAAGTGTTCGCAGTAAACCAACTTTCTTTTTTATTATAGATAGTCTTATAGAAAGTTTTTCGTGAATAAAATACCCCTATTATTCAACTCAAATGATTCGAAAACGTAAAATTATGATAAATTTACACATATCACTCTTATAGGGTGAGTTGCCGTAATAAAAAAAAAAAAATGATAAATTTAGAAATTATTTCATGATAGCAACAAGTAAAAAAGAAATGCCCCGGGTGAGGCTCGAACTCACGACCTTAAGATTATGAGACTTACGCGCTGCCTACTGCGCCACCGAGGCTGGTGCGTGTCTCGTCGAAATAGCGCAACATATACTTGTATACTACCACGTGGCAATAATCTACCAAGCAGTGAGGATAAAGTTAGCCGTGTAGCGATGTGCGAGCTAATTATATACATATCTACTTCAGTGATAATGTTCTATTTATACTTATTATATCGCGTACCTATACTATGTAGGTACCTTATTAGAGTACATGTACATAATGCTATATAGGTTGGTTACTTTGATACTTAGGTAACTATATCTATATTTAGGTAAGTATCTATATCTTTTCAGCCAGAATTTTGATAATGAAAAAATACCTATTCATGTTATTAATCTTTATCTGCTTTATTTAAAAACTACGATCAGTGGAAAAAAGAGCTCAGCGATGGAAAATATTACGATCAAGCTGTCATCGAGATAGTTTATCGCATATCGCTTGATTGTGAGTTGATCTCTGTAGATATTGACCCGCCATATTGGATTTAACGTCAACTGACAGTTCTTTCGAGTGTACAAGAACGCTTTTTGTAATAAATACCTACACTGTATTCAAGTTTTTTCCCCGTACAAATATGTGCCCCCTTTATATTTTGGTCCATTGTATTTTGGTTTATCATTTTTATAATAGGAAAATTAAACAACTAAAGCAACAAATATGCATTTTCGTAATCATTCGAGGGCTTACAACCATGATGCACCAACTAAATTTATAAGAAATATAATGAAGTTTTGAAGAAAATTTTCAAAGAATACTTTTAAAGTAGGTACAAATATTAAAATTGAAGTGATCAAACATAAATTAGTTCATTTTGGCCAAAACATAAAGGTTTCGTGTGATTTGATAAGGACGTAACTATATTTTGATATTGAAATAAAAATAATAAAAAAGGTACCTATTCTGCATCAATAACTTGAAATCATTCAAATCTGACATAGCGCATCTTGGTTGTAAAAACTCGCGTTGCACGGCTACTATTTTTGTTTGTTTACAAAATTTTGTGTGAAAATGTCATCTTCATACATAACAAACGCGGATTAAATATTGTTTTTAGAAATAAAGTAAAAACTGATCAGTGAGTTGTTATAGGTAAATCTTACGATTAACGATTTTTTTATAAATAAGACAGTGGTTAACGAAATGCAGGTTGTAAAAAAAATATAGGTAGGTATATCATAGGAAATAATAATTATTCATACAAAATAATAATATGGAAAAATATGGAAAGCGTCGACATTATTTTTTTTTAGTGTCGAGACGAATTATTATTATTAACTGTTTGATGCGTGTGTGTTGCACATTCTCCTGTATAAGCGTGAGTCCTGACAAAAGCCCATGTAGGCACAAAAAGTCTCCGTGTTCGAGACGAAGTGCCTCAGGAGAAATTTGTGTATAAGATGGTACCACAGCATCATGAACGATGCTATACGCCGGCGCACTCAGCGTAGGCCCATCACTTCCACCATTACGATATGTGTAAAGGATGCCGAATGACAGTTGGCCGAGGAGAACGTTGTTCTTCCTCTCATCAGGGTCTCGAAGACGTTGAAGACCCTCTCATACCGTGTTCCGTTCCTTCGGGGCAGAGCTGAGTGAGTTAGACATGGTATGGTTATAAGCATTGCGCAAGATAGAGCGCAATAGAGGGCTCTTGTTGCCTCCCTATGTCCCTGAGTGGGGTTCAAAGGCAGATTGTATTGTCGTCTAGAAGAAGTGAAATAACCCCCTTTAAGCGATCACGATAAGCTAACTAACATTGGCTCGAAACAACATAAAAAGACGGTCGTCATGATTAAATTAACAAATAAACTATATGAAATCTTCTTCTTCTTTGTTATGTTCCTTCTGGGTTCACTTTTCTCTGTAATATGTTAAGTGATACTTTGTTATTTGCACTGCTAGGATAGTTATTTTACAACTCAAGTTCAAAATTTCGACCAAAATGTCTTACTTATTAAATAAGTTGTAGTATAAATGCAGTAAAGAGGAGAGATTCACGAAGGATATATGGAAAGACTCTGTGGGATATGGAAAGCAATGAGAATATTAGGAAGGAATGTGGTATGGATGGAAGTAAGTGTTGTTGCAAAATTGAAAGATAATAAATTGAGATGGTTTGGACATGATGAAAGAATGAATGGTAAAAGGATAACAAAAAGAAAGAATAAGGCTGAAAGGTAAGGTGAAAGAAGACGTGGTCGACCTAGAATGACGTGAATACATAACGACACAGAATCAAAAGAAATAGGAGAGGTTGTATGAGAAACGCTGAAATAAATTTGCTTGGATAGAAAAGGGTGCAAGTCCGTTCTCTCTGCCTACCACTCTGCAAACAGCGTGATGGAAATAAAAAAAATCTACGTAATATTTATTATCTTAATCCTTCAGTAACTTCTACCCAACAATATATTATTATAATCCAGGTAGAATCATTAACACGTTTTATTTCATACTTAGTTAATCCAGCAATCATCTGCCTACATAGATTCTAGACTCCGGACCACACACGACGAATTCTGGCTCTGACAGATAGCTTTATGTATAGCACCTACCCACATCTCACAAAAGGTGCAACTTATCCACACAAACCTATCAGACTATAACGAGAATTATTACAGGGATACCTCGTGGCTAAACAGCGCCATCTTATCTAATCAAT
The DNA here is from genome assembly GCA_963576905.1 of Mystacides longicornis. NCBI lineage: Eukaryota > Metazoa > Arthropoda > Insecta > Trichoptera > Leptoceridae > Mystacides > Mystacides longicornis. The sequence goes on along the minus strand of OY756426.1, from coordinate 33,156,044 downwards.
GAAAATACAATATGTCTGACAAAACATGGGCCAAAATAAATTCAAACTCTATACATTCAGGACTTCAAAGAGAATTTGGATAATTCTATCCTCCTCGCAAATCCATACCAAATATTCTTTCTTGCCCTTCCCATCTTGCAATATTCTGGACCTTACACATTTCTTGCCTTCTAATTAACTTTTGAACGCATGTATTAGGTATGCCAATTCTGTTGCGAGTCCCGGCATTTGACAAAGGCTCAGCAAAGGAAACTTCTCAGCGTTGAAAACAGATTCTTGCGACAAATTCTGGGAAAGGTGGTATGATTTTGTAACCACTGTCCGAGAAAGAACACTACAACCGTTCACTTACTTCAGTCATCCTTAATCGCAGACTGGGTTGGCTCGAGCACGTCCTCCGTATATCCCTCGAAAGAGTAGGCCATGCCAGGCTATTTTACAATCCGGGCGGCACAAGAAGAAGAGAAAGACCGAGCCTACACCGCCGACCTGCAGAGTATCGAACTGATCTGGGAGGAAGCGGAGCGGCTGGCACAAGTCAGAAGTGCACAGAGGGACCTAGTGGCGACCAGATGCTCTACCTGGGAGTGAACGTGGATAGGTAAAGTAAGGTAATTGTAAATATGAGGGCCTCTCCGATTATGCTCCTGAGAAATCTGAAAATATCTCGCATTTTTGGTAGAAATGTTACCTGATAGCCATAGGCTTTGAAGCTTTGAAGCTGAACTTTGTAATTTAAATCTTGGTGTAAGCGCACTGTCATAGAAACCAGTCAGGATAGGCAAAAAACAAAGGTCCATTTAGCCGCATTTTTTGCTTATATCGATCTATCATTTTTTCTGTCCCTCTAACTTTCGACTTAGCCTTCATTGAGGATGGAATCACTATCATTTTCGTTTTCAGAATATTATTTTTCTTATTTTTTGTGTTTTTGCACTAATTCATTCAACATTCAGAAACCATCTCGACTTGTTAACTTTTATATTTATCACTACACTTTTTTCAAGAATTTAATAGGTTCAGGTTATGCAAATTGATGAGATTTTTTAAATTTGAAATTTTGAAACGGAGGTTATGCTTTGTGGACTTAACGTAGCGTACATACTTTTGACAATGGTCCGAGAGTCTAATTGAATTTAGCACGGATGTCTTTCCAATCTGCACAATACACAGATGTCATTTGATTAAATGGCTGACTTCTATTCACAGTTAACGCTTTCTGAATCACCATACAATCAGCGTTTCATTAAATCTGACGGCGTTCATACAAGGAGAGACTTATGTAATGACAAAAAAAAAAAATTTAGACGATGAGATTGAAATACAAGTATTATTATCTACATCGGATCCATAGTTAACAACCATGGAAATCACTCGAACATAGGATAAGAATATAGAAGTGTGTCACAATAGCACAATTAATTAATGAATCGTGAAGATAAAAATAACCCAGAAACCTGAAATTATAGGTTGTATAAACATCGAAGTTCAGATCATTGATCTGTTAAGTGGATAATTTTGGAAAGCTGAAGTCTACATGATATTATTTAGACTCTTTGCTAGTCTTCCGGAGTGTGTTTCATTTCAAATTATCGATCCATCCGTATTGATGACATGGAGTCTCCAATATATTCAAACATTACCACCTAATGGCGAACGTTGTTAACGTAAAGTGATCACACTAAGCCAGCCTTCGAAACAACAGTAGAAGACGGTCGTAAGCCTGTGGTGGTTTGTTCCATTCAAAAAATCGAACATCAGTAATGAATTTTTAGAGTCATTAGTTGTTAGATAATTCTCCAATATATTCGACTATTTCTGCCTAATCTTACAATGTCCGGCTTCTGCTTCACAATCTACTTGTCTTCAGATTGATTTCTTGTAGGCATATCAGCCAACACTTATATATTTTTTGTGCTCTTTGTAAGTTGAAAGAAATACAACCTACCTACTTAGATTAGTTAAATATTTTTTTTAATCTCCACATCTCTCGTACTGACTTCATGTGGTTGGGTCTTTATGTATCTAGACATTATTGTGTGTTTTTTTTTATTTTTATTTTAACGTATTATCAATACTTAAATTTGAATCTGAATCAACTTGGGTGGTCCCAGTGGAAACCTACAATAACATTTGGAGTATCAAGTATACGAGAAGTGTTTACTGTATGTGATATACGATATACTGTGTGTGTATTGTGATTGTGAATAGTTTTGGTGGCTTTGAATCTGTCTGCTCCAACATTTTTTTGTTCGTAAATTATACTTTTATTACTTCATTGTTATATCACCACTAATTCCACACGCGTTTTGTTCCACCTGGGAACGTCGAAATCGAAATCATAGCTACGTACAGCTTTTCAATTGATCGCATGAGATTGCCAATAGCTTGCTATACCAACTTCATACACAGAACCCACCCTTTGTCCTATTTCCAGCCATCCCTATTTCCTTGTTTCCTTTGTGACCTACCTATGAAATCAACAATATTGACATTATGAATTTATTAAAACATACCTACTTAGTTACACTTTCACTGTTTTTTTATTTAATACTAGCTTTCCCGACAGACGTTGTCCTGTAGTCCTAACCAGAGGCGGCCCGTTCATATGTGCACTGCGCCCCCAGAAACTAAAATACATAATTAATCCGATTAAGTACAATATTGGTAGAAGACACTATTAAGCAGAAACTTTTGAAAAAGGAATCGTAATATATTATGAGAAAGAGCGTTTTTTTTGAAAATAGAACGAGTTTTAGAACGAAGACCATTAAAGGAAGGATAAGGCCAGTCAACTCTTTTTTATTGCCCCATTAAGAGGTATGCGGCTTCTAGTACGTAGTATGTACATTATAAATAAATTTTATTTTACATACATGCCCTTGAATTTTCATAAGAATATAATTTGGCGCATCTCCCTTTTTTGAATTTCTAATTACAACAGGTACCGAAGCCCTTATTATATCTTTGATTCTAACGAATCGGTGAATTCAAAAAGGCATAAATATGTAACACATGGTTTATGTTTTGGAACAATCTTCCACAACCATAGGGATTCCACAGGGAGTTGTGTCTGGACCCTAATGATTTAAATTATTGCCCTGTTCGGTAGCCTAGTGGCGCCTTAACGCTAATTTGCAGAACAAACATAGGGCTGTTGAGTGCCACCGCATTGAACCAATTAAGATAACCTTATTACAGGGCCGTCCGTTTTTACAACCTTCACCAAGTTCATGTGAGTTTTGGTTAGTGAGAGTATGTTTTTGTATAGGTCAAAGAACGCCAAAATGCTAAAAGATTCATTTAGGAATAATTAACTTGATCTCAAGTGCCTTCCTCCTCGTCTGTCCTAGAAATCAGGTTATATAATTTTAGGCATATGTCAAATAATGGAAAGATATGGACATGCATTTTCGTCAACCCCCTTTGCAAGCGTAAAGTTTTAATGCCAACTAACTGCAGCATGTCGTATCTGTTCAGAAAAGTCTAGATATATAATGCAAAGGAGTTGATTTTCCAATTTTGGATGAATAGAAAAAAAACAAGGTCTTCTAAAATTTCTTAGTTCCTTCTCCAAATCTAAAGTAATTGCATTGGAAGATCAGACATCAGAGAAAATAGCCGCCTTTGTCAAAACATTAATATGCAAAAAATCCATACCCTTAAACCATTCCCAATTCTTCTCATATTCAGTCAAAGTCCAAAAAAAATATAAAGCAAATAATGTAATTGAATATGGTGGTTACGGTCATTTCCTCCTTTTCAGATCAGTCCAGGAAGTGCTAACCGCCTCATTAGTGTCACTACACCACAGAACCTGCGGAACATCTCTATTGGAGCCTGTCAGGATACAGTAATTAGCCGTGGGCAGGACCTTTTCCAAACCGTTACCGTCTATTTGCCGCCCCAAATAATTACAAAGGCGGAAACTGTTTTGGTGTCAATTTTTTTACATCCTCTTTTGGATTTTTACTAATATTTTTTGATAAACAAAACCAAATGTATTGAAAAACTTCGTTGACCGACTATGACACTATCAGACAGTAGAATTATAAAATGACTTTTTTTAGGTTTTGGTCATCCCTAGCTTATATTCGATATCCAAATTATAAACAAAGGCGATAGCTTTTTTATCATGCTCCGTCTCTCGAAAAGAATCTGTGCTCTTTCAAAGTGAACACAAATACACTTTTTGGCTCTTTCACAGTAAGCAAATAAGCTTGTGAAAGAGGTCGATATCTAGACTCGAACTAACGACCTCCAGTACGAAAGTCGGCGACGGAACCGTCAGGTAACCAAACACTTCAAATTGAAGAAAATTATTGTTAGGTAGGTACACTTTAAAGGACAATATGCAATTATTGTCTTTTAAAAGTTGTACATTGTAGAATGTGGTTCAATAGTCAAAACATAACTCGCTCGGTTTTTATTTTTTTATTTTTCCAGATTACCGGCGAATCATTCATTAACGCGCTCGGTTTTAAAACGAAAAAATAACTTAAAATAATGGGTGTACAAAGGCAATGAGGAATTAATCTAAATGAAAATTTTTGAATAAGTAATACAATTTTGTAATGTTACAATAAAAATTAAGGTTTTTGTTTCCCTCAAGTAGGGTCTATACAGATAAAATAGGCCAAAATACCTTTTGGGCAACAATATCGACAGATAATAAATCTGTCGGATCATAGACAGTATGGCTTAAAGTTAAAGGCTAACAATATGTTTGGTTCAGTTTAAAGGGCTTTTTTAATGTTCACTGTTCTCCTTCTCCTAAGCGTCACGTTTTAAGGTCCATCATATTATTCTGAAAATTCTAGATCAATATGTGTAGGTACGTATTTAAGCTTTAGATGCATACTCTTTTCATTCGTTATTAAATGAAAGGTGAAGTGTAAGCAGTTTAGTTTTTTATTGGATAAAAAGAACTGTGTTTTGTTCATATTAGATCTGTTGGTTGATTTTTGCCTCAAAATATGCGCAATAACCAGTAGGCCCTGTAGAACAGTGGCATATACTTATCAGGTGAGTAAGTAGTTGGACATATTTCGTACAATGATTGATGAAGACGAAAGTACAAACCATTATATAGTAGTTGTGCAACTACCAAAATACAGAGGTACGCAAACAGTGGAAACGGTGACAACGTTTTATGTTATGTAAAAGGATACTCATCTTAACCAAGCTTTAGAAATAGTCAGCAATTACGACAATCTTAATCTCTTAATAGTAATATTAAAGCGTTCATCTGCATGCATTTCTGTAATTTTCGAGGAGGAATTGAAGAATTTCTTCTTGCAATTTAGGATTCTTTTTTTTTATGTTAAGTATTATTTAGTATTACCACAGCCATACTTAGGTTTATTTTTTTTCTTTGAATTGAAGATTTTTTTTATGGTTGAGAATATTTTTTTTTTTTTTTACTATTATTTTGACCAAAATTTTTGATACATGTCGAGAAGGTAATATTTTTTTTTATTTTTTTTTTTTCTTCTACTTTAAACTTATCTCATAGATGCGAAAACTTTGATTGGTGCATGTTTGTTTTCTGTATGAATTTCTAGAATCCTTTTGATCTCAAGCTTATTACTGTGATATTTTCTCTCCTCTCTTACATACTATAACGTGATATAATGACCGATAATATCTGCAAGGCTTGCAACAGGGATACTGATGGAGCTGACACCATAACTTGTAGCTCATGCGGCGACCTGTACCATAGCCTCTGCATACAATATAATAACGATGCAAGGCTGTCCAAAAGGAGGTGGAAGTGTCCCGGATGCCACTCTCGAACTGTAAATGCAGATAACACCCCAGTGCGTGGTCTGATGCCACCTGCTTCATCGGATGCTAAGCACCATAATGGTGAGCTGCTGGATGAATGGAAGAGGGAAATTAGGGAGCAAGTCAGGGATGTCTTCCTCTCTGAGCTTAGCGCCTTTAGAAGGGAGGTGTCTCTGAACAACGATAAGCTCATGAAAATAATAGAGAGTCAGTCATCACTTATCAACGAAAAATTGAAGGTTATCGACGCCATTAAGAAGGAAAATGATGAACTGCGCAGCAGAGTCTCACTTCTGGAGACTAGATGCGACCCGCTCGTCCTAGCCGACGAGATAGAGGAGAGGATTAGCAGGTCCAAAAACATCATTATCTGTAACTTGGAGGAGAGCGCCAGTGTCGCCGACGATGAAAGAAGAGTGGCCGCACTACTCAATGGGCTTGACCCTGCAATAACCCCAGGCAGCATTGGATGCATTCGTCTGGGAAAAAGCGGTGGTGATAGACCAAGACCTCTCAAAGTCTCTTTGAATTCCTCTGAGCAGGCAATATATATTGTCAGGGGTCGAAGAAAGCTGGGCGGCGATCTCCGTATTTATCCGGATCGCACTGTCATGCAGAGGGAACAGATGGCTGATTTGCGCAACCAATTGTCGGAGAGAAGGGCGAGAGGAGAGACTGACCTTTATATTAAGTACGCTCGGGGAAAGCCTGTTATAGCGTGCATGAAATCTTCAAAAAACTAAACATATATTATCAAAATGCACGGGGAATCAGGACCAAGATTGGCATGCTGCAGTCAAATATCCACTCCTTCAACTATCAGATCGTTATCTTGACGGAGACTTGGCTCAATGCGACTGTCTCCGACGTGGAGTTGGGAATGTCTAATTACAACGTCTTTCGACTTGACAGAAATTCAGGAACAAGCTGCAAAACTAATGGTGGCGGTGTTCTTGTTGCGGTTAGGCGGGATATACCCGCAAGAGTAATTAAGCCGCACCACAACGACGTAGAACAAATATTCATTCTTGTCAAACCTGGAAAAGGAAGAAAGCTTGTTATCGCGACCGTTTACATCCCCCCTGCATCCCCCTCTCTTTTGTATGAACATCACTGTAACGACGTGGAAAAAATATCACACTCGATGCCCGAAGCCGAATGGCTTATCGCCGGTGATTATAATTTGCCAAGCTTGAAATGGAGGGATGGAACATGTGTAGTGGGTAGCACACTGCAAGACAAAACTAATTTGGTTGCTGACATGTGTAGTCTTCTGCAGCTTGAAATGGTGAATGAGGTATTCAATCATAATAACGTTGTGCTGGATCTTGTTCTTACCAACTCCTTGAACGTCTCAGTGCTGCGCTCGGTGGATCCTCTCTTCCCCATCGACCACCATCACCCCCCACTTGACATACGACTTTTGCGCGATGGTATTTCTACGGAGATCGAGTCGTCTCCAACTACATATAGAAACTATAAACGCGCGGACTACGGATTGATTATTGAGCGAATGGGATCTATAAGCTGGATTGAGGCATTCTGCGATGGTGATCTTGGAGAGTGTATCGATGAATTCTATCGAAGGGTCAATGACATTATAGAGTCTTCCATCCCAGAGCAGACATATTTTCCCACTTCTTTCCCTGTATGGATGAGTGTCGACCTCCAAAAACTCATCATTGATAAAAAGGTAGCGCACGCTCAATATAAGACTACACTACGCCCAACTGACTACACAAAGTTTTCCAACTTACGGAGAACCTGCAGGAGGCTTTCCTCTCAGCAGTACAAACGGCACATTGCCCGGATCGAAGATGATTTAACTCTCAATCTAAACCATAAGACCTTCTGGAAGCATGTCTCAAACCTTAACCCGCTTGGAAAAAAGAGCAGCAATTCGTCTGACTTTCCGGGAGAGCTGTTTTTTGGTCAGAGTGGTGCGTCCGACGATATCGGTAAGGCCGAATTGTTTGCAAGCTTCTTTGGGAGTGTTTACACAAATGGTCCCGTCGCGATTTCAGGCGCTGATCCGAATCCTTCTGGGTATCTGGGTGTGAATCTTTCTGGGATTTTTATAGAGGAGCAGCTCGTCTATGAGTTGTTGAGCTCTCTTGACACATCGAAGGGAGCTGGTCCTGACGCGTTGCCCCCTATCTTCTTGAAAAATTGTTCCTCCGTATTGGCCTTTCCTCTCACTTATCTATTTAATCTTTCACTGCTCACCGGGGAATTCCCTCCTGTCTGGAAGCGGGGCTTTGTATGCCCCATCTTCAAGAAGGGAGACAAGGCGAGTGTCGAAAATTATCGACCCATTTGTATTTTATCAAGTGTGGCAAAATTGTTTGAAAAGGCATTGATGCATTATATCCAACCAATCATTGCCCCGTATCTGTCCGAAAAGCAACATGGCTTCATGCCCGGCCGTTCCACACTCACTAATCTTACGATATTCAGTGACCATCTTGTTTCCTCGATGGCAGGGGGTTCTCAGATCGATTGCATTTATACCGATTTTTCGAAGGCTTTCGATACTGTTAACCACTCGGTCTTATTAAAAAAGCTTGAGGTTTTTGGTGTATGCGGTAGCTTGCTGAATTGGTTTCAAAGCTACCTCAGTGGACGCATGCTTTTCGTCCGGGTCGGCGGGCTGTTATCGCGCCAAATTGTTCCAACCAGCGGTGTTCCCCAGGGATCAAATCTTGGACCCTTACTTTTCAATATCTTTATTGATGACATCGTCGCGGATCTGTGTGATGTGGACGTTCTGCTGTATGCTGACGATCTTAAGATGTATAGAGTGGTTAATGGGGTTGAGGACTGCAGATGCATTCAGCATAACGTTGACAAACTTCAGCGCTGGTGTCGTCTCAACGATCTGGCCTTAAACGCGGCTAAGTGCAGTGTGATTTCCTTTTCACGACTAAGAAACCCTCTAACTCAAGCATACACACTGAACGGGCAGACGCTTTGTAGGGTTGACGAGATCAGTGACCTTGGAATTATTTTCGACAGTGAATTGTCATTTGTGCCCCATGTCTCCCACATAAAGGAAAAGGCTATGAGGATGCTGGGCTTTGTCTTGAGAATATCTAAGGACTTCTCAAGAATATCTACTCTTAGATCTCTTTATATTGCATTTGTTCGTAGCCAACTTGAATATAACACTCCAATATGGTGCCCTCACTACGCTGTTCATATAAACACAATTGAAGCGGTGCAGAAACGAGCTCTAAGACACCTGCACTTTAGAACGGGCGGCCGGGTTGAGGATTTGAATTGGGGTGAGTTGATGCTGAGTCATGGTTTGAACAAACTATCTGACCGTCGTATTATGTTCGATGTTGTCCTACTATATAAGATCATCAACTCCAAAATAGACTCCTCACACTTGGTTGGTCGCATCAATATCCATGTTCCAACCCGACCAACTAGACAAAGAGCACTTCTGAACATTGTCAATTCCAACAGGAACTACGAGCGTTTCTCTGTTATTCACAGGCTGCACAATCTAGGAAACGAGTTCGTCGAAACTATTGACCTATTCTTAGACAGCGAGCCTCAGATCAAGTGCAAAATGATGGCTTATTTTCGCCAATTTTACACATAGATGACGCAGCCTGTTTTTGCTGTGTTTGCTCCATTTCATCTCTGATCCCATGACCCTTCTTGTTAATACCCAACTTTCATAAATTGACATGCGAAAGCATCTTCTGGTCAGCTTTTTCTGTCTCTTCTGTGTGATTTGGTTTGATTTCTTTACTCAGCGTTTTTCTTCTTCTTTTTTTTCCTTTATTATGTACCAACATTTCACTTGACATACCTAATGCATGTTTTTGGAATAAGATCTTTATTGTGTAAATTGACTTTATTTTGCTATTGTACCTGATTATTTCTGCTTTACTTTGTTTTACTTTTTATTTGACTTTATTTGATTTTCTTATATCACGCAAAGACTGTGATTAACTGTTGTATTGTACGCATTTATGTATTTTTGATATAGTTCTATTTTATTTAATTTACTTTGTTCTTCCTTTGCTATCGTTTTTCTTTCTGTCCTGCTTAAAATGTTCATAATGTGTTATGTTTTCTTCAGTACCTCTTCTTTTTTTTTATTTTCTCATCAATGAACTAAATTTTGCTCTAAATTAATTATTGACTATCTCACTCTTTCTGTATTTGCAGTGTGGTTTTCGATGGTTTTGCTTTGTGTTCTTCTGTTCTCTATTTTCTGTTTCCTTGCTTTGTTTGTTATTTGAGATGCTTAAAAATCCTATATTATTTCGTTCCATTGTCACTATATTTATTTTAATTTAAAAAATTATCCTACACAGTGTTGACTTTATACATGCTCGAATTGATTTGTGTTGTTTTGTATCATATACTGTTTTATTTTTATATATATTTTCTTTTGTGTTGCTATTCGTTGTATTTAATTCTATAAAGGCACATTAGTGCCGTGTACATGTTGAATAAATAAATAAATAAAAAATCCGAAATCTGATTCAATGCGTATTGAAATGGTTCCCCATTAGGTACTTCGGTTTGATTACAATGACATTATATAGGTAGAACAGAAGGTTGCCAGCTTCGAGCTGGATATGGCTATGGGGGATAAATAAAAATAATGGACGGCGCTAAACCATGTAAGAACGGAATGTGTAAGAAGTGCGGCCGATCTTCATACAACATACAAACACTTGAAAGTGTCAAAAAGCTTAAACACAATGTACCTACTCAGACCAATCAATACAAATCCAAATAAAATTAAGATCATCATATTAGCCGCGATCGTCCACTGCAGGACATAGGCCTCCTCATGCTCACGCCACTCCTCTCTGTCTCTGGTCATTCCCATCCACTCTGTCCCAACGGTACGCACGATGTCGTCGCTCCACCTCATCGGCTGTCTTCCTACACTTCTTCGGCCAGTCTCTGGTCTCCAGTCCGTCACTCTTCTATTCCACCTTCCGTCGTCCCTGCGGCATGCATGACCACTGACCAGCCCACCTCCATTTGAGCTTCCCAGGATTGGTTTGAAGCTATGTTAAGTGTTCACCATCGAATGTTCTTCTCCATTATCCACTATCCAAATTGGTGGAATCCTTTAGAAAGGAGTGGTGATCCTTTGTGTTCCCCTTTAGGGACGTGATGAGGAAAACAAAAAATAAAATGTGCGAAGTTCTATGACTGATTTTACTAAACTATTTTTGATGGAGTTTTATAATGCCTATAATTAAGATATTTTTAAATATCGAACATTATTTGACGAAAACTTAACAATTCAAACATTTCAATCATATTTTAGACGCATAATCCAATGGTTGCGCGTCTCTGTTAATGGTTTTTATGTAGATTAGTGAACACAGATAATCTCTAAAGCTTAATGTTTGCTTTCTGGCTGGCTTCTCACTCTATCTATACGGTAGCCATGTCTTTATTAATGGATTGCAAATGGATACACAATTTATCATTTTATAATATTCTTGATGTATATTGCTGTTATATATACAATGTAGTCGTTTCATGTATAATGTAAAGAATGTGTAATAAGTATGCATCAGAAAAATTGGGCTAAAGTGTTAGGTAAAATACTAAATTGTCTAGAATTACGAGTACATCCTGAAATAGGAAGAGTAACATTAACTAAAAATAATGTGTATCTTATAGTATATTCTTAAAATGCGATACTCTTACTAGGAAGTAAATGCTAGGTAACTGATGAAGCAGGGAATGCTGCGTGTGGTCTGTTACTGTCACGCTAGACTGGACTAGTAGCTAAGCTATTAGTATACAATATATAGCAGAACTATCTACTACCGAGACCTCCGTTATTGCCGTCTCTTTCGCATAATGAGAGAGACAGGAATCGCGTTGGTCTCGGTACTACTTACACTGATTTAGTTATGCTAATTCATTTGTTTCGTATCTTGAATGAAATCATTGATAAATTGATGCGGTCTGGGGTAACTTGGGTACTTACGGTGCTCGCTCATATGCCTACGCGTTACCTTTACTAAAGGTAAACTATACCTACTGTATTTCTGAAAAGAATGGCCAAAAAAGTAGAAGAATTTGAAACTCTTTTTCGCACAATTAAAGGCGGATCGCCCCCGCTTATTACACAGTCATATTGACATCTGACTGACAGGCAGGGTTGCCAGGTGTTCGCTATTTTACCGAACTGTTTGGTATTTTAGCACCGTTTTCGGTACGACAAAAGGCGGTTCGGTATTTTTTTCCGATTAATTTTCCTCCCTAAAATAAACCAGTCCTTTCCGGATACCAAATTTTCTGAATGACTTTTTCATTTTTTAGGGAATTTTTAACTTTCTGGATACCAAATTTTGAGAATGACCTTATTTTTAGTCAATTTTCATCTTTTCGGCTACCATATATAATTACCTATATCCTATTTTTTTATAGAGAAATCCGACCTAAGTAATCCAAAAATACGGCAACTGTTGACAGTTTTCTCAAAGCACACGCGTGCATTTCCGCATGCGCAAATCTGTATGTGTTGTATCTCATAGAATCAGTGCAGAGCACGGGATATTATGGGAGGGACACGGGAGGCAGACAGAGAGGAAGATAGCCGATAGAGGGAGATGCACATACAGAGGCCACCCACGTAGACTTCTTGGGTGGTCTCGTGCGGGCGCCAACCAATTAGAGCATTTGTTATTGTCAAATATTGTGGCGCGACCAACACTCATTGGTCAAATCTAAATTCATTCCAAATTGGAATTCAAAACACGGAAAAGGGTGCATAGACAAAATGTAATTGGGAAGCACTATCTACCTTCCTATTGTATTTCCCTTTAGGATTATGAAAGATTTTTAACTCATGTGATTTTCCCTCTTAAAGGATTTTTATGATATAATGTTTGAGCTATTTTCTAGTAATAATTTGATCAAACTAATATTCAATATGCAGTTAATTACACCTATACTACTTTAAGAATACTTTGAAACAGGTATGGTGATGAAATAGATGAACTAAAAACGTCTGTTTGGTTCATCTATATGAGTACCTAGTTATTATGTACCTACCTAATGTAGAAAAAAGGTTAACCTTTTTTTCAGGATTTAACAAAGTTTGATGGATAAAGCATTGAACAATTTGAACAAACTTTTCACCCATGAAATTTCATTAAGAAAATTAAAGATGTCATCGTTGCCTATAAAAAAAAACTTAATTACCTATCTGCTACTTGTGTACATATTGTGTAGGTACCTGGTGGTCGGCCAGTGCTCGAAATTCGACCGTAACTAATTTAGAAATAAAGTTTGAGCATTATTAAGGTACCATTGTCAAAGACTGAGCGAGCGCTATTTCACAATTTTCTTTTAAAAAACATGACATGGATACGTCAAATTTGAAATGTTGATTTGTTCATAGTTTTTTCTATTAAGTACATAAATATTAAAGACAAACATGTTCAATCTAGAGTATCAAATGCATAACATTACAGTAGGTACCTACCTAGTGTTTGTAATGTTTTTTTTTTTTTTTAATAATTCTCACTCAAAGTGAACACCACAAAATACACTCTTTGACTCTTTCACAGTAAGCTACTCAACTTGTGTCGTGAAAGAGGAAGATGGTCGGCATCTGGGATCGAACCCACGACCTCCGCACGAAACAGTACGAAAGCCGGCGTCGTAAACGCTAGACCATCAACCACTTCACGAATCATTGTACTGAAAATTTGCGTAAGCGACCGGTTTATTGTTTCTTTTAACCTTGCACTTCAGACGTGGGATATCAATTGCTGCCTTTAGCAAAAATAATGCAGGAGCTACATTTTTTCATGATGCAGTTTGACTTATACTTACTAAGCATAGGTACACTGACCTGTCTAAGAGCCCAATCTTTCAAAATCTCACCCATCTCAATTATTTGTGAACTTTACTTTGTCAAAACCACTAAAATCTAGAATTATTATAACCGACCTCGGTAGCCCAGTAATATAGGCGCTAACTTATATAATATGATCAAGAGGTCCCCGGTTCGATTCGGATGGACAAAATCTATCCAAATAATGCATTTCACTTGAAATTTCTGCTGGGGTCCATATGTCTCAGATCGCATGGGGCCGGTTGATTGAAAAAAAAAATGCTTCAAGCAATTTGTTTCGCCGGCAATGCCGGCCTTCTGAATTTTGAAAATTTGACTTTTTGTCTACCTTTTATAATTTTGATGTTATTACGTAATGGGATTAAGATTTTGGTGTAATCATTCTCTTAAGAGTGGATTGTCACATTAAATAAGAAAAAGGAACAACTTTGTCAACGTTCAATGTAAACGATTATTTACACCGAAACAGATCAAGATAATAAAATGTATCAATCTACATAATATTTTAGTCCGTTTATATTTTTGAAGGCGCATCAATCGTAGAAAACAGACGTTAAGGTCAGATATTAATATGCCCAGAGCCGTACAAAATGCTGTAGAAGGTTCTTAAATACAATTTGCTACATTAACTTTAATATATTTAGAGCTATTTAAAAAACTCAAATTTTTTAGGAACTTCATACAAATTTCTCAAAAAAGACAGTAAGCCATCATTTGGAAACAAAATTACTCATGTAAAAGTTGAATGGAATCTTGGTGCTACGGTATGAAAATGTAATAAAATAATTGTAGATTGATTTGTTATACATAAATGTTATTCAAATCTTATTATTCTCAATAAATAAAGATTTAATGAAAAAAAAATGCAAAATAGTTCCTCCATTTTGAAGTTTGACAGCTGCATTTATCACACATAGCACAAATCACCCTCTATGGGTGGAATGCCTAATTAATTATCACAGGGTGTAGGGAATGTAGCTAAGATTCAAACTCTCTCTATGAAAACTTGCAAATTATGTCGGTAGGTTCGTATAATATTATGAGGTCGGTAAAACAGCTACATTATAGAGGTCTGTTAAGCAATGGGAAGCTAGACTAGAACCTGTTTAATTACCTACCGATCAAGCCTGACAATCGGAATCAAAAACGTAAAGCAAGACGGGTATAAGCTAGTAGATAATAATTTCTTCTACTTCTGAAGACAAATTTCTATTATTTAAATTGTTTACCCACAGTTGAAGAATGAGCGATCCAGTAAACCAACTCACTACCAGACGATTTGTAGGTATTTACTTACACCGTATTATATGGTGTTATAATTAATTCCTATATAATCATACATACTCCACCTATTATGTATAGCTAATTACATAATATACTACATATTACAATTATATTCGTTTATTAATATTATATTCGTTATGGTTCACAGTGACATGGTCCAAGTCTTCAGATTCATTAAATAATTAAATTTAAAAAAAATCTAATTATTGTATATTTATTAAATTCATTCTTATGGTTACATCGAGGAAAGACATTTCTCACCGGACAACTGTCATTCGACATTCTCAACATTTATCCCAGACATGTCCGACCGATGCAGTCGAACCCGGTTGCATTTGATTTGTCAAAATACTGAGATCGATTGACCGGAATAATTTTTATTTTGCGCCGATGATGATTTTTTTTTAAATGAACTCGAAGCTCACTCGAAGTGAACACAAAAACACTTTTGACATCTTTCACACTAACCAAAGGGTTGTGCCGTGAAAGCGGAAATGGTCGACACGGCCGGGATTCGGACCCACGACCTCCGCACGAAACAGTGAGAAAGCCGGCGTCGTGACCGCTGGTCTACCAAGAAATAAATTTAATAAATAAATAAATATTTTTTCACGAGACAAATATACCTATGATGATTGATGATGTACAAAAAATAGTCACATAAATTGTATGGACGACAAAAAACCAGTAAGCAAGTGTACCTACGCAAATAGTAAGAGAGATATTATTAAGTAGGTGAGAAGTGAAATACAAACAGATGAACTACGGTTATAGTATATACGTAGGCTCAGCTGCAGTAAATGGATGTAGGCTAAGGATGAGGGACAGGGATGATGGACATGGTAGGTTAACGAGTCAGTTATCGCTCTGGTGTGTCCTTTTGCCAGAACCTGATCAAGTCAAGTTTATGGGCAAATGATAACAAAGTATTCACAGCATTGAATCAATCAAATCCCTTTATGACCTCCTCCCATACCATGTCCAAACTCCTCAGAACTGCATCGAAAGAGCGGAACGCGGTATTAGAGGATCTTCCTCGTCTTCGGGACCCTGATGGGAGGAAGAACAGCGCTCTCCCAACTGATGTCATGCAGCGTCCTTAACACGTGTCCCAACCGAGTTCATCTCCTCTCCATAATGGTATAGAAGCGATGGTCTTGCGCTGGGAATATTAACGTATAGTGTCGTTCGTGATTCGATGGTACCATCTGATACGCAAAATTTTCCCGAGACACTTCATTTCTAAGGCGGAGACTTTTTTTGTCAGGGCTATGGTCATGTGCCATGTATATAATATAAAATCTATAACGAATGGGTACTGAAGTAGGTGAAGTACTAAAGAAATAGGAGAGGTTTTTGAAAAAAGGTATGTTGGTGGAAGTGGCGAATAAAGTGTGCTTAGAAAGAAAAGTGAGTAGGACCGTTCTCTCTGCCTACCTTTGTGGGACACCGTGTGATGGTTAAAACAAAAAAGTTAACACTAAAATATTATCAAGAATGAATCCTCTATTCTTTCTCTGGCTCTGTGTTATTGTAGTTCTAAACCTACCTTTAGAACCAAGGCTCTCTTAATTAGGATACATTGAATAACCGCGCGATAAATGAAGACGTGTAAAGAGAAGGATGCGTGTAGATGTTATTGCGCATAGTATTGCCACAAGTGACAGCTTCTTGGGTGGTCTCTGGCATGCTCCTTCACTGCACTCGATAAGGGCTGTTGTACTCCTCTCGCTGGCTGCACGGATCATCGGATTTACGTCGGAAACGGTTAGTCGGACGAGGATCTATCTATGTATATACCAACACTGACGGATAAAGGATGATAAAGAGAATAACACGTGCATTTGTTTTGACCCATCAGGAGACAAGACATGATTTATCTCTTTGCGATGTGTGATCAATGATACATAGATGATCAATGATCTGACGTTTCTCACATTTAGTAGAGAATGATAATATTATTATTATGATAACTAGCAGCAAAGCCTGTCTTATACACACATTTATTTTGTATTTGACATTTCTTCGTATAAACAGAATTGTATATGAAATCATCAAGTATCACATATTTCGTCGATATAATATTTCCCATGAACATCTATTTAGTTATTATTGTCATAGCAACTAATACCGATTTAAAGGCAAATAAAAGTACATACGAACTTACCCAATCTATATACATAAAAGTGAATGTTTGTGTGTGTGTGTGTACTCTATAGATTCAAAGACCAGTGAACGTATTTCAAAGAAACTTTGGTGATCTGTTCTACTAATGTCCGGGAAGGTAAGCGGAGTATGAGTTCAATACCACTCCTTGGAGAGTAGTTACAATACAATTTGAAAAGGTTTAAATGTGACAAACATTGCATAAACTAGGAATATTTTTTTTTATTAGGTCGAAGATCGACAGGATGGTCAGCTAGTTTAATAATATAAATGAAAGTCGGGTTAGTGCGAACACTTATAAATCGAGATCGGCTGAACAGATTCTTTCTATGTTTGATTTCTTGGATTCTTCTCCGCTACGGATAACAGAATAACTAATAAAAAGTTGAAAAATGGATAAGAAATGACAAAATATAATATTAAAGTTAGTATGGAACGAATTTCCTGCGACGGTAGGATGGTAGTTCCCTCTCATTCTCACATACGTGATTGCCGCTCTTACAGTAGCCCATCCCACTTACTCCATACCACCGTTTCGAGCGTTTTAGAAAATATTCATACAAAGTCAACAAAATTATCGGGCAAATTCAAAATAAATGTGCACACGCAGTATCGGTTCTTCAAAGATGAGGTAGAATGTGCGCGCGCGCATATATTCTCACGTTGTTCCCGACTGAGCTTTGAATACGAATGATAGGTATAATATTATTATTATGGATGTTTTAGAAATATTTTATTTATTTAACTCAATCGCATTAATTAATTAGGTATGTATTTTTGTTTCTGGGGGCGCAGTGCACATGTGAACGGGCCGCCTCTGGTAAGGACTACAGGACAACGTCTGTCGGGAAAGCTAGTATAGAGTATAAAATCTATAACGAATGGGTACTGAAGTAGGTAAGTAATACTGTGCGTATACATAATATTATGAAATTTTAAATCTGATAACATCTTAAAAAAAGGATATAAAAAACTTGCAGGTATGGGTCCTTCCTAGTTTTAATTAGACAAAATGCATTGGCCCGTAATTAATTACGTTATCCTTCAACTGTTTTTTTTAAACATACTTAATGATTTAAACCTGTATAAAGTTATGTACAACGTGGTGTGTAAGATATAATATAATATTGTTATGTAGAACTTTAGTAAAGGTAGATAATGTAGATATAATAGTCACATAAGACCACCCAAGAAGTCGGCCGACAACAGTGGTCAACTTTGTTGCTAGAGGCGTTTGCTGCAGACAATTCTGCTCATTACGATATTCATACAAAACACTCTAAAATTGAGGTTAAGTACCTATACTTTTTATACCAAACTCTTTGAAGTTTATGAACACAAAAGAATGCACTCGCAATCCTTTTCTTTGCTTGACATATTCGAAGTGATTTTGATTGGCGAGTGCAGCTTGAGAGTTGAGAGGCGAAACTATCTCGTTGCGATCTTATTCAAATACTTTATTAATACCTATTAACAATATATTATTATAAATAAGTCCTTTCAGATACCATTTATTATTATTAATATTAACAATATATTTTCAGAAAATCACTTCTGGCATTAAGTTAAGACAAAATAACACAGCATGATGTCTTTTTTTCTCTGGTGGCTTAATGATTATTTAAGTAGTTTTGTACAAGTGAGAATCAATTATGGAATTCATAAGGCTGAAAGTAAAGGTGTAAGAAAGCGAGGCCGACCGAGAATGACGTGGATCGAACACATCAATTCCGTCCTCAAGTAAGAGAAATAGGAAAGGGTGTATGAGAAATTTTATGTCGGTGGAAGAAGCGAAAGAAGTGTGCTTGGATAGAAAAGAGCGGAGGTCCGTTCTCTCTGCCTACCCCTTACGGGACACGGCGTGATGAGTAAAAAAAATATACCTATATATGGATGGAACCCAGGAGGTCGAAGAAGAATTGGCAGAACAAGGCTGCGATGGAAGGACGAAGTCAGGAAGAATGCCGAACAACTTCTTGACTGTCGGAATTGGATAACCGAGGCAGAGGACAGGGTTGTCTGGAGGCGACGAGTATTGGAGGCCAAGGCTCGAATTGGGCTGTAGCGTCATCGGAAGAAGAAGATAAGGTTTTTTGATGATGTTGTATTTTCTCAACCAATATGAATTTAGTTGAAATTATTCTCTAAATAATAATGTGTTTAAAATTAAAATGTTGTCTGAAAATGAATAAGATCGCTACTAGAGTGTGTCATCAATAACCCCCCAGCTTACATCTCGTCGCGATACTAAACGTTATATTGAAAGAATATGAATCTTAAATCTATAAAAATACAAACGATGTTGGATGAGCCAATCAAATTTTCGAGAGCTCTGCTTTAGGTTCGTACTGTATGATATATCAAAGATCTCCTCACACACTGTGTCTAAGCCTTCAATTCCGTTTTGAAGAAACGCAACATCATCCAAGGGCCCTCTTCCGTTTCCAGAATACCGGCTTTATCGTTCCTACTGTCATTCGACATCTTTCACACATCATCCATATTCTCTGTATAATGAGTTCGCTGTTATGCTTTCGAAATTTCGATTATCAATCTTCCTACAATGTTTGGGCAGAATCTCATCCAGATTTTCTTGCAATTTCCAGTTGATGCGGCTAACCGTGACGTAATAAACAGATCAACACAATAATAAAATTACGATAATTTATTTTTTGTAGTATATTATACGTTTATGAAAACCATAATAGAAATGTCTCGCCAAGATTCATGGTTTAGTTTTGTTAATCTGTGGCCATATACAGCATGCAAGATAATATGCATGCAATACTTGAGCATTGATTAATATATTATACACGCATACACAGTACATCAGCCAAACATTTCAGTCATCCAGAACCTCAGATTGAGCTGATTTTGGTCATGTTCTCCGCATGTCCCTCAAAAGTCCTAAATATATGTAATATTATGCAAGCCTACGCTTCAGGTGGGACAAAAAGACAAGGCAGGCCAAATCACTGTGCTTTTACAAGATGCTAGCCCTCGCTAGAATGAAACTGTACAAATAATGCCAGATAGAGGCTTGGAGGAATTTCGTGGCGTACACATGTTTTACACTGGGAGTGAACGTGAAGTAATGTACACATCAAAAAAATAAAACTGCTCAAACAGTGTAGGGTTAAAAATATGCATATCCATAGCAAAGTTTCTAAGTAGTTCTCATTGAAGAAAAGGTGTCAAAGAACCAGTTAAAATTTGAAAACTTAAAAAACCAGAATGCTTAAAAAATATACCTACCTTTGATAAAATAGAGAATGAACATATGAGTAGGAATCAGAAAACCAGGTAGGAACCAAGTTACTTATTGGATGTTAACAATCGCAGAGATATTAGGTAAGGATTACGAGAGATGGAAATAGAAAATACAAGTCTTTAGCATTTTTGACAATATGTCATTGTATATACTGTACAGGGCAATACTTACTTGGCGCTGGATAGTTACCGATTTTTTGGCAATGTTGATGTCAAATCTGGTGCTTGCGGTGTTGCTTGAAAAGATTAATTATTCTAGATGGCGTACTCCAGGGCATCGTCACTGGGCCCTTTGATTCGTCTTGTTCTTCTATATAATAATATATAGTAATATCCCTTAGCAATACCTTTCCACCACACCCTATTCGCCACTCTTCTGTACCACGATTCCTAATTTCTAGCATTTTTGAAAAATGGTCACAAGAATCTAGACATAATTAGAACGTTGTGCACCAAAAGAACCAATAGGCAATAAATGAGACATTAACAAAAAAGTTGATAATATATTCATATTATGGCGCCAAATACGTGAAAGCAGTCGCAGTCTTTAAATTTGGTTGCTCTCATGAGATTTTTCGATATGTTGAACATCTCGAGAATTCTCATGATTAGGAGTTTCGAAGATTTGAACATTACCACCTGATGGCGAACGTTGTAAACGTAAAGTGATCACACTAAGCCAGCCTACGAAACAACAGTAGAAGACGGTCGTAAGCCCGTAGTGGTTTGTTCCGTTTAAAAATCGAACATCAGTAATGAATTATTGTTAGTCATTAGTTGATACATATTTGTTAAGATCTAGCATTTTTATTGATCGTGTTTCTGATGAGTTCGTTTGCCTCAAACTTTAACTGAAGGGTGAGTTTAATCCAGTAAAAAAAAACCCTAATGTTTAAACTACCAAAAAATCCTTTAGATTGTACCTATTAACAGAGACAAAAATAAACAGTCGTCATTCTTGTACAAACTGGGGCCTAAATAAACACAAACATTGTGGAGATGTTTCACTGCGGACAATTAGGGACAAATCGAGCAAAAACATTGTTTTCCCTGTCAACATAGTAAACCAATATTTACCTTAGGAGCTCCCTGGTTTTAAACATATGAAATTCGTTCGTAACACCAAGAGCAGTCACTTATTTCATCTAATATGCTAAAAAAAAAAAACGGCAGAAATATTTAGAACACAGTGGGCTTGGTAAGGAGATCATCCGCAATAAACAAAGCAAAGATAGTTAAAGAGAGAAGTTAAAACAAGGTTTCATTAATAAAAAAAAATTTTTTTTTCAACTTTATTATTAACAGTTTATATAAATGCAGTTTTTTTTTTAGATATTATGTACCCATGTTCTGGTTTAAAAAAAATACTTTGTATTAATGTGTAAGTAAATTAGCTGCCATTGATGGACTAGCGCTTTTTTCTTAACAGAGTTCCTATATTAAATTTGTAACATTTTTAATTCGAGTAATAGTGAAATATACTTTATGGCCTACCTACTCTGATGAAGAAAAAATGTAAATATGAAAAGTAAATTTAATATAATGTAGGTAGATACATTTTAAAAATGTGAATGCTTTGTGATAAAACAAGTGTATGTGTTTATTTTTATTCTTGGTTATAATTTAGTATAGGTTTTTGTAGATAACAAATTATTGTTTGTTTTTTTGTTTCTCGCATTATCGTAAGTATAACTAAAAACTTTTCCTAAAAAAAGGTCATCCTTTGAACTCTCGTTTTTTTTGTTTGAGAGGATTTATACCGTGTATGATACAACTGCCTGAAAATAAAAGATCTTTCAAAATAGCAGTGACTGATATTTGTACAACAGTTCTAAACTTAAGTGCTACCGATTGTCAGGAAGCTCAACACCTCATGTATGTTGCCTGTTCTTGTGTTACTGAATATGTTGTGGACCAAATACCTTAGAAAGAATGTGCGGTATTTAGTGTTTAGGTACTTTAGGCACAAACACCACGTCTTGTCCCTGTTGGTACGGGGTAACTCAGAAGCTGCCATCGTATTTTTAGGGATTTCCAAATATTTACTCAATCCATACTTCTCTATTTACATAAATAACTTATAGTACCTATGTGTTTTCAATGTCAGGGTGCGTTACACAAAATATACCCCTCAGTTTCCATGTATGTATTTAGTATCAATGGTCGCTCATTATTCGAAATTCGACCATAACTAATTTAAGTTATAAGTTTGTTTATTAAGGTTCCATTGTCAAAGACTGAGCGAGCAGTATTTCACAATTTTCTTTAAAAAACAATGGCATACGGATATGTCAAATTTGAAATGTTGATATTTACAAAGTTTTTTTCTATAATTATTAAAGACAAACAATATTAATATATTCTCAATTTGAGCACAGATAAACAAAAGAATATATGCATCTGTCAACGTCAAATACATCAAAGTGTGTGTTCGTGTCAAATACAGTAGTTTTTATAATGTTTTTTAATGATTTAATATATTTTGATGTACAATTAAAAAAGTATTAGTATTTGCCTCTCGTTCTCTATATAAACTATGTGTGCCAAATTTCATTCTCCTCTGTCCGCGCAATTTTCGTAAAAAGGAGTAGAAAGTTTTTGCTTCACGTAGGACAAATCACTCTTTGAGGGTGGAATGCCTAATTAATAAAAAAAAATATATATATATATATATATAGATTTGCACTATAACGATATGGGTTGCTTGATGTGTTATACTTAAAATAGTTCGTAGAAGTTTTCTCACTCATATACCATTATTCATAAAAACCTCAATAAGGTGATGGGAACTGATGGAGCCCAAATTTGGGGTGTTGTTATAGCAAATATATCCCACATTGCAGAAATTTGAGTGACTTCAAGCCTTCGACCGCACTCCAGCGCACATATTATTAAATACTTGAGACGCGTTTCCTGTATTATTTTCTTTTGCAATTCTGCAACACGGCATTCCTGAACGTATGCAAAAGCTATCTCACTCATGTTGAATAACATTTATCTCCTTCGTTCTGGCTAAACATTTTTATCTTCTTCATATTGAGTATGGTGTTTCTACTTCTTGTAGTTCAAGAATTATCTACTTTATGTTGAGCAAGACGACATACCTTGCTTATAATGCCGATAACAAATATTTGGACTTCATGGTACCATCATCATGAGCTCAGGTTACTTTAGTCATCCAGTTCCTTATATCAACTGTGGATGCATCTTTATAGATACACTTCATCATAGGTCTTCTTAGACCTTGTGGCACAAAAAGTGTGAGGTATTTTATGAGCTATCGCACTTCATCCGTATAATTTGACTAGCCCATCTCAAGCGCCCTTTCTTGATAGAGGTGATCACAACGCATTCTTCATATAACATGTCATAAAGCTCCTTGTTGAATTGACGACTCATTCCTTTGCTCTGTTATAGTCCTTGCAGATCTTTCCTTCAACTGTTGGTTAAATGATAGTATTATAATGTTAGTATAATCTCAAATCAACATCTTAAGGTTGTGTAGTACCTATGCTTAGGGTATTTCTATTCCTCTACACATTTAACCATCGATTCCTTAGCGTATATGACAACACCAGCATTTTGGTTAATATGCAGACCAGTTGCTTTCGAACCGGTCTGCATATTAACCAAAATGCTGGTGTTGTCATATACGCTAAGGAATCGATGGTTAAATGTGTAGAGGAACCTCGTGAGATCACCGAGGCAAACTCACTTCTGCTTCATACGACCGTTGGACAGCTAATTATTGCCATATACAGACCGCCATCTTTTACAAATGTGAGACCCTTCATCGATTCACTGAGTGACTTGCTGCATAGACATGAGCAGGGCGATATAATTTTGGCTGGTGACATGAACATAAATATTAATAATACTAGTGGTACAGTGGAACAAGAATACATAGATATGTTGGCATATCATGGTTTCGTGTCGGCCATAAATGAAAACACGAGGGGTGAGTCTTGTCTGGATCACATAATGATCAGGAGCAGATATTCTGCGACTTGCGCACTGGTATGCAGAACGGCCATCACGGATCACTTTCCTGTAATGTTGAGTATTAACCGCTCGAGAAATGCTTCTGAGGTGAGGAATAGAGCAGACTATGTAAGGGTAAATTGTGCACGACTGAGTGGGAACCTAAGGAAAGTCAGTTGGGACAATTTTGGCGATTTGACCGATGCTGATCGGGCATACGATACACTCAGAGACACTATTCAGAAATGTATGAGAGACGGTGCATCTATCCGCCGACGACATAGATCCAGGGTGGGATTGAAGGAGTGGATAACAGAGGGAATTATAACTTCAATACGAAGAAGAGACAAAATGCACCTCGCTTGCAGGAGGAATCCACTCAACAGAGAGATGGCCAATAACTACAAAAGATACCGCAACAAGTGCTCCAACATTATTCGAGAGGCCAGAAGGAGGCATTACGAACTACTGATTGATGAACAGCGCCACAACCCAAAAGGTTGCTGGAATGTAATTAAGGAGTATCTGGGAATCAAGAGGGGTGTTCAATCAGGGGTGGATAGGTTGGTGAGTGGTATATCGGAAACTTCCCTGCCGCAGAGGCTTAACGAAATCAACAATTATTTTGCGCACGTGGGTGAACAATTAGCCAAAAATAAATTGAATGAGCTGAACACCGACATACATACTTTTAAAGGATCGATTCATATCGAAGGTGGACCCTTGCAATCATTTTTCATTGTGCCAACGAACGAACAGGAGGTGTCTAGAGTTATCTCCACTCTAAAGAGGAAAAGCGCCCCGGGCTCAGATGATATAAGCTCGAATATCTTATTCCTGAATAGACAGTCTTTGGCCGGACCAATCGCACATGTCTTTAATGTGAGTGTTGCGGAGGGAGCCTTTCCGTCGTCGGCAAAGATTGCCAAACTTTGTCTCATTTTGAAGAAGGGTGATCCAGGTGTGGTCTCAAACTACCGCCCGATATCTCTATTGCCATGTATGGCAAAGGTGCTGGAGAAACTAATGAAGGTGAGATTGGTTGGTTTTCTTGAAAGGGTCGGGTTCTACTCAAGCAACCAATATGGCTTCAGAAGCGGGTTTAGCACAGAGGACGCTCTGTTGTCGTTGACCGGGTTTCTGACACAGGGACTCGATGGTGGGAAGAGATGCACTGCTGTTTTCCTGGACTTGGCTAAGGCCTTTGATACAGTCCCTCATGAGTTATTACTGAAAAAACTTCACCTATCTGGTGTGAGAGGACTGGCATACGAATGGTTCAGGAGTTATCTGTCTGCAAGGGTCCAGTTTGTGTACCAGGCGGACGTTAGGAGTGATTCCTCCAAAATCACTTTTGGTGTTCCGCAGGGCAGTGTATTGGGGCCAGTTCTCTTTCTTATTTATATTAACGACCTTTGTAATATGTCCTTGCAGAGTGGTCGAATTGTCACTTTTGCTGATGACACGGTGCTTCTTTTCGCTGGTGATACATGGTCTGAGGCGATGTCTCGTACACAGAGTGGTTTCGATGAGGTTACGGGTTGGCTCCGTAACAACCTTCTAACCTTGAATGCAGACAAGACCGGGTACATGTGCTTTTCCATCAATAGATACGGTCGGCCGGTGGATGAATTTAACATTAAGCATCACACCTGTAACACCTGGAATGGAAATGATTCCTGTGAATGCGGTGTGATTGGCAGACTCGGTTCGGTGAAGTATTTGGGAGTTACAATAGATGAAAACTTAAACTGGAAGTCCCAGATGTCCCAGCTGACTGAAAGGGTAAGAAGAACAGCTTTTATTTTTAGACGACTCAGAGGTATTTTGAGTGAACAGCAACTGATCTCTGTGTACTTCGCGTTGTGCCACAGTATAATCAACTATGGAATATTAGCATGGGGGGGAGCATGCGCAACTACGCACATTACTCTTGAAAGAGCTCACAGAATGGTCCTGAAAACAATTTTCCGTTTAGAAAGAACATTTCCTACAATGGAACTATATCAGGTGACCGAATTACTGAACGTTAGACAAATTTATATCCAAAGGCTAACATTATACTATGCTCGAAGGGTCGCCGAGACGCCTGCCGCTGCACCGGCTCATGGGCGGGTCACTCGTCAAATGGACAGAATGCTCACTCCAAGACCCCATACGACTTTTTTCCAAAGGTTCCACCTATACCTGGGACCGAAGATTTTCAATGAAATGAGTGTAGCCCTAGGACGGAGTAGTGGTGTATCGGGGCCCAAGATGAATCGTAGAGCCATTAAAGGCTTCTTGGTCGATGTTGGCATCTATGAATCCGAAAACATGGTTAAAAATTTACTCGTATAATCCTTCTCACAAATTTCCTTCCTTCTCTTTTGTTCGAACTCATGCATGCTGTTGTTTATCTTTTCTGCTGTGTCCTCAATTATTATGATGTGTGTAATCGTGCTTTTTAATTCTGTCACCTTAATGATTCCTTTTAATACTATTCAGTTGGTGGAAAAATAACTTACCTACATATAATTTTTGTGTTTTATATTTTCTATGATTTCATAAATCCTTTTATATGGGTGTGCTGTATAATTCTTTTAAAATTGCTTGTAAAATTGATATTTTTTTTTCATATATTTTTTGTTTTATTTATTTATTTTTTTTTTTTTTTTTGCATTTTATATCTTGTATTTAGGAACATATTTTATTCATAATTTTACTCTTTTATTTTATTTTATTGACTGACTTACTAATTTTATTTCTGATATTTTCAGTTTTTTTTTCCTTCCCATCACGTTTATCTTTTCTACTTTTGACTTTAATGATTATAATCTGTGTAATTGTTCCTTTTAATTGTGTCATCTATTATACAGTTGGTGGATTTATAATTTTTATATATATATATTTTGTTTTTATTAAAAAAGAAAAATTTCTGTAATCGCATATATCCTTTTGTGTGGCTGTATTTGTTTGATGTTTTTAAAAATTTGTGCTTTTGAAATTTGTATATTTTGTTGTATATTTATGATTTTTTTCTTTTATTTGCATTTTATGTCTAATGCATGGGAACTTATTATATTCAGGATTTTATGTAGATGACTGACTAATTTTATTACTTCGGATATATTAAATTCTGTTTTTCTTTTCGATTAGGTACATTATAGATGCAATATGATTTTACTCTTTTCACTGTTGAATGTTTTTATTTGTCTTTCTTTTTAATCTGTTACGATGTTCCTTTACTTGAGTGTGTATTGTATCATTTTCCCTTTGTGGTTTTCAAGAAGAAGGCTGTTTCTATGGACACTACTCGACACAGGCTATGCCTAGTGAGGGTGTCCAAGACTGCACTTGAATGTGTTTATTTGTCTTAAATGATTTTGATTTGCTTGTATTGTTTTTCATGTGCCATATTTGTTTATAATAAAGTTTTATTCCTATACCTACCTGTGTCCCGCACAAATAATGTTACTACTGCCGAATTATTGTCACCACCGCACTACTGGAAGAAATTCAGACGTAAGAAAGAGTTCAACTACGGTGGCCGGCAATAGTGCGTGTGACTTCGTGTTATACTTCATGTTCTTACTTCAAAGTTAAATGTGCTAAGTGACTTCAAGAGCAAAAGGCGTTGAGTACACAATTATTATACATTTATTTGTGCGTCCCTTCAAGTATATTGTACCCATAATTTCCAAGTTTTTCCTTCTCCATACAGTTCACTTGTTCTAACAACCTACATATCAAGTAATTCTAAGGAAGCATACAGAAAATATTCCCTGTTTAGCTTCAAAATATCCAGAGACCAATAATACACAAAGCGTTGACGGAATAATAAGAATAATAAACGAGGCTGATCTTCAGGTTGACGGTTTCGACTGGGATGAGGCAGTGAAGATTAGAGGACAGGACAGAATCACGAGGACCTGTGTAGTCCATATTATTATGCTTCATCTCAGGAGCGGATATGGAGAAAGAAGTGCAACTCTGGAGGTGGTGACAGGACGATGGCGCTGGAGTCAAGATACAACCGTTTTCGGATGAAGATATTCCGGAAGCCTCAAGAAAAGTTAAGTATGTATGAAGTGATATATTTTAATTATCTGTTTGAATCTTCTTTAACATATTGTTGTAATCAAACTGTAAAAATGCAAATGCTTGGTGGTCATCGGGTATTATATTTCTCGATATAAGTCAAATTTTCACAAGATAAAATGTAAGTACACATCCAGTTAACTAGAATAGTGTTCCTTTAGGTGGTACGGCACATACGAAAAGCATCAGATCACACCGTGAATCAGACAATGCCAGTGAATCTTCCCTGGATGACATGATCTTCTTCTTCGATGGCGCTACAGCTCAAATCGAGCCTTGGCCTCCTGTAGACAACGCCTCCAACTCCTCCTGTCCTCCGCTGCGGTCCGCCAATCCGTCACCTGCAGAAGTTGTGCCGCATCCTTCCTAACTTATTCTTCCCATCTGAGCCTAGGTCTTCCGACACGTCGTCTTCCGCCTGGGTGACCCTCGAGGATCCTCCTAGTGAGTGACATGATCAAACAATACAAATTTTGGACGAGAAGAGTCGAAAGAGCATGCAGAGCTACTGGGAAGATCCTTAAGGAAGATTATCCATAGGGAGGCAACAAGAGCTCTCCATTGCTCTCGGTCTTGCGCAAGATTGATATCATATTGTGATATTATTAAAAACAATCAAATCAAACATAACATAAGAAGGGTATGTGAATATGACGACGTCTCATGCAAGCTATACCAAGTATGCGGTGGATCCATTCAGTTGTGAGTGGTCGGCATTTTTGGAGGCAGCAGGCCGACAACAGTATCTGGTTACACCCGGCACCGCCACACACCACACGGCATTCTTTTATTTATTGCCACGCCCAACATATTTTATTTTGTTTATTATTTTTTATGATTCAAGTACATAATTCACATAATCAACATCATTTTCTGAAGATTGTTGTAAATATGACCTACCTATACTACTATTGCATGGCGTTGAGATTAATAATGTCCAATATCGTAAATGTCTTCATCCTCTCTGCTTCCTCTAAAGGTAATGGCATTCTCTCTGATCTAGTCCTGAAAAATGGTCACAAGAATCTAGACATAATTAGAACGTTGTGCATTAATAAAGCCAATAGGCAATAAATATTGCAGTCGCAGTCTTTAAATTTGGTTGCTCTCTTGTTCTCTATAATTTCCAACTTTTATCTCTATATTTCATTAATTATTAAATATCTACTTGTTGCATACATGAGATTTTTCGACATGTTGAGAATTCTCATGATTTAGATTTTCGGAGACTTAAATATTACCACCTAATGGCGAACGTTGTTAACGTAAAGTGATCACACTAAGCTAGCCTACGAAATAACAGTAGAATACGGTCGTAAGCCCGTAGTGGTTTGTTCCATTTAAAGGGTTACATCACAAGAGATTTTACTAGAGATAGGCCGCCTGGGGTTAGCCTGCCGGCTAGTTGGCAATGCCGATTGTGGGTTTTGCCTAAGGGGCTGTTTGATGCAATTGGTTATATTGTAACTAACCACTCAACTTGAAGTAATAATTGAAGTCATAGAATCAATAATTAACCATAGTTATTGGCAGTGCTATGAAGAATAAGGACAAGAAAAAATGAAAACGACGATAATGTTAACCAGAAAGTCTATGTAAGGGTGCGTTTACACCAAACCAACATAGAGACAGAGCTGGAAATAGAGTAGGTATATTTTCTTGATCGTTGATATGTTCACCATGGAAATAACAACTGTCATCGCCCATTAATCAGTTCTTGCTAGTTGTTATTTCCATGTTGTCAATATCATCGATATAAGAAAGTATGCTCTATTTATGTTCTATGTTCGTTTGGTAAAAACGCACAAGAATTCAACTTTATACAGCGAACAACTATATTCAGAAGCTGAAGCATATAAAACACAATCAAAGCAGTTATTTTACTAAACCATAATGTTGCTTCTGGTAACAAAATATTAATTTTAGCTCCACTTTTGTAGGCAATAAAGTGCCGAATATTCGGCCTTCCGTTGATTGTCTGCTCTTTGTAAAACTCCTTGGGAATGTGTTCCAGGAGACAAGTTCGTGGTCCGACACACACCATGCACTTGGTTCTTTCCACACACACTGAGATTCCTCCACATCAAATACTTGGCGTCACACCAAATTATTCAATTTCACTTTCAACTTGATCACAATATCTCTTCAGGGGTGGACTTACAATAATTACTTTGTTTCATCTCCATATAGGTGTTAATAATGTCTGTGTCAATAGTTTATTAAGCTCTTTGTTAACATCTTTCACATAATAATATCACTTTTTTGTAATTAGGAACCTATATCACTTTCACACTAAGCGAAGCTTGCGTTGTAAAGAGGAAGAAGTTGGAAGATATACCATCTCCAATCTCCATGTTGATAAGCTCTAAATAAAAATAGATTAATTAATACTTTCTAGACAAAGGTGTCAGAAAAGCCGGGGGAACTTATTTCCCGAGGAGGCAATTTTTTTCTAGTTGCGGTCCTGTCGGGAATCAAACCCGGGACCTCGTGATCTGAAGTCCATGCCTATTGCTTATACATCTAGGCTCCGAGCTCTACATCAAAACAAATAAAACTGTAAGTTATTCTCCGGATGAAAGGTATAAATAAATATTAGCTGATTGGTTTTTGGAAGCAGACTTTTAAAACTTTATCAACACTTTTCTTTGATTTAGTTTTGTGTAAATTTTCACAATATTTAAAAAAAAGTTAATCACTTACGTTTAAAAAAGTTAGCCGTATTTTTGGATTCCGTTTCCATACTCATCTTATTGACCCCTTCATTAACAGTTTATGTTCCATTTCCATATATTAAATTATCTGTTAATATTTTATATTTCATCTCCTTATATTAAAATTAACTTAAGCTTATTAAAATTAGATAACGTTATGTGAAGTCGGCACTTGACTAGCTATTATATTTATACTGCGAGTGCAACCCTGTATTTAACAAATCGGTTTCTTTTGATCTTTGCCTTGACCTGCCGACTCCCCGGCTCATTCCAGATGACACGCGGACCACCAGAACACTCCGCATCTACCAGACCCTCTCTGGTCTCCAATAGCCACTCTTGAAATCCGGATTAACTTGATCGCGAAGAATTCATTGTGTAATACAAGCCATCTTAAATAAATCTGTTAAATACTAAATTACGTAGAGGAAAAAAGCAGGAAGGAAGGGAAAGATGGAGATTCAAGATGTTTGGAGAAGCGGAAGATGGTGGAATAATCCAAATATCTCACTTGAAGAATATTCCGAAGAATGACGACTATCTTAAACACTTGACAAGGTGGGGACAGATTAATAACACTGTCGTAAAAACATCTATAATACAAAAGAGAGTCGGGTTAACGCGAACACTAATAACTCGAGATTTGCTGAACAAATTTTTATGATGCTTGGTTTATTTGATTCTTCTCCCCTTCGGATAACAGAATAATTATTAAAAAATCGAAAACCAGATAGCAAATATTTATAATATTAGAATTAGCATGGAACGGATAACGAACGA
The DNA here is from genome assembly GCA_963576905.1 of Mystacides longicornis. Classification (NCBI taxonomy): domain Eukaryota; kingdom Metazoa; phylum Arthropoda; class Insecta; order Trichoptera; family Leptoceridae; genus Mystacides; species Mystacides longicornis. The sequence continues at coordinate 33,124,121 of OY756426.1, read as the reverse complement.
ACTGACAACAACGCCATCTGTGAAACATTCCATAATAACACATATTATTTACTTGACAACCATTGACTTTCAAAACTGGTACGCAGATTTTTGATAAAATTTCTTTCAAGCTTTCAGAAATAATTTTTTTAACATTCAAACATATCTTAGAAGAGAAAGCTAGTATAAGAGGTGCTCAAGCAGATCTAAAGGATGGCATGGATACATTATTCTTAAGACTTTAAAAGATATCGAATTCATAACATATGCCACAAGTTTGAGTGAACCAGAATTGAAAATTTCGAAGTTTCAATGGAATGTTAAAAGTTTTTTTTTTTAATCAAATCAACCTCCAATGGCGTGTCTGATTTGATCAGGGAACAAAACGTCATGGATTAAGGATTTATAATTGATCCTGTTTCCGGTTTCCTGTCGGTGGTCTAGCCACGAGAAGGAAGGATCGATTCTTTTAACTGAACAAAACTGAACTCAGCACCAATTATATACAGTATCGAAAGGTTTTGATGGGCATAAAAACTCTCACCATACTAAATGTATGAAACAGACCTACTGCTCTGATGATTCACAACACAACACGTCTGACAAAATGTGATCCTACGTGTAGCTTTAGACTCTTTCAAGTGCCCTAATATACTTACATTATCTTCTTTTTTATGAGGTCTTTTACTCTATTCAATTGAAGCTCCTCTTGTGGAGATGTCATATGACATCGTTATAGAATTGGATCAAAATTTAAATGACATCGTTATAGAATTGGATCAAAATTTAAATGTCATAATGACATCGTTATAGAATTGGATCATAATTTAAATGTCATTATGACATCGTTATAGAATTGGATCGGAATGACGATGTGAATGCACAGTAAGTTTCCTGAAGTTGGCTTAAACTCCTCAATAGGCCTCTCTGTCTTGAGCTATAATAATAATAAGATAATTTTTTAGAGTGCCGTTTTGTGATCAAAAGATCACCTCAAGGGTGCTATGCTTGCTCTGCTTTAATTTTAGGTGTACCTATGTATATACAAAATAATTTACGACAAAGAATAATCTGCATATGACTTCTTGAATAAAAATATCTTTAACTCCATGTAAAATTCTTTCGGTCCAGAAACTCTAAAGGCTCTATTGAAGTATTTAGGTCTATTGGCGGTATTGGCTTCAACTAATTTATTAGTAGCTCGTGGTTTGAGATCTAAGAGAGACGTGTCTTGTCATTGGGTGAAAGAATAGGATGCATACTTCAGACAAATATGCAGGGGGCATATTGTGAAGTTTTTTTTTTTTTTTTTTTTTTTTTGTTTTGGGGGGGGAAATCTTCATGGACACCCATCCTTTCTGGCTGGGTAGTGCTGGACTTGAACCAGCTAAAACCCCCCCCTCTTCTTTCACAGCCCGGTTCCCACCTTTCGGTCTTACCTGGACTGCGAATTTGTCAGCTTCTCCTATCACATCCCTTGGGCACGTCTTTCATCCTCTTCTTTCTGCCGGATCACACTCTCCATAAATCTGCGGACGTACTCCCATCCCTCCTTACTATCAATCATTCTCTCGATTATATTTTCCACTGATATGTGGTTTCTTTCCTGTAGTTCGTGCCTTAGTGTTTCTCGCTCTAGTTGCCACCTCTGGCACTCGAACAAGGTGTGTTCCGCGTCGTCTTTAGGATTGCTGCAGTAAATGCATGCGCCACATTCTGCCCTGTTAATTTCTTTTAAATAATTGTAGAATACTCCGTGGCCACTAAGGCGTTGTGTCATTCTGAATGTTATCATTCCATGCTTTCTGTTTATCCAGGCTTTTACGTCTTTTATCAATCGATATGTCCATCTTCCTTTCGTGGAAGCATTCCACTCCTCTTGCCACCTGTCCATAGTGCTTTCTCTTTTTCTTCTTTCCGTGGTGCAGGGTCTTTCGCCTTCGAACAGTTTCCCACTTTCTTCTGCCAACAGATTGGCAGGAATTAGGCCAGCTATCACTAGAGCTGCATCGGTAGAGACAGTCTTATACGCACAACATGTTCTTAGGGCCATGGTTCTCTGCCCCTTAAGCAAGATTCCTTTTTGATAGCTTTTCTGTAGTGCGTGTTTCCATACAGGGGCTGCATATAGTATAATTGACTGTGTAGTCATTGCTAGCACCTTTCTTTTAGATTGTTTGGGGCCCTTCGTGTTTGGCATCAGGCTGCACATGGCCTTTGTAGTTTTAAGAGCCTTGTCACAGACGCGTCTCAGGTGGCTGCTGAAGGTAAGGCCCCTGTCTAGAGTCACACCCAAATACACCGCTTCTTTAGATAATTCTATCTTTTGTCCTTCGAAATGGAAATGTATATTTTTCGCCATTCTGTATCTGCTCAGTACAATCGCCACAGTTTTTTGTGGGGCAACCTTTAGGTTATTTCGTTTCATCCACTGTCCAACGCTATGGAGGGCTGCGTTTGTTTTAGTAATTAGGTCAGTTTTTGTCGCGGCTGTTATGGAGACTGCCAGATCATCTGCATAGCAGATGAAATGCGCTTGTTCCGGTACATCCACTTCCATGACATCGTCGTAAAGTACATTCCAGAGCGTTGGTCCCAACACGGATCCTTGCGGTACTCCTCCTCCTATCTCCATTTCGTTTTTTCCTTCCAGTATGATTGTCCTTTCTGTTAAGTAGTCTTCTATTATATTATGCATTTTACTGCTGATGTTACGTCTTTTCAACTTTTCCATCAGGATTCCCCATGAGGCCGTGTTAAAGGCGTTTTTCACGTCCACCAGCACAAGCGCATTCAGGTGCTTTCTTTCTCTGGCTGCATTTGCCAGTTCCAAAACTCTGTTCACCGCATGTACCGTTGTCCTGCCTTTTCTGAAACCAAACTGTGATTCACTCAGACCTCCGTTTATTTCTATGTCCCTAATGAGCTTTTCATTTATTATAGTCTCGAATAATTTTGCCAGAACATTTATTAGACATATCGGCCTGTATTTTAATTCCTCATCCGGGTTCATTCTGGGTTTCTCTATGAGTACTAGTCTTGCTTTTTTCCACTCTTTCGGAAATATTCCGTCTCTGTAAAGATTGTCAAATAACCCACTGAAATAAGCTGGGCTGTTTTGAACTAATTCCTTGACTACTCCCGGGAGGATACGGTCAGGGCCCGGGGCCTTGCCGAGCTTTATTCTCTTCGCAGCATTCTTTACATCTTCCTCTGTAATTTCCGCGCCTTCGCTTCTCTCTGTGATGATACGATTTTTTATTAAGGTATTTCTTTCTGGACCGATGAAAAGTTCCTCGAATATTTCCTTCTTTCGCTCTGTGGAAATGCTTGTTGCAGGATTAGCAATTTGGAGTTGGCTCTTGACAATCTTGTATGCATCGCCAAATATGTCTCCATCAAGCTTATCGCATAGTGAATTCCACGCCTTCTTTTTTTCTAGTGTGATTTTCTTTTTTAGTTCATTCTTTGCATTCTTATAGGCTTCTTTTTTTTGTTGTCTCTCATCTTCGTTTTTGGTTCTCTGGAAAGCTTTTCTTTTTCTCTTGGCATCCTGTATGCCCTCCTGTATGTCGAGTGTCCACCAGTAAGGGAGCTTGTTTCCTTCTTCGCTTCGTATCTTTGGTGTACTTCCTTTGAAGGCTGCCTCCACAGCTCTAGCACATTTTTGTGGATTGGTTTCCTCTCCCCTAGTCAGATTCGCAAATATTCTCTTTAGGGTGTCGTAATTTGTTGCTCCGTATATTTTGCGCTGCATATTTTTCTTTTTCGCGTTTTTGATAGATGTCATTACGTACCGATGGTCACTCAGTGTCTCATCCTCTAGGGTTTCCCATGAGATTCCCCCTCTCAGCGTATTATTACAGGCTATCGTTATGTCTATATAGGAGGCTCCATTTGGTCTTACGCATATTGTGAAGTGCTTTGAAAACTAAGAGGCTGGACTCTTTTTTTTATAATATAGTTATAATTTATATTTGATATACATTTAATTAATATTTCACAGCGCCAATTATAATCACTCTTCAGCCAATAAGATTATGTAGACTACTGTAGAGTATTCGATTTATTTGATCTATCTATGTATAACTCTCTCTGTATAAATAAGTAAATACGAATGTTTTGTAACTTGTATGCGTTCATAATGTTTTTTTTTTTCAATTCATTGTCAATATTTCCATTTTTTGTATTCATATTTTCAATATGAACCTCAGACCACAGACCATAATATGAGCAATTAGGTACTTGCATCTATAATTCTTCCTTATTTACCGTCTCTCCACTGCCTCTTCGATCTTGAGCAATCTCAACCAGTTGTTCCCAGCGACTGGGAGAATTAAACTTTACTACTACGACTAAAAATGACAATATAAAATAAAGAATCCACACCTTGTTTCTAGTAGAATTTTATTTTTACTCAGATTTAAGTATAGTTTTATTGTTGGTTAATAGCAGGTGATTCTATGTAGCATTTCCCACGCAGCGTTTGATAGAGACATAAACCATTTTTTTTTCAAAAGAATTAATAAAAAAAAACCCCTAGAACGTCTCAATATAAACCGGGAACAATCATGGGGTTTTGGAATGGATTCAATTTTGTTAATGACGAGGGGTATCTATACATACATACAATAATAGGCATCCACTACCGTTTGAAAATAAATTAGTCAGAAAATAATAAAGTCGAAGTTTCCTTGTACCGAAGCAAGAAGAAATACTAGGAAACGTTTAAAAGTTAATCTGTAAAATATCACACAATTTTCAACCGTAGCGTTTTGATGATATCGTTATAAGGTTTAATTTCGTTTGATGTGTTTTTATGTATCGCAATATTGAATTATGTGTTGTACGGTCGGATTGTGTGCACGCTATAATAGCGTTTAAGTGTTTAAAATGTTTCTATTGTATTACATGTGGGTATCAGAGTCAGTGGACCCCCCAAGTCGTTGCTGGAGACCACACAAGTCGATTTGCGGAGCGGAGAGGTCAGGGCTGTTCTAGCTGTACCAGTCTGTTTTGCGCCCATCGGATAAAATGCACCCTTGACGGGTAGAAGCAGAATGACAAAAATACCTAATATTAATAAAAGACTTTAAGGAAAGCAATAATTTTTAAGTAAAAAAAAACAATAGGTGACACAGCCTCAGGTCTAATATTCTTCATCATGTGGTGGTTCTCTGCTTGACCTTAAAAAACCAAATCCAGTAGGTAAATCGTAGATCCATCAGTATGCAAGTTCTAGAGTCCTAGAAGGCAAAATCTTAAGAGCCTTTCTTGAAGTGTATCTTCACTTATTAGGTAGTAAATTTTAATTTAGTTTGAAGACCTCCATCAGATACAACGTTCTAAGTTTGTCTAGATTCTTGTGTCCATTTTTAAGGACTAGACCTTAACAAATTTATGACTAATATTGTTCGATTATGAGCGTCGGGGCAGTTGGTTCCAGTGGTTACCGTCTCTGCACGCGACGGCGAGAGACGCAGCGCAGCGCAGCACATCCTGGCCGGGGCATGGAATTTTTACACATATTGAATTTGTTGAAAAGTTCTCATAATTATCGGAGATTTGAACATAACCAGCTAATGGCGAACGTTGTTAACGCAAAGTGAAAACACTAAGCCAGCCTTCGAAATAACAGTAGAACACGGTCGTAAGCCCGTAGTGGTTTGTTCATACCATTTAAAAATCGAACAATATTAGTCAGTCATCAGTTAGTTGTTGATATAGTTCGAATGATTTTATATCCTAAAAAAGACAAAATATTAAAACGTGCAGGGTTAAAAGAAAAACATGCAATGATAATTCTCGTATCTTTTCTAAACAAATACGAGAATTGTGTTTATCTTAACTAGATTATTCATCATTTCATATCACCTTAGCATCTTACATGAGAAAAACAACTGAAGTTGAACAGATGAGCATCCTCTGTATTGGCTTTTCGATGTACCTATGCCTTTCCTTTATATCTTTTGTATTATCTAATTCATTCAGAAAAAGATGGACCAACAGGAACCCTATTCTCGAATGTCGATCGATGGGTTTTCTAATAGAATTGTTATGACTTTCGTGTGTTTTGTAAAAGAACTCGTACGGAAGTCATAAAAATTCAAAAATTATACTGACAAAATTGTTGAGAAGATTGCTCCTCCAAACATTATCTTTTCTCGACTATCTTTCGTTCGGCATTCCTGGATTTATTTCCGGCCATTTCAACACCAATTTCTTTCTATCTTACCCAACGCATTGGTGGTCTTTCTCATCTTAGATTATATCGCTGCGCACTTTTTCAGCCACCCTTTTGGTCTACATATACACGTGGGTAACTTGACATGCCCTAGTTAATGCACTCAGTTGAAGATCCATTGGTAACAAATTATTGATGTTTTCGGCGGTAACTTTGTGAAATCCTATATTGTACAGGTACTTATAATAAAATTTTATTATCTACTATATAAATTAAAGTCGGGTTAGTGCGAACGCTTATAACTCGAGATCGGCTCAACAGAATCTTCTGATGTTTCATTTATTGGATTCTTCTCCTCTCCGGATAACAGAATAACTAATAAAATGTTTAAAAACTGGATAATAAATGATGTAAAATACAATATCTAAGTTTGTATGGAACGCTTACCTATGACGCGCCCACTCTATCGCGGGTAGTTCCCTCTCATTCTCGCATACGCTCCTACAGTAGCCCATCCCAATTACTCCACCAACGCACCGATTCGAGCGTTAGAAAATTTTCACACAAAGTTGGGCATATTCGTGTTGGTAATAGGCGAGGTAGGATGTGTGCACGAGCGCATTATTCTCAATTGTATTAGAAATGAAAAAACGAAGTTCTTCCCGCCAGAGAGAGCCAAATATGGATGTTTCAGAAATAGTTTAATGTTATTATTTTCTCAATCGAATTAATTTTGTATTGTTTTACGGGGGCGCAGTGCACATTATATTAACGGGCCACTTCGGGCTAGAACCACAAGACAACGTCTGTCGGGAAAGCTAGTTTTAAATAAAACACTTTATTTCACATTTATTCTTTATTGGCAGAGGCCTTTCTAGAACTGGAACTAGTATTTGTGGCACTGAAGATGGTCGTGTGACCGAAAGGCCTCTGCCAATATGGAAAAGGTACATGTGAAATAAACAGTTTTATTTAAAATAATAAAAGTTTTATTATAAGTACCTAACCATTAGTAGGTAAGTATAACCGTATGATTTTATTTTTAGGTTGTCACAAAGGTAAAGTTACTTATTTGTAATTAAGCGATACTCATGCAATTATTATACCTCTATTTCATTTGGGCACTTGCACAAACACTGTTTCCCTAAAGACGCCTCTGGTTTGGATCAACCGAATTCGAGTTCGCAGGGATGACACCTTAATAAAAATACAAGTTTGAAGTCTTCATGGATCAAAATTTAAGTGCAGTGAATAATTTTATATTGTCGTGTAATAAATAATAGAACTTGGAATTCAATAGGGACGATTACCCACTTTAAAGTGTGAATCCGGAACATTCCTGGGAGCATAGGAGTCACGATCTTTTTCTAACTACACTATAAAGACATTTTAATGCTTTACTATTTTCTTTTTAATTACATCCTTGCAAATGAAATTGTCGGTTTATCGAAATGAATCTGTGCTCACTCGAAGTGAACACAAATACACTCTTTGACTCTTTCACAGTAAGGTGCTTAAAGCCTGTGTCGTGCAAGAGGAATATACTCGGAATCAAGTACGAAAGACGGCGTTGTAACCATCATTTAAAAAAAAAAAATGCATTAGGTAGTTTTTTCCTAATAGACTGATTTTTTGAACTTTTGACATAATATGGTATACCTGGATAGTAATTTCAAGTGAAACAGTAAAATTTTCACCTCGACTGGGAATCGAACCCGAGACCTTTTGTTAAGAAGTAAGCGTTTAGATGTCAGTGTTCAACCTTTGCCTGGACAATATTTTATCAGTTAAGTATCGGGTCGATGATTTCTGTAATTTTCATCTTTCTATTTAAAATCATTGTACAAACTTTTCTTGTCAATACATTAAAAAATGTATCTCTCTTATCCTGTTCGTCTCGTACACAATTTCAGCTGGGTTGGTGTCGACAATTTTTGATATCAAAATCTGATTCCTCCCCGATTTCTTTTACCAAAACTTGTTTCATTGTTTCCACTGAACTCGGTAGAATATTCAAGTGAATAATATCAAGTTGTGACTAGGCACGGAATCGAACCGAAAGCTTTTAATTCTGAAAGTTTTTGTCCAAACTTCTAAAGTACCTAAGGGCTCAGTAGAAAATGTATATTTCTGCTATTTGTTTTCTGTGAATGTCCCTGTTCGTACTCTGTTGTTTTTTCTATAATGTTTCTATGCAGATTTTCATTTTTCTTATATGCAAATTTTTATTGTTTCCTTTACATATAAACAAATGGAGGTAAAAGTATAAACAACAATGAAAAACGAATTTAAATCATAAACATTTATTTGATGTACAACAGAAATATAAACAATGTATTTCATAAACATTTTATTAAATACTTTATACATTTAATCAAAAACATTTAACAAATAATTGTTGAATGCATTTATTTTTTATTACACCACACCAGTGTGCCTTTTATTAGAACAATATGAAGTAAGTACATGTGATAGCTTGGAATTTATTATTAAGAACAAACTATAAAAATCTACCATGCAATCAAGATGGAGACAGAAGTAAAAAATTTAATATTAAACAGTCATAAAATAAAATACAATAAAAAAAGCAATTGACAAACATAAAAATAATAACAATATGCAATCAGTTAAAACAATTATTTTTACTTTGCAGTGGATGGATCGCTGTTTCAAGAATGTCACTATAGATTATCATCATTAATTAAGTCACTATGGATGGTACACGGGGATAACATATCCAATGACCAACAAATAAACTGAACGGGTCAGAAAAGAAAAATCATTATAATGGTACAAACACACCCATGTATTATGTAAAATAAATACTATTTTTATCTATGGTGCCTGCAATTCTAAATTTTAATTCAAGAATCAGAATGACAGAGACATAATACATATTTCGATACACGAGTTCTATAAGGAATCAACTAAATATAACTGTAACGGTTTATCAAGCCGTGATTCGTATCATGTATGTATTAAAAATTCTACTAAGAGACAAATAACAACATTTTAATGTTTTTTTCCATGTGCATAATTAAAAAATATATATATTACAGCCGCTGTCGTACTTATTTCCATAAACAATTCATATTCACTTTAAGTTAAACATTTATCGAAATAAACAAATATACATAAACAAAACAAAGAATACAATAAAGAAAATTAAATACGGAAAAAATATATATATATGAAAACAGTGCAACAAATAACTAAATGTTTCCTTATTGAAATGGTTTTTTTTCTGTCTATGGTAGCAAAAAGATGCATCTATGGAAACAAAAGCATATTTAATTTTTGACAGTAACTAAAAAGTATGCGTGTTTTTACGATTTGCTTTTACCAATATTACAATAATTCATTGATTTTTTCTCTATAATTCATCGAAATGAGTAAAAGGACAAAACTAATTATTGCTTTAGCATCAAATTCACACAAAATTAAAAAATTTTCTCCATCTGGTAAGTTGAAAATATTCTTATCTAACATAAACTTAAAATTTTTATTTTATTTTAAATTATTTAAAAAAAAACATGTTATTATATTAAAAAAATTAACTGATGCTTTTTCTGAATGCCAGTAATAATTGTTGAAATAAATAAGATGTGTATGTATAATTATTATTTATTTCATTATCTATGGAACTGCAAACTGACAGCTGTGTTTGGTTTTTATTCTCTTGAAAATATATTGATTGTAATTTTATTACTTAAAATAGACTTTTCATATTCTGTGAGACTCAAAATCAGAGTTTTTTGTATTTGCTGAAATAAAAGTAATTTGCTTTGATCGTTTGGAAAGTTCGAATTTCATTTATAAAAAAGTGATAGTGTCGGGTTGACAGAGGGAATTGTTGTATGGTCGCGTAAGTTACTTTTGCGTGAAATATACGATATTTAACAAGTCTTAGTGCAACATGAAGTGTAGTCTGTGTGAAGATAAAATCATCAATGATGATAGGATTATATGTTCTGCATGTGATGAGCCCTTTCACTACTGGTGTCAAGGTGTTGGGGTGGCTACCTTTGGGAAGTGGTGTTCCAAAAAGTACGCATGGAAGTGCACTGATTGTAAGAAGACTTCGAAGTCTGGGAAGACTATAGAGACGCTCCCTCCTCGGGATTGCGGGGGTTCTTCAAAGTCTGGGAAAACTGTAGAGGCGCCCACTGCTCAGGTTTCCTCTGGTGAGCCGACTAACTTTGACATATCGAAGCAGATTGAGACTCTGAGGAGAGAATTCAATGGAAAGATGGCGGAGCAATCATCCATGTTCCAAAGACTATTGAATGAAAATGAAGAGCTGAGGAAAACAGTTAATTTCTTGTCTGAGCGTTACGAAGTTTTGAATTCTCAAGTTTCTGAAGGTCATGTATTAAAGACACAGGTTGATGATGTTCATCGGAAGAATGTTGCCTTGTGTAGCGGGAAAAATTTGTAATACTTAATAGTGCGCATGTGCGGGATTGAGTTCGGGCCTCGGCCGTTGAAGGCGCTACCTCCGCGTAGTTTTGGTTCCGACTTGATCCGGCGTGTGCGCCCCAATCTATTCGGGTCTTCGATCGACGACGGACGTGCGCTTACGGGTGACGCGCTCGTCCCACGTAAAATTTTATCGTCGAACACCACGAGTCATCATTCGCCAATCTCGTGAAATCTTTATCATCGACTCCCATCCGGACTCAATTACACTAAAATTATACTGGAAACTAGTTACAGTGGATGTTACCATCATTATTTTTCAATTTAAACCAATATTTATCGAACTAATCCGTGGCAGAATCGTGGTTATGTACCATATTGATAATTCTGAGTGTCATTGTGAAATTGTACTAAACTTCTTAAGTGTTAATAATAAAAGACGCAATTGTGAAATATCCAATGTGTTGTGATTCCTGACGAACCCACTATTCCTTGAGACCCTCCTTCAGTCGTGTTCTACAGCTGAGCTAATTTCTGATCTTGCTACCACCTTCTGGAAGTCTACTCCAAGAAAAATTTCTTAAAGAGAAGAGAGAGATTTCAACACAAAGAGAGACTACACAAGAGGCATCTTTTACAATGGCGCTACCAACGATTTGGGGCATATAAGGAAGGAAGGCGTTCCACCACATCATCGACAGAAGCCAACTTCTTCTGCTGTCTGATGACACTTCCCCAAGGAATCCAACTGCGTGTTTTCTTCATCCCTAGAAGCAATCTGTGAAGCTACCGTTCTGCTACAGAAGATCGACATTTCCTGTCAGTAAGCATATTATAATAATTCACATTCTATTGCATTTTAAATTGTTAAATAATCTGGAGAAATTAGTTGACTCATAAAAATATTTACAAAGTTTAAACAACAAATAAAATTCTTATCACGTTGAAATCATCATGCGCGTCTGGTTCAATAAATTGTTTGAGAAATTATTGATAGTTTTGAGAACGATTTCATGCTTGATTGACACTGACTGCAGTACTGATTAATTAACTCAACTATTCCATTTGTTAGGCAGTACGAAATTTATTCTGTTTTTGTGTCTGGACAATGTTTAAATCTTATAGATCAGCCGTGTGTTTTGTGTGTAACAGTTTAATTTTCAGTAAATACACATCTTCAGTTTGATCGTCAAATTTGATAGAATTTTGATTTTACTCCTACCATCGCGGGAATGCAAACGATGACATGCGAATTGTGATTGTGTGATGTATGGGGCTGTTGCTTAAGATCAGGAGTTTTTTACTGTTTGCTGAATATTCAATTGTTGATAAAATAATTTCAAATTATTTTTTCTTTTCCCACGAGCAAATTCCTTTGGGTTAATGTTCACTATCTTATTGTTCAATTTTTTTTTATTTCTGGTATTGGTGGGACTATCTTGAGTTGTTCTTCGTCATATGGGACAGAACTGTTAGCATAGTATAATTGTTCGTACAAACTGAGTTGAGTAGATTTGAGGTAAATGATTTTGCCATAGGCTATTGCCCATTAATTTCAGCAATTCTCAACCTTTTTTTTGTCATTACCTTCATGTATGTCAAAATTCGCCAAATTTTATACAAATGTTTAACCGATATTTGTGAAACATCTTGTGCTATTTCATTTCAGTGATTCTCAACCTTTTTTTTGTCATACCTTCATGTATGTCAAAATTCACCAAATTTTACACGAATGTATGACCGATAGTTGTGAAACATCTTGTGCTATTTCATTTCAGTGATTCTCAAACTTTTTTTTGTGTCATACCTTCATGTATGTCAAAATTCACCAAATTTTACACGAATGTTTGACCGATAGTTGTGAAACATCTTGTGCTATTTCATTTCAGCGATTCTCAACCTTCTTTTTGTCATACCTTCATGTATGTCAAAATTCACCAAATTTTACACGAATGTATGACCGATAGTTGTGAAACATCTTGTGCTATTTCATTTCAGTGATTCTCAACCTTTTTTTTGTGTCATACCTTCATGTATGTCAAAATTCACCAAATTTTACACGAATGTTTGACCGATAGTTGTGAAACATCTTGTGCTATTTCATTTCAGTGATTCTCAACCTTTTTTTTGTCATACCTTCATGTATGTCAAAATTCATCAAATTTTGTACGTATAGTTATCCTTTGGTTGAAGGACATCGTGTACTTGAGGATTTACAGCGTTTCTCAAACTTTTATCGTAATATTTTCGTATATGTCAAAAATTCCTCTAATTTTGTACGTATAGTTATCGTCTAGTTGAAGGACGTCGTATACTTAAAAGATTTTCAGCGTTTCTCAAACTTTCGCCATAGTATCTTTATGTATGTCAAAAATTTCATCAAATTTTGTGCACATAGTTATCCTTTAGTTGAAAAGCGTCGTATGCTTGAAAAATTCCAGCGTTTCTCTAACTTTTCTTCGTCGTGCCCTCATGCATATCGGACTTCTCGAAATTTTACTGGCATGTGTATCCTGAGTTGAAAACACTAAGAGCAGTTTACTGTAATACCTTTAATAATCCTTAATCTTCGGAGAAGTTTGATAAAGTGACCTTTATGCGTTTGCCATTCCTCCTGTTGAGCACCCATTAACGGTTTAGTCATAGTCATTTAGCAATCATGTCCGATTCATTAAACATGCTCATCCCGCGCGTAGAACGTGCTACCTGCAAAACATTGGCAAAAGCACTAACTCAGCGAGGAATCGTACCGGAGATTGGCCTGGATCTACTTCGTGCTCAATGTAGAGATTACAACAGCAGATGTATATCAGAGGTACGCCCTGAGGAAATATTAGATTCCCCTCGATCGGTTCTGGAAACTGACGCCAGAGCCTCGACCATCGTTCGGCCTGAGACACCTTTACCTCCTTCTTCTCTTAACACATTGAGTAGTGATTTCCAGGGTCTCTCAGTGACAGATCGACCTTCCTCAACTCGAAAGATTACCAGTAATTCGATTCCTTCTCAGACTTATCATGCTCAACCGCCAGCTGTCAACTTCTCATCCTGGCCCGTGCGCCCATTTAACGGAACCGGAGATGTGCGAGAGTTTTTCATGCGTCTTGAGGAGATCGCCAAGTCACGTCGTTATCCTTTGGAGTTTCTATCATTGGCTCTCCCTGAATTTGTTACGGATCGAGCCCTGATTTTTCAGCGTACCACCTGTAGCGAGAACCGTACCTGGTCAGAGGTAAAAGCGTCATACTTTAAGAGATTTGAGAGCGCGGACACAGCTTGTGACAAAAGAATAAGAATTCTCACTTCATCCCAGGGTGCGTCCGAAACTTCAGGAGATTACATCTCTCGTATAGTTTTAATAAACCAATCATTAGAATCACCCCTCCGTTCTACAGATCTATTGAAGGCTCTTAAGAGAGGCCTAAATTCTCGATTCGCCAACGCCTTAATCGCTCGTAGGCCTGCCAGTGTGGAAGAACTGGAGGACATTTGTTTAGAGCTCGAACGCTTGACACCTTCTGTTACTAAAACCTCGGTTCCTGCCTTTAGAAACCAACCCAGACCGCAAACAAATCGGATATCTTCAGCTTCATTTCACAGTTCATCAATAACTTGTTTTTCCTGCGGACGTACTGGTCACATAGCCAGAAATTGTTATATTAAAAATAGAGCCTCACTACCTCAGAGAGGGCGTAAATTCCATGGTGTGACACCAACTAGCGTACGTAATCTTAAAATGGATCTGACTCGACCACCTCCTTCCTTCGACGATAAGTCAAAAAACTAGTTAAGAGAGGCACTAGTTCACATTCCGACCCTTCCTCTTCCCGGGAATGGACTGAGTGGCTCTCGTCTGTTAAATTATTTTTCTCTACTCTTTCTGTCAATTCAGTTAAAATTTCTAATGAGGCCGACCGTCGACCTTACCTCCACTTTAGAATCTTCCATATTCCCTTTCGCGGTCTATTAGATAGCGGCGCGGCTGCTAACGTACTTGGTGGGCAATTGTATGAATCTTTTGAAGACGTCGGTGTGTATCCAACTAGAGAAACTCGTCTTATGCATGGTGTGGACAATTCCCCTATTCAGACCTTAGGAACCATCACCTTGCCTTTGTTGATTAATAACGAAATACTCAATACTGAATTCATAATTGCACCGTCTGTCCCTGAAGGATTTATTCTGGGAGTTCCGTTTCTTGAAAAGTCTGGTGTGGTCCCCAGATTGTTTCCAAAAGTTCAGCCTAGTATCCACGCAAACATATCGTTCGGAATCTCTTGCTCATCCGGGCCTAAGCCTCGATGTCTTAACTCCGTTGAAGATCTAACTACATCTCAATTAGAAACTCTCGCTATGATAAAATCTTCCTTCAATCAAATCGCTTTCGAAAATGTAGGGTTAGGACAGACCACCTTGGTTTCTCACGTCATCGACACGGGTAGTCATCCACCGGTCAAGCAAAAAACCTACCCCGCGTCTCATGTACGTAGACAGCAGCTGTGTAAAGAGGTTGACGCCATGTTGGAACTCAAGGTTATCGAACCAGCTAGGTCGCCTTGGCTGAACAATGTATTCATTGTTCCGAAGAAAGATGGCACCGGAAGATTCGTGCTCGACCCCAGAAAACTGAACGAGGTGACAAAGGCAGATTCGTATCGTCTCCCCAACATCAACCACATCATGAATAACTTGCGTGATACAAAGTTTTTAACAGCTCTGGATCTGAGCCATGGATTTTGGCAGATGCCCCTTCATGAAGAAAGTCGTTGCAAGACAGCATTCTTCGTAGAAGGCAGAGGTCAGTTCCAATTTCGAGTGACCCCTTTTGGGTTGAAAAATATCCCAGCGGAAATGCAGCGTCTAATGGATCAATTATTTTCTGATTTAGGTGATCACGTGTTCTGTTATCTTGACGATGTATTAATATGTAGTCCAGATTTCGACTCCCACATTCGTACTCTCGAATTGGTACTTGAACGTCTTAAGGAGGCTAAACTCACCATAAAATTGAGCAAATCTGAGTTCTGTAAGTCATCTTTAAAATACTTGGGGCATATCGTGGACCGTGAAGGCGTTAGAACTGATCCAGAAAAAATTAGAGTCATGGAAGAATACCCCCAACCTTCGTCGAGTAAAGAGGTTCGCGGTTTTATTGGCATGTGTTCGTATTACCGTAGGTTCATTAAAGACTTTTCAAAGATAGCTGCTCCCTTGTCACGTTTAACGAGTAGTAAATATAACGGATCTAAATTCGAGTGGTCTCCGGAAGCCGAGCAGGCTTTTCTTTCTCTTAAATCAGCCATGACTTCTGCTCCTCTCCTGCGCCCGCCCGATTATTCACTTCCCTATATCTTGACCTGTGATGCGAGCGGCATTAGTATTGGTAGTTTTCTGTCACAAAAGGACTCCGACGGTACTGAGCATGTTATAGCATACCATTCACGAAAATTATCATCTCCAGAAAAGAACTATAGTACAACAGAGCGCGAGCTTTTGGCTGTTGTTGACTCTATCCATCACTTTCGGAGCTACTTAGAGGGAGTCCAATTCACTGTTGTCAGCGACCACGGCTGTTTAAAATTCCTTAATAGCATTTCATCACCTTCTGGCAGGTTAGCCAGATGGGCTTGTCGTCTTTCCCAATACAACTTCGATTTTAAATTTAAGCGCGGTTGCGAGAATAACTTAGCTGACGGGTTAAGCAGAATCCCTATTTCAGGAATATCAGTTCCTGAACCGTTTGTCAATATACAAGACGCTTGGTATAATAAAATCTTTAATTCTTGCTCCGAAAAGCCTCATCTGTTCCAGAACTTTATGATAAGCGAAAATCATCTTTATCGTTATTCACGTTTTAAAGGAGACCCCGTCTCAAACTCCAAACAATATTTTTGGAAGTTAGTAGTACCGTCTTGTAAAATACGTGATCTTGTACTTAATTATCATGAGAAGAATTGTCATCCAGGTAGGGATAAGACTTACGAATTGCTTTCGAGAACTTATTATTCTAAAGGATTGAATGGTGTTGTCAAGCAAGTCGTTAGTGAGTGTGACGCATGCAAAGCGTACAAGCATAATAATCAGCCTCCTCATGGATTAATGTCATTTCCCAAACGTCTTAGTCGTCCGATGGAATCCCTCAGTATGGATTTTATCGGTCCTTTTCCGATGAGCTACAAAAGAAATATGTATGTGTTCACAGTGGTCGAAAACTTTAGTAAATTTGTATGGGCATTTCCCCTACGCACAGCTACGTCGCAAAACATTATACAGATCCTAGAAGAGCGTATATTCCTTGCGTATGGCATACCGAAGATTCTTATCATGGATAATGGGAAGCAGTTTGTGTCTAAACAATTTAAATCCTTCCTCAGCTCCCATGGCATTCAGGATCTTCGTTACAACGCTTATTATCATCCTCAGCATAATAATTCGGAACGTTTCAACCAATCAATTGTAACTGCCTTAGCCATGCTCGTCGGAAGAAACCAGAGAGACTGGTGTAGTCATCTTCCAAAAATCACTTCTTGCCTGAACGCTACCGTAAATATGGCTACCAAACACACACCCCATTTTCTTATGCACGGCTTCGAGTATATACCACACGCTTCATTTTATCGTCCGTTAGAATTAAATCAAGAGATACAAGTAGATAATATCGAACCTTTGGAACAACGAATTAATGATATTTCGCATCTTGAACAGCGTTACGACTTGGTGACTAAAACCCTTGTTGAAGCTTTTAATAAGAACGCTACTAGATACAACCTTCGACGAAAGGATCTCACGTTATCGGTAGGACAGACTGTGTGGCGGCGATCGTTTGTGTTGTCAAATGCTGATATTTATTTCTCAAAAAAATTGGCGCCGAGATTCATAAAGTGTGAAGTGGTACGAAAAATATCCCCAACTGTGTATGAATTGAAGGACGTTGATGAGGGATCTGTTGGGAAATACCATGTCAAGGATATTGTAAAATTGTAATTAACGAGCGTGTCGTATTGTTGAGCTGACCAATGTTAGATTGTGTTACTCGCAATAGTGGAGGTACAGTCTTATGGTTTCGCCCTGTTCAGTACACCACAGTAAGTAGGAGTTAATAGGGAGAATTATCCGGAATGAAGCATATTCTCCAATTTTTTTCTGGTTATCACGTAGCTTTTAGGAAACATTTATATTAAATTGCAGTCTAGCGTTAGAAACAAGTTTATAGCTTAATACCTTTTAGTTATCTTGTAAGATGTGAAATTTTATTATTAATTTCTTTAACCCCTTTGAAGTATTATCAATGTTATGATACTTCTGTTAGCGTAATAATTTTTTTTTTGATCTTGTACGTAGGTAAGGAATAAGTAAGAGTCAAACTGTCGTCAAGTGCAGTATTAGTCCTTAGTCTGAATTATTGTTTATTTTTATATGTTGATGCGTAGAGAAGGTGTCGTTGATCAGGTCAAGATTCAGCGTTAGGTTGTTGAAGCATAATGACTGATGACTGTAAGACGACCCATTTGAGTGTTGGGTGAATGTCTAGAACAGATCTTGGTAGGCTTGGTTGGTCATAGTTGGAGTGAATTCTACGCTTGTTATCTGTTACTAGATGTTATTGTGGAGGCGTACTGGTGGTATCAAAATCAATTGACCAGTAAGTGCGCAGACGCAAAGGCTAGGTCGGCCGATAGCAGATCAGTGTGATAACGAATTGTTCGAATTTAGATATCTGGATTCTCACGACGTACTGATCGTCAGTGTTCTAGTGTCTTCCTTTTTTTTTTGTTTCTTGCTCTATTTAGTTCTAATCTTGTGTGTTTTTGGGACGTTCTTGGGTTAACTCATTGTTAGTTACCTCTGTACGAATTGTTCCTTGTTTAAATTATCGTTTAAAATTAAATGGGATCCCAAAGAAAGTTTTATTTGTATGTTCGGTTTCATTGCTCTTGTGGGACGCTGCTTGACAATGATTCCACCTGTTCCTAATTTTAGTGTTAGTTCCATTAGTCTAGTAGTGGACTTTTTCTGTTTTGCCACAAATTAATATCTTAAGACAGAATGGCGCCTAGGGTTGAGTTTCGAAGATCAGAAATTCTGCTAGCAGTCAATTACCATCTTGACCTCTCTGTAGAATACGCGGGGCAATTGCAGAGATAATTCTAGTTTAAAGTATATTTATAATTTTGTTACATTGAACCATTAGTTCCTTATTGTTCCTTACTGTGCGTTGATGATTTCAACTAATTAAAACTACGAGAACCATTTAGTTATCTCTAAACTCGTTTGCATATTAGGGCTGTGCCTAAACTATTAAAGTGAAGTTATAATAGTGAAAGTAGAGTGCGGCTTCAGTTAATCTTGTAACTAAGCTAGAGGCATTTTAAACTCAGTAAACCCAAAAGTAAATACTACGCACAGCTTAGGGCATTTTTTTTTTTATTGTTCATTTGTTTTTTTTTGTTGTTGTTGTATGTTTATAATATGTATAATAATTTTAATTATTACTGTAATACCTTTCAGGATGATCCATTTATTGATTTATGTTGCTTACCGTATGTTTACCGTCCTGCAGGGGGTGCTTTAGCTGACTTGTGTGAAAGAAAGTGCACTTTAAATTTTTGTGTGTAAGTAGGAATTGAAAAGTTATGATAGGTAGTATGAATGAGGTGTATGGGAAGGATGAACTAGTATGTAAGTAGTCACGCGAACCGTATACCCTTGAAGGACTGTATTCCCTAGGATCTATCCTAGTTTTGACTAACCAATTTATTTGTATAAGATTTTGATATAGAATTATATTCCAAATTTATTTGTAAAGAAAAGGGAAAGACAATTATATTCCAGTTAATTTTGATGATATTTTGTTAATGTTTCTTAGTATTGGAAATATCGTTATTCGCCGGGACTCTGCTTGGAGTCCTTTCTTTTTTTTATTATTTTTTTCTTTGTAAATACAAGAATGGATGGGATGTAGCGGGAAAAATTTGTAATACTTAATAGTGCGCATGTGCGGGATTGAGTTCGGGCCTCGGCCGTTGAAGGCGCTACCTCCGCGTAGTTTTGGTTCCGACTTGATCCGGCGTGTGCGCCCCAATCTATTCGGGTCTTCGATCGACGACGGACGTGCGCTTACGGGTGACGCGCTCGTCCCACGTAAAATTTTATCGTCGAACACCACGAGTCATCATTCGCCAATCTCGTGAAATCTTTATCATCGACTCCCATCCGGACTCAATTACACTAAAATTATACTGGAAACTAGTTACAGTGGATGTTACCATCATTATTTTTCAATTTAAACCAATATTTATCGAACTAATCCGTGGCAGAATCGTGGTTATGTACCATATTGATAATTCTGAGTGTCATTGTGAAATTGTACTAAACTTCTTAAGTGTTAATAATAAAAGACGCAATTGTGAAATATCCAATGTGTTGTGATTCCTGACGAACCCACTATTCCTTGAGACCCTCCTTCAGTCGTGTTCTACAGCTGAGCTAATTTCTGATCTTGCTACCACCTTCTGGAAGTCTACTCCAAGAAAAATTTCTTAAAGAGAAGAGAGAGATTTCAACACAAAGAGAGACTACACAAGAGGCATCTTTTACACTTGGAAGGGAGAATTCAGACTCTAGAAGAAATTATTGATAGGAAAAGGCAGCAAGAGAATGCCTGCAAACTTGATATAAAGGGTTTTCCTGTTCAGAGTGGTGAGAACCTTCGACTAGTAATAATAAAGATTGGTGAAGTTGTGGGACTGAAATTGAATGAGCAGGACATTTTGTATACAAGGAGATACTCATTTATAAAAAGAGAATATCAAGATGTCGATCCTCCAACAACTGATTTGTCTAGACAGGGAGTCATATGTGTGACATTCTCTTCGGTGGAGCTGCGCAATGATTACCTGAAGAGGATTAGGCAGTTCAATGTGGGCAAAAGCGCTATGGAGAAGTTAAACACGGGTGATCTGGGTTTGGAAAAGAAGTTTCCCATATACGTGCAGGAGGCCTTGACTCCTCGGCTTCGCCACATGTTCATGGAGGCGAGAAGGGTAGCTAAGGAAAAGCAATATAAGTATACATGGATCAAAGAGGGAAAGATACTGATGCGAAGGATTGACGGTGGCAAGATTTTCCATATAAGGCAGCTTTCTTTACTTGAATCCTTATGAAGGTTGAAATGTTTCGATGTGTTTTTCTGTTCTTTGGACGTCCAGTGCTATGTTTACTGTTTATCTGATAAAATAAACATTGACTTCAGTTATTTTTCTCTTAAGTTATCTTATAAGACGTTTGTACGAGTTGTGCATTCACAGTGTCATTTGTTTGATAATTGTTCTGTATATGATAGCTCGATTGAATGTTATGGGGGCTTAATTTTTATATATTCTCTTCTTTTTTTGAAAGTTTTTTGTTTGGCTTTTGAAGGTGAATCTATTAAATTTTTATATATTTTGGTTGCGTGTAGAGATTCACTTACTTTGTGTGGAGTTGCAACAAAATTTTTTGTAGAGCGCAGTAAATATTGTGTACCTACTCTGTATGTTTACATGTCGCACTGTCTCGCGAATCAATGTGATTGTTGGTTTATTGTGTTATTACGATGGAATTACTGGTTTAATGGATTTAAAAGTATTGAGTTTGATTGCTCTTACTGTAACTCAATTCGTGCTACTTCTGAGCGTTATGGAGAAAATGACTGGTGGTTTAATTTGTGTTTTGTTTTAGTAAATGTTTATCTGTGTTCTGTGTACCTACTGTTTGGATATGTGCATCGCTCATATGTTTATTTTGCATCCTACCGTTGAAGTGACATCTATGTTGTTTGATGAATGCATGATAAGTGCCATCTTTTTTTTCGATTAATTTTCAATACCTAGCTGTAATGATTTTTTATTACGTGAGATGGCGCATAAGGTGGATTTATTTGTATTCGTCTCTTTGTCTTCTCCTTTTGGTGTTGATGAAATGTACTTTGAATGAATTTACAATAGTTGTGCATGAGCATAGAGGTCTATCTGGTAATAATAGGACTTTGCTTAATATTTTGACGTGTAATAATGTGATATGCATAATATGTAAATTGTTATGTGGGATTCTCCTTGTTGTTGAGTGTTCTTTGGCCCTTTTTCTGTGCTCTTTACATGTGAAGATGGTGTATATATTTTGTTCAATGTCGGGGATTGTTGCTGAGGGGGTAAGTGATTTAAATTTTATTTCATACAGTTGCTTTCATTGTTGTTATATTCTTTCATCATTGCTGAGGAGGTTCTTTAGTGTGTTAGCATTGCGTTATGATGGATGTGTTTGTTCGGATAAGTATGATATTGTGATTGTAACACTGATGTGTTGTATGCGTTTTTGTACGCTAAGTTTCTCAGGGTTTTTCCAATTACGGTTATGTTTTTGTTTTGTGTCTAGTGTCGGGTTTGTATGTATATTCACTAGGTTCTTGGGCGAATGTGTCCATGCTCTTGTGAGGGATTATAAGTCGTGGTATGGCTAATATTTTCAATACTACAGCGGATCATGGTTGTCTGAATGAACGTGGTGAGGAAGAAAATGTGGGCAGTTACTTGTCTGACCAAATAGATACAGATGAGATTTTGGCATGTGATCTCGTGTCGTCGTCTGACATCTCTGTGTCGTGAACGATTAAGGGTGATAAATGGATTTAATATTCTGTGCCTCAACATTCGTAGTATATGCGCTAATTTCGACGACTTAATTATACTTCTAGATAATTTAAATGTTAAAGTACATATTATAATATTGACGGAGTGTTGGATTGGGACTCTGTTGTCTGGAGGTGTCATACCTAATATCTCGAATTACGCCTATTTTAATACCGAATTAAATTACAGACAAAATGACGGTGTTGTTGTATACATTCATAGAGATTTGACGGGAATAGTAACTGAACCTAGGTTGCAGAACGCTAATTGCTTGCAAGTAGAGGTGGAACCTGGCTTGACTATCTTGGCTATTTATAGGTCTCCTGCTCTTGGCCAGGACCTCGAATTTTTGTGTTCTCTTGATTCTCTTTTGGTTGTCAATTCAAAAAGAGAGAATCTGATACTTATGGGTGATCTAAATATAAATACACTCGATTTACAGACTCGATTTACAGAACTCATATAGTAATTATTATATTAACACTATGTCCTCTCATGGTTTGCAGAGTCTTGTGGGAGTCCCTACTAGAGTTACACCTACTACATCTTCATGCATTGATCATGTTAATTGCAGAAGTAAATATGAGAAATCTGTAACTGTACTTGAAAACTCTATAACAGATCACTTTACTCTATTTTTAACATTACGGTTTGAGAATGGAAGGAAAAAACCTTATAATAAAATGTTATTGTTTCATAAGTTAAATGTAGACGTGCTGAAATCTCGTTTAAATGATGTGGCTTGGGATGATGTTTATGATACTCTGGATCCTAATATTGCTACGGATAATTTTATAAAACTGACTGCTAGGCAGATCGAACTGAGTACTGACATTATTACTAAGCAAATATCCCACAATAATTATAGATTGAAGCCGTGGATTACGCCGGGTTTGTTGCGTTCTCTTCAAGTCAGAGATAAATTAAATGCACTAAGGAATAAATATCCGCATGATAATTCACTTCAATCTCGTTATAGGAAATATCGTAATGTTTGCAACAAATTGATACGGGATACTAAGTACTCTTTTTATAGGAATAAAATTGAATCTTCTAGGAATAAACCAAGAGAGATGTGGAGGACTATTACTGATGCTTCTAATATAACGAAGAGGAGTCGTCCTATTGAAAAGATTAAATTGGGTGATAGAATATATCTGACATCTGACAATATTCAGCATATAGTAGAAGGATTTGCTGATCATTTTTCGGGAGTCGGCTCTTCTTTGGCGAGTAGTATCTTGAATGGCATGGGTACAACTGAGGAACTTTTGGCACAGGCTCATACTGAAAGGGTTAATACATCGCATAATGAATTTAAATGTTCACCTTTCTCCGAACAGGAAATAAAGGTGGCGATTGAAAAATTGGTCAGTACAAAATCGAAATCAAGTGATGGGCTTTCAGTTTGTACTTTAAAATTGATAGGTGATCTCATATTGAGGCCGCTTCAATATATATTTAATTTATGCATAAAAGAGGGTTTATTCCCGGATTGTCTTAAGATGGCTACATTGGTTCCGTTACATAAGGGTGGTGACACTATGAGTGTGAATAATTATAGGCCTATATCATTGTTGCCACATTTATCCAAGCTCCTGGAAAGACTCGTCAAATCGAGGCTAGTTGATTATTTGGAGAGAAATAGCTTAATATCAGATTTTCAGTTTGGATTTAGAAAACGAAAGGGTACTGAGGATGCGATTGCAGAACTTACGACTTACTTGTCTGAGAGTCTGGATGTTGGAATGAAATGCATTGCGGTGTTTCTCGACTTGGCTAAAGCTTTTGACACGGTCTCGTATAAAATTCTTTTGGTTAGACTTCGGAGGATGGGTATCATAGGTCAAGAGCTAAAATTCTTCAATAGTTATCTCTCGGGACGCAGGCAATCAGTCTTGATAAATGGAACAAGGTCTTCTTCGAGATTGTTAACATTTGGTGTTCCTCAAGGAAGTGTTCTGGGACCAATATTATTCTCAATTTATGTCAATGAACTACTTAGATTACCTATTGAGGGAAGAGTGTTGTGTTTTGCTGATGATACAGCGCTTGTGTTTGTGGGAGAGGATTGGAAAACTGTATATGACAGATGTCAAAGAGGTATGAACTGTGTTAAGTCTTGGCTGGATGATTCATTGCTTTCTCTGAATGTTGAAAAGACCAAATATTTGAAATTTAAAATAACAAAGAGAACTGGTCCTGATGATAATTTTGAGTTAAGAGTGCATTCTTGTGGCGGTGTGAATGGTTGTGATTGTCCTAGGTTAATTAGAGATTCATGTATCAAGTACCTCGGTATTCTGATAGATGATACATTATCATGGAAGTATCATGTGGAGGCACTCAACAATAAGATCAGAAGAGCATCATATATTCTGAGATGTGCTAGAGGTTTTCTAAATAAAACAACGCTTAGATCTGTGTACTATGCGATTATCCAATCTCTGCTATGTTATGGCATTGTAGGTTGGGGAGCGTGCTACAGTAGTACTCTCAGGGTCTTACACATCTCACATAAATGGGTTATAAAGATAATGTTCAGGTTGCATGGACGTTTTCCGACCTCTCAACTGTTCAATGATTTGAAATTTTTGTCTGTGAGACATTTGTACATAAGGAGGGTGTTGCTACAATTCTATAAGGTTAAGCTGGATTGGAGGAGGTCGCAACAGGGTAGAGTCACTAGACAAATGTTTTCTTTGAATTATGATGTTCCCTTTAAGAACACAATATTTGGCCAGCGACAGTTCGTATACACTGCGCCCAAACTTTTTAATAAATTGCCTGTAGAGATTAAGCAAATCTTGTGCTTCTATAAATATAAACGTGCCTGCTCTAGTTGGGTCTCATCTATTCAGTTGGAGGTTTTGCAGGGCATCTTGGGTTTTGTCCCATAAAGTATTTTGTTTAGTTTTTGTCTTTTTTTTTTCTCTCTCTTCTTTCTTCTTTGTACTGTTGATTTGATTGATGTTTGTTGGACCAAAGAGTGTTGTGACTGTTGGGTTAGGCTTTGTTTGTGGACTGTACGTATTTGAGTTGGTGGTTGTGCTGTTGTTCGTGTTTGTATGTTCCTTTTAATATTCTTTTTTTGTGAACTGTATATAATGTTTGCCCTAGTACAGGCTTGGCCTATTTGGGCAGCAGTTAAATTTGTTATCCATTATCATTGTATTATTATGTTTGAATAAATAAATAAATAAAAATAAATAACATTCAGAATTTTTTATCAAAACATTGTACCTACATAATATGTCCTCTAATCATTTCTGGGGATAGAAAGTAAGGAATTATTTTAATAAAACGCTAATTTTGTATTGTCAATTATTTTTTTACAGATTCATCAGAAGTGACTGTCGACAATGGTATGCACCGTAGACGAAAAATTTCCGTATCATTGTGGGACTG
The DNA here is from genome assembly GCA_963576905.1 of Mystacides longicornis. Classification (NCBI taxonomy): domain Eukaryota; kingdom Metazoa; phylum Arthropoda; class Insecta; order Trichoptera; family Leptoceridae; genus Mystacides; species Mystacides longicornis. The sequence continues at coordinate 33,098,465 of OY756426.1, read as the reverse complement.
AATTAAACAATGTGGATAAAGCTTTGGTCACTATCGTCGAAACAACAACAGGCGATACCATTGACATTATGGATCAATCCAAGACAGTGAATGTAGTCCCTTATTACTCTGAGCCACCATCAGCTGAGGAACAGGTGATTGTGACTTCAGTACCTACACCTATACAGTACCATACCATTGATATTATGGATGTGTCTGAGACATTGAATAATGAAGTCCCTTATTATTATATTAGCAAAAACTACGCCTAACATGGAACTGTGCTGCTATGATCCACCAAATTTTGGTTCGTAATTAATCTACGGTGGTTTTGTATAAAGTGTGTCTTATAAACATTATACCTATCTGATATCCGTCAGTACTTTCTCAAGTTGCTGGCGGATGGCAGTTTGTTAGCCAAAAAACCAATGGGTGTCTCATAATCTAAAACATATTATTTGACCATTCGTCATCCACATGCTAAGTAAACCAGCGTTGTCTATGATTTAATGTTTTTTTTAAAGAAAATATATAAGTTTTATTAATCTGTAGTTTTTGCTCAGGACGTCCCCTAAAGACGCTTAAAATGTCTCCTATGTAAGTCCCGACAATTTCGAAAATGTATTTATAAACATAAATTGTGTATTTCTTTTCTTAGCAGATCGTCAGATATCATGAATGCCTAATGAACTCGATCAAACGCGGAAACCAGTTCCAGATCGAAGAAGCATAAAGATAGCCATAAAGAAGGTAGCAATAAAGAAACTCTCCGTTCGTAAGGGTGAAAACAGGTATGGTGTATCAAAAAGCACAATTTTCTGATCATTTGAAAAATAAGACTAGGAGGTGAAGTAAATCTTTCCACGAAGAAGGGAAGATTTAAAAAAACTTTCAATGAAAACTACGTAAAAGCTTTCGACAAATCAGATTATAATCTAATAGGAAATTGAAAAACAAAATCTCTCACAGGAATGTATTGTTGAACCAAGTTTCTCATCGTGGAGAACTCAAGCTTTCGTCGTAAGAAGGAATAATAATAAGCCTAGAATGGTAATAGATTACTCACAAAACATAAATCGTTTTAAATTCTGAAAGAGGAGTTCCAAGAATTAAAAACCTTCCTCAGTTCAAACGGCATAGCAACCAGCCTGCACAACACCATACGATCCTCAAGTAAATGGACAAGCCGAAACGTAAGTACAATGGCCTAATTTGGAAAATTGTGCAACTTGCTCTTAGAATCAATCGAAAAATCGAAGAGTGGGTGGAGGTGATACAAACAAGTCTGCATTCTATACGTTCCCTCCTATGCAATGCAATAAATTAAGGGCCCCCGCACAACCATAGTGTGAAAACACAAATAACGCCGATTTTGACCGGCGTACAGTGTGATATTTGGATAATCTAGATGGACAAAATCAATTCAGGAACATGTCTTGAAATATCTTTAAATTCTATAAATTCAAAGCAAACATGTCATACTACAATCTGGTAGATTTTTGGGCATCTTTACTAACCACGCGCTTGTTGGAATCGTTTCATTTGTCCGAGTTTGCTCGATTTATAGGTATGTACGCAGTGTTTCTGTGTGCTCTGGCAAAACAAGGAAGGAGATAAATTGTCCACAAGCTGTGGCCGAATATAACAAATATATGGGTGGGGTGGACCTCTTAGACTCCATGTTAGGGTACTATAGGATAAAAGTAAAATCCAAAAAATTGTTATTTCAGGCCAGTAGCATCACGATGCTGTGCAAACTGTTTTGCCTGCTCATGGCCGTACACTACACCAACAGGACGTACCTCCTGTGGAAGATCGTCGGAGTTACAGCTTTATTGTACATGGCTTGTTGTATAATAGAAATTCTCTTGACGAACTACAAGAAGGCAGCTTATGTCACCATGTTTGCTATCGCTGCTCCGACAATTATTTGCTACAGCTTAGAGTTTTTGATGTACAATCCGTTATCAGTATGGTAAGTGTGAGAGGCTGATACCTTCCATCTCTCTCACCCATGGTCACATGATTTGGACCTGTTGAATCCTGCAAAAACCACCGTTATAAGTTTTTTCCTTTCTTTTGAAACCGCATTCTAAAACCTCCCTTGGTGGAATCAAGACGTATAAAATTTGAGTACTCCCATATAGTTGGAGGAACTCACCTTTACCGCGCTTTTCTTAGAATCCCACCAATTAAATTCACCAAGATAGGAAAAAGTGATTATTATTGTTGTTATAAAGATAAAACAAACTTTCTATAATTGGTTGTAAACTTGATACACATACTGCTGTGAAATACGTGATAAAATTGAACTTTTGTATAATTTCCAATTTCCTGTGTTAAACGCAATAAACGAGTGTCTGTTAAATTCTCAAACAACATCTTTAATTAAATCTCATCATCTCATCCTGGATCGAACTTCCAAAGACCAGAGAGCTCGGAGCCCGCTCTACCACCACTAGCCGAGGCAAGTATTCATGGTTATAAGAAGAAGAGAAGCAGATTCTTATCACCTCTGATAGTCGAGAGGACCCGTTACAATAATGGCGCTTTCCAACGTGTGAGCATCAAATCCAGAACGAGTTGATGGCAATGAGAGCAGCGTCAAGATCCGAAGACATCCAGGAACCTTGTCTACGTCTCCCTTGACTCACATAGATGCCGGACAGGAAATTGGTGAGCGAAACGTAACTAATAATCCAATTCTTTTGAAAAACTGTAACGTGTCAAATATTAGTATTCCATTATTAATAAAAAAGGATTAAATAAATAAGAGTAATGATTCGAACAATATTTTGATTAGCCATAAAAGTTGAATAAAAGACTAAAGTTTCAACCAATCGGGCGTGAACACGCAAGATTGGATTTTGACAGGTGTGCAATGACCGTTGGTTCCTGCGCGCCAAAACCACGGGCGTTACTCTGAAATCGGTTCCTCGGGCGAATAGGGCGACCTTTTGTCCGCTCCATGACGCCATTATAATAATTAGAGAATAAAGTAAAAAAATAACCCGTGAATAACCATTGAATTAATATGGCAATCAATAAGTCTAGCCAGTAATCAAACAGTATCACAAACTTCGTTGAATTGATTGAATTTTCATAAAAATAAACTCAGAACTACTTGCCATCTGAAGTGTTCACGTGTTTGAAAAACTTCTTTGTTATGTGCTTGAGAATAATCTAACAAATCCAGTGTTAAAAACATTTTATTGTTGTTGCTTTGAAATTATTTTATCAAATAAACTTTTATAAAAAAGTGAATCTTCTGGTGTTTCTTTCAAAAACTAAAAAGTACCGGTGTGTAGTGAATCTTCGGGTCTTCCTTACATAACAAATATACCTGTATGGTGAGGCTCCAAGGAACTTGGCTTATCAGCAATTCTATCTTCCCATCGAACCCTGAGAGATTAAAGAGTGGTGTTCACCCTGAGCTGTCCGGCATGAAATTCCTCTCAAGAAGAATCCATCGTCGCATGACCACTTACTATAAAGATTATAAGACGCCCGCAGCCCTGAGATCGTCAAAGGAAAAGTCCTGTTCATAGGGTAAGTGTTAATGAGAGATTATCTCTTTAAAAGAGGATCTGTTGTCTGTTCCCATTATTGCGAGGAGAATACATCAAAATGTCGCAAGACAGGAAAACTGTTGAAGACTTCTATCGGATAGCAAGATTTCCAACAATAATAGGTATTTTTAATGCATATTAGTATTTGTGTTTAATTGCCCCTGTATATATGTTGGAACAAAATACTTCCCGAGTCTTGGAAAAGTAAATATAGAAAGAACATTAAATCGAACATCGAACTGTTTATATTACTAGAAACAATATCCCAATAAAGTGTCCAAAATTTAAAATAAATGTCAACATTTTTCATATCTCACAAAGTTCTTATTTCTTATCACTACAGGCGCAATCGACTGCACTCATGTAAAAATCGAATCAACCGGAGGAGATGAACCAGAATGGCACAGAAATCGCAAAGGACATTTTTCCATATATGTATGTGCAAACAATATGCGATGCAAATTTGTTTATTTGTAATGTTGTTGCAAGATGGCATGGGTCAGCTCACGATTCTGCCATCTTCAATAATTCAAATATAAAGGAGAGGTTTGAGCGAGGAGATTTTGGGGATATGGTCTTAGCAGGGGATAGTGGATACCCCAGAAAAAAATATTTGAGGAAACCGCTAATGTAGGCCACACACACTCCGGTATACCTGTACAGGTCGCCCGCGCAGGCGGCCTGTACAGGTATACCGGAGCGTGTGTGGGGATAGACCTGTGCAGTTTTTTAGACCTGCGCAGGCGACCGGAAAAGAATCGAAAATCAATTCTTTCACAGGTTCACCGGAGCGTGTGTGGCGGCACTCCGGTCGCCTGCGCAGGTCTTTCAGTCAGTAGTTTTCCAGCGTCCGAGTGCAGTGGTTGTCAAAATATTTAAATATGGCTAGCTCGAAAATAATTCTTGAGGAGTTTATAGAGATTTATAAATCAAATGAGTGCCTGTGGAAGGTTAAATCTCGGGATTATCACGATCGTGATAAGAGGAGGCGGCTTATATATCCCTTGTAGAAAAACTAAAAGAGATTGAACCGGCTTTTGCAAACAAGCGGTCATTAAAAAGATAAATAATTTCCGCAGCAATGTGCGTAAGGAAAATAAAAAGGTTGATGAGACATCAAAATCTGGGGCATCTGCTGGGGATAAATATATAAGTAAACTATGGTACTACCATATGTTTGATTTTTTGAGGGATCAACAATTCCGAGAGTTCGAGATTTTTTGAGATAGGTATGAAAGCAGTGTTTCTGTGTGCTACTGGCAAAACAAGGAAGGAGATAAATTGTCCACAAGCTGTGGCCGAATATAACAAATATATGGGTGGGGTGGACCTCTTAGACTCCATGTTAGGGTACTATAGGATAAAAGTAAAATCCAAAAAATTGTTATTTCAGGCCAGTAGCATCACGATGCTGTGCAAACTGTTTTGCCTGCTCATGGCCGTACACTACACCAACAGGACGTACCTCCTGTGGAAGATCGTCGGAGTTACAGCTTTATTGTACATGGCTTGTTGTATAATAGATTCTCTTGACGAACTACAAGAAGGCAGCTTATGTCACCATGTTTGCTATCGCTGCTCCGACAATTATTTGCTACAGCTTAGAGTTTTTGATGTACAATCCGTTATATTGTTTTGGATAATTCTCTATTACCTGGATATGAACGCCCTTGAGGACGATTTCAATGCTTTGTTTGTATTAATTGAGGTAGCTCACTTTGTAACTATTATTCTGTGATTCTTTTTTATATAGGTACATATTATGTTCTTGTAATGATTTGAAATTCTTGTTGCCTTATAATATAATAGTTTATTTGTGATAGTTGTAGTTAGGTAGTTGTGATATACAATGTTCCATACCTGTTATTTATAGTGACTTTATTGTTGTTATGTTTTATGGCAGGTGGCCACGTGATTGTTGTTGTTTATAAAAAATATATCATGATTAATAATAATAACTAGTGTAACCATTATGGGATTAGATTTTCTTTAATTGAACTGATTTTTGCCTCTCTTGTAATAATAATTAGTGTAGATAATAACAATTGTGTGATTCATTTTCTTATACGTTTCTTGTAAGTGCCTAAATTGGTATATAATGTTTTGCATTAGGATTTTTTTACCACATGTTGGATCTTACTACCGTCAACGCCTGGATATTATTCAGAAGACAAAATTCCATCTACATGCCTCTGGTTGATTTTAAATTGGCTAAAGCTGATGCATTGATGAAAGCAGGAAAAACAAGCAAGGGCATAAAACCAGGTAGGTCAATGAAAATGATATAGTCAGATTGCTTCAAAAAAAAAAAAAACGACCGGGACCCACAACAGAAATAGCCCAACAGGATGTGCGTCTGGACACAATAATTGACCATCTACAAAAATGGGGAGAAGTTCGGCTATTGTGTAAATATCCAGATTGCACAGGAAGGTTATTTGTGGCTTGCACAAAGTGCAAAGTTAATTTGTGCCTGAATAAGGAGAGAAACTGTTTTTTCTTCTTTCATCAAAAGTAGGGACTGTAGTGGTGAATGAATACCTCTTAGCGCATAAGAGGCCATTATATGGACAGTATTATTTTTTTTGGCTATGAAAAAAAAAACGAAAAATAAAAAATACGTGTCTTTTATTTTTCAATTTTACACCTCAAGAATATTTTTGTAATTAAAACAGAAAAGTCACGCAGAAAGGGGTTTTAAACCCTTCGTTTGTTTACCGGTCGATTTTCTTATTTTATAAACCGATAGTAAACCAAGCATTCGTAATTTGGTTACCGCCCGATTTTGAGCGGTTAAACGCATAACGAATCGTTTTATTTGTTTTTGTAGACGCCATTTTAAATCAAATGTCAGTGTGTTAGCGTGGTGTAAGAGAGTGTGTTCAGTATGTTTACGAAATTAACATAAAATCTCAACGTAATTTGTGTACAAGTGGTGACTTTCGTTGATTACGCGTTTCTTCCAATACCTAGAGAATATTCATACATCAACAACTTGCTTATTTACTAGTCTGCATATAAAGTTGATAAAAAATCGCGATCATTACTGCATAATATTGTATTTTAAAATGTCATCTAGTGATTCAAGCGTCCTGTTGTTTGACAGCGACGAAGAATACACTGTAACTACTTCAAGACGGCCGAGAATTTTCAGACAAAGAATTGATTATTTCAATTACTTTGATTTTGACTTTGGTCTCCCATCTGTTAGAAACAATTGGTGGGCAGCAAGCTCCAGCAACCGGGCGAAACCATCCCGTGACACCTACCCAACAGTTACTTCTTACCCTGAGATTCTACGCTCTGCGATCAATGTTAAGAGCAGCGGGAGATTTCACGGGTGTCTCCGTCTCAACTCTTCTTCTTCTTTCTTCTTCCTTTATTAGGCAATCCAACTAACTGCCTGCAATGTGGTGTGGAAAGTAACAAAAGTCGCAATCAAATGTCGCAAGACAGGAAAACTGTTGAAGACTTCTATCGGATAGCAAGATTTCCAACAAAATTAGGTATTTTTAATGCATATTAGTATTTGTGTTTAATTGCCCCTGTATATATGTTGGAACAAAATACTTCCCGAGTCTTGGAAAAGTAAATATAGAAAGAACATTAAATCGAACATCGAACTGTTTATATTACTAGAAACAATATCCCAATAAAGTGTCCAAAATTTAAAATAAATGTCAATATTTTTCATATCTCACAAAGTTCTTATTTCTTATCATTACAGGCGCAATCGACTGCACTCATGTAAAAATCGAATAACCGGAGGAGATGAACCAGAAAGGCACAGAAATCGCAAAGGACATTTTTACGTATATGTATGTGCAAACAATATGCGATGCAAATTTGTTTATTTGTAATGTTGTTGCAAGATGGCATGGGTCAGCTCACGATTCTGCCATCTTCAATAATTCAAATATAAAGGAGAGGTTTGAGCCAGGAGATTTTGGGGATAGTGGATACCCCAGAAAAACATATTTGAGGAAACCGGATAGACCTGTGCCGTTTTTTAGACCTGCGCAGGCGAACGGAAAAGAATCGAAAATCAATTCTTTCACAGGTTCACCGGAGCGTGTGTGGCGGCACTCCGGTCGCCTGCGCAGGTCTTTCAGTCAGTAGTTTTCCAGCGTCCGAGTGCAGTGGTTGTCAAAATATTTAAATATGGCTAGCTCGAAAATAATTCTTGAGGAGTTTATAGAGATTTATAAATCAAATGAGTGCCTGTGGAAGGTTAAATCTCGGGATTATCACGATCGTGATAAAAGGAGGCGGCTTATATATCCCTTGTAGAAAAACTAAAAGAGATTGAGCCGGCTTCTGCAAACAAGCCGTCATTAAAAAGATAAATAATTTCCGCAGCAATGTGCGTAAGGAAAATAAAAAGGTTGATGAGACATCAAAATCTGGGGCATCTGCTGGGGATAAATATATAAGTAAACTATGGTACTACCATATGTTTGATTTTTTGAGATAGGTATGAACGCAGTGTTTCTGTGTGCTACTGGCAAAACAAGGAAGGAGATAAATTGTCCACAAGCTGTGGCCGAATATAACAAATATATGGGTGGGGTGGACCTCTTAGACTCCATGTTAGGGTACTATAGGATAAAAGTAAAATCCAAAAAATTGTTATTTCAGGCCAGTAGCATCACGATGCTGTGCAAACTGTTTTGCCTGCTCATGGCCGTACACTAAACCAACAGGATGTACCTCCTGTGGAAGATCGTCGGAGTTATTGCTTTATTGTACATGGCTTGTTGTATAATAGAAATTCTCTTGACGAACTACAAGAAGGCAGCTTATGTCACCATGTTTGCTATCGCTGCTCCGACAATTATTTGCTACAGCTTAGAGTTTTTGATGTACAATCCGTTATAGTGTTTTGGATAATTCTCTATTACCTGGATATGAACGCCCTTGAGGACGATTTCAATGCTTTGTTTGTATTAATTGAGGTAGCTCACTTTGTAACTATTATTCTGTGATTCTTTTTTTTATATACATATTATGTTCTTGTAATGATTTGAAATTCTTGTTGCCTTATAATATAATAGTTTATTTGTGATAGTTGTAGTTAGGTAGTTGTGATAAACAATGTTCCATACCTGTTATTTAAAGTGACTTTATTGTTGTCATGTTTTATGGCAGGTGGCCACGTGATTGTTTTTGTTTATAAAAAATATATCATGATTAATACTAATAACTGCCGTGGGGCTGCCGGCTATGCCGTGGGGCTGCCGGCTTAGAATAGCACCTCTGTTCTTTTTGCTGGTTTTTCGAGCATCCTGTAAGAGGCAGGTAATCGAAAAATCAGATCGGGGTCGTGGGGTTGACCACCTCACACCCTTAAACTCCAGCGGTCAGAAAAGGCAACAAAATTAAGCCTCGGACGCCTGGGCCCCACCAGGGGGGGGGGTCCAGGCAGCTAGTGTCCCCCCTGTGTTGACCACGGCTCGGAACAAGAGCTTGAAAATCGGGACCCTGAATGTCCGCACTCTGAGGGCGGGCGGGGAGCTTGTTGCTGCCAAGTTGGCGGGAGATTATGGACTGGATATCCTGGGGCTGAGCGAGGCACGCATCCCAGGGACGGGGCAGAGTGACGCTGGCAACTATGTCATGCTGCACTCTGGTCACCGAACTGCACGGATGCGTGGCGTCGCTCTACTTTTAAGTAAATATGCCTTCTCTCGCCTTCTTGGTTGGGAACCTGTTTCTGACCGCCTGATGAGTGCGTCCTTCAAGATGACAGGCGAAACACTGACGGTCCTCCTATGCTATGCTCCCACTGAGGATGGGGATGCGGCTGCCAAGGACTGTTTTTATGACAGTCTGGATGCAGTTGTGTACCATGTCCCAAGGCGCCACCGCTTAATTGTACTGGGGGATTTTAATGCCAAGGTTGGCAGTGACCCCCAGTATGGACCAGGCGTCATGGGTAGGCATGGCATGGGAGTGATAAATGATAATGGAAGCCGTCTGATTGGTTTCGCCACACTCCACGGACTCTTAATAGGGGGAACTCTGTTCCCCCACAAGGATATCCATAAATATACTTGGACCTCGCCTGACAGGAGAACAAAAAACCAGATTGACCATCTTCTGGTAAGGGCCAGCAACCGAACTGACCTGCGAGATGTCCGCACCTACCGAGGGGCAGACATGGATACTGATCACGAACTCCTTGTGGGTTCGTTGAAATTCAGATTTACCCATTTCCAGCAGGGACCGTCTGCCTCTCGCCCGCTGGACATACGCAGGTTAGAGAGTGCTCAGTGTCGTCATTCGTACGAGGCTGAGTTACGCACCAGGTTTGCCCCCTTGCAGGATTCACACGGAGCTGTTCCAATTGAGACAGCTTGGAATAGCTTCCGTGACGCCGTTATGGAATCCGCACGTTCTTCTGTCGGCTATAAGAGCAAAAAGAGGCCAATATGGATGTCCGATGGGTCCTGGAGCCTCATCGAAGATCGCCAGAAGGCTAAGACCCTCAGAGACAGCGAAAAAGACCCTCAAAAACTGGCTGCTTTGGTGTCTGAGTACAGGGAGCTGAGCCGCAAGGTGAAGCACTCTGTACGAACAGATAAAAGAAGACACCTGGACTCTCAGATACGGCGAGCGCAATCTGCTGCACTCGGAAATGACTCAAGGACACTTTTCGAAATCACCCGGGAGGTCGGGGGCAGGGGTCAAAAAAGACCCGTGACGGCAATACGAGACTCTCGTGGAGCCACTGTCACTGCCCCCGAACTGATTAAAGGGAGATGGAGGGAGTACTTTGAGTCAATATTAAACCGTCCCGAGCCCTCCTCACCTTACAACTTTGAGGAGGAGTTGGCTGGTCTGAATATACCTCAGGCAACTGGGATATGTGAGGAACCGCCGACATACAGTGAGATGGTGCTGGCCGTGATGAGACTTAAGAACAACAAAGCGCCAGGAGACGATGGAATTCACGCAGAGCTCCTCAAACAAGGCATAGACACCCTTGGCCAACCACTATTAGATATATTTAAAATGGCGTGGGAAGAGGAGAGGTGCCCAAAAGATTGGCGGAATGGATCCATCGTCGCAATATTTAAAAAGGGGGACCCCCTTGAATGCGGAAACTACCGTGGAATTACTCTGCTGAGTGTTCCCGGTAAGGTATTATCTCAGATATTACTACACCGCATTCGGGGGCCTGTCATGGCTGTCCTGAGAGAGCAACAATGCGGCTTTGTACCTGGAAGGTCCTGCACGGACCCAATTTTCTGTGCCAGGTGCATCTTTCAGCAGTGCAAGGAGTTTAACTCTCCAGTCGCTTGTTGCTTTATAGATTTTGAAAAGGCCTTCGACAGCCCACATAGACCATCAATATGGAAAATACTTGCTCTGTATGGTATACCTCCGAAAATAGTTAAAATGGTGCAGTCCCTGTATGAAGACTCTGAGTGTAGCGTGAAAACGCCAGGTGGTCCTACTGAAGCTTTTAGGATCACCACGGGAGTCAGACAGGGCTGCGTACTAGCTCCCTTTATATTTATAATAGTCATGGATTTCCTGTTGAGAAAGTCCATGCAAGGAGCAAGAGGTATACCGATAACACAGAGAGATGGTCTAATGGGCGAACTGTGCGATCTGGAGTACGCGGACGACCTAGCGTTGTTCAGTACGACAGTGGAGGAATTACAGCGCAGTGTTTCAAGACTCTGCAACGAAACAGCACGCCTCGGCCTTCGAGTCAATGCCAGTAAGACGGAGCTCATGGCGAATAATGCCTGCCCCGATAAACAGCAACCGATAACCATCGATGGTCACCAGGTCTCCCGGGTGGATAAATTTAAGTACCTGGGAGCAACCATTACCACCGCTGGTGACCTCGGGGCTGAGCTCCCGATTCGTATCGGTATGGCAAGTGGCGCCTTCAACAACATGACCAAGATATGGAAAGCGTCGGCGTTTAGCGTCGAGACGAAATGTAAACTGTTTGATGCGTGTGTGTTGCCCATTCTCCTTTATGGGTGTGAGTCCTGGCACCTGACCAAGGCCCAGGCACAAAAAGTCTCAGCCTTTGAGATGAAGTGCCTAAGGAGAATTCTGGGCGTAAGATGGTACCACCGCATCACGAACGACGCTATACGCCGGCGCACCCAGCGTGAGCCCATCACCTCCACCATTGTGGGGAGGAGATGGACTTGGCTGGGACATGTGTTAAGGATGCCGAATGACAGTTGGCCGAGGAGAGCGCTGTTCTTCCTCCCATCAGGGTCCCGAAGACGAGGAAGACCCTCTCACACTGTGTTCCGCTCCTTCGAAGCAGAGCTGAGGGACATGGACATGGTGTGGGAGGAGGTCATCACCGTTGCGCAAGATCGAGCGCAATGGAGAGCTCTTGTTGCCTCCCTATGCCCCTAAGTGGGGTCTAAAGGGAGTTTGGATTTGGAATACTAATAACTAGTGTAACATTATAGGATTAGATTTTCTTTAAGAGAACTGATTTTTGCCTCTCTTGTGATAATAATTAGTGTAGATAATAACAATTGTGTGATTCATTTTCTTATACGTTTCTTGTAAGTACCTAAATTGGTATAGAATGTTCTGCATTAGGATTTTTTACCACATGTTGGATCTTACTACCGTCAACGCCTGGATATTATTCAGAAGACAAAATTCCTCTGGTTGATTTTAAATTGGCTAAAGCTGATGCATTGATGAAAGCAGGAAAAACAAGCAAGGGCATAAAACGGCGGCACTCCGGTCGCCTGCGCAGGTCTTTCAGTCAGTAGTTTTCCAGCGTCCGAGTTCAGTGGTTGTCAAAATATTTAAATATGGCTAGCTCGAAAATAATTCTTGAGGAGTTTATAGAGATTTATAAATCAAATGAGTGCCTGTGGAAGGTTAAATCTCGGGATTATCACGATCGTGATAAAAGGAGGCGGCTTATATATCCCTTGTAGAAAAACTAAAAGAGATTGAGCCGGCTTCTGACAAACAAGCGGTCATTAAAAAGATAAATAATTTCCGCAGCAATGTGCGTAAGGAAAATAAAAAGGTTGATGAGACATCAAAATCTGGGGCATCTGCTGGGGATAAATATATAAGTAAACTATGGTACTACCATATGTTTGATTTTTTGAGGGATCAATCAATTCCGAGAGTTGGAGTGGCCGGCTTTCAGGCAGCATTTTATCGACTCAACGAAGATGTGCCGCATCGGGATGCGGAGAACCTGCTGCGTCTGGGGTAGGCACTGAAGGAAAGGCAAGGGAGACGGTGAGGGGCTACCTCATCTCCGGCGATCCCAGCAATGTAGAGTTCATAATGAACTCCCTACAGGAGAGGTTCTCCCAGACGGAGAACGTGGTGCAGCATATCATGCAGCAGTTCCGGCGGACTCCCACCCTGCAAGACGGCGCTGCCCTGGGTGAGATTGCAGACCTGAGGGCAACGATCCATGGTGTGCTGACGTCCGTGGGGCAAGCTGACCCGGACTATCTGACCCAGCACAGGAGGCAGCTGCTCGAAGCCTGTGTGGACCTGCTGTCCCCGTCAATGCGGCTGCTATGGGTGTACCACCGCATGTACCATAGCGGTAAAAAGGAACTCAGCGTGGATGAGTTCCTCGACTTTTTACAGGGGCTGGGGCAGCTGTCTCGGCACCGGTGAGGGGACTCGGCGTCAAGAAGAAGCAGGAAGCCAAGCGAGTGTTATTGCTTCATGAAGACACTCCCCGCGATAAAAGTGATAAAGTGTGCGCGTTGTGTGAAGCGGACCATAAACTGGTAAAGTGCTCCGGTTATGTCGCCATGTCAGTGACTGAGAGGCGGGACTTGGTGAGAAAGTTAAAACTATGTTTCGTGTGCCTCACAGGGGGACACTACAGCAGCAAGTGCAGACAGGGGAAGAAGTGCGGCATCAATGGGTGCGCCCGCGCGCACCACAAGACTCTCCACAGTGTAAACGACGACAGTGCAGCCGCGAGTGTCAGCCAAACGGCTACCGTAACCAATACTTGGTTACCCGAGTGCCCGGTCCTTCTGAAAGTTGTTCAGGTTGAAATCAGTGGACCCGCAGGTCGTGAGACAATTTACGCCCTTTTGGACGATGGGTCCACTGTGACTCTTATAGACCTGGATGTGGCCGACCGCATCGGAGCCAAAGGGCGAGTGAGCGGGCTCCGCATCCGCATATGTCCTCGGTGGACGCCGCGTCGCGACGTGTTAAATGTACGGTTCGCGGGGAGAGCCTAACGTCAAAATACACCGTGTCCGCTAACACGGTTCGGGACTTGGTCCTCCCGAAGCAGCTGGTGGCCAAGCGAGAAGGGGATCAACGGCAGCCCGGTGTCTTGGCGCCGATGGTCCGACCACAAATGTTGATTGGGCAAGACAATGCCTTCCTTGTAGTTGCCCAAGAGATCAAGGTGACACCAGGCAGAGATACGATGCAGTCCAGGACGGCGCTTGGCTGGGTGGTTCATGGCGGCGCGGCAGCTGGGGATGACCAGCGAGTGCTGCTGATCCAGGACACAGCTGTCCATGATGCGGTGAAGGCGCACTTCGACATAGATTCACTGGGCGTGGTTCGCGGCCACCGAGTTTCAGCAGAAGAGACGACGGCGCAAGCAGTGATGGAAGCAACGACCCGCCAAACTCCAGACGGCCGCGGCCGTTACGAGACTGGGCTATTGTGGGCGGGCAAAGACCGGGCCGTGCTGCCCGACAACCGCGCTGGTGCGCTGAACAAGTTTGGAGCGCAAGTTCGCGAGGGATGAGCAGTTGGCCGTGGTGTACCATGAGAAGATCGCGGACCTCATAAGCAAAGGGTACGCGGTCCCAGCCACGGCCAAAGAGGGTACTGCCAGGCGGTGGTACCTTCCCCACTTTGCAGTAAGCAACCCCAACAAACCAGGGAAGCTGAGGGTGATGTTTGATGCTGCAGCAAAATACAAAGGGATCTCGCTGAATGACCTCCTGCTCACTGGACCCGACAGATTGGCCATGTTACTAGGCCATGTACTCCGATTCCGAGAGGGCCGGGTGGCGGTTGCGGCTGACATCAGGGAGATGTTCCTACGGATCAAGATAGTGCCGGAGGATCAGGCCTCCCAATTGTTCCTGTGGCGGGAGTCACCTGAAGCAGAGGCGACAACGTACAAACTCACCTCAATGATGTTTGGTGCCAGATGTTCGCCGGCCAGCGCACAGTACGTCCGGGACAGAGTGGCAGAGGCAGCAGCGTCGACGGATCCTGAGGCAGCGGCAGCAAAAAGTCCAATTTCTACATGGACGATTTTCTCGACACCCGCCACACCATAGAAGAGGCGGCCGCCCTTGTCAAAGCGGTCTCCGGTGTGCTGGCCAGGGGAGGCTTCCACTTAGTCAATTGGGCCTCCAACCAACCTGCTGTCTTGCGAGGCATTCCGCCTAAGGACAGGGCGTCGCAAGCCGTCAACGCGTGTGCCAGACTGAGAGGGTTCTTGGCATCCAGTGGGAACCTGAACGGGACATCTTCCGGTATGACCTGGATGGTCTACCAAAAAGTGGTTGGCCCACCAAACGCCAGCTACTAAGCGAGGTCATGAAGACCTTTGACCCACTTGGGTTCCTGGGATGTGTTCTAACCCACACCAAGATACTACTGCAGGAGGTCTGGAGGAGCGGTGTGAGCTGGGACCAGCCCATCCAGGAAGTCCACGCCAACAAGTGGGACAATTGGCTGGAGAAGGCGCGCAGCATCAGGTGCCACATCCCGCGCTGCTGCCGAGAAGGGACGAGTGAAGAGGCCGAGCTCCACATCTTCTGTGACGCATCGGAGTCTGCGTGTTGCACCGAGGTCAAACTACTGCAGAGGAACGAGCCACTACCAGCCAACAGACGCGTAGCCAAGATGTCACCCTGGCTCGATGTCGACGGCATCATGACGGCTGGGACCAGATTCGAGGCACTGGGGGCGGAAGCTCCCGTCATCCTATATCCCACCCACCCAGCTGCCAGGCTGCTCATGACTCACACGAGGAGGTCCGGCACGGCGGGATCGAGAGGACGGTTGCCGAAGTGAGGAGGCACGCAGTAATGCTGCGATTACGCACGACAGCCAGAAAGTTAATCCACGGCTGTGTGCCGTGCCGAACCCAGAGATCTCAACCTACCACCCCACAGATGGCTCAACTTCCAGCCGGCCGACTTAACCGACAAAAAGAGGGATACATTCCTTAGGGACAGCCAGAAGGAATAGAATTCCATAAAGCAAAGTTCCAAAGGATACAGACGCCTGTACCGAATGCCAAAGTGTGAAAATAGTGCTAGCTGTAACATTGTAAATACCTGGCACCTAAAAAAGATTATGCGCCACAGCAAATGGGATGGGCTATTGAAGCTGTTCGAAAAGGCGTAAAAATATCTGATGCAGCAAAAAAATTAAACGTGCCCAGAATTACACAATAAAATTCATCAAGATTCAATTCGTCTGTCATGTCGTAATGACGATTGTTTGACTCTCTACGTTGTGTTTTTCTGTTTTTAATTTTTTAATCGTAAAAGTTTACTTGATTGGTGTTTTAATATATCATCTTGAAGAGATTTTTCCAGTGCATATGGTGGTTATGATTATTTCTAACATAAGTGAAAAAGACAGAATTTGTTTAAGAAGAAAAGAGAGAACAGTGAAAAATAGAAAAAAAAAAACAATTATATCCTTTGAATAGGAATATCCTCTATAAAAAAGTTTGCGACGGTATATTTCTATCTTGTGTGGTTTTTATGAAAAGTGAATGAATAACAATTTATCCATACAAATATTAAACAATTCTGTGTTCTACCGCCTGCAACAAGTTCAATTCAGTTTGAGAGGAATAAAGATATTTCATGTATGCAGAAATGACCAATAACTGTAAACAGTGTAGGACCCTGGTAAGTCCATCAAAGACGTTAAAGTGCACCAGGTGTCTAGATGTGTTCCACTGTACATGCCTGGGGACGAGTATTGGATTGGATTGAAAATGATGTCCAGAGCCCAGTGGCAATGTCCCTCTTGCAAGCGGGAAGACCCGAGATCACTCACTCTTTTAATTTCAATCTTGACGACTTATCTATTTATGTGTATTGTTTCTGCAATAATTTCATTGTATGTTGAGTATTGTGAGAAATAGTGGATAGGATTCTGATTGCTTAATTTTTATCTCATTTGACTTCTTGACTTTTACTAATTTTATGTATTTTATCTAATTTAACTTAACTTTTTACTTTTTTCATGTAATTTATTTATTATTTGAGGTGTTTATTGAATTATGAGGAATAGCGGATAAAATGTCTAATTTGACTTCTTGACTTTTTATTATTTTAATATTATATTTATATCTAATTTGAATTTTTAACTTTTTACTATTTTGATGTTATGTATGTATTTGAGATGTTCTATATATTGTAGGTAATGTTGGGGTCTTCGCTGGTCCATGATCTGTTTCTTTGTTTATCGATTTGTATTTATTGTCATGACTCTTAAAAAAATGTAAAATAAATAAATAAAATCACCGGGAAAAGTCCTATAGAGTGCTCAATGGGACCCAGTACAATCTTGTCGAAGCAAGAAGAGGATGTTCTAGAATTTTGGATAACAGATACGGCAGATAAACATATCCCAATAACGAAAGAGGAGACAGTGTCCAACGTATAATAGTCGACAAAAACTGAGAGACTCCTTTCACTAATAGCAGACCGGCGAAAAAATGGTATTCGTCGTTTATGAAACGACATCCTACGATTTCTGAACGTACTGCTCAAAATTTACGCACATCAAGAAATAATTTTACTCAAGACGACATTGAGTTTTCGATAGTTGAAGGTGATTTAAAAGATAGAGGTCTAACTGAGATCCTGAAAGGATATTCAATACAGATGAATGTGCATTTTTTTTAAATCCTAAGCCAGGCCGTGTCCTTACTAAAAGGGGAGATAAAAATATATATGCTTCTTCAGGTGACGACCAAGAAAACTTTACAGTTCTAGTTATTGGAAATGCCGCAGGAGATCTGTCACCTACTTTTCCCGATGATTGAAAAAATTACTTTTGAAACGATTAAAAATGGATTTAGGGCGGAGGGACTCACCATTTGGTCCAGAATACGTAGACATGCCAACCGATGGTGACAATGGTGATCAAAGCTATTTTTTTTTAATCTCTATTGTTACTAAATGACTAAGCCAAAGTGAATTAACCTGATCTCAATTGAAAGTTAAATAAGTAAAGTTTATTATAAGAGTTTAACAATTAATAATAGTTGATAAATAGATTAAATTTCATTTCAATTCTTGCTTAAGTGATCCCCATTACCTACATCTCCCCTACCTTTTCCAAAATTTGGATAACCTTTTAGCGGGGAAAAAAGTCAATTCCCGAGAGACAGTTCAAAATGCCTTTGAAGAGTTTGTTGCTTCCCGTGCAGCAGATTTTTACAAGAAAGGCAAGTACCGGAGTTTCGCAAGGTTCTCACCTAGGGCCCATTTTATTTAATATTTTCATAAATGATCTTCTCTGTGAGTTTGACGGGATGGGGTTTGTCGTTTTTGCAGACGACTTGAAAATATATAGGGAGATGGAAAATGTTCAGGATTGTGAGGTGCTTCAGAATAATATCAATTCGCTCATTAGTCGGTGTTTCAAAAACAAGCTCAGTTTGAATATAGATAAATACTAGATAATGCGCTTCGACAATATTAAAAAGCCTATATTTTATTCATACTCTATAAATGGTAATCAATTATTGATGTCCGTTTCCCAAATTAGTTGTCCGTTAACCAAAGTTTGTGTGGCCAGTAGTATGCATAATCCACCGAAGCTAACATCCGTCCTACGTACTAAAAAAAAACCGGAGAGAGGAAAAGTGTGCCTTGTCCCGAATCAGTAGCATGCCATAATGAATAAATGGGAGGAGTTGATAAATTCGATCAAAATATGTCCCAATATTAAATAGGTTGGAAGTCTAGAAGATGATGGATGCATATTTTTCATTATTTTGTAGAGTGCTGCTATAGTCAACAGTTACATCATGTATCAAGAAAATTTAAAGAAAAACAAAGATAAAAATTGGTTAACCCATCTAAAATTCAGATGAACTTTGGTTAAAAAATTAATAATGCGCAATATTTCTCCGAGAATAAAACAAGGACCTCCAACCGGTGAAATAAAAGGTAGAAAAGAAAAATTCTCCATCTGGTAGGCGACTATCAATTAGCAACAACGTTCGAGCGCGAAATGTGGGTGAGCATGTGCCTGAATTGGGTACCCGAACGTGTGCTTTTTGCAGCACAAAAAGAGCAGAAAACAAGTTAGTATTCTATGTTGCAAAAAGTCAGGGATGATATAATTTAAATAAGTTATTTAAATCACGATTAAAATAAAGTGATTTCTTAAAATAACACCAATAAACTTTGTATATCCACTTTATTAATATTTTAACAAAAATATGTCAAAACGTTTCCTTCAAAAGTATGTCAAAACGTTCAAAAGTATGTCAAAACGACGATTCATTCAACTCACTCATCAGTAACATATGCTGTTATAAAAGATATGTGGACGATATATTCTTCGTATTCAAAGGCACAAGAAGACAACTTACGCGAGTCATAGACCTATTTAATTCTCAGCATCAGAATATAACATTTACTCGCGAAATAGGAGAACAAAAATCAATAAATTTTTTGGACATCAACATTAAAATAGTGGAAAATAATTTCGAATTTAAAATCTACAGAAAAGACACTTTCACCGATAACATCATTCCTGCAGATTCACATCATCCCGATTCAAACAAAATGGCCGCTTTTAACTCCATGATCCATAGGTTAATGTCAATACCATTAACGACAGAAAATTACAACGCAGAAATAGAAATCATTAAAACCATTGCTAGAAACAATGGCTACAAAACAAAAGATGTAGATATTAGAGTTAAGAAGAAGATGAAACAGCTAACGACATACAAATATTTATACCATAAATCTAAAAAATATGACGCTCAACCGTACAGAAGGGTACTATATATAAATAATAAAACGGCAGAAATTGTTAAAAAATTTAAAAGCGACAAATTCAAACCAGCGTTTTACACTAACAATTCCATAAAAAGGTACATAATGAACAATAAATCTAAAATTATGCCATTAAATAACAGTGGAGTTTACAAGATAAAATGCGAAAACTGTGAAAAAGTGTATATTGGTCAGAGGAAGGGAGAAACATAGTCACCAGAGCAGAAGAGCACTTAAAAGCTGTAATTTTTTTTTCGATTAATTCAGAAATGGCAGACCACATCAGAGAAACAGGACATAATTTCAATATAAATAGTTTTAATTTAGTTAACGTCTGTGATAAAGGGTACAAATTGACAATTCTTGAAAAGTCTATCTTCATTTGCAAAGAATTAAAGAACTTTGAAGAAGAGGACAATATTTACCTTATTTTAAACTTTCTATTTTCTTAACTCCAAACTTCACCATAAAACAACAATTAAAGTACTTTTTTCTAACTAAATCAACCTGGAATCCAAAAGTGACAACTCAGACAAACCAAAGAAATCTCCCAGATACAACAAACCCTTCAAAAGCAGTCCAGAATCGAGGAGGAAGCTCAAGGAATTCAACCTACAAACAAGAATCAGGAACAAGCCAGAGCCAAAATTAAATCCAGAGAACATGGCACAATCTTCAGGAAGTTCCACTAGTGTGGGGGCAATTGAATTCACTCACAAATGGGAGAATTTCCTCAGAAGGGCCAGTTCTACAGGCTCTCTGGGTTTCTCAGAAGGTCTCAAGCAGCTCATTCTCACCTTGCAAGAGAACGGAGATACAATCAACCATTGGGGATCTCTAGTATCCTATGCTGGTTTCGATCCAGTCAAGATGAGAGAGCAAATGTTGGCGATGGGCTACGACAAGGTTCTAATGTTAGTTATGCTGAATTTGACTAGAGGTGCAAATGTGACCAGGATAAAGAAGACAATCGGGGATTCTCAACAAGCCAGAGAGTTAGTGGGCATTTTGCAAAAAGCAGCAGTCAGGGATAACCTTAAGAAAGCAACAGGAGACAAGATGGTCGTCACACTACCAAGGATTTCTGCCTCGTTCCCCGACATTGTGGCAGGGGTTCTTCATGCAACTGATTTGCAAGGGCCGATAACAGTGGCTTCACTAGCTACTAAATTGAAGGTAGCCAGGTTTCCCAAAATAGCAACCAGCCATACTCTATTGAGCCTCATTCCAACGGGAAGCGAGAGAGTTATTGATGTCTTCCTTGTGGTCTTGGTTCCATACATGGCTCTGTCGGAGTTGATTAATAGAAAGAATCCAGAATGGGTTGCAAATTCTAGAGCAGTATTGACTTCTGTTGCCCCTTATTTGGTGAATGCCTTCAACAGCTCCCTTGTGGCAGACAATGACAGGATACTAATGTGCAACATGCTTGGAATCTTTACAGACAAAACTTGTGCTGTTCTGGGCTCTGATTGGAACATAGTACCTCAGTGCGAAGCCAGCATCTGCACTGATTATAAAATAAGTGCAGCAGAGCTTAGAAACCTGTTCAAGTTTGGGAGTGCTTGATCAATATCTCAATCAAGGTTCTTAATAAGACTGAGTGTTGCCATTATCCTTATATTCATATTAACTAATAAAGACTTATATTATAAGATTTTTTATAAAATATTCCATTTACACTTTATCATGTTTATATTAATTAGCATAATTTCATATTTAAACAATCTCAACATTTTATTTAATCATATCATATTATTTACAAATATATTAGAATTTAATTACATTCTATTAGATAGGGGATGCCCTGTAAGAAACAAAAAAAAAAAAAAAAAAAAAAAAAAAACAAAAAATAATAATTTAATAAATGTCCAAATTCCTCCTATCAGTTCCCCCCTGTTGAAAACATCGTTAGCTCCTCCCTCTACTTCCTCTCTCCCACACCGCACACCTCCACCACCTTCCTCTGCAAGTCCTAACCTTTTATTGTAGTAGTCTTAATTAGTATAGTTACTGAAGATGATCTGAGAGGATCGAAAACGTTTTCACATATTTTTGTTAAAATATTAATAAAGTGGATATACAAAGTTTATTGGTGTTATTTTAAGTATTATTTAAAATGGCTATCCACAACGTGGCTTACGATAAAAAGTTTGAAATGTTAAGTGGTTTATTTTAAAAATCGATGAAATCAGTACTTTTTGCTGCAACCAAAACAGCCAAAAAGTCGTGGGACTTCCCCCGACATAAACTACGGCGCACACATACGTGTGCATCGCTAATATGCCTATACCATTATACGGTTCGGGGGTTCCCCGAAATTTGAACTCGCGCCTGAATCCGTCCGTTACGCCTTTCGCCGGTTCATTGGTGATTGATTAGTGAAAGAGTGAATACAAGATGACTGGTGACTGGGAAATAAAAGATGTTATGCGGTGTGTAAACGTTGTAATAAGGAATTAATGACTTTAGTAGCAATAATGAAAAAACATGTGCGACAGAAAAAGATCGCAGTAACATAGACGAAGATGACAGTGACAGAATGACTTTTAATCTGATTATTATCAACCCTGTAAAAAGTGCAATGTTGCCTTATGTAATGGTCGCTTTTTGCCATTCCATTTAAACCAACTATCTATTAGAAACATCAAGTAAGAACAATAATATTTTTTTACTGTGTCAATTACCGTCAATAATTGTTACCAGTCAGTCATTAAAGCAAATTCCAACAGTACGCACGCATTTTATTTTTACTCTTAAATACACCAGCACCTATAAAGAAGATAATTATTTAAATCTTATTACAAGCTCTTTTTACATTGGTCCTTCAACCGTTAAAAGTGTATTTCACGTTATCTTGAGTTTTTGTGCAAGAAAAACCATTTTTGTCGCCATTAATATTGTGTTTTAACGCATCGAGGGGTTTAAAGGCAAGCACGTGGTCGTGGGTGTGTGACATTTGTTGAGAATAAAGAGTTGCTTTAGAAGATAATTATCCAGTAGCTCACATTTTAGAACATTTATACACACTCAGAGGATAAATCAAAATTGGTAGCACGTAGGGGAACGATAAAAACTAGCCTGACAAAGTTGAAAAAGTTTTTGCTTTATTGTAATTTTAATTTATCCTTAGAAGTGTTGCTCACAAGAAAAGCTAGGTTAGCCATATTGTTCGCCGAATATGAAGATATTATTTGTACAGAAATCCGAGATTCTGCGGACACTGGAATTGTTGAAAGCTTGTACTAGGACTTAATTGATAAATTTACTTTACACACCGGGGTAATTAATAGGCAAAGGGTCAAGGAATTCAGAAGCGAAAATAAAAAAGGAAAACGTCTGAGTAAATTAAATGATCAGTGGCTCACGGATGCTGACTACAGGCTGGTTACGAAAAAGTCCTAATCGGAAAGACGGAAATGAGTTGGGTCTTTGTACAGTTTGTTCAACTTCAATTATTGCGTACAAAAGTGATTTAATTCGACACATCAATTCAGATCGTCATCAGAAAAAGACGCTGGAACTAAACGATGTTCCCAAAATTTCCTATTTTTTTACTACCCACATATTTGGAATCTGGATTACATTAAAGGCCGAGTAAAAATTAGCTAGAGCTTAAGCTGAAAACAATATACCAATATCATTTAGCTGAAAACAGTTTTTAGACATGGTTGAAGTAACTGCAGGAACTGCGTCTGTATTACATAGCTGCTTTACAAAAATGTTAAGGAAGAAAAAAATACCCATGGAAAATATGGTAATGTTTAGCTCGGATAAGAATTTTTGACTGCCAGAAAATTATTAACATCCCTACATTAAGGCAAACAGTGGAAAGACGGAAAAGACTTCGCATCTCACAAGAGATAATAGAGCTCCTGCTTACTGGACCAATAGACTATGATCATTCACCGGAGCTATCTCTTGGGCTTTCTAGTTCCACCCTCGAACTATTGGAACCAAAAGAGAAGTTTGTCCAGGTGAATATTAAGCCTTAGGAGTAAGGCAACATCCACAGAACCTCCTTTCAGTATAACCCGGGCCACATCACCTCTATATCCGACTGTTGAACTTCAAGAAAATATGTCTCCGATATTTTTATCAGATGATGAAATACATTTCTCTACTGATAATAATGCATTTGTATGTTCTTTAAGAAGGTAAATTAATTATTCAATCTCTTTCAACCAATAACACAATACCGTCTAACGCTTCTCATCTAATTGAAACCTTTAAAATCTTATATTAAAGAAAATGGCCACCCAAAAGCTCTAACTATACGAATACGCTACATAACCTGATACCATGTTCAACATTCTGTGGTTTTGGAATTAATTGCTATTTTAGGTGTCTTGTAAATGTCAGTTCTCCTGTAATTGCTTAACTTTGGGTTGCCGAAAAGAACTATTTTCTATTTAGGCAATTCTGGGGCTTGGGAAACTGTAATGAACAGCAAGTATACTTACAAAACCTGATTCGGAGTTGTCTGGTCAAAAGAAGGAGGCATGGTAATTACGATGAGGCAGTCAACAGTCGACGGCAACGCACTTTTAAATACGTTTTATTAATCAGAGGCATATCTGAAGTTCAGGTGAGTCAAAATTGTTTTGTGTATGCTCCCGTGTGTTTTAAAGTTTGTTCCACAAATTTCTGCCGTATTTTGTGTAATGTGTATACTAGGTAATAATTGTGTGATGCCATACACCCTACACAAGCATTCAGTTATTTAAGGGGTGTAGCATCAAAATGATGTATTTATTGAAATTTTGATAAATTGTTAATACACAGTAAAAAATATGTTTTAAAATAAAAAAAATAATTTCATTACCAGGCATGCAAGAAGACATTTTGTGAAACATTCTGTATTACCTACTCAACGCCGTGTACCGATTTTTTCCGAGAAAATGTGTGAGCTTGTGAAAGATCGACGCGGTTGAAGTTAACAAAGACGCTCTGGCGAATGGAAACAAAGAATAATAACGACATGTGATGAAACGATCACACACGTATGAAGAAAGGAAAGAAATAGAGTGTCGTAAGAAGCTTCACTTGGATGACGCCACTAAAAGGTACCATTTGAAGGCTGATGACACAAAAATAGCTGATGAAAATCCAAAGGCAATGGTTGTGATGGCTGACCTGCAAAAATGCTTGCCCACAACTTAATTAACCAATATTTGAGAAAACTCTGGACTTTCAACTACACGATATTAATTAGATAGTACAAAAAATACATTCTGTATGATCTGGGATGAAGTCCAAGGAGGAAGAGGCGGGAACGAGATGGCCTCTTGTTTTTTGAAATTCATGGAGGAGGCAATGGCACAAAATACACATTTTGGCCATTCGTCAACAGAAAAAAATCTGATAATGGAACACCTGCATCCATGCACTTAGGGCTGCGGAGCTGGGTTATGGTGATGGAGAAGCAAGAGTCTTTATAAACTGTCATCTTACTCCTGCAAATAAGCATCTGCTCAAACAGGCCAGGGAATTGGCAAGGGTCAAGGAGTATCAATATAATGGGTCAAAATTTGCAAAATATATGCCAGAAAGGACTCTGGCTCCAGAGCTTTACTTATAAGAAAACATATAGATTAGAAGCGAATATTGTGACTCTATAATCGGCGATTAAGTCTCGATGATCTGGTATTTGTACTTTATCTCTCTCTTTTCTTCTTTTTTTATTTTAAAATAAAGTTGTTACTTGTTGTCGTCCCTGGTCCAAAGAACGTCACCCAAGGAGCGATATGTGTTCCATGTGTTTACACTCAAAAGCAACATTAAAAGTGAAAAAAATTGGTAATTTAAAATTTCAATTAGAATATGTAATGGGTATAAAATAATATCTCTTCGTAACCAAATAAAAGTTAGATTTTTTTTAAACAAAATAACATCTCAATAATTTCTCACAGTCTAGCAAAGACAGGTACTTGGACACGAGTTCAAAGTCCAGATGACACGCGCCCTTGGCCATATGAGGCATCCTCTGTCCACGAGGTCAAAGTATTGAAATCACGATTCGAGTGCATGATAGATCATGTCCTTTTTAAATTACACGGAAAAGGCGGAACTAGAATTTAAAAGTACCTGCCTGGTCTCTAATTGGGTCTAGAGAGATGCAGCCATCTTGCTTTTGGTAACAAATAATTTTAAGGGCGTCTAATTTCGTCCAATAAGGACCACGTCCGCCATCTTTTCCTAGAGTGGGGGTCAGTCTGTGCGGGCTGCCGCCACTAGAAGCTCCTCAAGCGTTCTCTCTTGCAATCTGACTGCCTCCGAGGTAAGTCACGGCACCCGGTCCGTTGAATTAAATAACGCGTAATAAATCGAATTAATATTTCTAAGTTGTTCGCGTAGACTATAATAATAAATAACTCGTAATGTATCGGATTAAATTTCCCAAGTTGTCTGCAGGACAATAATAATAATCGAGTGAATTAAATAATATCATATAAAACAATAGATTCAGTTAATGGTTAAAATTAAATAAATAAAAATAATACGGTCCACAGTGTCTCACAATACAACAATAAACTTTTAAGTTACTACTTATAACAATAAGTGTGTCACTTCAATGGCTTAAAGATAAAAATATGAAAATTGTATAACCCTAAATATTCATTAAGTATTATTTATAAAATTGGTGATTCATAAATTGTTTGTGCTGATTGTAATTATAAACTGCAAAACCATAATACGTGAATAAAGTCTGTTTTTTTTAAAGTAAAGTGACTTTTCCTGAAGAATTGAGGGTGTCAGGTCTGAATCTCTGCGGACTTTCACGATCATCCCTGGATAAAGTGCTCTATCAAATGAATACTTAAAAGTTTTAAATAAAAAGTCATAAGAAAATACTTTTCTGAAATATGCTAGCCGAGCAATCTAAATAAGTAATTAAAGTTCTTCCAACCTCTATTCTCTCTCTCTCTATGAGGAATTCATCACGAAGTGCTTCAATCTAAATAGTGATTAAGTTCTTCCAACCTCTATTCTCTCTCTCTCTATGAGGAATTCATCATGAAGTGCTTCACTCCTAATAAGTAATTAAAAGTTCTACCAACTTCTATTCTGTCTCTCTGGGAGGAATTCATCACGAAGTGCTTCACTCCTAAGTGTGTTCCTGCCCACGTCTTCATCAAGGATTCTTCTGAGGTCGAGAAGGAAGAGGTAAGGAGGTACTATGGTCCCAAGTGAGGCCATAAGGGAAGAAGAACCTTTCAAATACAAAATTATTATATTAAACGTTTTAAAGCATATTACGAAATGCTCAATGATAATGATAAAACAATTTTAATGCTGTCGTTCGATTCACAAAAAAATCAGGTTCTACCGAAGTTACCTTATCAAGCGACCTATTACTCTAGAAGATATACATGTTTAATTTTACCTTTGTTATGAAGACAGAACACAATAACTTATCGAAAGATAATGTTTTTATATAGGCGTGAACCGAAAATATTCAAAATAAGGGTTCAAACAAAGTTGCCAGTGCTGTTTTTCATTGCTTGGAGAACAATGTTTCATTTGCAGGAATTAAAACAGTTCGACTTGTGGCTGACGGATGCGGAGGTAAAAAATAAAAATTCCATAGTCATCAACAAGATTAATTGCTTTCATCCCACCTTCGCTTTTCATAGCAATTAAGTAGGTACATAGTAATAATGATCAAATTGATTGATAAAAGTGCATTTCTATACAAAAGAACTCTACAGTTTAATTTTTGCAATAGGTACAATAATATTTTTTAGCAAAAGAGTAAGCTATGTAATATTTTCATCACTTCTGTTTCTCCACATCTTTTTAAAGTATTTCAAATAAAAAATATTACGTTAAAGATCCAAGAGTTCATTTAAATTTCCCACTTTGTTGAGAAGGGAAAAAATTATATTGAAAAAATATTCAACGGCTGCTAATGAAATATAAAGAATCACAATGACTCTCATTTTTAAAGAAGAGTCATTTCTAGCTATCCCCTGTCCGTGTGGGAATGTGGCGTTTCGGAAAGCAAGAAAGGCAGTTCCTGGGCCACCTGGTGTCAGAGAAGGGAACTCATCTCCTACCGGAGAAGGTCGCTACTATTTCTACGTTCATTAAGCCCCAAAATGCCAAAAAACTCCATGATCAACTTTTATAGAAGATTCATACCTATGGCCGCCTCTCCACAAGCAGCGTTGAATGCGCTATTAGTAGACAACATCACAGGCAAACACCGCATTGTGTGGACTCCGGACGCAGAGAGAGCCTTTGAAGACTGCAAGAGGGGTTTGTCAGAAGCCACTATGCTGGTAGATACACCCCAGAAACGACGTGCCTTTGTCCATCACCACCGACGCGTCAAACGAGGCGGTAGGAGCCGCCTTACACCAGCGCATACAAAGCGAGTGGGAAATTTTTGCATTTTTCTCAAAGAAACTCAGTCCGGCAAAGACCAAACGTGCATACAAACATACGACCGTGAACTTCTCGCCATCTACCTTGCCTTCAAGCACTTCAGGCACACGGTGGAGGCGTAGGATTGATAGGCGTACTGCAGCTGCTCAGCGTGCCCTGTCCTGTAATGCTGGGTGTACCGGGATGACAACATCATAGTCCACTCTCATTGTACTTGCGGATCATACGATCCCGTGGACGTCTTCCATTGGTTGCTGATGTCGTCATCCTTTCGTATCTGGTGAGTAGTGTCGTGTGCACTACTCACTATCTTCTACAGGAACAGGGTTTCCACACTTGTATGACAGAACTGCAGAAACAATAAATGGTGATAAAATAAGTCAGGCATGCTGGGTTCACATCGGTGTTCCGCAGGGATCTATATTGGGCCTCTGTTATATCTTTTGTACATCGATGATATGAAATATCAAAACCTAAAAGGAAAAAAATCCGCATACCTACTTATTACTTACATTTAACACCATGTCAACTCTCGATAAAGGCCATAAAATAGTTTTAAATTCATATATTCTAAAAATAGAGAAAGAAAGATGAATTTTAATTGCTCGAATCTCATTAAATTTTACCCAATATGAAAATGTTAAATCATATTTTTTGCAGATCATCAAATACCTACACAAATTTCACTCTTGTGCCATTTACTTCCGCCAAAGGGGAGTTTGAAAAAAAAATCAAAAAATTTCAACAATAGATGCGTTGTAAGGGATTATGATAATCGTTGATGTAAGTTTCGAAGAATATTTTTTATCTATCAAACATCCATAATTTTATAGTATGAATATTACATAAATTTATGTAAGTATTACTACATTGTTTATAGAATTCAGGAGATGTCGAAAATACATAATAAATAAACAAGAGAAAGCACTGCATAAGAAAATCACAGTACAAGCATACATTCAAGGCTCAATTAATTAATACACATAATTGATTAAATCAGATATACATTCCAGTCAGCAATGAAGGCGTTTGATATTTTGTTCGTGGTTTATCATGTTTTGGACTGCAAATATCCTCCTGCATCTGAGCATATAATATAATATACCTACGGTAATACAAAGATGCGTATATAAAATAAAAACGAAATCTGACAAAATAGCACCTTACACTCATGATGTATTGAACGCTTTTGAATAGTTGCCTATCTAAATGTAGTCATAATATTTTATGTATTTATCACTTTTGTAAATTAATAGGAAAATGGAATGTAAATTGTGTCGGAAAATATATTTGATTTCGATCAATATAATATATTACCTACATTTAAACCTGCATCACAACTTCTGTTATTATTTCAGTTGCCCAGAAAATGGCTAATTCATATCATATCATAGAAAACAGTCATTAAAATGCCGTTTGCAAACAGCTCACAAAAAAATCCAGAGTTTAATAATTTGGAGTTCGAATTCTATTTTGCATTCAAAACCATCATGTTCACAGTTTAAACTGAATGATAAATCTGTACATTCAGAGTGTTCAACTAATGAATCTTATGATCAGAATGAAATGTCATATTCGTATTTAAATTTGAAGAAAAAACAACATTCAGTTTGTTATTCACCTGTATTATAAAATTAATATATCTAGAAAGACAGTACAAAGTATTTCTTGATTCTGTAAAATGTCTTTTTGTGGAGTGGAGATGTTTTCAGACATCCAGAATGAATGTAGTAAATTATATGGAACGCACGTAGATGTAACTTCAATTTTTTTTATATAATTAGTTCATTATTTTCATCTTTTGATACAGAGTATAAAAGGACTAATTATTTTTAATAATGCAGTATTTCTGTGTAAGTTGTGAATTTTACGAATATCTTATCGTCTATGACTTGTTTATGACGTTTGATATGTCATTCGCATATTTTTTCCCGCCCATACGTTCGCTGTCAGAATGTGGTGATTTTAATTTGCTTTAATTTATTCCTTTCTTCAAAATATTGGTAAGTACTTGAATATTATCGTATATCTATTATATAAAAATGGAGAGCTATTTTGCGTGGTCATCGGATGACGCCTAAACGGCTGGACCGATTGCGATAATTCTTTTTTGGTCGTGTAGGCTTTTATCAGGAGAAGGTTGTATCGGAACAAAAAAAATATGAAAATTGCGTGGATAATTAGATAATTAAAGAAAACTCTAAGTAGGTAACCTTTTTAGTACTTTTACAATATAATTATCATTCCATTTTTGAATTTTGACATAAACTGTCAGTTGTTAGATAGTTGGTTTGATTACATTTTTGTTTAGGTACCTATGTGTATTGTGTATACACTGGAGTTACGTATGCCGATATTTTGAAAGATATTTTTGTGTTTTCGTTGAATGTTTAATAATATTTTTCAAATAAATAGGAAAGCGAAAAGTGAATACAAAGAGGTGAGTTAAGATTGATTTTGTATGTTCTAAAAGGTTATGCTGTTTGTCATCGGAAATGTTGAATTGTTTGTGAATGAAACAATCATTAGACATGCAATGTTAATATTGAAATAGTTAATTCGAAACCATATTACAGGTAAAAGAAATTCTTATAATTAAATTAAGACGTAGTTACAAAACGCGCGTTGCCAAACTTGGTCCTACAGATCTATATAAATCTGTGTGTGCTCACGTATAGTAACAATTCCACGTGTAAGACTATAGATATTCATATACCTAATCTTAACTTACAGTATGTATATAGCATGCTTTATCCTTGAAACTTGTGATTAAGACCGCCCAGAACTATGTCCACGTTGCCAGATTTACCGGAAGTAAAAGTGGTTAAGAGGAGCATTCCATCTCTGTCACTCCTATGATTATAATAGTTCCTTCTCAAAGGGGGTACCACACTTTCTTCCCATTGGTAAAATAATAACAAAATGGTTTCCTAAATTCTTTAATTAACTACACCTCTCATATCGATTAATATAGAAAATCTGATAGTATGGGAAAGGGGGCATGTCCTCTCTCCGTGGAAGGGATGATTTCCTTCTAGTCTAGAAGAAGGGTGTTGCCTTCGAGATGATTCTGGCTCCGAAATTGGTAGTGATAACACGTAATAATTAATTCTGATACGTTGGAATTCGGAGTGAGTCCTTAGATTACTATATCTCAGAATATTTCATCTTCAGTGTAACAAATATAAATAAGTAGCATCATACATAACAATTATAAATAAGTGTCTATTACAGTATACTGAAAGTAAAAGAAACTGGCAAATGGTGTAATAAATTTTAAAGTTTGGTGAATGAGTGCAGTTGTGTGATGTATTAAAATTTCTTTCAATTCACTGGACTAAACCTCATTGTAAGAATCACAAAAAATGGTTTACTTTATGCATGTTGAACATGTCAAATATTCTCACGATTAGGAGTTTCAAGGATTTGAACATTACCACCTAATGGTGAACGATGTTCGAGTTTAGTTTTAGAATAGGCATCCAGAAGGATGTCTGTTAAATGAATAACTGCCTTTTACAGGAGACCCTAAAACTTACAGACTGAAATGATTGGGAGGCATGTTCTTAGCCTGCATTCATTTAAATTTTTGACATAAAATTTTATAAGCATTTTTTTTTTCTTATTTATAAGACACCAGAAAGAGAAGAGACTGCGCCGGCACCGTCTATTCAGGAGTTTGTGATGCCATATTACAATGGTGGGTACCGCTATCATGTGTTTAGTGTCTAACAATAACCTGTCAAATAGACTTTTCACAACAATACCCCCTATTCTAATTCAATTTGACAGCTAACTAACTAAATTAAAAACGTTCCAAAATCTATGAATCAGGTTCACCTGAATTGCAATCCGTTTTCTATTAGGCCGTTATATAGAATACGGACATTAATTCAGGTGAACTTAATTCTAAAATTAAGGAACGTTCTTATTTTAGTTTGTTCGCACTAAAATTTAAATATAATAGGGGGTATTATAAGCAAAACTGAAGCATTCTGGAAATTATCCCTTTTGTATTTGTTCCTAATTTAATAGCATAAGTAGCTATACTGTAAATATTAACAAAATCCTTTTTTTATTTAATCATTGTTGCATCAAATAAAATAGAACAGATACTTATTTATACTTATAGTTGATTTAGATTTTTTTTTAATAGAAAGCAGCAAAGTGAAAACTTATGTAACGTGTCAAAATAAAGAATAAAAGATAAGAGGAATGGCCGCAACACTAAAGCAGTAATTTATTAAAAAAAAAAAAATGTTTTAAAAAAAAGTTCAGCCAATAGAATGGCGACACGCGATATATGGAATTGACAGTTGTTCTATGCACCGTTTTTCGCTTTGGCGCGAATTCGGTGCGTCACTCTTCAATCTTGTTCCGTGAAACGCGCTTGTGGTAATTTTTGATCTAGAGGGACGCCATAATGGCCGTTCAGTTTAACTTTTGTTCAGCACCGTAATTAAACATCTAAATAACTTCCACCCGGTTAATTAATTCAAGATAGCGATCAGATCAATGTGTTGTCTAAAATTATAAGTAAGAATAGATAAATATTGTCTCAGAAAAGTAAAAATTCAAAAGTGGCGACGGTTAACAGTCGTGATAAAACTTGCACGTGAAAGTCTTAATTTTATTTCTAAAACAATATACTGTCATAGTGTGATTAAGATTTTACTTGTCAAAAGACAAGATAACTGTTGTACAATATTAATATTGCATTCTAAATTTTTGTGGAACAATAAATTTCTAAGTAAGGTGAATCTGTGTTTGCTTTGGAACAATTCTACACTTGAACCTTCTCCGAATAAAAAGTGAAACTTGTGTCTTGATTGGTCAATTCTATTGATCCATCGACCCCGAGATATTATTGAGTTTTGCTCCAACCAAGAGCAGCCGGCAGTTCTGGTCTTCTCTTCAATGTTCCTGCACCAGCCCAGCTCCTGTTTCGGTTAAACGCGCCCTAAAAACATCCCTGAGAGAGAGCTTCAGATGGAGGGACAGTGAGGAGGAGAAGGAGAGGAGTATCTCCATTTCACTTACTTTAAAAATGCAACTATTTAATTCTTGTATATTTAGTTTTTTTATTCCTTTTGATTATTTAGGGTAACACACCACCCGTTGACGTTCAATTAATCTTAACATTTCAAAATGTATATTAATTTTTTACAGGTCAGGAAATTCTTCAGAGAGGCTCCCATACTTCTAGGAGCCTGCGCTTGACTCCAAGTAGGGCATCCTCCTTGGAGGAATTTCCCATCACGGGAAGTCCGCAGAGAGGCCCACAAACTCATCGGAGGAGCCTGTGCATAACTCCAAGGAGGGCGCCCTCCTACTCCTCCAATAAGTATATTGGTAGGCCATGAGAGAGGTAGGCGAGATGATTCAACTCATTTCAGTAGGGCCGCGGAGCTAGTGAGTGAGACAGAACTCCGGCGGTTGGATTTGGACAGGGAAAGGGTGGGATTCGAAAAACTACGCGAAGAAAACAGGAAAAGACTTGCTAGAAGCGCTCAAGAAGGAAAGTCCCTTTATATTGTGTGCAGACCATCCAGCAGCCAAACTGTTCATACGTCACTCCCATGAAGCAGTAATGCATGGCGGGACAGAGAGGACAGTGGCAGAGGTGAAACGCCATGCAATAATGTTAAAACTACGGACAAATGCAAAAAAAATTGTCCATAACTGCATCAAGTGCAAGCAAGAACGAGCTAAACCATCACCACCACTTATGGCTCAGCTATACTTCTAGGAGCCTGCGATTGACTCCAAGTAGGGCATCATCCTTGGAGGAATTGTCCACCACGAGGAGTCCTCAGAGAGGCTCCCAAACTCCAAGGAGGGCGCCCTCCATGGAGGAATTTCCCACTCTACGGAGGCAGCCTACTCCTCCAATAAGTATGTTGGTAGGCCATGAGAGAGGTAGGCGAGATGATTCAACTCATTACAGCAGGGCCGCGGAGGTAGTGAGTGAGATAGAACTCCGGCGGTTGGATTTGGACAGGGAAAGGGTGGGATTCGAAAAACTACGCGAAGAAAACAGGAAAAGACTTGCTAGAAGCGCTCAAGAAGGAAAGTCTCTTTATATTGCGTGCAGACCATCCAGCAGCCGAAGCAGTGATGCATGGCGGGACAGAGAGGACAGTGGCAGAGGTGAAACGCCATGCAATAATGTTAAAACTACGGACAAATGCAAAAAAAATTGTCCATAACTGCATCAAGTGCAAGCAAGAACGAGCTAAACCATCACCACCACTTATGGCTCAGCTACCACTGGGAAGACTTGCATACAGCGAGAGACCCTTCACTCATTGCGGGGTTGACCTATTCGGCCCGATGGAAGTCACTGAGGGGGCGAAGAAGAGAAAAAAGATACGGGGCACTATTCACGTGTCTCACGAGGGCTGTACACTTAGAGTTAGTGGACAGTCTGGATGCTGACGCCACCATAATGGCGTTGAGACGAATGACAGCACGAAGAGGGACACCATCTGTCATCTACTCAGATAACGGGACAAACTTCACAGCAGCCAACAAGGAAATATAAGAAGCAATGGCGGATATTCTCAAGAGCAATAAATGGCAAGCTGAAATAAATAAGTGTTCAAGATGGGCCTTCAACCCTCCAGGCGCCCCTCACCATGGAGGAGCGCATGGTCAGATCTGTCAAAACCGGGCTGAAATACGCCTTAAAGGAGCGCGCCCCAAGATTCGATACATTGTTGACGGTGCTGGCAGAGATCGAGCATACCATCAACAGTCGGCCGCTCACTCATGTAGCCGTAGACCACAAAGACGAGGAGCCACTCACACCCAATCATTTCCTTATCGGATGCGCGAGCGGACGTCCACAACTCGCACAATACGAAGAGAAAGAAAACGAAGTGTGCTTACGACGACAGTGGAGGATCGCCCAACAGTTAGTAAAGTTACATCCTGGTAGATGTAAACAGTCTTGTATTTATATTGTTTAATTACACGATTTTCTGTCATTTTTATGTATTATTGTCAACATTTTTATAAACTGGTTGAAATTGTGGATAGATCCAAATGTTACATTATTTTCAAAATATAATTGAAATATTTTGTTTAACATTAGACCATGAATTATCATACAATTTTTTCACTTATTTACGATATATTTACTGTTAATGATTGTTTATATTGAACATTTTACATAATATAAATACCTACTTAATTATTCTTCAGATAAGTGTAAAAAAATGCCTCGCATAAGTGGGAATTCGCCGGGAACTGGAAAATATGGAACCACGAACAATTATTTGCCGGAGAACCTTAGTGAGGCCCTCGAAAAAAATCGTTCTGGAGCAATGAGCCAGTGAGGCAGCAAAAATATATAAAATACCAAGAAGTACGATTAACTTAGTAAAACCATAAAATAAAAATAATAAACCAGGAGATGGTTTTTGAATAACATCTTCATGCTTTGAGTGACAAAGGTATCAGAATCGGTCCGAATGATTTCAGAGATATTGTCAAGAGATATTTAGATTCCACGAACAGAAATGTTAAAATTTTCTTAAGATACGAATGGGGGAAATTATGTTTAAAAAGACACCCTGCCATCAACGAAAAGATGGCTCACAACATTTCCAGAAAAAGGGCGCACGTTTCAGAAGAATGCATCAATATTTTTTTTGACAATTTGTTGAAAAATATTGAAGGAGTAGAGCCCCACAACACGGACGAAACTGGGGGCCATGATGATCCAGGTAAACGGAAACTTTTGTTTAGACGCTCCAACAGGTATCCTGAACTGGTGCTAACGCAGTCCTGTAAGAATTTTCTAGGGAAATGCCGCAGGAGAGTTTATACCTCCCTTCTTAATAATCAAAGGGAAAAACTACTAGTCCAAATGCCTTTATAAAGGTCCTGAAGGATCGAAAATGTCCGTATCTATATCGGGATGGATAGATACACAAATTTTTGAAGAATGGCTGGAGAATTATTTGATCCCTGTATTAAATAAAAAAGAAGACAGAAAAGTCCTAATTGCTGATAAATTGAGCTCCCATATAAGCATCAAGGCATAAAAACTCTGTGAGGAAAATGACATCAAATTCATATGCCTAATTCCAAATTCAACACTTTTACTACTTCAGCCTTTGGATGTGGGGTACTTTTCTGCATTTAAAAAGCAATGGCGTTCTGTTACAGTGGCATCAAACTGCCCTTGGGAAAAAGCAGTGGCACTTCCAAAAAAAATTATTTGCTCAACTTCTTAACGAAACTCTTAAAAGAGGCCAAGATAATGATATCTGGATTTAAGAGATGCGATATATATCCACCATGCAGAGAAGAAGATAAAAACTACTGTCGCCACTCGCCACCCTGTACTTCGAATCAATAAAGGTATATTTATTTTATTTATATAAAAAATCTCCTTGAAACATTGGTGATTCGTTTAAAGATTACCTGGAAAATATAAGAAAAGACTTGAGTTTTCAAAAAAGCAATAAAAATTTTCAATTCAGATCGACGAATCAGTGGATATTGAAGATTTTCCACAGCTGTTAGTGTACGTAAGGTACAGAACTCCTCAAAATTTCAATGAAGAATTTCTGTTTTGTGAAAAGCTCTCTGAAACTACAACTGGAGCTGACATATTTCTTTTGATTGACAAGTTTTTTGAGAAACACCAATTAACGTAGCAAAACTGTGTCACAGTCTGTACAGATGGAGCTCCGGCAATTATAGGGAGTCGCATAGGCTTTTGTGCCAAAGAAAAGAAATCCAGAGGTCGTTACGAAGTTACGATACACTGCTTTTTACATCGAGAAAACTTGGCTACACGGGATATGCAGCCAAATCTACACCAGACGTTAAGGGACGTAATCCAAATCATAAATTTCATAAAGTCGCGCGCTATAAATTCTCGAATATTTCGATTGATGTGCGAAAAAATGGGTTCAGAGCACCAGCATTTATTATATCACTCGGATATCCGTTGGCTGTCCCGTGGAAAGATTCTAGCACGCGTTCTTTCTCTTAAAACAGAAATCGAAATATTTTTGACAGATAAAAACACGAATGTGCTGATCGCTTCATTGACAACAAGTGGATGGCACAATTGGCATATTTAGGTGATATTTTCCACCACTTGAATCTGTTGCAAGGTCAAAATCGCACTGTAGTAGATATATGTGAAAAAATAACAGTTTTTAAAAATAAAAGAAAACTTTGGCAAGAAAAAATTGGTCAGCGTCAATTAGCGACGTTTCCAACATTATTGGAAGATGCTGTGCTGATGGATGAAATTATTGTACTCCCTATTACATCTGAAGAAATGGAGAAAACAAAACTGACTGATGGGTAAAAATTATTTTAAAGTTGGACGAAGATTAATTTAAATAAAAACATTTTATTTTTATTTATAGAATAATAATAAACTTTATTATTCTATTAATGATGTTTTTTCCTTTATGTTGCTATAATTTTATATAAATTTATTTTCGTTAAAATTGACCATTTCCTGAAATTAGTCAGTTTTGCAATGAAATATTTTTTTATTACACTATTTTGTGAATAATATTGGACATAGATAGGCAGTATAAACCTTATTTTTTTAGGAATGTTAAAATTCAGTTACAGTTAAGAATACACCAATAATTTTTTTTTGGTAAACAGAGAGCAAAGAATGTACTGAAAAGTAGCAAATCTGGAAATAGTCATCATCTATGGAATGCAACCCCTCAATTAAGCAATAGGTTATGCTACGAACAATGCAGGCTCTAGACCTGCATGTCTATAATATAATGATTTCACCCACCAACGATAATTTACACAATAATGTATAAGATGAATTTTTACTAATATTCAGTATAAGTCAAGAAGACCTTGGGGATGTTGAAGTCTCAACTGGGTGTACAAGGCAAAATAAAGAGATCACAAAGCTCCTATTTTTGGTAAAATTTGTACGTAGAATACAAACCATTAGACATCCAAACCTTGCCAACAGTGCATGGCATAATTGATTCTATCATGAGATAGGTAATGAAATGTTTTTATTTTTCAGATTATCTACGATATGAGCCAGGTACAAGTTTTCACGAAGAAAGCACAAAATTCGCACCTTTATTTCCATAGTGAGTAGTGACAATATACGAAATTTACGAAAATTGAGATTTTTATATTTAAAATATACAAGTACCGCTATCTATGATATACATTACGTCGCTGCACATAAAAATCGGTTTATGTACATTTTTTACGAAATTTTGATTAATATACCAAAAGTTGTATTTTCACCGGCTCTATCATCTAAAATACGACTTATGTGAAACAAATAAATGGTTCTGTAAATAAAATTCGGTTTATGTTAAGCCTTTCAAAATGCTGCACATCAAAGCCGACTGATGTGACATTACCGTACATCAGTCGATTTTGGTGTGCGGCATTTTTGTCTATGGGATACATGAATCGGAAATTCTATGGCCAGTGACACATGATTACGACGCCATTACTCTCAAACGGATCGTGAAGTGTGTTTTGTGCGTAGTGTTTTTCTGGATTCTAAGTGTTATTTTCTTTCAAAGACTTTCTAAAACTGAATTATTTAAGTGCTGTTGTGTGTTTTACATTTTGTGAGTATATTTTTATAAGAAAATCCATTGCAATTTTTGACTGATCGCACTTATAAAGGTTGACTTATTTTACATTGTTTTGGTTTCAGAAAAACTGACTAAGATCGTGATTTTATTGTGAGGAGAAGGCAAATTCATCTTTTCTATCGTGTACCCCTAACTGCTATAAATATATTTTGGAGGTAGTGTATAATTTTATAGGAATATTTATTAGATTATGGCGTTATGTTCGAACCTTGTAAAAAAACACGCGGAGAGTCTAATCAGATGTGTTTCTTTTGTTTTAGGTGAAGATTTTCTGATCATTTATTATTTCAACTGTGCTCAAAGCAACTCTAAGAACATTATTCGACATTTTTGTAAGTTTGTACAAGATATACGTCAATAATCCTAAATGTAAGGATCGCCATGTGTAAATGATAAAATCTCGATTAACAATTATGTTTTTTGTTTTTCAGAAAGTGGGATTGATATTATTATTTTACCATCCTTTCTTGTAGAGATACAATAGAAAAACAGCTCACTGAAAACAGGTATGAATTCACTCTTGACCAATTAAATCATTAAATTATATTGAAGCAATCACACTTAATGACAAAATTTATTACCGATAGCTCAAATGCTTATTTTGGCTTGTTCTAGGATGTTTCAAAGACGTACACATCATATAATGAGCTTGGCTTGTGCTGCAGCTGAGGGCAGCGAAGGCGCGGTTGCTGAACCTGAATGGGAGCTGTGTCCTATAACTGGCAACATGAGGATGCAGGGCGAGAATGATGGAGTATCCCAGGAGCCAAACACTCAAGTTGCAAACGATGTGGGCATGGAGCAGTGTCCTCTTGCGGCAGAAGATGAAGACGGGAATGTTGAAATGGAGCTGTGTCCAATTACAGGGGAGATGATTGTTGTTAATGGTGGTGGGAGTGGGACCAACCAAAGCCTGTGTGAGAGGACTGGAGAATGGGTGGATGCTGGCCAAGACATCCAAATTTCAGAAGACGAGGAAGTGTCCGTAACAAAAAAAATCAAGAGCCACCAAAAAAGGAGGACATTGGGGAAGAAATATATAGGCTACCAAAAACAGAATGGTACGTATAAGCAATCAAGTCTGAGGCCTGCCAAGGAGATGAAGCCTAGGTGTCATCACCTCAGTGCTCCAAAAAAATTGGTTCCAAACTCATTTTGTTGCCATTTAATAGACGAGGCAGATCGTTTGCTGAATTTTGAAAAGTTTTGGTCTTTTAGCACTTGGCCAGAGAAGAAAGCTTATTTCTTTGGTCTTGTATCCATCAGAAATATAAGAAGGCGAAGATCAAGTCATGCTCAAGGTTCCGCTAAAAAACAATTTGGGCATGATTTTTATTTGCCCACGGTTGCAGGAAATAGATTTAAAGTCTGCTTGAAAATGTTCGTCAGCACCCTTGCAGTAAGTCAGAGTTTGCTAATGAGGTGGTGCACAAGTCAAAAGGCAGAGGCAAGTTTGATTCCTGTCGACAACGTTCTCCCTCGTCCTGTCACACTGAAAAAAAAGGTGAGTATGGACAAAAGGGAGAATATAAAGAAGTGGCTGGAGCTGATTCCTAAAGTGCCCAGCCATTACTGTCGACAGAACACTAAAAGACAGTATGTTGATTCATCGTTCTTGTCGATGAATCACATGCTGTCTATCTTCCATTCCTGGTGTGAGGAATCAAATTTGCCGAAGGTGAATAGAAATATTTTCAACGAAGTTTTAAAAAATGAAAAAATTTCTATTCACCTTCCTAGAAAGGACCAATGTGACTTGTGCACTTCCTACAAGCTCAAAAACATTGAGCAGGGGGTGTTTGACGAACACATCAAGAGAAAGGAGCAGGCGAAGAAGGCGAAGAGTGATGCAAAGGACTCGGCCAGTGACACCACCTTAGTCCTCACCATGGACTTACAAAGTGTCCTCACTTGCCCAAAGTTGTTGGCATCCGCGGTGTACTACAAACAAAAGCTTCAAGTACATAACTTTACCATTTATGAGTTGAACAACGCGGATGTCACACTTTATACGTGGCATGAGGCTGATGGTGGTGTCACGGCTAACGAATTTACGTCCTGCATCATTCACTTCCTTAAAAACATTTCCTGCAACTTTAAAAAAGTAATATTAATTTCTGATGGATGCAACTACCAAAACAGGAATAAGGTTTTGGCAAGTGCTTTACTAGACCATGCCAGAATTGCAAATATTGAGTTGGAGCAAATTTTTTTGGAAAAGGGCCACACAATGATGGAGGCAGATAACGTCCATTCTGTTTTGGAGCACTATTTTAAGCCCCCAATATTTTCTCCATCTGATTATGTGGCCAGAATGAAAATGGCTCGGCCCAAACAGCCATACAAAATCATCAACATTCATCACGATTTCTTCCTCAATTATGAAATTCTACCATCAAATCTGGCATCTCTCAGACCGGGAAAAAAGGTTGGAGACCCTGTCGTAACCGACCTGAGAGCTCTGCGCTATTTGCCAACGGGGGAGATTCAATTCAAAATCGATCACAATATTGATTGGATTGATCTCCCCCAGCGCAGGCGAAATGCCAGATTTGATGTCCCTTCTAGATTATATCATTCACTTATCCCAATTTCCGATTCTAAATTCAAACATCTGCAAGATTTAAAAACAGTCATTGATCAAGACCATCATCCATTTTACAATAATTTGCCATTTTCATCCATATAATTTCATTTTATTCTTAAGCTAGGTTTTTATTTTGTTTTATCTGTATATTATTGTTTTAAAGAGCATTTTTATATAATTTTGTATCATAATTAAAATATTTTTAAACAATTTAAAACTGTTATTTTGCTTTCCTTTTTACCCACATATACCTATAACAGGATTAAGTAGAGCAATGATGTAATCTAATCAGTTGATAGAAGAAATTGAACCTGAACTATGAGATGACAATATTTAGGTAGGTATATAGAGAAGAAAACTATTAAGAAAGGTATAAACCATCTGCAGCCTATGCTAGCCAAGTCAAGTGACAAATTCTTTGCTCCAATTTATCTGGATATCTATATCAAACTGAAATAAAAATTCAAGGGAAAAATTGATTGTTAGTCAAAAGTACTGTAAATTTTTAACCTTAACCTACAAGTCTTAATAACGTGTAAAATGCTTTAAAATAAAGCTTTTAGTTGAAATTTTTCATAAATAACAACCAGGAATTGAAAACAGTCCCTTAATACGCTTAAAATCATTAATTATTTCCTTTTATATAACTCAAATAAAAGTCCGTCATTTTGACAGCTCTATATAAAACTCGACTTATGTGTCATTTTGCGTGCGCGGCTGTTTGACAATCCGATTTATGTACACATATTTCACAAAATAATATAGCAATTTGAGAGTTATTTAATAGAAAATCATGTTAAACTGTGTGAAAAATATTATTGCATAATATTTCATTTAAAGATTTGATGAATAATGTCTTGATTTAATAAAAAACAGTTTTTTGTAGTTTTCTCAAAACATGGTACGTCGTACATAAACCTACTTTGATGTGCAGCGACGATTAGCTGTCTAGTTCCTGTCTTGTATTTTTTAACGGACTATCGACCACAAAATGACACATTTTGCATTGTTTGCCTTAGATTGTCGTCCGGAGTGGTTGTGTTACCGACATTTTGTTTGAAGACGGTTTTCATTTGGCATTTTGTTGTAAGTATTTTTAAATTTATTATTATTATAGTGTCATTTTTTGTTTAGTGTCACTACGATCATTACTAGTTTATACAAATACGAATTTTGATAAAATCTTTAATGACATTTTTTGTTTAGTGTCACTACGATCATTACTAGTTTATACAAATACGAATTTTGATAAAATCTTTAATGACATTTGTCGTAATGATACGATTATTATTTATTTATTTGGTTATTTATTTTATTAATTAAAAAATACCTTTACAAATAACAAACACAAAACAATCAGTATGTTACCATCACCAACCGGAAACCGGAAGTGTGTTGCCAAACCAAAACGGTTGGCAAGTCACGGGCAGTGTTACCACACTCTTCCCTTCACAAAAAAAAAATTAAACATAATAAAAAAAAAGTACAAAATATTTAAAACCTAGTTCTTAACTTGATAATCTGGTTAGCATGCTTCTTCACATACTGCCCATTTACATGAATCAAAAATGTTACAGGTGAGAGGTGTTTTTTTACTACACCCATCACCCACTTTTTTTAAGCCTACCATATTGCCTCACTAACACTTTCTCCCCTGCCATGAGATTAAGTTTTCTTTTTCGGCCTTTTTTTAAGTGTTTAATTGCTAAATGTTCTGGTCTTAATAGACAGAACCT
This sequence comes from Mystacides longicornis, assembly GCA_963576905.1. Classification (NCBI taxonomy): domain Eukaryota; kingdom Metazoa; phylum Arthropoda; class Insecta; order Trichoptera; family Leptoceridae; genus Mystacides; species Mystacides longicornis. The sequence goes on along the minus strand of OY756426.1, from coordinate 33,055,568 downwards.
GTTTCGGAGCTCTCTTCCTAACATCAACTTTGCAGGACTCACTCCAGTGATTCTATTTACACTGGATCGGTAATCGAATAAAAATAAGTCCACTGCAAGATCAATTGTCTGACCATTTTCCATAATTTTTTTTACATGTTGTTTAAAAGTCTGAACAAAACGTTCTGCAGCTCCATTTGTGGCCGGGTGATAAGGGGGTGTGTAAGTTAGTCTAATACCATTTTCCTCACAAAATTTTTTAAAATCAATGCTGGTCCATGTAGGACCATTATCTGTTACCACGTGTAGTGGCAGTCCAAATTTACTAAATAATGTTCTAAATATTCCAATAGTTTTTGATGAGGTAATGTTTGACATATGAAAAACCTCTGGCCACTTTGTAAAACTATCCACTATTACAAGATACATCCTATTGTGAAATGGACCCAGAAAATCTGCATGGATTCTTTCCCATGCCCCCTGGGCAGATGGCCAAGGTGTCAGGGGGACCTTCTCTGGGTCATTTCTGTTTTGTAAACATATCATACACCCAGTAGTAATACATGTAATATCTGCGTCGATGCCTGGCCACCAAAAATATGAACGTGCCATCTGTTTCATTCTATTCGTACCAAAATGACTGAAATGTAAATCATTCAATACTAAATTGCGTAGTGTATCTGGAACTACAACCCGGAGGCCCCATAATAAACAACCCCGATCAACTGACAACTCATCCCTACGGTTGAAGTATGGAACAAATTTATCGCTCAATTTTTCTCCTTTCGGCCAACCATCGACACAATATTTAATTACAGTACACAATATTACATCCTTACAAGTTTCGTCTCTGATATTTTTCCAATTAACCTTTTCAAAATTTGACAGTGATACAAAATTCAAAATACAATCATCTGTGCTCTCAATTAATGGGTGTTCAAATATCTTATTATTTATGTCATTTGCTGGATACCGTGAACAATAATCTGCTGGATTTTTATTACTTTTTATATGTCTAATAGTATAATTAAATGCTGAGAGAAAAATTGCCCAATGTTGCAATCTTCTGCAAGCCATCTTTGGTATACCTTTCTTTGGGCCAAAAATTCTTACCAGAGCAGCATTATCTGTCTCCAGCTCAAATTTTTTTCCAAATAAGTAATCATAAAATTTTGTTACCCCAAAAATAATGGCAAACCCTTCCTTTTCAATGATTGGATATCTAACTTGGACATCAGTCAGCTTCTTACTTGCGTAAGCAACTGGCGTTATAACACCATTATTTTGTTTAACCGAAAGTATAGCGGCCACTCCACAATCTGAAGCATCACAACTTAATACTACAGGTAAATTTTCATCGTAATGCGCGAGTGCTGCTGCATTCGACAAAGACAATTTCACTTTCTCGAATGCACCATCACACTCACTTGTCCAAGAAAACTTATCTTTTTTCAAACAGTCATATAATGGTTTCAGTGTTATAGCCATGTTTTTTAAAAATCTGTTGTAATAATTTATTTTTCCCAGAAAAGAACGCAAAGCTTTTACATTATCCGGCTTAGGCAATCCCATTAAAACATCAATATTTTCTTTTTTTACACTAATGCCATTTTTAGAAATCTTATAACCAAAAACTGTCAATTCTTCTTTGAAAAAACTACATTTGTTCAATTTTAATTTTAACTGACACGCTGACAAACGCTTCAATACTTTTACTAATCTTATGTAAGTTTCTTGTAACGAGTTACCAACAATAAAAACATTATCAATGTATACAACAACGCCATCTATACCACACAGTTTTTGCATTATTAATCTTTGGAACGAACCTGGTCCGGTGCTAACTCCGTAAGGCAAAAATAAATATTTAAAAATCCCCTTTTCCGTCACGATAGTGGTGAGCATCTGCGACTCCTTGTCCAGAGGTGCTTGAAGGTATGCTTCTCGCAAGTCTAGTTCGCAGAAAAACGAATTTCCCTTAAATGTCGCTAAAATGTTATTAATGGTAGGTAACGGAAAATGATCTATTTCCAAATAAGGGTTCAACGTGGTCTTATAGTCGCCACATAGTCTAACAGTGCCATCTCGCTTTAGCACCGGAACCACAGGCGTTCCCCATTCGCTGTATTCAATGGGCTCAATACGCCCATTCTCCAGTAATCGGGCAATCTCATCATTGACTTTAGATTTTAAAGCGAAAGGTACATTTCGCACGGGAAGAAATTTCGCCTTAAAACCCTCTTTCAATTTCAATGTAATAGCACTGCCAGTGAAACTGCCCCACCCTGGAGAAAACAAATTAGAAAAGTCATCCTTAATTTTTTTCAAGTAATCATCTATACTACAGTCTGTCATGCACATCGATATATTTTTTTCAAAATTAATTGGCCAGAGCTTTAGGTGATATAACCAATCTTTACCCAAAACTCTAGGCAACCCATCAGATACAACAACCAATGTTAAATCTTTTTGAATAACACTGTCATATGAAACCGATAACCCATTCAGTAACCCAATTGGTTCCGAGGTAGTTTGATTAAAACTAATTAGTTTCATCCGAGATGGAAGTACTGATAGATGAGGAAAGTATTTTTCCTTGTCACTCATACATATGGTTGTTATATCAGATCCTGTATCAATTTCAAAATTTATAAAGACATCATTCACATTTAAATTCAAATACATTGGAGGAATCTTATTCAAATTTGATACTTTGTGTATCACACTATAAAAATTTTCACCTTCATGATTTTCAACCTTTAATTCATCACTTTCTTGATAATTTTCATTATTATCACTAATTTCACAATTTTTCACATTTGCACGTTTTTTACACATTTTAAATATGTGCCCTTTTTGGCCACACTCGCTGCAGAATTTCATTCTTAATGAACACTCCTTCCTTTGATGCCCCTGCTTCCCACAGCAATAGCACGTCCCTGTCATCGGTGTCTTTTGGTTTCTTCCACGCCAAGATGATTTACTCTTCAAAGCAAATATATTCGATTCATCTGTAGGTTTTTTATATGATATATTGTATGCCGTTTCTACAGTTTCAGCGAACTTAATTAAATCTTCTAATTTCTTCTCGCCTGCTTTTAATAGTTCAAAACGAATTGTTTCATTCATTACTCCATTCAATAATCTTTCTTTTATTTCTTCGTCTGTTTTATCGAAACTACAATTTTTAGATAATTTTTTTAGAGACATAGTATAATCCGCAATACTCTCGTTTGGTTGTTGCTTACGGCTCCTGAATTGAGCTCTGCTTATATGTAAATTATGAGTTGGATGATAATGGTTCTTAAGTGTACTGCATATTTCTTCGTAGGTTATTTCCTTGGGTTTCTTTGGTGAAATTAAATCACTTAAGATACCGTATACTCTACTTGATATTTTTGTAAGAAGTAAGGGTACTTTCTTGGTGGCAGATATGTCATTCAGCAAGAAATAACACTCCAATCTCCCTATATAATTCTCCCAACTACCCCCGTCGAAAGTATCCAGATCAAATGCCATAACCTTACTTTTATTTTTACTTACTTCTTTTTTTACAATGTTTCGCAGCTCTTCTAGTGTACAGTCCTTGTCAAAGCTTATCCCCAACTTAACCGCAACTGCTTGTAAATCTGCTTTAGTTAACAAGTATATCCACGTTGTTTTACCTCCTTCGATGGCTTCTTTTATCTCACTAAATTCCATTAAACTCTTAATTATTTATAACTGGTTCGGTAATCCTCGTCGCCACTTGTCGTAATGATACGATTATTATTTATTTATTTGGTTATTTATTTTATTAATTAAAAAATACCTTTACAAATAACAAACACAAAACAATCAGTATGTTACCATCACCAACCGGAAACCGGAAGTGTGTTGCCAAACCAAAACGGTTGGCAAGTCACGGGCAGTGTTACCACAACATTTTTTGTTTAGTGTCACTCTGTTCATTACTGGGGCCTTATTCACGAAGCGGTCTTATTGCTATCGTGTCTTATATCTTGTCCTAAATTGGCGGATTGGCATTCATGAAAACAATATCTAGCAGATATCTAGTTTGATGTCTTATCATCCGTTTTACAGTATGGAAATCGGTATTCACGTAAAAGGTCAGTATCTTACAACTGTCAAATTTTATGTCAATTAAAATGGTACATTTTACAGCTCTTAAACGCCTTTTACTCTGTTTAAACGTCATGAAAACGTAAATTTGTTCATATACTTACAAAAAAAAATTTTAGTGTATTCTAAAAATTATAATTTTCTGTGTAATTTTTGGCATTGGCAGCAGAGACATGTATTTTTGACATAATATCACTGATTGGCAGCATTACTTTTTTTAAATTGACATCTCCGTGTATGTTGTGTTCGCAGTTCTGTTATTTGTTTCAATAATTATTTATTTCATTTATTACCTACAGACTTTTGACCCCCGCTTGAATATTGGATATATAGATTTTGGAAAACCGTGTTTGGAACCTATCGCATTGATATTTTTGACTTCGACTTTGATATTTCTTTTCTTTTGACTATTGGCTTTTGAACATTTGACTGGATTGTCTTACGTAGGTACATGTTTTTTTGCTAAATAAATAGGTACTATTTGTAAGTATACAATGTTTTTATTATTGTTCTTTAAATCTTATTGAGATATTTTCATTTATGTAGATATATTTTTGGCAAATATACCCCAGATGAATGCGTATTTTATAGGTTATGGAACGACTTGCAGCATACTTCAATGTTCTAGAGGGAGCTCGTCGAGTAGATATGAGAGAGCAGCGCATGAGGCAGCGGGAACTTCGGTATGTAAGAGCAGCTATGGATGTCGATGAGGATCAATTTATTACACTACCGTCTTTCAAAAGAAATGTTCAATGAATTGGTTGTTGAATTGACACCGTTGCTGAAGACTGCATACCGAAGAGGTGAAGTCTCCAACAAATGCAAGGTATAAATATTAAAAACTTAGAAATTTCATAGTACCTATATTTACTTCGCCAATCTGAAACAATATGATCATGCTCATAATGTTTTTTGACACTTTATATTATAAATATCCAATTATTCATCATCTCTGGTAGAGCACAAATCATTATTGAACAGTAAGTATATTTATACAGGGTGACTGGTAATTCAATATATTCCTTGTAAGGGGTTATACTAGAGAAATATGCAACAATTTTGTTTCCATTAACCAGGGGTAAAATACCATTGGTTTTCGAGTTATTTAACTTTTTAGAGTTTTTTTTCAATTTTCCACCTTTTAACCTAAAATTTAAAATTGTGAACAAAGAACTCCAATTGGGAAAGTTAAATATGCTTTTCCAATAGCTGAAGAATAAAGGAAAGGCTGATGTAAAAAATCAAGAAGAAAATCTTAAAAACCTCAGAAATAAAACGTTTTAAAATCACAATTCGGTGTTTTTTATTTTTTATTTCGATTTGTCTAACGGACTTACTCCAAAAAAGTATAATACACTTGACGTACAAAACACAAAAAAAACTTCCCCAATTAATAAGCTTTCACAAAGCGTATGAATGTTTTCTATTTTACCACAGTTTCGGAAAATAAATCTTATTAAACGATTAGAAGGCGCAGAATCAGTTCAACTTCGCCATACTAATGTTGGACTTCCTAGTGTAGATAATCATAACGAAGCGCAGCTTTGAATTTTATTCATGTTGAAGTAAAGTCGTTTGTATGAAAACGCCTGCGGCTTTATAGCACCATCTGATCGTATAATATCGATTATTTTCCAAAACTGTAGTAAATTGGTAAACATTTTTACCTTTTCGCAAAGCTTATTAATTGGGGAAGTTTTTCCTGTGGTTTTTACGCCAAGAATAAAAAAAATAAAAAATATATTATACTTTTTTGGAGTAACTAGCTTAGAAAAATCGAAATTAAAACTGAAAAAAAAAACTGTCTTGTGATTTAAAAACGTCATATTTATGAAGATTTTGAAATTTTCTTCTTGATTTTTTACTTCGACCATTCTTTTATTCTTTAACTATTAGAAAAAATTATTTTTACTTTCCTAAATGAAGTACTTTGTTCACAATTTTGATTTTTATATCAAAAGGTAAAAATTGAAAAAAAACTCTAAAAAGTCAAATAACTTGAAAACCACTGGTATTTTACCCCTGGAAACAAAATTGTTGCAAATTTTCTCTAGTATAACCCCTTACAAGGAATGTATTGAATTACCAGTCACCCTGTATAATAAGATACCTAAGAGATTAGTAGCATTTGAAACTTATCTTTAAGCTTTATAAAAACTCATAATTTCATACAGTCAGATAATTCAATATAATTGCCTCAAAGGTGCCATTTGGACAAAAAATCCAGAAAATTAAAGTTATAACTTGATATTATGTTGTGCATACAATGAATATTTTTCTTAGTCTAATTGGACTTTGTTTATTGTTTTTAGTTTTTTTTTTACCACGTCATCATCAGCATGTTATATAATTATTTCCGCTTTCTTATATTTCTTGTAATATATTTTATGTTGTTGTTAAAGGCACTTTGTGCCGTATACTTATCTAAATAAATAAATAAATAAATACTGCATAGTCAGAAATGCACTCTTATCTTCAGATAGGAATCCAAAATCCTTTTAATATCTTGTCAGGTGCTTCAATCTCTATATAAACTTACCTTCATAAGAGCATTTAGTATGATTAAACTTTTACTCAAATGCATTATTTTATGTTTATACAATGCGTAAACAATTATAATAATATATTTTCAGATATTATTGGCTCTCTCATTCTATGCGACAGGGAGTTACCAACGCATCATGGGTAGGACCCAGAACACTGTTGTTTCACAACCCAGGTCTCGAGATACATTAAGGAAGTTACTGAAGCGTTAAATCACAGTAACATTTTGAGTAAATATATTTGTTTCCCTGACACGCTGCAAAAGAGAAGTGTTATTAAAAAGAAGTAAGCTACTTTTTATGTTTACGTACCTATGTTTATTTTGCTATAAATAACATAAAGCAACATGAATAATTTTATTTGCAGGTTCTTCGAAAAATACCAGACACCCGGGGTGTTTGGGTGCATCGATGGAACGCACGTCGCGCTGGTGCGACCACGCCGGTACGAAGAACAATTTTTTAATAGAAAGCATTATCACTCCCGAAATGTGCAGATTGTATGTAGAATATTTCATTTATAAATTGTAAATATTTTTCATGAAAATTAGCAATTTATGTTATATTAATTAATGAAAGCATTTATTTCACCTTTGTGTAGGTATATATCTTTGATAATAATGAGCCCTTTGCCTGTAGATCACAATAGAGAATCATGGTGATTTCCTTTCATGCCTCACTAAGGTTTTAATCATAAACTTTTAGAAGAATCATATTATAGGAATGTATAATATGTATTCCAGATTTGCGACTTTGACATGAATATCCTAAGCGTGATGCATCTTTTGGTGGAGCAACGCATGACTCCCATATCTTCAACCAGCACCCTGTCAAGCAGCACCTTACAGACCTTGTAAGTAGAGGAGAAACGGTGCATCTCTTAGGTGATAAGGGCATATTTATTGTTAGAATTGTGCAAAGTCTATGGGGGTTAAGAAATCATTAACCTTCAAGTATGGACGTGGAGTCTCACAGGCTCCGCGATAGTTCGGGTTTCTTCTTTTCGTACACTTTTGAGGAAGAATTGACCGAGTTGCTGTTAGCTGCAGATCAATCGGACAATGAGGAAGCTATTGAGTATATGAGTTTTTTATATCAGAGTGAATTTATACAGCGTCGAAGAAGACATAGGTGATGTTCAAGATCTGCCTGCAATGTTCTCATCGGCTTTGCCGTGACTTGGCCGTGACTGCCAATAAAATTAACAAGGTGTTTGTGTTGTCAAAATTTTTTTGTTTGTTACTAGATATGACTTTTATGTGTATTTTTGTTTCTCATACATTAGAATTTAAGGTACAAATATTAATTTTTCTCTACAAGTAGTTTTAGACACATTAGATTGTTAAAAACAAATAAATAAACATGTTTTAAAATTTTCAAACCTATGACCAAATAGTCTAAAAAGTGCCTGTAAATACGAATGCTGGTTTATACAAATACGAATTTGAATAAAATCTTTAATGACACTATATTGATACATGGAATCTATTATTTTTAAACGTTAAAATGACACTTTTCTTTTAGTGGCATTTCGTTCGTTACTGGTTTATACAAAATTGCATTTAATGGGTTCAGAAAGAACAAAAGGACAAAGTACGTTCTATATTTTTATTGCAAATTGTAACGTGTCAAAATTTGGATAGTTCATTAAAAATAAAAAATAAGAGGAATGGCCTCAACAATAGACCAGATTAGCCTTAAAAGTTTTAAAAATTCAGCCAATCGGGTGGCGACACGCGATATTCATAGATTTGACAGTTGTTCTATGCACCGTCTCTCGTCTACGCGGGAACTGAGCGCGTCACTTCTTAAATCTCCGCTCCGCGGCGAGCAGCGGGCCTTTTGGGCTCACGCGATACGCGGCCGTCCGCCATTACTGAATAAAGTAAATAAAAAGCCAGTGTATAGAATTATAAGTTGACGGTGTTAATCCGATTAAAAATAGACTACTTATTGGTGATATATAGATATTATATTACAATCTGTTGTATTGATTTGGTAAAATTATCAAAAAAGTGTAAAAACCCAGACTGTAACACGTGTAAAATTTTTTTGATTCACATTGTTTTTAAATGGTTATCTGTTCAATAAACTCTGTTAAAGTTAAACGGGTTTTCCTAAATAGACTTATATACCTGTGTATTGAGAATCATAGTGGAACTGAGTCAGTCCAGCAATTTCTCAAAGTCCCATCTGGCCCTGAGATATTATTGAGTGGTGTTCTATACCTGAGTTGCTCGGCAAAGGAATTCTTTCAAGAAGACCGGTCTCTTTTCCAACCAGTTAATACTAGAGTACCTAGGCGCCCAAATTCCCTGAGATGTTTAAAGGAAAGAGCCCCTGGTCTAAGGGAATGTGACAAATTAAGAGGTTATCTCGGTAAGAAGATTGTTCCTGTCTTGTTCCTGAGAGGAGCCAGAGCCTTTTTCATTTCATTAAGGATACAAGATTTTAATCATTTCAAAATAAGGAAGTTTAAAGACAGTATGAAAAAGTTTGATGCAAGGGCACAAAGTGGAAGCAATAGTTGTAAAGGACAAAATTTGAAACGTTACACGATTACCCTACTGTAAGGCAGCTTTTCATTAAATGCAATACTTGATTGCCGAGTTCAGCACCAGTAGAACGCCTTTTTTCATATGGAGGAATGATCATGAGGCCTCACAGAAGGAAGATGGGGGATGATATTTTCGAGAAGCTAGTTCTCCTTAAATATTTATTTAATATTTATTTCAAAGAGATTTACTGGATCAAATGTTCCCCATTTGATATATAATATTTTTGTATTTATTTTGATACGTATTGTTCAATATTATAAGTTGGTAATATTGAATATGTCAAGGTGTCACTTTCTGTGGTTCGCATTGCCGGGACTCGATATTGTTACCGTAAAGTGGGGCGAAATTGATATCAAGGGGCGACATTGATACTTCATACATTTTTTTGTATTCGAGGCCCAATTTATAAATACATTATTTGTAATACTCAGCAATCATATCATTTTTTTCTATTTATTTATTTAAATTGAAATAAGTGTTTGGTAAAAGGTGAGAATTTTGTTTTACAAGTTCTTAGTCTATTAAAGTAATAGTTTGTGGCTACACGATTATTAATAACTAGCTTATACCCGTCATGCTTTACGTTTTTGATTCCGATTGTCAGGCTTGATCGGTAGGTAATTAAACAGGTTCTAGTCTAGCTTCCCATTGCTTAACAGACCTCTATAACTGACATAAGCACAGAAAAAGAAGTGACTTTTTTACCGACCTCATAATATTATACGAACCTACCGACATAATTTGCAAGTTTTCATAGAGAGAGCTCTATGGTTTGAATCTTAGATACATTCCGTACACCCTCTAATGTGTGATAATTAATTAGGCATTCCATCCATAGAGGGTGATTTGTACTATGTTTTTGAGAAATTTGTATGAAGATCCTAAAAAAATAGAGTTTTTTTAAATAGCTGTAAATATATTAAAGTTAATGCAGCAAATTGTATTTAAGAACCTTCTCCACCATTTTGTACGGCTCTGGGCATATTAATATCTGACCTTAACGTCTGTTTTCTACGATTGATGCGCCTTCAAAAATATAAACGGACTAAAATATTATGTAGATAAATACATTTTCAGACGAATAAAAAAATAATGACACCACGACCTACTTTTCTGCAATTAGAGGTACTGGTTCAATGCCTCAATGAGGCATTGTTGGAAACTAATCCAGGGATTGCAAAAGGGCATGTCCAAAGTGCCCAATGGAAGTGGGCAGTGAAAAATAAATGGGAAGAAATAGCCACTTCCCTCAATTCCATGGACGATGCCTCTAAAGATGCCAAGGGTTAGATCACGGTGAATATTTTCAATAAAAATAATTTTACAATAAAAAAAGGGTTTATTTCTACTATTAAAATGCTTTTAAATAATGTTGCATTTCCAGTTGAATCACAATAATTAGATACATAAATGTAATTTAATTCCATATATTCCACGTGCCATATATTCCACATCAATTCTCTGACCGAAGCGGTCAGATAATTAATTGAAGACGACACTCAGAAGTCCTCGAGTGACGACACCTATAGGAGAAGTCCTCGAGTGACATATCATGCCATCTCAAGAGTAAGCCAATTGTCGATAGAAAGAAATCTAATGATTGCGATTGAGGAAAGAAGTGTGGAGGCTGAGAATAAACAATCTACAGGAATGGGGAAGATTGCTTCGTCCATCAATTCTCTGACAGAAGCGGTCGGAGAATTAATTGAAGACGACACTCAGAAGTCCTCGAGTGACATCTCGTGCCATCTCAAGAGTAAGCCAATTATCGTTAGAAAGAAATCTAATGATCGCGATTGAGGAAAGAAGGGTGGAGGGTGATTGCTTCGTCCATTAATTCTCAATCTATAGAAATGGGGAAGATTGCTTCGTCCATCCGAAGCCAAAGACCGAAGCGGTCAGAGAAGAATGGCGCCGTTCTACTGCCCCACCTGCCAACTCTGCAGTATTATGGTATGTGTGTCATATAAACTAAAAAAATATACTTTGAATTTAATCATGTTACATCTGTTGGGAATTGGTGAGAACATTTAACTACCAAATTTTATTAGCAACTGCTAACGGTAAATGGCGCCAGGATATTACTATATCCATTTTTAGTTGTCTCTATTATTTTATTGTATATGAACACAATGTTCCAAATTATCATTATATTAATATATGAAGCAAAAACGTTTTAAGCTTGTTTTTACTATGAAGCAAGAGGCAGAGATACGCGACAATTTATTAAAATTGGCCATTATTGAATTAAAATTGGCAAAAGGCTGTGTTTGAATATGCTGAAAAAAAAAAACAAAATTAAACAGCCTTTCAATAGAAGCCGGAAATACTGGTTATACGGATTTCTGAAACGCAATCCTGAAATCAGGGTTCGCATCACAGCCTTAAATGATTATTATAATATCTCACTATGAATACTTGCCCAGGAGAGGTATTTTGTCATTGGGTACAATTAGACGTAACAGGATCACAGACTCTAAGCTCAGTAGTGAGAAAGACATGAAGAAGAAACCAAGAGGATATTCTGAAGAGTTTTTGGGGGTGTAAGTGGAATTGACGTTTCGTTGGTTGCTCGGAAAAACAATAAAGTCGTTACTTTGGCATCAAACTTTGCAGGAAAACTGCCTGTGTCATCTGTGAAGAGTTATTATCGAAAGGCCCTATGTTGACAAATATATATTTGGGGGAGTGGACCTGTTGGATTGTTTGATGGGTCATTACAAAATAAAATTGAGGAGTAAAAGGTGGAATATGCGCATATTTTATTATTTCTTGGACATAATAATGTGCAATTCTTGGTTTCTGTACAGAAGAATCCACTAGCAGTCTGAAAAAAGCGAATAAATATTGGATAAGGCCGATTTTCGAATCGAAATGGCCGAAGTGAGTTGCTTACAAAACAGAGGCCGTCTAAACGTAAGTCGGAGTTGGAAAATGAACTTCTAACAAAAAAGAAAAAGGAAAATATGAAGCATGTTCCAGCGAAGGATCTCCGGAAGGACCAATGTGGACATTGGCATACACCAGACAACTCATCCGCCACCGGCATGAAATAGCCGGACACGTAAGTGCCGAGAAAACGGTGGCAGAACTACGAAGAGACCAGTAGCCTAAGTATGTAACTCGCATAGATAACTTGGCATTGCGTCATGTTAAGGCAAACACGTTACGTTCGTTTACAAATCTGTTCAAAATCGGTACTGTGTAAGCACATGCCAGGAGTTTTATTCACGTTTTGGCGAAGACCATAAAAAATATTCAAGGTTGTGTTACAAAAAATATCGCCAAATATTGGGATTTAAAATTATTTAGAAAATAAAAATATCACTAAAACTGTGAATTGTCACAAAACTTTAATATAAAAACCGATACTATTTTCACAGCCGTTTTTCTTTTTATTCTTTTTCACAATAAAACTCCTTTATAGTAATTGTCTTTTCTTCAATTTATCAAATATTGAGATAAATGAATTTGAAAAGTGGCAATATTCGTCTTATGTTTGTCAACAAGTGTTTGGCGTTATTTGTGTTGTCAAATGTCATATTGTTTCTTCGGCGGTTTTGTGAAGTAAAAGAAATGGGTAAGTTAAAAGCATTTAATTTTTGTAGAAATACTAACAAATTTATAATTTAAATCATTATTTTCTTATAGTAATTATTCCATTTATTAAATACTAGCTGATACTGTCGTGTCTCTTAAATGACCCGACGATGTTTAGAATCGAATACGTACCTATATTCAGCATGGTCTCTTCATATTTCTGCGCCTATTTGAACAATAACGCCTCCCTTATGTTCTGTCTACTCCTGCGCCTGTTTTTGTTTCATTTTCAGTGTATACCTATAAGCCATTCTCCACTGTTGTCCTCGATTTCTCGGCAACATGTCAGTAAACGAACCCGCTACTCGAAAGAAAGCCCCCTGGTGTTATCATGTCCAATCGCCGGTCATTTTAATACTCGGTCCCTTTTGACGAATATGCCTATTTCCCACTACTCTCGCGTGTAGTTGTCCCCGCCCATAGACTTCAAGTCTATTCCGTTCATTCTATAAAATCACTTCTCGGACACGATTGATACTAGCAAGGCGCGCTATGCGTCGCGGCTATATTATTCTTAACTGTTATATTCGAAGTTTATAATTAAATCATTGTTTGAAATAATCAAAAAGAACGGTGAAAGGACTAAATAGTGAACTGTGAAATGGTGTTTTATAATTAAAAAACAATCTTTTGTTCTCACATTTAAGTGGTGGCGTGATAACATGGATTCCGCCATGACGCGCTGGTTCCAGCCATTTCGAGTCGGACCGTTAATTTCCAATTTAAATTTCAAGTCTTCAAACGAACTTAAACCATTTTTTTTCCGCGCTTGTGAAGTTCCGTAAACATCGTTCAGACGATTCTAAAGATAATATCTAAAAATATGCTTAGACTATCTTGTGTGCCTGTGACCCGTTTTCATCTCGAATCCAGCTAAATATCTTCAATACTGATACAAACTGGCTTCAACGCCCGTTGCTTCCTTGGACAGCGAAGTAGCAGTTTTCCTATTCCACCTACCGTGATACCAACCCTGTTTGAACCATGAGACCGTCTCCTCTTCGTTCGTACCTGGTGCCCCGAGCACCCGAAACCATCCAGCTCCACCTCACGACGACCATGTGTAGGACTTTCATCTACCTAGAGGAACCCCTTTCGTCAGGATCCAATCATGACGTACATACATATTATCGTCTGTTAAGAGGCTGACACATCACCTGAAATCTTCCCATCGGATCGACCAATTCATGTCATGTAAGCAATTATTTTCGTATCAATTTAAATGTCTTTTCCATACTGTTGCACTAAAAATGTTCCACTGAATGTAATTCCTGTCTATTAAAATCCAGAATAATATATTGATTGTAGGTAATATAATATTAGTCTTTGATTGGATATCACCTATATTTTTCCATTCTACCTTTTAAGTACCTACTGAATGCCTAAATAAGCAAAGATTGCATCATATTAACCACTACACCGAGCACCCATTTGACTACCCATAGAAAGGAGCGATCCGACCCAGGATCCGCAAATCTATATATATAAAACTTAGAAGAGTCTTGGTGACTGTACATACCTTACTATCTATTGCAATATTCTATATCTATTGGACATAAGGGTATATCACAACAACCATTCACGGTTGTCTAGTACTTCTTCCTCCCTTCTGGACACCCTGAAGATCCAAAGGAAGGAGCAAATCTCTCCTTTAGTAAGAAGTCTCTGCTCATAAGAATTCTATTCTTTCACATGGAATTAAGCTAGCCTGGCAGATGTAGAACCACGACAGAGATAAGTATATTTGTATAATTTTTCCTTCCTAGGACTATTCTTATTCTTCCCCACTTTTCTTATCATAACCAAATGTTGTTGTCCCCAAAAAGGACGCGGCAATACCCGTCTTGCTTTACGTTGTTGATTTGGCTAGTCAGACTTGAGCCGTAGGTTATTGAACAGGTTTTGTATGCAGCTTTCCCCTTCTCAGGACCAGTAGGCCTAGACAAAATGCATTTGGCAATCGACTACAAACGACTTCGACAATGTAGAGTAGGAAGAAAATTAACTGTCCACTTTTTATATTTTATATTATAAGGATCATTGTTTGGTTTGAATAAAAATTTATATGTTCCAGTGGACAGTTAATTTTTTTAGTAAAACAAAAAATTAAGGCAAGCCCCGAGCAGTTAGATGTTCTGCTCGAATGGGCCTTAGAAAATGTGAATATTGCCCAAGGCAGGTTCGTCGGGCAGCAAGGACGACTAAAAAGCATTGAGGAGTGGAAAAAAATAGGTGAAAAATTAAATTCAATTGGCTCTGGAGCTACTAAGCCTCCAGAAAAGTGGCAACAAGTGAGTACCTATTATATGGAATTCTTACTATTATTAATGAGTTTGTAATATGATTTGATTATGTTAAAAATTAAAATTAAAGATAAATAATCATATTCAAATCTACCTAACTGTGTATTCAATTTTGACAGGTTTGGAGGGACTGGAAAAGTAATGTTAAGAGAAAAGCTGCCAAACTGAGTTTGGAGCGGAATAAGACTGGCGGAGGGAAGAGCAAGGTTGTGTCTCTAACTGAAGCGGAGGAGAAAATAGTTGCGCTACTCTCAGTTATACAAAGAAGAGCTGAGTATTAGCAAGGAAAAAAGAACGACTTGATGAAGATGTCCGATAGTGGAGCTCCTCGTGAGTTTCGTGGCACGAATGTGAATATGTTACAGTGGAACGCGATGCAAAAAAATGGCTTAAAATTTGTTACTGCATACCCACGCGGGCAATGATGGGCAGGCAGTGGCTGCACTACTACATGATATTGTCATTGTTTAGGTCGATGTACCTCCCAATACCTTATTGAGGAGTGTCTCGATATGTGTATGACGCGCGGCTCGAGCAGTGCGGCCGAAGTCGCTACAGTTGTCGCTTAGAAATCCCACCTTTAGAGAAGTTATTGACGCCATTATAAAATGTGCTGATGGATGAAATTATTGTACTCCCTAGTACATCTGAAGAAATAGAGAAAACACAACTGACTGGTGGGTAAAAAGACTTGTACCAGAAATATTTAACAAACTTTGCATTCGAACAGGTCAAGCAACAATTAACTTTGATGTGTTTAGTAAAAATAATACATCAAATAGATTCTGGTTCTTGTTTAGTACAATCGTCGGAAGGATTACTGAATGTGACTACTACCAGTTGCGAGTGTCGTTTTCGATCTTCCATGTTACTACCATGCCGGCATATTTTTAAATGTCGAGAACTTTGTGACCTATCTCTTTTTGAAAAGGAACTAGGTATGTCTAGAACGTTGCTCACGCTCCTACTTTCTTTCATGTAATAAACCTGGGGAACATTCACATAGTGAGACCATTGCACAAGACCTAGTCCAACATATTATCACTCCAAATAAATCTGAAACCATATTAAATATCTAACCACGAAAATTTTTAATTGATGATGTTAATAATGTGAAAATTTCATGTGTTAAAATTCGAGGCAAGCCCAAACGTTTAAGGAAATACTGTTGTTGGTTTGAAACGAAAATGAAAATAAAATATTCATCGTCTCAATGGGACAATATGTGGCATAATAAACCACGTCTCACTCTCATAATTTGAATATTAAATGTTGTACACACACCTATTTTTTTTTTTGTAACAGATTTAATTGACTTAAATATTACTTATTCCATAGCCATAGAGGAACACGAGTGCTTCCTTTGAACAATAATTCAGGTATAGATATTGCTGTAATGAACTATTATTAAATATTAACATTTTTGTGTTTTTCTTGTTGTGAAAATACATAATTTGAATAAAATTTTGAATATGATAACTAACATACCTGTAGTATTAGATATCTCAGCGACTGGCATATCCACTTCCTATTGTTTTTATTGAAGCGATTGAAGTGTATATGCCAGTCGCTGAGATATCTAATACTACAGGTACCTATGTTAATTATCATATTCAAAATTTTAAAATAATATATTTTCACTTTAATAAACGATAACAGATTACCTTCTATGTTCGTAATTTGTTCCAGAAAAACAATCTAAAATAAAAATGATTCACATGATTGAAGAGGCAAAAAAGAGCAGAAGCTAGTAGTTATATCGGATTCAAGAAGGAAGGCACCAAAATGGTTGGACAGGTAGCAAAAGATGATCGCCACATTAAAGAAAGATGTGCACATGTGGAATTAACATCAAAATCTGTGCGATCTTTCATGTGTGCAACTATTTCGGAGAAGAAGAGGGAATCCTTGTTCAAAAAGTTTTGGGCACTGAGGGAATGGAGTGAGAAGCAAGCCCATCTATCTCAAGGCATTAGTTACATCCAGAGTGGCGATCAGGAGAAGAAAGGAAAACTGCACAAAGAAAGCCAAACTGAAAGCTCATGATGTAACTATGAAGAATGATTTTGGTAATAACGTTCTTGTTTGCAGAAAGTTTTAACTGCAAACACTAGACATAGGGGAAGATAGTTTTCGACGGTGGACTTCAAAAATTGAATAGGCGGTAGAACATCATGATGATAACAAAAATTCAGATTTACATAACATTAAAATTAGGGGTAAAAAGGAAGCTTTAAGCGATAAAAACTTACAGCTCCCTTCTTCAAAGGGTACAAAGTTGGTTGCAAAATCACAGGCTTTAGACGATTGGCTGGCTTTGATTTTTTTTTATTTACGGCAGAATGCCTTGAACAGTAAATTATACATAATAATAAACTGTAATAAAACTTTGAAAGTTCCCAGTCATTATTGCAGATCAACATCAAAGAAGGTGTATGTAGAAGCGATTATGAAGTCGTGGTGCCACATGCACAAAGTTTACACAAATTGGTGTACAGCTGAAAAAAAAAACCTTATTTATTTCGGAAGGAAACATTTTACCGATGTTTTGAAAAACGAAAAAACATCGGTATACACCACCCTCGAAAGGACATGTGCGATACTCGCTGCCAACATAAGGAAGGCAATTTGTCAGATGACAAATATGCCGCACATGTCCAGAGGAAACAGCAAAGCCGGGAAGCCTAACGACTTCTTTAATATCTCGGAGGCTAGTGACAAAATTTAATTATCACGATGGACTTTCAAAGTGTTTTGCTTGCACCCAAAACCAATGCCTCGTCCATGTATTATAAAAATAAAAGCTATAGGTACATGACTTTACCATTTATGAAATAAATAGTAAAGATGTGTACCTGTATGTTTAGAATGAGGTAGATGGGCGTGTAACCAGCAATGAGTTTACATCGTGCAAAATTGACTTTTTGTCATCCAAGCTGCATATGGGGTATGAAGAGTTTGTGCTCATCTCGGACGGGTGTGTGTACCAAAACCGAAATAAGGTTTTAAGCAGCGCCTTGAGACATTTTATTATTATTATTATTTTAGCCGCCGATACATGCACCTTCTGATTATATCTGCCGGATGAGAATGGCAAGAGAGCGACAGCCATATAAAATTAATTATGTTTTTTTTTTAAATTAGGCTCTTATTTATACTTATTATTAACTTTTTTAGGGTGATAATGGCACTAAGTAGGACCAAAAATATAATGGAACAAAGTCAGGTGCCGAAAACAACACTATTCATGAAAGAGAAGGTATATCAAAGTCTCCACCTGGCGTGACGGTAATTATAATAATTAAGTACCTTAAAAATAACTATGTTACATTTCCTGGTTTTTATTATTTTAATACTATCTCATTGTGTTATTTTAGATGTTAGCTGATAAAACAAACAAGGTTGAAAATCAGTGTTATTCCAATCTACAAGATTATTTTGAAATATCGGAACGTGCTTCAGTCCACGCTGAAATCAATACCTTGAATATCCGCGATTGCTCTGATGAAATAAATTCAAATTCTGAAAATAGTGATATCGATTTAAGTGACCAAGATCCGACTTATCATGATGTTCCAAAAAAAAGAAAAATCCGATACCAATATACATCACGTAAGTTTAATATTATGTATTGCCTTTATTATTCTATGTATTTCCGTAACCGGCCTCTTCCGCCATTACTCCAATAAAGATAAGGCACACATTAAAACGCTCCACGAGTTTTTATTCGTTAATTAAAACCTTTTCCCCAAATTGAAGAACAAACATGGTCCTTCGAACCGGATTAATAATAAAATTTGGGAAAAGTAAAAAGTTTTGATAGTTTATACGTTTTTTGCGTTTCTTATTATCCGTACGCATTGTAACGTCTGTGTTGTCATCGGAACAAAAATTTTTGAATTTTTGCTTGGATAATGCTATTGTTGTTCTGATTTTACTTAATCTAAGTTTTATATGTTATCCTGTTCAACGTTGATAATTTTCTAAAGTGCCAATTGTCTCATTTGTCTCATCGTAACCTAAGTAAGTGTGATGTTTATGTTTCGTTCGCTTCTGTTAATTTTATTCTGCCAATATTTTTATATTTTGTATTAGGGGAGCGGAGGGTATTCCCGTACAAGAGGTAATACCGTACACGGGAGTTTGGCGAAACAAACAACACTAACAGCCAACTATCCTTGTCTAGCGGTAGCCTCGACTATTCCCAGTACCTTCGACAAAAACACGCGCCATTTGAGTGTTGACTGTTGTGTGAGGAGTACGTTAGATGTTTCGCACAACATTGATACAATAATTCTTGGTTAAATTTTAAGCTGTAAGTACATTTATTACAATTTCTTTGTCAAATAATGTTGATTTTAGCGATCTTTGATAGCATGACATTGGATCAAATGTATTTAAGCTTTCTAATTACCACCTTTTAAACATTTTTTTGTCCAAAATATTTCGGTTTCCGCATTTCGGGTAATGTCGTACATTTGTACGGTATTAGCCGCATGTTTTGGAGACTAGTGATGAAAGGTTTTTTATAAATTTTATTTCCTGATTGCAGATGCCACCACCAAAAAAATGTACGTGGTCACCACGTAAAATGAGACTGGCTGTGCAAGCAGTAAAAAATGGTGCTGTTTTACGAAAAACTGCGTTGCAGTATGGAGTTCCGGTCATGTCACTACATGACCATGTAAAAAAGGGACCAGAGTATATTCCCAGACTTGGTACTAAGCCTGTTTTTACTATGGAGCAAGAGGCGGAGATACGGGACAATATATTAAAATTGTCCAAAGAGTTTTATGGGTTGACTCCAGGAGGTCTTCGAAAGGCTGTGTTTGAATATGCCGAAAAAAACAAAATCAAACATCCTTTCAACAAAGAAAAGAGAGAAGCTGGGAAAGATTGGTTATACGGATTTCTAAAACGCAATCCTGAAATCAGCGTTCGATCTCCAGAAGCCACCAGCATTAGCCGCATCACAGCGTTCAATGCTGCTGAAATGAACTTATTTTTTTTAAATCTATCTAATATTATGGAGAGATACCATATTCCTCCTCACCGAATCTTTAATGTCGATGAAACAGGGGTGACTACTGTGCACAAACCAAGCAAGATATTGGCAAAAAAGGGACAAAAACAGGTTGGTGCCGCTACTAGTTGGGAAAGGGGCAAAAACATCACCGTTTGCTGCTGCATGAGCGCAACGGGCCAATTTATACCCCCATTATTCATTTTTCCGCGATTGAGGATGGCGCCGGCGCTGGAAAGAGGTGGTCCCAGCGGTTCGCTCTACAAATGCTCTAAATCGGGTTGGATGGTCGAGGAACTATTTTATACTTGGTTGGAGCATTTTGTAAGCTACACCAAGCCAGCTGAAAATGAGCCTGTTTTGCTTATTCTTGACAATCATTGCAGTCACATATCTCTGAAAATCTATGAATATTGTCGCCAAAACAATGTGGTGATGCTGTCAATACCACCCCACACATCACACCGCACACAGCCGCTTGATTTGACATTCTTTGGGCCCCTGAAAATAGCATATCACAAGGAATGTGACTTATTCATGAAGGCCCACCATTATGAAAAACTGACACCATACGATATCGCACCTCTTTTTACCAAAGCATATTTAAAGACGGCGGTAGCAGAGAAAGCTGTTAACGGCTTCGAGGCTGCAGGAATCTGGCCGATAAATCCGGATAAGTTCACCGATTTATGTGATTCAGCCGAAAAAATATCATGTTTGGAAACAGATGCATGTATCTCAAATATGTTGCCAAGAAGCCCATCTACCAGCTGCCCAGATGTTGTGACAATGTCCGAAACACCATCTCCACCAATAGCAATGATAGAAGAGATAAGAATTCCGGAAAATACAGAATCAAGTGCAGTAATAGGAGATAAGAGTTTGCATAAAGATCAAGAAAATCCTCACTTTTCATTTTCAGACTGTTCTCCAGCTCCAGAACCGGTATCAGAAAAAAAACCCTGGAAAGGTAAGGGAAGAGGAAAAAGATCAAAGCAACACTCAGAACTTTTGACATCTACCCCTATGAAAGATGCATTAGAGGCTGCAGCTTTGAAAAAGACACTGAAAAACATAAAACAAGAAGAAAGCAAAAAAAAGAAAGAGACAAAGAAATGTTTACTAAAAGGCAAGAAAAAATACACAAAGACAGCCGTGAATCAATCAAAAACAAGCCAAAAAGATGCCACATCTTACAAGCGTAGAATTTTTAATAAATCGTCAACAGATTCAGATAATGATCCTACAGCAGCAGTTTTTTGTGACGACGAGGATAGTGATGGAGCGTGTTATAATGAAGGAATAGTGAGTGAAGCGAATGAGATATGCCTTATTTGTGGAGAATTTGGAAAAGATAACGAGCTTTGGTATCGTTGCGTAACATGTGCTCAATGGGTACACGCACTATGTAGCGACAAAGAGGTCCCAGACGGGTACATTTGTAATTTTTGTAAACACTAAATTTTTGTACGTAATTATACTACCGTTGTACGGAATTACCCGAATGCTGCGGGTAATTCCGTACCTACCACTTTCTTGAATAATTCTAATAAAATTTGTTTCATTTACTTTATTGTTTTTTTAAAGACACCACCATAAAACCAATTAAATTGACCATGGATCTGCATCTCATTGAACTTTGGATGCTTTAAGGTTATGACATAATTTCAACTCAAAGTTATGTGTACGGGAATACCCTCCGCTCCCCTAATATGAATTATTTTTCTGTAATTTCGATTTTCTTTTGATTTTTTCATTGTGTAGACATTTATTTTAAGCGCTATATTTGTTGTAAATTATTATTATTAAAGGCAATGTGCCATATATTGTGAATAAATAAATAAAATGCTTGAAAATGTGCATCATTAAAAAAATCAAAACACGTGTTCTCATATACAATAGAAATGTCTACCAAAGAAAAGCTCAGAAGGGCTTTGTAAGGGGTAGCATAACAAAACTCAAGAACTCAATCACAGGATTTTTTGCAAAAGGCCAACCTGCAGGAGATTAATATAAGGATCGATAGAATTCAATATCTCTTCCATGTTAGTTATGGGTGACGAAGATGAAAGCAACGTCGAGGAGCTGTATTTCGAGATGATAGGAACGCTGAAAACAAAATTGGCGCAAATCGAATCTAAAGACAAGGAGGGGGCGCAGGTGCTAGAATCTTCGCAGTCAGCCGAGCCTGCATCATGTCGACTGAAGCTACCTCAGGTCAACATTCCAGTATTTTCAGGAAAGTACAGTGATTATAATACTTTTAAAGAATTCTTTATTGCAGTCATAAATAAAGAAGGTCAGAAGATATTCTGTGTAATATTTTCATCAATTCTGTTTCTCTACATCTTTTATATTCTGTATTTCAAATCAAAAATATTACGTTAAAGATCAAAGATTTCATTTAAATTTCCCATTATTGGCACAGGACTGCAGCGCCATGAAGCGATGCGATTTGTACCGCTCTGTGCCACGACGATCTACGATCTCTGGCGCCCCCCCCCCCACTTTTTTTGCAAGAACGGATATGGATTGTTGCGGGGTATCCGCCTTCCCCGTTGGTACGAGTCGTGCGATTGCCGTAACGTCATGTGCGCCATTACTTTCATTGGTGTCGTCGTGTTAACATCGTGAGAAACTAAATTGTCCTGCAACTAATAATAGCAAACATTCATGCAAGACTATTTAAGGCCAACAAAACTGCAGTAATACATAGATAATGTTGAATATCGTGTAAATATGCATCTTTATACTTGGGTAGACACAATATGTTTATTATATAGAGTATATGTTATATAGAAAAGTTTTATATACAGAAATAAAACCATAAATACAGCTAAAATGTATAGGACTACAATATGTGCAGACATACCTAGCTTATATAAATAAAATAAAAAATAATAACAACAACAATAAAGAAGTATGTAAATTTTCTTAAGTTAAATCATACCAAATCTACTTCCACAAAAAGTCATTTTACTTAACAAAGGGCTCTTTCAGAAGAAAACTCAACACCATAGTAAGATGTAAACAGTGCATAAAAATACAATGTGTGGCAGGTACATTCAATTATAAAATAAAAATATATGAGTAGAAGAAAATAAAATTAAGATGTAGCATACCACAACATTATTTAAGTGTGCATGTATAGATAGACTAAATTAAGATGTAGCATACCATAACATTATTTAAGTGTGCATGTATAGATAGACAATTAATTAGTCACAGAAACAAAGACATGAGCAATAAAAGTGCTGAGTTCAACATAATTTTATATACATGCAATTGGGTACATTATAAATGAAAAGGTTGAAACCGGGAAAGTAGAAATAAAGTAGCCCAGAAGCTGAGACAGAAATGTTTTTTAATACATATAAGAAAGAAAATGAAAGCTTAACTAAAGGCGAAAAATTAGGTTAAAAAATTAACAACATATTCAAAATGTTAGATTCGGTGCAGTTGAAGGATCTTAATGATAATACTATCGACAGTATTAACATTCATCTAGGAATCATTAGCAACTTGATAAATATGCCAAACGCAACAAAAAATGGTGATTTTGTTGGTAATGATAAAAATAAGTATATACAACCACAACAAAGGTATAGTATATACAACCACAACAAAGGTATAGTATATACAACTACAAAAAGTAAAAGGTAACGTTCGGAGAAATGTTCCAGGAATACTGTTATAAAGTCTGGTCACGGGATTTTCAAAAATATTTTATGAATACAAAAAAAAGTCGCAATGATTCAACCATCGACGTACTCCTATAGGGTGCGAGATAAAAAAAAGAGAAGATGAATGATGTGAATAACTTGCTCTCAAAACACTACGGTAAAGAATGGAAAAACATCCCTGAACTGAACTGGAGTTTTATAAAAACGCATTGGAAGAAGAAAGGTTCAATGATGACGTGACGTCTGAAATATTGTGTGGCAGTAGTGAAACAAGGACTCAAATTTTATTGATATCATAATTCTTCGTTTCAAAATAAACCAAACAAACTTAGGATTTAATTTTAAATATTTGAATTCAGGAAACCGAAGGGTTACATTAGGCTAATTAGCTTTCAAGACGACGAATTCATTTTCGGAATAATGTTATGAAAGTGAAGATGGCGACGCAGCTCCTGAGCAGAAGCGTGGCATTGGCTCTGCAATTCTGCCGGGAGGACTCGAAGCTGCCTCATTTCGAAAATAGTGTTGAAACGGACAAGTTCATAACGGTGTTCAATAGTATGTTTGATGTGTTCTACTCTGGGAACTTAAATACGCATGATTTTTCTCACCCACTTCGTCCCGAAAATAAAGGCAACATATTAAATTTCTTAAATCAGGAGATTACATCTGTAAATTAAATGTTCAAATTTCCAGAAAACGTACAATAGGTGAGCGTTGAAGCAAACCGGTCACTCTGACTATTCGAAGTTTTACGCCAGAGAGCCTCAAGTATCTCTACAGTAGCCTAATAAAAACTAAACTTTTGAGATTCATAAGCACATATAAGGTTAGCCAAGACCACATTGAACTCCTTGGTACTATAAAAGTGCACGGGGGACACAACCCGAATGCCCGTCATTTAAGGGCATTTATAGAAAACTGTGTGGGTGATTTGTGACAGCAGCACGCAAGGATTAAAATTGTTTAAACAATATAAACGTAAAATATAATAAGATGTTTAGAAGCATACTTATTGCAGCCATGATGATGACAGTGGTAGCATGCCAGAAACGGCACATAGGTGCAAATTATGGAGAAGTTAACATTAGGGGATATCAAGAGTGCAGTATCACTTATAATGGTGTTGAAGCCAAATATATCTTAAATGGCAAAGAAACATCATTGCCAGGAATGTATATTGGGCTAATAAAATACACCTGTGACAACTCAACAGATAGTTTTCTATCTATACCCCAGTGCAAAGAATGCACATTCATATGTTCTTACAACGAGCAATTTGATAACTGCAAAAACAAGACTATACCATGGGTTATAGGAATCCTTGGTTCATTCTTTGTGATATCTATTATTATATTCTTGTCATGTGGCAGAAGGTTGTTGCTCTCTATATACAGGCATATAACTTTCTGGTTAGTCACTAAAGATGATAGGAAAAGAATAAGGCTGGTA
Source organism: Mystacides longicornis (assembly GCA_963576905.1). NCBI lineage: Eukaryota > Metazoa > Arthropoda > Insecta > Trichoptera > Leptoceridae > Mystacides > Mystacides longicornis. The sequence goes on along the minus strand of OY756426.1, from coordinate 33,030,302 downwards.
AAAACATTAAATACTATTACAGGGAAAAGACATGAAATTTTATTCAAATATATGACGACACCAGATCCAATACTAAACACAATGATTATTAATTACAGAGTTAAGGTTAGGGAAGCCTTATCTGGAGATAATCCAATATATGAAGAAATAGTTAGAGATACTGAAAATAATCAACGTTTTAGTGAAGGAATTCAAAGAGAAATTAATACTATAAGTTTATCCAACCCTGAACCTGCCCCTAGAAACAATATCAACCTAAGTAACATTGTTGCTGGAACACTAGTGACTGCAGCTTCTATCAATGGGACATATGCTTGTGACAATGTTTTATATCTTAACAGCAACAACATGGTGTGTGATAATAACCAGTGCATGAACATACCAACTTATAGTTTCTCGCTTGAATACGGGTCGACTGTTTGTCTTAAGTCATTTAATGGAGAGTTAACCGAAGTCTCAATCAATAGTACGGTGTCAAGACATTTTATGGTAAAGATGTATCATGCCTGCCCTTATAAAGTAGAAGTCATGACACATAGTGTTTGTAAAGGATCTATTTATGAGCAATGTTGGGATGACAATGACTGTGAAGTTGACACGCTAAGTAATGTATTTGATAATACATTATTCTTGAATAACACCAATGGGCATGGCTGCATCATGGATGTTATGCCATGTACTGGTTGTGCATACAAAGTTGCTTGTGATTTCTATAAATGGGTTATACTAACTCCAGACATAAAGGACTGTGGTACTGTATATGAGGAGTATGAAAGTTTCTGGGAAGTAGTGTTAAGTGTCAAAAAGGGGTCTATTTTAACTACTCTAAATCTCACAGTTAAAAAGCCTAGTGCAATGCTAGATGCTAGCCTCACAAAAAATGATGCTAGAATACCAATATCCATAGACAATGTAATAATGTCTCAAAAAATATCATACAAACATCTAATAAACTACAATAATGGATGGTATGACATTATGGCCTCACCTTTAAACCATCCAGTAAAAGGGATACCAGGTGAATATCAAATATCACTTGATAAGAAGACTGAGGTATTCTACACCTCATTCCTAACATGTGCTGCATCTGTTTGCAAAGTTACATGTTCATATGATGAACCTTCTATACTAAGACTTAATAAGGATTCACTTTACTACTTAATAAACCCTGTCCTTGATATTTATGATGGAGGAGTGTCAAGAGAAATACATGCAACTGGATCTGTCACACTTAAAGTCTCAATACCAGATATTAAGACATTGTTTATAAATAAAGCAATGTGTGAGGTAGACTTGTCATACAGTTATGCTTGTACAGCTTGTTTAGATAGACCCAAGGCTTACCTTAATGCATTCAATATTAAGTCAAAAGGTTTAATGCCATTTGAATCAAATTGCACATGGGATACAAATACTTTATCATGCGGTGATCAGCCTACTGAGCTAATACTGAAAAATGAGGCTGATATATGTAGAATCACTGTTCATGACACAAATGTGTCAATACATATCTATTTTAAATATGTATTCAAGGGTGAGCTTAATTCTCTTAGGCTTTACAAATCAGAAAGTTTGGGTCAACAGTTTATAAATACTGTAAGTAGTGCTGACTTTATATATAGTTTTATAAGTACAACTACATTCATGTTGGTTGGCACAACCTTATTGACTTATAGCGCCACCTATAGAGAGCCATCCAAGATAAATGTGTGTTGTGGTTATATAGTATCGAATTTATACCACACAATTTATTTCCTATCTGATGCCACGAATGTATAGCGCCACCTATAGAGAGCCATCCAAGATAAAGAGCCATCTAGCGGAATACGCCAAATACAACTCGTACTTATCAACAACGTAGATTCACCACCGTTTTTACCAAGTTAACTAACTTAGATTATTTCGCACCAGAGGGAGAATACATCACCTTTTGGACAAATTATTTTGCGCGAATAACTTACCTATAAATACTTTTTCACTACGCAATTTTTTTCACTCTTTCCCTTCAGAACCTACAGTGCATAATATTGTAATTAGTTTTTAAGTTGAAATATATTTTTCTGTGATACTTTATTTGAATTCACTAATATAGTGCTTGTGTTTTTTATAATATAAAATTGAGTTTCATTTCGGTAGTGAGTTGAATTCCTTCTTAACTGATTCAGATTTACTCATAAAGAGAAAGTGAAAGCTGGTGAGTACTGTCATGTAGCGTAAGTACATGACATAATTAACCTCAAAAGCAGCTCCTTCATCTGTCAGTGGTTTTCTGACAGGTTTAAATCTGTGGCCTCTTTGACGTTTGTCGGGAGAAAAAGAGGTGGTTTTTGTCTTTGCAAGAGCATATCCGGGACGCGGGGTCTCTGACAAGAGAGCTTCCGGTGAACAACAAAAAAGAAAACGGTTGTGTTGTGCGCGACCGGGTTTTTGAAAAAGTAAAGTAACTCCTGTGCTAGTTCGAAAAAGCAAAAACAAACCTTTTCGCGAGTTACTCCGCGCCAACGTTCCCGAGTTGAAATTTCACCTGCCGGTGGAGATGCAATATCCCGAACACAGACACACCGTGTCGGATAAGTTTATCATAACCATCAGGTAATCTCTACCCATTTCGTTTGCCGAATCGGCTCTTTCCATATCCACTGGAAACCATACCGTCTGCTAGATTGTCCACTAGAGACCATACTGTCATCTTTCCAACCTGTTGTGTTGCTGCGCCTTGTTAAATAGCCTCACACCGAAGCCGCGGGCGTGAGGTGCGAATTGCTGTCTATACTTCAAATCCATAAAGCCGAGTCTATTGATGTCTCTCCACCTTAGCCACTGCAGATCATACGGGTGTGATCAGCCACGGAGTCGCGTCTGGAGGACCGTCTTACTAATTACTTTTCCCCGATTCTTTCCCAGCTGTTTGACATGGTTGATTTTCTAAGTATTGATATTTGTGTTTGTAAACTAAAGTGTGTGTACCTACGTATCAATATAGTTGTTATAGCATTCAATTCTATTTGTTTTACTTATCACACCACCTCACCCAGCACACTGGAGGAGGATCAACACCGAGGGAAGGACCTATGCGACGCCCTTTGAGTCTCATGATATACCATTAAAGCGAGGTTGTGTTTTATAACCTAACATTACAATTTGTATTTGACACTAGCGCTCCAACGTAGTTGTCCTTCGTCCAGTTGTGTTGTGTTTTGAGGTATACGTTTATGTTTTTTCATTGAGTTACCGAATTGGGTACACTCTGGTGGTTTTTCTTTTGTGAACTTAGTACCTGTCTACTTATACATACGCAAATTCTATAGTGGTTTTCGCCAGTGGTGTGCGTTGTCCATTGACTATTTTGTGAATTTTCCTAAATTTCCACCAGGGACGTGCTTCGTTCGTTTTCTTTCTCTATAAATAGTTTGTATTATATCTGTGAACTTGGTAAATTCCAAATTGTTGTGTGCTTGGCGGGGTGGTTCAATTTGTGGCACAAATAATCATAAAATACCTTTTCTCATTTGGTCCCAGTAAGTGAGCTTAATGTTCTACTGACAAGTACTATTTCTGTTCTTCTTTTTCTTTTAAACATATCCTTCTTGAGTTAATGCAAATAAAAAATGGAATTGACTCCACTTATAGATGGGGAAGCTAGCAACGTTGTTGTACTCTTTCTTGTCAGAGGCGATTGTAGGAAGAATTGAACAGGATGTTAAGGATGGGGTTGGTGAGCCCAGGCCACTTTGGCTGGAGCGACCCCATAGTATTAGTCCATTGTGTCTGGACTACAGAGGACTCTTTGGAGTCATAAAGCCCGATGCCTATACTTTGCCTTTTGTGTACAGGACCTAGATCGTCTGCGAAATGTAAGATTTCTCTCTTCCGTAGACCTTCCCAGAAACCCTTTGGCAAATTGTTTTGGCACCGGTATTGGTGGAATTCCTATACGGGAATTTGAGGATGGAAAGCATCCTTTGTAACTTACTCTCGCAAGCTTGAAAAGCATGAACAATTAGCGTATCCGAGCGAGAACTCTTATCTGTACTGAATACTGTTCACATTTAGGGAATATATTATATAGAATGAATTTTTCAACAAAACTGAACGGCCCATAAATTTTTGAAGTATGTTAAAGCTTTGGTAAAATCAAATAAAATTTAATAATTTTTCTTTTAATTTTAAATCAGGACCTCCATTACAGGTCTATACATTCTTTTGTTTTTAATATGATGCCTTATGCATGTTTCTCATTTTGTGTTAAATTAGTCCAGCTTATATGTAAGTACGTAACTTGTAAATTCATGAAAGATTGTCTGATTAGTAAGGTTTCTTGTTAAAGCCTGAGAAAAAACAAGTGGCGCTCTTTCCCTGTTTGAATAATGTAAAGTGTATAATTATGTGTTCACAGTATGTAAAGTAAATGTCCTTCTTTAAAGAATTGTGTACGTCAGACATTCTCTGATAAATACCTATTCATTTTGTTTTCTGGTTGACAAATGTTGTGTGCCTATCAGTATATCCTGGGTGTAGGTGTACACACGGCCACATTTTCTTCAGCTTGTTAAAACTTTGGAATTTTCCCCTGACTCGTGTTGAGCATAGCATAATTGTGTCAACACCAGTGTTTCATTATTGAAAGTATAATTGTGTGAAGTTGCCCTGCTCATTTCTATGAGGCAGGTAGTGATGACAAATTGTTGTCAAAGAGAGGTTGGACTGGAGATGTCTGACCAAAGAAGCCCTGCTCTTGTCAATAAGGCAGGTATTGATGACAAGTTCCTTGTTGTCAAGAAAATGGGGTTGGACTAGAAATGTCTGACCCAAGGAAAGGTTTATTGTCCTTTGTAATTCGGTACTGTATTGTCTAACAGTTACCACAACCCAACTGTTTATCAGGCTGAATCCTGTAGCACCAGTTGTGGGTTGCATTTTCTCCAACAAAGGGGCAGTGTGTGAATAATTTTTGTACTAAGATTAGTAATTGTGTAAGTCAGGTGGTGCCTGACAGATACCTGTTCATTTTAGTTGCAAATTTTTCAATACAAATTGTATTTATGTATTCCTTGTGTTGAGCTTAATATGATCTGTTGAATAAGCCAACACCAATACTTCTTGTTTATCCTTTTGAATTTTTCCAAAAACTTTAAATTCCAAATATGGTTTCTTGTCTTGGCCAGAGAAAGACAAGTGGCGTCGTTTCCCTGATTGAACTAGTTTGTAAATTATACAATAAAACTAAATTGTAATTTTATATAGACCTTAAATGTAAATGTGTGTTGGGCATTCCCTTAAATACATGCCAACACCAATGGTCTATTATTAGAAGAAAACTTTTTGATGTGTGTTAGGTACTTGTTTAGTAAATATACCAACACTGGATCCCTAATATTAGGGGTATAATTTCGTTGTATTAAGTGTTATATTGTGTGTCATGTTACTTCTATGTTACTGACTGACACCATAATTCTATTATTAGAATGTACTGTTTGTTTTGTCTGGCGAAGGAGGAAGGATTGTCATGTTGTAATATTGACAATAAATAGATTTTCATATGTATATGCACCTTCCTTCAGATGACTGATACAAATAGCCTTAGGTTATTCTTAAATTTTTGTTCATTATTTATTAAGTCTTATTGGTACACATGAAAATAGAAATCATCCATTAAATTCAATTTAATAATAAGAAAGCAGCCTCAAGAATTAAAACAGTGAAAAGACCTAGATACTTGCCACATCTAGGCAAGTGCATGGCCATTTAGTGGGCAAAATAAAATAGAAATAAGTACCAAAATTTTTGTTCAACCTTATATTGTTCATGTTTTGTATATAAGCATATTTCAGGTATGTGTTCATTTTGTCTAGTAAATTTAAAACATGTAATAGGTAAGAAATTGTTTTCTACATAATTGTTATTGTAAGGGAAATCATTCACTCCAGAAAAGCCTAATCGGGTATCCCCATTCAGAAATCAGTAGTCCCGATTTTCATTCTTTTTTTCATATCCCAGATCGGAGAAAGTGTCATGTAGCGTAAGTACATGACATAATTAACCTCAAAAGCAGCTCCTTCATCTGTCAGTGGTTTTCTGACAGGTTTAAATCTGTGGCCTCTTTGACGTTTGTCGGGAGAAAAAGAGGTGGTTTTTGTCTTTGCAAGAGCATATCCGGGACGCGGGGTCTCTGACAAGAGAGCTTCCGGTGAACAACAAAAAAGAAAACGGTTGTGTTGTGCGCGACCGGGTTTTTGAAAAAGTAAAGTAACTCCTGTGCTAGTTCGAAAAAGCAAAAACAAACCTTTTCGCGAGTTACTCCGCGCCAACGTTCCCGAGTTGAAATTTCACCTGCCGGTGGAGATGCAATATCCCGAACACAGACACACCGTGTCGGATAAGTTTATCATAACCATCAGGTAATCTCTACCCATTTCGTTTGCCGAATCGGCTCTTTCCATATCCACTGGAAACCATACCGTCTGCTAGATTGTCCACTAGAGACCATACTGTCATCTTTCCAACCTGTTGTGTTGCTGCGCCTTGTTAAATAGCCTCACACCGAAGCCGCGGGCGTGAGGTGCGAATTGCTGTCTATACTTCAAATCCATAAAGCCGAGTCTATTGATGTCTCTCCACCTTAGCCACTGCAGATCATACGGGTGTGATCAGCCACGGAGTCGCGTCTGGAGGACCGTCTTACTAATTACTTTTCCCCGATTCTTTCCCAGCTGTTTGACATGGTTGATTTTCTAAGTATTGATATTTGTGTTTGTAAACTAAAGTGTGTGTACCTACGTATCAATATAGTTGTTATAGCATTCAATTCTATTTGTTTTACTTATCACACCACCTCACCCAGCACACTGGAGGAGGATCAACACCGAGGGAAGGACCTATGCGACGCCCTTTGAGTCTCATGATATACCATTAAAGCGAGGTTGTGTTTTATAACCTAACATTACAATTTGTATTTGACAGTACTCAATGTATTCTCAACCCCTACCAAACTCATAAGAGAGTCTTCTGATATTCTTGTAAAGATCATTATTCCACTATCATTCTACTTTGAGAAAAGAAACTCAATCTCCTCTCTTCTTATGGATCAGATCCAACCAATCTGAACCCCATAAATTGGTGACCCCACGACGTTCGAACACCCTTCAATTATTTACTTAATCCATCATTTTCCATAATAAGCACACAATCTCCAACAATCCATTAACATTCCAAACATATTTTCTCAACAATCTTAATAAAATTGTTACATGCACACCTTCGTCCACTAATCCATCTCGAATATTTAACACTCTACACATTCATTCCAAATTATTTCTTTCACAAAGCCATCTAAATAATATTGTCCCACAATATAAAATTTTCTTCTCACATATGACATTCAAAATTAAGCGCGTCCAACACCCACTTACCATCCGGCGCAACTTCACTCCACTACGAGTAACTGTCAAAATAGCTTACCAGCCGCTTTTGTTCGCGATAAATATATTCAAATTTTCGACAAAATATATGAAAATATAGTGTAAAATCATGTGCAAATTCTAAAATTCAACTGGTTCTGAAGGGATGAGTCATCCGATAGGTTACAGGCAAGTAAAATCTTTAAAAATACCATTGTTAAACGGCATTCAGCCCGTAAATTTTTTTCCAAACAATCATTTCAACCTATCGGATTATTAAAAGCCTCTTGTTTTTCTGCCTTCTATTTATTATTACAGACAATTAATCAATAATGCCGAAACGTTGTAAAGTCGATATAAAAATCTTTAAAAGAAGAAAAAAACTTAAAATTTGTGAACAATAATTTGTAGGTTAAATTTTTTCACGATACAATGTCACATCGAGATTTTTTTCATAAAACTTTTCATGTCTTTAAACATTGATAAAACCTAATTTAATACATTAACTATTTATAATCGCATGCTGAATTGCAAATTTAAATGATTTTTTTTACAAAAGAATAACCTTACTATTATTGTAAAAATATTTAGAATATTGATGTACCAAAGAGGTCAGAGGGAAATAGATAAGGCTTGACTTAGCATTGTACAATAACCAATTATAGAAATATTTAAAAGTAAGTTAGTATTTAATCAATATGTATTTTAATATTTATATATTTAGTTATAAGAAAAAAAAAAAAAAAACTTCTGTTACATATGGAACTGACAACATGCGAGACGGGAAACTTGTGTTCCACTTGAAAGTTTAGCTATTTTAACGTGCTCATCTGCAATGAATTACATAAATTCGTGTTGAAATATGCTTTGCCGACTTGCTATTGTAATGACAGGGTCGTCACATCTATGTATTGTTGACAGCTGTAAATATTATTTCCAATTGTATCGAACAGCAGTGACAAGATTGATTTGCTAATAAATTGTCTCTGGCAATATAGCCAGCCATTTGTTCAAACACTACTTGTAAACAAAGATTATTTTTTATCAAAACATCAATCGTAGTTATATCACACTCACACACCTAGGAGATGTTTAATTAATTTTATGTTTATCTCATTTTTAAACTTGGTAATATGGGTAGGTTTAATAAATGCATATTTACATGTTTAGGTAATGCTGGAGCCAAGGTCACAGAAGACTACAAAAAGTCAAAGGTGTGAACAAACCTGGAAAAGGAAGTATAGAGGGATATTTTACCATAAACTGCACTTTAAGGCATTTGTCAACACAGGGATTATAGTCCCATCTACCCCTAGACAAAGAATTACCCGAGCCAGGGAAGTAATGTAACAAGGAATGTTATAAAATAAAAAAGAAATAAAGGAGAGGAATATAATATACTAATTGAAAGATTTTCTGGGGAGCAGAAGAAATTTTTTTGATTCGTTTTGGAATTTGGGGTGCATCCATAGGCAATGAGAAATCTTCAACCAGGTCGGGATTCTCGTAGGAATTTCCCATTGGGGTGAAAGGAGTAGTTATTCAAATGAAATCAATCTTGAGTCTTTTAAATACGTTTTTATTCAGTCAAACTTCGGTTCCATGCAACATTTTACATGAGTAATTTTGTTATCAAAAGTCCGATAGAGCTCATGGAGACGGCGAGCGAAATAATGAAAGGCCACGACTTAACGGGGCCTTTAATAACCTCAAAGGTTCCAGGGGAAGACATCGGGTTTCATACTACCGATGTGGAGGGGGGCACTTTCAAAGACAGCAAAATGTGTTCGAAATTTAGAAGGCATCGATAAAATAAAAGAAAATATCACAGTTATGTTTGGTTTATCTGCCAATGGATTATGCTGTTCCTCGATGATAATATATCCATATCAAACGATTCCTGAGAGAATTAGTGAACAAGTTCCAAAGGAGTGGGGCATTGGAAGGAGTGAAAAGGGGTGGATGACGGCGTCTCTATTTTTTTTTAATACGTATCCAATTGTCTTACACCCGCAATTAGTAAAAGGAGGAACAGCATTTCCAATTATTTTGTTTGTTGAGGGCCGCAAGACACACTTGTCAATGGAAGTAAGACAGTTGTGTGCAGAACTAAAGATACACCTGATAGCATTATACCCTAACGCTACCAGGATCCTCCAAGCAGCGGATGTTGCAGCATTCAAACCTATAAAAACTGCTTGGAAAAAATGTTTGCGGCAATGGTAGGTACACGGGAAATGATTACTCCACTCATCTAACCAAGGTTTTTTTTTTATACAAAAGCACATACTAATCGAGTAGGTACCTACCTACTTTATAAAAATTCTTCTTTATAAAAGTTTACACAAGGCCAAATAAAGGCCTGCCTCATTACAGATGATAATCCTACTGAATTAAGCATCGACGATTGTAATGTTGAAAACATAGTTCCAGAACCTGTTCCCAATATGCCCATTGAACCTGGACATTCGATTGTATAACACCATCAAAAAGAGAATGTGTAATATCAGATGAGCCTCTGTCTGATTATTTGCAAAGAAAAATGTGGCCCGAAAGACCAAAAGGAAAAGGGGAAAAAATAAAAGTATTAAACAAGAAGAGAAAAACCTTTTGCTCTCCTCACATCCGCTGCGTACAGAAACATTTTTATGGAAAAAGAATAACAAGAAAAATGAAAAGGAAAAGTTTATGTGAAAACAAATCGAGAAAACTCTCTTACACAATCTCCATCCAAAGAAAAAAGATGTTCTTGTGGAGCATTCAGAAAATGAATTAATAATATGCAGTATTTGCAAAGATTTGACCAAAGCCCTTTGAAATGTTCATCGTGCAAAAAATATTTTCATAATTCCCGTATTCCATCATTTTCACAAAATTCATATCCCGGAAATAGAAGAAGGTTTATTTGTGTCGAGATTGTTACTATGAAACCAATTCGGATTGTTGTAGAAGAAGGTTTATTTGTGTGTCGAGATTGTTACCATGAAACCAATTCGGATTGTTGTAGAAGAAGGTTTATTTGTGTGTCACGATTTGTTACCATGAAACCAATTCGGATTGTTGTAGAAGAAGGTTTATTTGTGTGTCAAGATTGTTACCATGAAACCAATTCGGATTGTTGTAGAAGAAGGTTTATTTGTGTGTCAAGATTGTTACCATGAAACCAATTCGGATTCATCCTCTGGCATGGAAAGGACTTTAGATAGTATGCGTAACCAGTGAATTGTAAAATCTTATGTAGCGGCAGGTAAAAAAAGAAGAAGAAGATGACCATATGGAAGAGATGTAAAAACATTTGCCTATGGCATCAGGGAGGATTCTCTTCTATGGTAGTGTCCTTTTTGTAGAGTTGATACATGTATCTAATTTCAAGGAGTATTTTAATAAAGTACCGAATTAATTGTTGTTTTGAAAGTCTTTTTATTTCTTAGTAGATTAGCCATCATATGTGTTACACTTATTTAAATTCCATTAGGTTTATTTCTTCCCAAAAATAAATTTCTAATATTTTCTTATTTTGAAGACAAATTTTTATTGGACCTTATTTTTCATTGTGCAGTTATTTGTGACTATTAGTACAGATTAAATAACTTTCCCAATTCCGTTTTTAATAATGTTTTTTTTTTATACGTGGCCAATATCTAAAATATGGTGGCTCATAACTGAAATATCTGGCCAATAACTAGTTTTTTTTAATATATAAATGTAAAGAAAAGCACTGCATGTGGTTCTCTTAAGTTTGTAGGGTATATTATTATCCAAATTTGTATTTAGTCTAACTCCATCTGAGGAAGAAAGCAGTCGCTTTCGAAAACCGGTTAATGGTAATTAAAATAAAACGTGGTATTACAAAATTTAGACTCGTTTTTTTTTCATATATTATTATATTTATTTTAATTTTTGTTCTACTTTCAAAATTGACAGTTGATTCAGTATGATTTTGGTTAGGTTTGGTTATATAAGGTATTTACATAGATCATTTGATAAATAAGGGACATTAAATGTTGTTTTTCTTTTAATTTTAGAAAAACTACTCTTCGTCTAATTCAATCTGTTGTATACAATATTTATATCTACTTTGATTTGGATTACTCACAACACCATTCAGGTATTGTTTGATAATATAACTTGATGTGTGTTCTATTGAAATGAAATACGCCATTAACGTCTACATTATTATTCCAGAATGTTCACAAGACGTACTGAGGAAATCATGCTCTTGGCTCATCATTAAGATGAGGACAGTGGGCAACGGGGGACATTGCCAGTAGTGGACAATGGCTTGGCTCATCAGCAAGATATTAAGGACGGTGGGCAACGGGGGACATTGCCAGTAGTGGACAATGGCTTGGCTCATCAGCAAGATATTAATGACGGTGGGCAACGGGGGACATTGCCAGTAGTGGACGACGGCTTGGCTCATCAGCAAGAAGGACAGAAAGTGGACAACATTCCGATAATTGTTGTCCGGGAACTATATGCCACTGCGTGCCATTGTGTCCTATAACTGGAGGTTTTATACCATTGCATGCAGAAGTAAATGAGGCGGAGATGGTGTTTTGTCCCATAACTGGGAATTTTATACCTGCAGAGTCATCCATAACCGAGGAGCTCACGACATTCAACCAACACGTGGAAGAAATGAACGTGAATGTTGAAGAAAATGGGGCAGTGAAGGTACGATAACTGGTAATTTTATTCTTGCAGAATCGTCTGATAGTAAACTAATATTGAGGTGGAGACTATCTCTGAAGAAGACGATGAGGTATCTGTGACAAAAAGAAAAAAACTTCACCAAAAACGCTGAAAAATCGGTAAAAAGTATATGCGTTATCAAAAAGTCGATGGTGTGTATCATAAATGTAGTGTGAAGGGTCAGAAAAAATGAAACAAAGGCGTAACCATCAGCAACCAAAAAAAAATAACAGCTAATTCACTCAGCTGTTTTGCAGTGAATGAGGATGATCGCTGTTTCACTTTCAACGAATTTTGGTCGCTTGCCACTTGGGCGGAAAAAAAATCCTACGTTCAGGGAATGGCGATTGTAAGACAAGTCAAAAGAAGGAGATCAAACACCAACAAAGAGAATGCTCTAAAGAAAAGGGGATATGACTCTTATTTGGCCACGTAAGATGGTAAGAAGCACAAAGTTTGTCTCAAAATGTTCACTCACACAATTAATATTACCCAAAGCACGCTTTTTAGGTGGTGGACATCATAAACAATACAAGAGGCAGATTCGACTCAAAATAAAAAAAAGACAATAAAAAAACAAAAGTAAGTCGAGATATTAGGAGTAATATAGCTTATGGCCAAATGTACGTTCTCACATGCTCAGCATTTACAATGCAAGGGAAGAAAAGATCAGTGTGATCTGTGCAGTGCACTTCCTATAAGCACAACAATATTAATAAGGAAGTGTATGAGGATCACATGAAAAGAAAACATTGTGCCAAAAGCTCTGCCAGTGACACCACATTGGTCCTCACTATGGACCTGCGAAGCGTCTTATTGTGTCCCAAGTTGATGGCGTCCACCGTTTATTACAAACAGAAGCTTCAAGTTCATAATTTTACAATTTATGTACTAAACAATGCGGACGTCACAATGTACACTTGGCATGAAGCTGATGGTGTCACTGCCAATGAGTTTACCACTTGCATTGTGGATTATGTAAAAGGCATTTCTCCGTCCTATAAAAAGGTTATTTTGATTTCAGACGGCTGCAATTATCAAAACCGGAACAAGGTTTTAGCTAGCGCCTTAAGCGACTTATCTAAATTAAAAAATATAGAAATCCAGCTAATTTTCTGTAGGATTTTGAGGAGACCTTCCCCAAGTTCACCTATAAGAGGCCCTTCTCCTGCACAACTATTGTACCCAGAATATTGTGACATGATGGAAGCCGACAACATACATTCTGTCCTGAAACACTATTTTAAGCCACCAATATACGCACCATCTGATTATGCGATGAGAATGAATATGGCTCGTCCAAAGCACCAATATGATGTTTGTAATGTTCATTTTGATTTGTTTATAACTATGAGGCTATTGCCTCAAACTTATCGTCCGTCAGACCAGGTAGGAATGATAAATCATCTCCGAAGGTAACTAATCTGAGGGGACTACAGTACTTGCCAAACATGATATAAATTACAAAATATTTCATGATTTGGATTGGCAACGGTTGCCTCAGCGTCGGATGGTCTCTCGATATTCTTCACCTCTAAGATCTTAAACTATATATTGATAAGGATTATCATCCCTTTCATAATGATTTAAAATTTGATTAACTTTTTTTTTAATTGTTGATTATACTTTTGATTATTTATTCGATAAATTTGTCATATTACTCGGTTCTTTCATTCCCATCTTAATAATATATTATCCATTTTTACAATACTCAATAAAGGATTAAAAAAAAAGCATTTTCACAATAAAAGTTACAGTGGGATTTTCATCATGAGATAGATAAGTTTGCCATTACAATGGGACCTAGGAAAACAAACAAATTGAATGTAAAATATTTGAATGAGAATGCCAAGGAGGACGTTAATTAATAATGTTGCAGCTCGGCGATTCCTTAATTTATCCTTCCCGGCATTTCCTCAATTGATCTTGGCAACATTCCACAATTTAACCATTTACCAGATTCCCCCCCTCCCCCCCATTTAGTGACAATGTTTTTTCACCGACATGCACCAGCAGTCTGTATAATATGACAAGTGATCGCGTGTGAACGGAAACTCAGTATTTCGTTTTTTCACATATGCATTCAATGCCGTAAGGCTAATCTTCGGGATTTAAGATAGTGATATTGTGTTCAAAGTCAATCGCCGTAAGGCCACATACATATGTAGTTGTTGAACACCTAACGGTAAAATTCATAGTGGTGTGGTGGAAGCAGAAGAACGGGGCAAGTTCTTTTTACCTTCCTTATCTTTTCCTTGCTATAGTTGTGGCTTACTTTCACCACGTCCATTTAGATTATCTGGGCGGCATCAAAGCGCTCGGAAGCAGAGATCGTTAATTCCTCTCAAACATCACCTAACATTCGCGCCAAGCAGTGAGACTATCGTTCCTTTGAGGTGTCTGGGCTTAAACCCAAGCAAAATTGCCATCTTTGCTTGTGAAAAATCGCAAATCCGAGGGCCATGTTGGGGAGGATGTGTTAAAAGTATTAGATGACGCAAACAAATGGTTTGAAGCCAACAATTTAGTGTTAAACGTGACGAAAACAAATGCTATCTGCTTCTCTCTTAGACAACACCCAAATGAATCGCTAAAACATGATCTAGCTCACAATGATTTAGCTGTGGTAAACCAGTGCGGGTTTTTTAGCGTGATTGTTGATAAAAAACTGCAATGGACATCGCATATTGATCAATTATGCAAAAAAACTGCAATATATGCGATCAGGAAAATTAGGTCTCTCTGTGGCCCTATGACTGCAAAATCAGTCTATTTCTCCTATTTTTACAGCTTAATGGCGTATATTATAGTTTGGGATAATGGAGGAGACTCTTCTAGAGTATTCATCCTCCAAAAACAGGCGGTGAGAGCGATTCTAAGGCTCCAATCCCGTGACTCGTGTAGAAACACCTTCAGTGACCTCGGGATCCTGATATTAGATACACCACTACAACTCAATAACATTGATTTTAATCCATCAGAAGACCACATCACCAGAGAAATAAAGATTATGGAAACGAAAAGCATTACATGGAAAACACCCGCATAATCTTGAGCGAGAACACGTAGATAACGAAGCATCCAATGCATGGCTTAAGAAGGGAAACTCTGCCTGGATAGTTATATGGATCGCATCAATCATTTCAGGATGGAGACTCTGGAGTCGAGACGTGTACTACTAGATATGAGATTTTTGTACGATATAATGCGAGGTGGTGTCGACTCATTTTACTTAAATGGAAGTGTTTCGACTCATGTACCATTGCCAAGACGAACACGTAGAAATGTTCCGTTTCACATCGATACATTCCCATCCAACTATACAAGAAACTCGGTCATTAATCGTCTCTTAGAGACATACAACGATCGCTTGGACCATTTGGACATCTTTGCAATGTCGCGTAGACAATTTGCGAAGGCCGTGACGCAGACCATGCATGCATGATACATATATTAAAAATATATGTACTATCCTTTTGCATCCTTCCACTCTTCCTTCTTCTTTTTCTGTCTCTTCTTCTCTCTCTTGACTTCTGTTCTGTACTCTTCAAGTGTGGGTGTCTTTGTATTTAATGCCTTATACTTTATTATATGAAAACACTGTAATTGGCCTTATTTCTCTTATAATTTAAATTTATTCTCAAGTTATTTGTATTTGCTGTTGTGTTTTTTATGAAATAAATAAAAAAATAAAACAATAGAACTGCAATAAACTATCAAAATGCTTGGCAATAGCCCGCATATCGATTGATCCACCAGCTTCCAAAGATGAGATAACTCTAGTATAATAATAATGATTGTAGTGGATAAAGTGAAGACAATGTAAATCTGAAGAGAATTCTTCTAAACCTACTCGTGGATCAAGCTATTTATACCAAATAAAACCTGTTCTGGATTGTATCAGGTATGCAAGAAAGCTTTTTTAAACATTCAGAGCATTGAAGCTGATCGATTAAGGAGGCTATGTTCTCTACTGTCACAGGGATGACCCCCAAAGAGATGAGAGGAAAAAATGTGAGTGGAAATGCCAAAGATTCAAAAATAAGAGTATCTGTTACGGAACATATTCAGAGTTTTACATAGTTTCTGTTAAATATAATGATGATTTTGTAAAAATAAATGTCAAATCACATACTAGAAAAAAATTAGAGGCAATGGCCCATCTTTAAAATTCGTAAAGTTGTGGAATATAACGACAAAAATGAGTCGGTGCTACTATCCAGCAAAAGAGCCATCTTTGGATGAAAGCATGGTGCTTTGGAAAGGGCAGCTTAATATCCGACAATATGTTAAAAATAAAAGGCTCGAACATGACATAAAATTGTACATGCTGATGGAACCTGATGGTTTAATTCTGAAATTTTGAATATACGCTGGAAGCAAGGATATTGAAGTGGCAGGAAAAGGACAAAAGAAAAGCTTCAGAACGGACATTCCGGATGTATTGTATGGATTATGGATATTGGATAATTATTACAACAGTTTTGGCCTCGCCAAAAGACTGTTGACAGAAAAAACCTACAGCACTGGAACGCTGAGAAAGGATTCAAAAGAAAATCCAGAGAAAGTTGTGCAGGTAAAATTGAAAAAGGGCAATAATGTATCACAGTTTCGTGATGGCGTGCATGTAGGAAAATGGAAGGAGAAACGGCCAGTAATGTATATTAGGTACAACAGAGTATTGTGATGAGAGAGTACCAGTGGCAAATAAACGTGGTCTGGTAACAGAAAAACCCAAAGCCATTGCCAACTACAACAAATTCATGTCGAGAGTTGATAGACGAGACCAACTTTTGGCATTTTACCCTAGCGAACGAAAAACTCTTTGCCAGTATTTAAAATTAGGAATAGGTACATACTTTCCAGCTTCTTTTGATAAACTTTTTTAAGTTTTACAAGTATTCTGGCCAGCAAAGGTTGTCTCTATACGATTTCAGGCTATCAGTTTATTACCTGAAAAGACAATACCTGCTGCACCGAGTACAAGTAGAGCTACGCAAGCAACAAGTAGCCATAAAATTTCAAAAATTATGGAAAAAAAAAATGACAAAAGCAAATTGAAGCGTAAAATGTGCCGTTTATGCTCTCAAAAGGCAAAGAAAAAGAGAGATACTATACGGCATTGTGAAATGTGTAGTAATAAACCCGGCTCTGACAATGATTAAATAAAATAAATAAATGTTAATAGAAAATCATGGGAAGTCCCACATATGTTATATTTTCATTAGGGAGACAAGAATCATAGAGCATTATGTTAGTGCCAAAATCACGGGTTAGTCCAACAAGCGTTGTTTATGCTCTGACTATGTAAAACAATTACTTCAAATTGGCACGGTTGAAGTTTAGTGTTTAATTCAGAAATCGATCGAAATAACGTAGAAATGATGTCCAGAGGAGAAAAAATGGTATTTTCAGCCAAAGGTAAGCATAAAAATTTTACTATTTCATTTAATGTGAACAGTAAAAATATGAGTATTTTTTTGTATAATGCCTTGTTGCATACGGCATGTAAAGCTAACCTAAAAAGCTCTACGATAAGTAAAATATTCCGGTGATTATAATAAAAACAATAAGTATAATAAGTTCAAAACAATAAGTATAATAAATTAATGACCGTGGTTACATATTAGGACAGTAGGTAATGTTTTTGCGTTTAATTTCCAGCTAAGCTTGAAATAAGTACGAGGGATGATGGTCCAAGTATAATGGAAACAGTGGAAGTTGGTGGAGTTTCTGATAAATTTGATGAAAGCAATGACCAAAATGTTTTGGATCATACATGCTCCGCAAGTCATAAGATAGGTATGCTGTGATTATTGTTATTGATACTAACATTATAATAACTTATCCATAATAAGTATATTCGGCATTAACTTTTTACATAAAGATTAGATTATACCTATATGTGCAAATATCTAGGCCAGATGTCCATTTTGAAATAAATTACCAGGGTTATATTCTTGATGAAGTCACAGGAAGCTTCTCACCAGTTGAAAGTGTCTCAAAACCCTATCCCAAACAAAATCAAATAACTGAATTTGAAACATATCTTGACGAGCAGACTGGAATATTTGTTCAAACGCCAAAGCAAGTTAGTGAGTCGAATCCATCAAAAAGAATCAGGCGGAAACAAGCTGCTTCTAATGAGTGGAAATAAATAAAAATTGTATTTTGAGACGTGATGGAAAGAAATATATTTCACAAAAAGAGAATATAATAAAGCCAGCAGCAAGGATGGGACTTGCGTGTGTATCTTGCAGAAACAATTATTGCACCTTGAAAATTACAGAGAGTAGACGTTCAAATATTTTTACAGAATTATGGAAATTTCAGTTTGTTGTCGACAGGATCAAACAAACACCAACACAACGATCACGACCAAGGAACTCCTCTCAAGACGGAAGGCGCAATATGACAAATACATACACATTTGATTTAGAAAATCAAGATATCGCTGTATCTGAAACCGTTTTTTCTAAATACTTAAGGTATAAAGGAAGCATTTGTTGCGACAGCATTAAAGAAGAAATTAGAAAACGCAGGTGGGTTAGTTGAGCCTGATCGCAGAGGTCGCCATTCTGCAGTTAATAAAACCAAGGAAGAAGTGATTGACACTATTAAAGCCCACATTTCTGTGGGACTGATCCCACCTTATTGGGACTTGCAAGAGGAAAAATCCTTTTGATGTCATTAACATAGGGTTGTCAGATTTTGTCAACATCAGGAAAATGTATGAGACGTCCGACTCCCCATTTGTTTGTAGGAAGAAAAACACTAGAGGGGGATGCGTTTTACATTTCCGATGTTGTTAACATAGAACTAAGATCCTCAAAGTAAGGATTCTTATTTTACAAAAATTCTTTTGATGAAGATTTTAAAGAGAAAAGCTAGATCTACTTCTATCGTTTACCCAGCCTTTCTACCCCAAATTAATATGAATTTACGTCCCATTACCACACTCAAATTCAATGATTTACAAGTACTCAAACAATGGATTCCACAGTTATTAATTAAGATACACTGCCTCACAATAATTCCACTTCAACCGATTATCCAACAGAGGATATTTTTTAGTACATATTGTTAATTATAACTATAGATACATGTTAATTTTATTTAGCCTTTTTTATCAATTTAATAAGAAAAAAGAATACAACTTACGTAGGTATATTTAAACAGAGTGCCCCTTATCAAAATTAAATACTTATGGAATTTTTCAAAATTATACATTCAAACAGAATTTTTTCAAAATTTCTATGAAATTCATCTCACAACTGAGGTTTTACCCACAGTGCCGGATGTCTGACGGTTCTTGTAATTGTCGTGTGTATGAACCCTTATATAGCCCAACGAAATTTAGAAGCAAGTACACTAAAACTAGTGTTTTTATCAAAAGGGACATTTTTAATGCGTATAAATTAAGAGCCGGACACTCGAAAATGGCTGTTTTTATATAAACGTTGTTCCCTTAATAGGTATCGTAGCACAACAAAAAAGTAAGTGTGCTTTAAGTTAGAGCTTTGGCTATCAAGTCTTAGTTTAAAATTTGTATTTTACAAATTTAGATCGGTAGAAAAAATTTTCAAAGTTTGCTCTATATTTTTATAAATCATAATGGTGTAGGCAATCTACTCAATAAACAACGCTTTAAAATATACCAAAATGTGTATCTTTTAATTTTCTTTAAATCCATTGTCTTTTTTTATTTCTATTTAACATTGTTTATTAATTAATCGGTAAAAAGTGATTGGGCGCTTAGGACCTTTTCCTTTAGAAATAAAAACTGTATAGGCTCCATACAAATCGAATATTTCTCATTCGTGAGAGAACTTTGTGGCGGGCGGACGTGTCGCTCTTTGCTCTGTAGTTTTTTTCTGCAGAAACCTTCCACTTTCTAATGTTGGTCATTTGGGGCTAAATGCAATATTTGTGAGAATCCATGGATGTCAAAAATTTTATATACTTTATTTTTTTACATGTTTTTTTCCCTTTTATATTTTTTGCTTTACAAATATTTTTAAATACATAATCCTTTTTTTCATAAAATGATATTAAGAATTACGTTTAGACGTAATTTTTTTTAACGTAATATCTTAATTAGGTATAATCGTTTTTTTTCCACATAATTCTTGATTTTAATCGGTACCTAAGTCAAAGAACCTATCATAAACAAAATAACGAAAATAGTACTTGATAATATAGTTATTGGTTCATAACTATAATATATACCTACGTACCTACAATATTATATGAACAAAAAAGTTTTTATGTTACACTAAAAATAAAAACAAAATTAACTAAAACGAAGCCAACCTCTATTCGGGGTTTGAATCTTGTCTTAGATTGGACGGGACCGATTGATTGGTAGAAAACGCTTCAAGCATTACCTTCCGCCGGCTATACCTACCGAGAAGAGTGTACTTTAGTAAAACAAAACTTGTGTGCGTTTATTCAATAAGCTATTAAAAAGTTGGTTTTATTAATGTCACTCAACTTCGTTAAAATACGCGCTAAGAACTCAAATAGTACTTATAGAACTTCATTATATTTAATTTGAAAAATATCCATTAAGTATTTGACATGACACCAAATTTTAAATTTATTAATAAACCTGATATTTACGGTTTGGCTGCCAACCCTGACTCCCATTGCATTTTAACTAAGAATAAAGAAATGAACAAAATATCATTGTGTCAGAAAGGTAGTTATGTGACAGAGACAGCGAGAAGAAAGTTCAACCTGTCTCATGCACAATATGACGAGGTATGCGCGGGGAAGCGGGGACAAAACTCAGTTCGGTGATTTGAGTGTCCGGCTCTTAATCATTTTTCCATTTTCGAAAAAATATGTTTATAAATGTGCTTTTAAACTGTACATTGTCTGCCTTGTGGTAATAAAGACGAAAGATGTTTTTCAAAGGTTCTTAGTCAAATCAGACACATACATTCAAATCCCAACGCATAATAAGAATTCTCTATTAATGTATAGCGGTAGAAGGTGACAGCACTTAGTAAGTACTTTAGCCGTTTGGCGTAATATGTGTGACAAAGACAAATATAATATATTCGTCACTAATGCATGATTGCAAATTTATATCAAAGTTCAACTTCAAATATTACTCGTAGTGCTATTTTCAAACTAAAATTTGTATGGAATTGCATCTCCAGTATAATATCTCATTGCCCTAAAAGAAGAGTAAAGATTGTATTTGTGTTCACTTTGAGTCAGCACAGATTCATATATTACTAAAAGGTATCTTATTAGTAAAAGAATAAAAATATTTTAGCTATAGAATAAATTAAACAGCATGAAAAATTTGAATACGTGATATCACAGCATGCTTTTTGAAGACACGAACCCAAACAGCAGTCCAGTGGTAAATTCGCAGGTCCCTCCTTTTGATTTCTGTCCGCTTGAAAACATCTGCAAATTTTAAAAAGTTGTTAAAATAGGAAAACAATCTCTAATATAAATTAAAGTAGGGTTGGTGTGAACACTTATAACCCAAGATCGGCTGAATAGATTCTTCCGATGTTTGAATAACAGAATAACTAATAAAAGTTGAATAAATGAATGAGAAATGATACAAAATATAATATTAAAGTTAGTATGGATCGGATTTTCTAAACGGTACTGCCACCGCCATCTGTTGGGGAAATAGGGAGATGTCTGGTAGATTGATATTTTGTTAGAAAGATTCTATAGATCAATGTTTTCCCTATGTTTCCACAGATGGCGGTAATGTTACAGACTTTGTAATTGTGTATTATAACCACACAACTTTTGATTTTTTCACAATAAGTAGTCATGTAGGTATGTTAGCTATGCAATGTTACCCAGCAATATTTTATTGAGTTTAAGGCGGGACGAAGTTCGATGGGTCAGCTAGTAAAAGATAAAGGTATGCTTGTAAGAAATCTCAATCCTAGGATAAATTACTGGGTCTAGTATAAACCAATGGGAAAATTCCCAAATGTCTTTCAGCCCGAAATATGCCTCCAACTTAACAAAGACAACGATACAAAAGAGCAATATAGTAATATTCTCCGATAGCCAAACAGTTGAATTCTAACATTATCAGTTCTAAAATGGTATGGGAACGCCTATCAAAATTAAATGAATTACGCGAGATCAATAACGTCACACTTTTCTGGGTCCCAGGGCACATCTTTTGTTGATCCTTACAGGTTTAACAGGTCGCTGGAAACTTAGGGAACACCTGAGAAAGCTGGGACTTAAGCAGTGTTGCCACCTGTCGGGGTCTCGCCTGGACAGATCGAGTTTTGCAACATAGTCCGGGTGACCAAACAAAACCCAAAAATTTTCAGGTTGTAATGAATGCCACATCAACTTGTTGTTAACTAAATAAGTTACTGCCTATCTGTGGTTTAATAATTACCTATATTATGGTTATCAAGTTGCCGAGTTTGGATATTATTTTAAATTAGGGCAATCCCATTTTGCGTTACACAGAAACTAAAAAAACGAAATGTATATTTATTAAGGTCTTCAAGAAAACAATACAAATACAAGCCGTTGCAATTGTAATTATCCGAGGTTCATGATTTAAGTATGGAGAGAAATTTTTGGTAAATACAGGATAGAGATGGAAGACTTCACTGTCTTACTGAAATATCGTGGCTTGGTGGCAAGCTCTAATTGGGAGACATCTTGAGCAAGTAGGAGAAGCACAATACACCACTTTCGGTTCGAGCACACAATACCCACATGATAAAAAAAAAAAATGAAACTTAAGAATCAAGTATCCTAAAAGAACTTACTTATAATCCTGTCAAATATTGAGTATGTATTCCGTTAAAGCTGACTCGTATACTTATGTTTGTCTTCAATGTGCACAAAGATCATACAGATTAGAAAATGGAAGTTTCTAAGCAACAACAGGCGTACTTCAAAGAATTGAAGATCCATCTGGAAAAAAAATCATTAACATATATAAGAAGTGGTTGGTAGACAAGCGGTTATGACGCTATCATACTGTTTCGTACAGATGTCGTGGGTTCGATCCCAGGTGCCGACCATCTTTCTCTTTCACGACACAAGCTTTAAGTGGTTTACTGTCAAAGAGTCCTGCCACCTTCACAAAATAAATATATTAGATACACCACACTGCGTTTGTGGCTCAGAGTTGGGCGATCCAAACCATCTGACTATGGAATGCTCACACATGAGAGGTACACTCTTTGATGGAGATGCTGGGGCAGGTGGGAGTGGGGTTTCCTACCCAGCTTTCGCTTGTTCTTGCTGATCCATCAGAGTATTGTGAGGTCTCTTGGTTGGTTTGCTTGGGAGAACTATCTCAAACTTTGGTAAAAATGTACTTTAGAGATCTACTCAAGCCAAAAATTCAAATATGTTCGGTTTGCAGCAGAGGGTAAAATGGATTCAGGGGTACACATGAGGAGGTATGGGGGGCTCTGCGCCCCAAACCCCCCTAAATAATTATGTTCTAACCTAACCTATTTTCATGACTGTTAGTCATGAAAATAGGCTAACGAACCTAATTTTTTTAATGAATTGGTAGTAATGTCAAAGTACGAGTAGATCTCTAAAGTGCATTTCAACCCAAACTTTGAAGAGTTAACTATATACTAACTACTATAGTAATTAAGCAATAATACAAAAAAAGGTAAGTTCTTGAGACCTGACCAAGAACGCCAATTAGGCGAAGGTCAAAAAAAAAAAGATTCAAAGAGTATATTTGTGTTCACTTTGATTGAGCAGATTAATTTAAAAAAATATTGTGAAATACTGAAATGGTTACCTATTGCTGGAAATGATTACGGGCATCAGATCCTTCTTAGGAAAACCACTTATGAGTCCTGAATTACTTCTGGTGGCACATGGGCATTCACAATCACATAATTATACTTGCCTTAGCTTGGCCACAAAATAATGTCAGCTATGACAAGCTCTGCTTTTATCATTGAGTAAGCTTGCACTCATCAGGTTGTTTCTCGCTCCAGCAATTAATCATTAAACGGGTCAATATAATATACAGAAACTCGATGATATTGTTAAGGAAAATATTTTGGGAAACGACGTTTAAATCTTTAGGTTTTTTTGTTAAAGATGTCAATGATGTCATACGCCACCCAAACCCGGCAACGAGGTTTTTTAACTTCTATGTTTTGCAATCCCGCCAAAAATCTTTTGTTTCAGTGTCATTCTTATTTATTGCTCTAAAACGTTATGATGCGGACACCAACATCTATCAATATAAACTTAAGGATTAATTATTTATTTATTCTATGACCGTACTAAAAAAAAGGTGGTCATAACCTCCAAGTTAAAAATTTTCTTCCAAATGGTGTATCACAAACAATAAACATCACAGCACCATTTTAATTTCACAAACTCGAGAACATTCCAGAATAAAAATGGAAAATAAATGAAACATTATACAAAAATCCGCAAACTTTCAGAATTCGAACCGCGCACATGACCAAACATTCGCCGCTGTTTATTTTCATTTCAATGGATTTTGGATCAGGGTTGCCAACGGTTTTTGGCCTAATGTCGTCGTTTTTCAAACAAAAAGTCTCCCAACTGAAAATTTGGTATCCGGAAACATGAAATTTGGCTAAAAAAAAAAAAAAGGTCATTCCGAAAATTTTTGGTATCCGGAGAGGTGAAAGTTCACCAAAAAAAGGTCATTTTAGTGTCCGGAAAGGTGAAAATTCGCTAAAAGGGAAGTAGCCCAAATGGCGACCAGTCGCGATTTAGATTTTTTCGTCGCCAATATTCTCGTTCCGAGTAGCGCAAATGGCGATAAATCGCCCACGTTGGCAACACTGATAAATCGCCCACGTTGGCTGCACTGTTTTGGATGTGTGTGGAATCAAAATGTCATTTACGAAGCATTTACGCATTTTTACAAAGTGAAAAAATCATAATTTATGAAAATATTATTTTTTTCATTAACGTAGGTAGATCCGATAATATCTCAATTTAATTTATTCAATGGGATAATCTTAAATTAGCCATTATTACGTAAATTTATTAATCTTTTACATGATAATATTTTTTAAATACATATTAAGTGTTGCCATACTTCAAATACTATCGCGCGAAATACAAAAGGAACAGATAAAGTTTTTGTATCTTGTGTCAGTAGGCTTTGATACCATGTGATGAATAACATAATATGACTACTATCGCTTATCTACATGTCTGTCGTTAGTGATAAGACGTGTTTCAATTAGATAAATAAGTAAAGATACACCTTTCGTTTTTGATAAATTTGATTCTATATTTTTAAATAGTATTTAAAAAGAATAATAATCATAAGGAGTAAATTATTCTAAAGGAAGAATTAATTAAACTTTAGCTCCGATATTATCTTTGTTTACCACAACTTATCAATTATTAGAATGATTACTAGGAAAAAAAAAACTATAGTGAGTCACTTCTGTGTGTGTGAATCTTTTATTTTATCATAAGTTGTAATATAGACATAATCAAATTGTGATTTGAATTTTGTGAAATAATTAAAAAGATCAAGTGTTTAAAACAACAAAAATGCATTTAAAAAAGTCAAAATTGCTAATTATACTGTGCATATACATTCTTTTATTTGAGACAGTTTGGACAGACAAAATATTATGTCCGAGCCAGTGTATATGTGATTTGGTTGATAATGATCGGAGAGTGTCTTGTGAAGGAAGGAACTTGCTAGACGTAATGACTGTTCCTAAAGAAGTAAATATTTTTAGTTTACGTGGAAATGTTATTAAAAAGTTGGATAATAACTGTTTTATTGTAAGTATTCTGTGTTATTGTTTGTATATTATCATGCAGAGAAATCAAATATTCTCTCTTTTCACAGAACACACAATATCTTTCGCTTCTTTCACCGTCATACCATTTCTCACACATCCACTCCCATTTCCTGTGCTTCTAACCTGGTATTTGATGAGGACCACACCTTCTTACAACAACAAACTTATCTTTCAACCTTATAAATTATCATTTTTATTCATATTTGCATCTATCCTTTCAACATCCTCAAGCGATCCCAACTTATTAAATTTCATCTTAATAACAAAAATACCTTTCTATGTCCCAGAGAATCTTTTCACACATTTTTTTTTATAGAAAACAATATAGACCCCATTTCTAAAGCTATTAAGAGGTATCATCGATGGTATCTTTCCATCTTCTCATAATTTTTTTAGTATTCATTCTCTATGGTTATTTTAAAGTTCGTTCTTGCTTCATCCCTTTCAAAGACTATATTTTACTGGGTCTTAAAATATTCTTTAAACCGTGGGCTAACAATAAAATATAATTCGTTTCAGAAAAAAAATTCAAGAGAAGTGTATTATACTTCCTTGAAAGAACTGGATCTATCGGAGAATAGCATTTCGGATATGGACATGTACGCGTTCAGAGGATTGGATCATCTTGAAAACCTTAACCTGAGCAGAAACCGCATAGAAATGATCTATCAATACTTATTCATGTACAACAATCTTCTAGAAGTATTGGATTTATCTTACAATAACTTTTTAATGTTGAAAGATGGAATTTTTATATATCACAAAAAATTGAAGGTAAGTTAATATTATATTGACAGGATCTTCCATCCAACCAAAATTATTGTTAATTTAAATAACTATAACTGATCACAGAATGATCTTGAATAAAGATGTATGTAGGTACCTACAGTATGTTAGAAGTGCAAAGCAACAAATTCACACCTATAGTATTACTCTAATCATCTCTGCAAGGGCCTGCTTGGTAGTGAATCAATTAGCACTTTTTCTGAACATTTGTTTCAGATGCCGGTGTCTACTCCATTAGACTACCAAGGTCGGTTATTTACATTAACATTTTGCTTAGCTACTATAGTAATTATTGCATAACATCTATTATTTATATAATTCGTTTCAGTCAAAAGGAAGCGATTGGTAGCCTATCGATTCCGATGTGCTGACTTTCGTAATGGAAGTCGTAGGTTCAATCCACGGTGCCGACCATCTTCCTCTTTTAATACACAAGCTTTTGGTAGCTTACTGTGAAAGAGTCAAAGAGTGTATTTTTGTTCACTTTGAGTGAGCACAGATTCATTTAAAAAATGAAAAATAGAAATCAAATTGTGTTGGATGCTCAGCACTGTACCTAATTCAAATCTTAAACCTTCTACCCAAAAGTCGAATGTTGCATGCATTAGAATAAAATATAAGAAACCTTTTAGATAAAAAGCTCAACAGTGTATTAATTGTCGATAACTTTTGTTTGTTTACAGATTCTTAATTTGAGTTACACCCAAATAGTTCAACTTCACAATAACACATTTAGTGAACTTCCAGGACTTGAAGTTTTGAACTTGAATGGAAATAATATGATTAGACTTCAGATATCTGTTCTCGAGATCATGCCTCGTTTGAAGATTATTTTGTTGAACGATAACAAGTGGCATTGTAATGCTGATTTCGAAAACGTTCAAAAATGGTTACTCGATAATAGAATCGTATCTGACAGGCAGTGTAAAACAAACAAAAAATCTGAAAAAATGGTTGTGAAACAAACATCTACGGAAGATTTCAGAAGTGAGGAGGATCTCCGGGTGTTATGGAATTTAGATAAAGATGAGGAAGACAAGGACACAAATCAGAAAAGTCACAATCCCAAAATATCCAATACCTCTATTACATGTTTTAAAAATCCAGAAACTTTTATAGAATTGTTCAATCAAAACTTCCCATCGTCGTGGAGTTTGATCATTGGATTACAAGTCGGAATTTTAATCGGAATGATGGTTACATATTTTTGGCTAAGCGGAGTATGTAGCTGCAGGAAATGGAAGAGAAGATCCTCACACAATCACGGTCCTTCTAGAAATAGAAATAATTTTCTTTTAAGCAACGCTCCAACAACTTACACAGACACTCCTCCATTATTGAGAAGGGAATTATTTGGACTTGAATCATTCCCGAGAAGCAATTCATGGGAATCTGGATCTATAAACAGACCTTCGTTCCAAAGAAACAGATTGGTATTGCAGGATGTCAATGAAATGCAACCAATACAAAGAACGAGAGCAGAAACCCCACCTCCACCATACGCTGATTGTACTGCGGAAACTGAGAGAACAGATACTCAATTTTACGAAAATATAAATATAGTCGCACCTTGACAAATTATTTGTAATGCAATCTTTGGGAAATTCGGACGCAAGTTAAGATATTCAAAAGCAATTTACAAAATATCTCTGTATACATACAAGCGAATCAAATGAAATTTCACAATATTAAATTTATGAAATTTGGCAACTTAAAATTACTTAATATTCGATGTATGAAAGAGTCGGAAATTTCACAATGAGAACTTCATAAAAAACATTAAATACGTAGTAAACATTTTGGTAGTATAAAAGCATAGAAGAAAAACGTTGACAAACATTGCTGGTAATGTGAAAAAAATCTACAGTAAACTAAATTGATTTAAACAGTGTTCTTTAACATCAATTATAAATTTGAGACCATGATTCTTAACATGGGAGACACTTGGAGCATATAGACTCCAAAAATCCTCGCTATGGTCCTATTCTACACAATCACCAATATCTTTTGATTGTTTGGATAGGCCTGGCGCTCATTAAATTGCTTTGAGGATGGTGGTAGAGATTTAAATTTAGATTTACTGTTCATTTAATGTAAAATTATTAATATAAAAAAATATCTCTGTGATAAGCAAACAATAATATTAAACAAGATTGATGTAATTTTTATTTGTAGTTATGTAGTACTATTTTGTTATAAGAAAAATACTTATTGATATAATACGTATATTAAATAAAAATTTGAAGACAAAAATGGAGATAACTATGGACCGCATCATCAGTAAGGATCCAAAAACCGACAAATGAAATGCCTGGCTCAATGCAGAAAGATATGATGTAAAGTCAACTGATTAATATGTGATGTACTGCTGTACTGCTTCAAACCTAGATAATTGGGGATGGATGGACTTACCAGCATGCATATATGGGGTAAAATAAACTTTCTTTAATCTGATAAAAGAGGACTGCAGAGGACTTGCATTGACGGTTGATGCGATTCAATGGCTTCAATCTCTGGAGGTCGAATTGTGAACTACCATAAAAAGAAGATTAAAAAATTATATTTAATCAATATTGAAGGTTTCATGTACCAATCAGGGGGGTGAGTACGTAAGGGCTATAGCACGACTAACTACTTCCTAGTGTAGTTAGCGCGAGTACGTAACGTTACAAATGTAGTTAGTTGTGCGTTTCAGCGTGGTTATTATGTAGTTAAGCCATGGTTATGAGTAGTTAGATTGATGTGTGGTTAGTCGTGCTATAGCAAAAGTTACGTACTCACTACCCAGCAAACAGAATCCTTAATGACATTAATGACTAGTCATATCTGAATAAAATTGTGACTGAGAAAGTGTAGAGATCTAAGTATTAATATGATAATATTTGGTACTTTCATTTTAATATTGATATTAATGTATTATTAGTATATGATGCAACTGTGAATAAAAAATTTAAGTGGAAAAGTCATTTTCTTTAAATATTCCTTCAGGATAGTCATATGCAAGACGGTCACAAATTAACCCAAAAGGTATGCAATTGGTAATCAAACGTCAGTAGGCCTTCGAAGAGATGAGCTGATGATGTGAAGAACAGTGGCCACGAATTGACGAAGAGCAGGGAAGAATGAGAAAACTTCAGAAGGCTCATGTTGAAGATGGTTCCTATTTGATGAATCAATCATTTATGAGCGGAATACATTATAAAAAATAAATATTTCTTATCATATGAATATTAAAAAGTTCTAAATAGAGGAAAGATAATTAATTTATATTAATTCACATTGATAGATATATTACTCATCTTAAATATATCTTTGTTGGAAGTTTAACCACATAAATAGTTTTTGCATCTTTATTGCAAATGTTTAACCACATATCCTGTAGATCCACACCATAGCTATTGTAAATCGCTCTATGTCTTTAGCAGGATAGACAGAGAAATTCAGATTATAGCAATTCCTCATTAAATCCAAAACTCTTGCAATAAATACTGCTATATTCTTACTGACTCACATAGGCAGCCTAGTTTTGAGTCATATTTTGTATGAGTACATATTTTAGACACAACAGGGTGTTCATTATTTGATAATAATATTGTGAAATAATTGATTTCTACTTTTTCGCACTAAGTATGTTACAGATAAATATTGTAAGAAACTATAAATAAAAATTGTAATATACCCACCTTAAAATACATTTTTAAGGCTGTGATATCTTTTAATTAAATAAAAAATCCCTTTTTCAAATTCATGATTAGGGATAAAACACTTCGAACGGGCATTTTTTAGTACAGGGTACCAAAAAGGATGAGAAAATGATTTTTCAAATGGAATTTTTTCTACAATATTTTTATCATATAGGAGAATATTATGGAGTATGTTATGAGTTTTTACCTATAAAATGTACTTAGCATTTCATTTTTTACAGTATGTTTAGCATTAACATCATGAATAAAATACCAGGCCTTAGAGAACTGATAGCAAAAATTTCAAGTCTTTTGCAGTGTTCTTATTGGTAATTATTTACTTCGCAGGCTTTTTCGATCTTTCACGATTTTTTTTATATGAAACACCAAATGTATATGCAGATTGGTTAATCAGCATGTTATGGATTGATTTGATAACATTTGAAGTATTTTATCAACCAATTTTAAGTAAAAATCAATTTTAAAAGTTTCCTATTTTGTGACATAATAAGGATAATGAATGTAAAAAATTAAGTACGAATGTGAATGGCAATTTAAAGCTTTTTTGGAAGGAAGTGAAAAGGAAAAGGTCTGGGAAGGATGAGAAAGTGAATTGTTTGAAAGATAAAAATGGATGTATGCTGACACAGGAAAAGGATATAGGTCTGAGATGGAAAGAGTATTTTGAAGAGTTGTTTGAAACCAAGGATGGATGCGGCAGTTTGTGCCAAGTAAGTATAAATGGACAGGGTGATGAGAGTCAGCAAATCAGTATGAATGAACATATAAAAAATGGGAAAGCGTCAGGTTGCGATAGGGTAGCAACGGAGCTTATCAGGTATGGCGGCCGAGTGACGCTGCAGTGGTGCCTGGAGCTTTTCAACTTGTGCTGGACGGAAGGCCGTACCCCAGGTGACTGGAGGAAAGCCATTATTTGCCCTCTGTACAAGGGGAAGGGCTCCCGGTTGGACTGTGGCAACTATCGTGCAATCAGCTTGTTGAGCAACGTGGGTAAATTATACAGTAGAATCTTAGTAGAAAGGGTTAGAACAATAACTGAAAATAAAGTTTGGGATGCACAAGGGGCTTTTATGAATGGGAGGGGGTGTGCCGATCAGATCTTCGCTCTGCGGATGATTACGGAGAAGCTTTTGAGTAAACATCAGAAGCTTTTCTGTGCATTCGTAGATTTGGAAAAGGCATATGATAGGGTAGACAGGGGTAAATTATGGGAAGTTCTATCAATTTATGGAGTGAATAACCGGTTGATTCGTGCCATTGCTTCGCTATATTCGGAAAGTACTGCGTGGGTGAAGGTGAACAGTCACTTACGAAATCTTACGAAAGGTGTGAAGCAAGGGTGCGTCATGTCACCCTGGTTGTTCAATTTGTTCTTTGATTTTTGCGTCAGTGGGTTAAAAGATATAAATATAGGGGTTGAATTAAATGGAATAAAGGTATGTGTGCTTATGTATGCAGATGATTTAGTACTTATGGCTGAGTGTGAAAATGATTTGCAAGAACTTGTGTCAAGTGTGTTTGAAAATTGTGCAAAAAATGGTCTAAAAATGAATGTAAGCAAAACAAAGGTTTTGGTATTTGAAAGGGATGAAGCAAGAACGAATTGCAAAGTAACCGTAGAAAATGAATGTCTTGAGCAAGTGAATGAGTATGTGTATTTAGGAAGCATGTTTAGTCGTGATGGAAAGTGTGAA
The DNA here is from genome assembly GCA_963576905.1 of Mystacides longicornis. Taxonomy (NCBI): domain Eukaryota; kingdom Metazoa; phylum Arthropoda; class Insecta; order Trichoptera; family Leptoceridae; genus Mystacides; species Mystacides longicornis. Next base: position 32,998,227 of record OY756426.1, on the reverse strand, counting down.
AAAGAAATTGAACGTAGGAAAGTTGCTGGTTGCAGGGTGGGCGGTGCATTAAGACCTATAATGAGAAACAACAACGTCTCACTACAAGCAAAGAAACTAGTGCATAACGCAATCCTGCTACCATCGATGATGTATGGTTGTGAAACGTGGACATGGACGAAAAAAGAAGAATGTAGTATAAATGCAGTAGAGATGAAATCTCTACGAAGAATATGTGGAAAAACTTTATGGGATATGGAAAGGAATGAAAATATTAGGAAAGAATGTGGTATGGAAGTAAGTGTTGCGACAAAGATGAAAGTTAATAAGTTGAGATGGTTTGGGCATGTGGAAAGAATGGATGCAAACAGAATGACAGAGATAATTCATAAGGCTGAAAGGAAAGGTTTAAGAAAGCGTGGGCGACCGAGAATGACGTGGATCGAACCCATCGATTCCGTCCTCAAGGAAGGCCAGGTAAGAAGTAAGAGAAATAGGAGAAGCTGTATGAGAAATAGTATGTCGGTGGAAGAAGCGAAAGAAGTATGCATGGATAGAAAAGAGTGGAGGTCCGTTCTCTCTGCCTACCCCTTACGGGACACGGCATGATGGGTAATTGGTTATTTTCGTTTAGTTAGTTAATTTGGATAGATTAAGAGATTTGATAACATCCTCGAATGATAACACTACACTCTGTTAGGTTGAAACATATTCATTTAGAAGGGTTTTGTCAAAAATCGAAGAAGCCCGTACAGTAAATAATTGCCATAAATAATTACCTTCTTATTTTATTTGACGTAATATTATCTAGGATACCCTCTAGATGGGATGCTCTTGCAAAATGTCAAGGATGTTGAATGATACTTCTTCCTTTTCAATTCTACCAACCATTTCTTTAAAAAAAATATACCTATATATAAAAATACAAAATGCCGTCCCCTAATCACTTACTGTCACTTGACAAATGAAATGAAACAGTGCAATTTAACACTTTTTGAAGTAGCAAAGCAAGTGTTAAAAGAGTCACTTCACAATAATATGTCCACTGTAAAATGTAATGGATTCTCACCTCAAATGTTTGTGTCCTTCGAAGTTCGAATTTAGAATGGTTTCACTGATAGTTTTTTCGTTACTTTTCCAAGGTAATACATAAGTAATCTATCACGATTTTTTTTTAATAATAGATAATTATACTTCGACCAAAAAACCACACGACATCCCGACAGTAGTTATGCAATGATGACAAATGGATGACAACCCTATGCTTACTCCTCTTGACAGTTACACAAAAACGGTATTGTTATAACTTTAGCATATCCTCAGGAGTGAAATACATAAGTTGTTATTCTTGTTTCCTTAAAAAAACACAAACATTTTTGGCTATAATTTTTTTTTCGAAAATGTCCCATTTAAGTTGGAAATATTATGGATAGTCACCATTTTAAACCCGTTTACGCGTACAATATAACATGTATAGACCTGATGAAAAAAAATAAAACCTCGCAACTAAACCTATTTCAGGTAGAATCTTAGCAACCACCGACGAAAGCGACCTCGGTTGACTAGTTGTATAGGTGCTAGCTTCAGATCAAGAGGTCTCGGGTTGGATTCCAGGGCCCTTATTCTCGTAGCGGTCTTAATACGCTCTTATCTTGATAGACAATCATAAAATGGCGGATTGGTATTCACAAAACAAGATATCCAGTAGATATCTTAAAAATTCGTTATGTTTGAAATATCAATATGAAAATGATCCAGTTCAAGATAGGATTAAAGATTAGATTCCGATAGTTTTGTGAATACGACTGCTTGGGATCGTGTCTTAATCTTATCGTTAAGTGATTTTTAAAAGCGATTGATTACGAGAATAGCCCTACAGGTCGAATCAGAATTTTGCTGAAACTATATTCCTCAATGTCATGGTGTATAAGAGCATGTGAACGCACTGGTATGCATTCAGATACGTTTAAAGTAGTGTGCATTACAGTTTAGCTGTATATTTTAAGAATATTGTAAATATATAAATAAAAATAAAAATTAGTGCGTGTGAATTTTAACACATACTATTTTTGTCTTTCTTTTTTTTAAATTTAGTACTCTGTATGATTTATTTTGTTATTGCTTTCTTTTTGTAAAAGACCTTTGCTCCGTTGATAATGATAAACAAATAAAACTGAAGATTTTTCTTCATGTAGTTCGAAATATATTTGGGATTTGCAAGACGTCAAGAGATAGTTGCAATATTTTTTCGAAGTGTTTTTCAAACTAGAAATCTACAAATTTTAATAGTACTTACCTACTTACTAATTTCACAGCCTGTGTTTTTTTTTGCTTGAATATGATTGGAATCAGAGAGACTATTTTCATCACCCATCATAACCTATTTTGTTATGCCTAAAATAAACATTAAATGCCACAAATTCTTTTCCTAGTTATTATTTGATATACAACACCTCAAATTCAGAAGCACAAGAGCACACATCATACGAATGTTCAACAGAGCTTCCTGACAACCTCGCCTCGTCTTAGGTATTATACTCACATATCAGTCACTGCTATTTTACAATTTAAAATTTGTGCCTACTTGCACATGAGTACTTGGTCCTGAAATATTTGCACATGAGTACTTGGTCCTGAAATATTGTTTTCACTTGATTTCAGCAGTCATTATCTAAGGCAAAGGATGGTATTAGACTTGATAATGCCTAGCTTCTTAAGATAGGTGAATGCTGTAATGCCGGCTGATGAAAGAAAAATCGAAAATAAAATATAAATAAGGCTCTTATCATATAAGAGTGTCCTTAATTTGTTCAGTTATTCTGTCAGAACTAAAATCAAGAGCCCTCCAGAATGTGGAGATCCTAAACTATAAGCTATTGTTTGTAAAATTGGGAACATTTTAATGCACTTGCCCCTAGGGTCGGCAGTTTATCAAGGGAGAAGAGCAAAATTGACATTAAATTAGGATAAAAAAGGAATGAAAGAAGTGTTTGGTAGTCCAGAGGTATCATTCGACGGCTATTAAAGAAGTGTTTGGTAGTCCAGAGGTATCATTCGACGGCTATCAAAGAAGTGTTTGGTAGTCCAGAGGTATCATTCGACGGCTATAAAAGAAGTGTTTGGTAGTCCAGAGGTATCATTCGACGGCTATCAAAGAAGTGTTTGGTAGTCCAGAGGTATCGACGGCTATCGCATGCACAGCGTAATGAAGGTCGCGGGTTCGAAACCCGGTGCCGACTGTACGAACCAGACTAGCGCAATCTGGCAACACTACTTAGGACATGCGCAGATGGACTTCGCCTCCATCTGACTCCATCAGCTGTGCCGGCTGTGCGTTAAAACCGACGACAGCTCGCGCGCACACAGAAGTCTACCGTGGTCTACCGTCAGATCCAAGGGTATTATTGTTCTGTGGTCAGATCCATGTCAGATCTGCGCCATAGATAATGATCTGCGCTAGTGAATACGTCCCTTCTAAACCTGTGTCTGTGATTAGATTTTTTACCTTTAAACTTTGACCGGTGAATTTTGTACTTGACTAATTGTGTTCTACTGTTTTTTGACTAATCATATTCTTTGTTTTACCTGTGACAAACGTTTCTACAATACACGTAAGTTTATAACAATCATCTTTTTTATTCGGTTCTCCTCTCGGCGCCAACAATGAACCCCTACTCACCAGCTCCTGGGTTCGAGACCCTGGCCGAGCAACCAAGCACACCTCTCTATCGAGGACCCCTTTTGGCTGGTGGTGCGCCTACTCCGAGCTCCGGAGATTCTCCCCAAATCCACCAGGCTAAAAAAGCTGCTAACCTAGGGTAGCCCAGAACTCATAGTATATTACAACAGCCAAAAGACAATTATTATCTGCTTTAGAACTACATAATTATTCAATATTAATCGGTACTTTAAGGGGGACCCACTGAAGTTACGGACCTCAAATTTTACGTGCTTGTGTAGGAGCATAAGACCAACCCGTATACCAAATTTTATATGAAAATCGAAGAAATATTTTTTTTTCTTTTTTAGCCCTTTTTCTAGAACAAGTGAAATTTTCTTTGGATACTTTAAGAGGGTTCCCCTGAAGGTACAGATCTCAACATTTTACTGACTCATCTACATCGAGGGGCTAACCGTTCTACCAAATTTCAATCAAATCGGATAATAATTACTATGAGTTATGCAGTGACTGATATGTGAGTATAAGACCTAAGACGAGGCGTTATGGGTGCGCACACATTTTTGGTGTACGGGGAAATTTTTGAAAAAAATATGTTTTTGCATTTTTGGAATCTACACCCTCGAAAACGTCGAGAAAATTAATTTCAGCGAAATCTATTTTTTTTTTTTTTTAAATCCGATCACAAGACATGTATTGTATATTCCATATTATACTATGAGTAATACTGGTGACCCATCGATGCTTTATTTCATTAGGAGACACCAGCGTAAAAACCGGTGACTCCCCGATTCCCAATTCGCACCAAATTCTCATCCAAAATAATACTTGCCGATGGGTAGTTTTTTTTTCTGTTCAAATCCTACAAACCTATCCTCAGCCAATTTCTCCATCTCACACAATAACCGCATGGTGCTGGGAGACGGGACCAGAGAGAGATATGCGACCGCGATTATATTTCATCAATTAGTATTAAAAAATCGAACATTTAAAGTTAAACTCAATTTTGCTACCTATCACACAAGCAGCTGACGGTGGGTTCAAAACTAGCAGATTCGACTCTGATCCCAGGAGTAGGTACCTACAGCTACAGATTGTTAGCGCCCATAAGAAGACTGGTGTAAAGCCACTTCGATGTTGTTTACGAAATACAAAAGCTGTTTTGCTGCGAAATATAAAAGCTGTCTGAAAAATGGTCTGAAAAAATCTGCAAAATACAAAAGCTGTCTGAAAATGGTCACAAGAATCTACATAATTAGAACGTTGTGCACCAACAAAGTCAATAGGCAATACATATAGGAGACATTAACAAAATGGATATATTCATATCCTGGCGCCAAATACATGACAGCAGTCGCAGTTTTTAAATTTGGTCGCTCTCTTGTTCTCAATAGTTTCCAACTTTTAAAATCTGTTTTGTCTTTAGGTTGTCAGAATGGAGCATTTTGAATTATGTGAATGCTCCCTGCGAGAACAAGAAAACTCCCCTTTATTTCCATAACCTGGAAGGTTTATAAAGTAAATATTGGTATACTTACTATGTTGACAGGGAAAACAATGTTTTTGCTCGAGTTGTTCCTAATTGTCCGCAGAGAAACATCATCTCCACACTGTTTGTGTTTATTTAGACCCCAGTTTTTACAAGAATGACAACTACTGTTTATTTGTGTCTCTGTTAATACCAACAATGTAAACAAAGGGTTAAACCTACAAAATATGTACCTAATAGAACAATTTTTGATAGATTTTAGAAACAATTTTATAATTAATAATTAATATTATTGGTGATTACCGTGTAGTAATTCATAAAGAGAATGAAAAAACACTTGTCTTATACTACACAAATTATTTTATTCCAGAGACGCGTTTTGTTCTGTTAGAACAGTTTCGATCTCCTAATTTTATAATATAAGCAAGGCTTTTGTTGTGAAACAGGAATAAAAGAGGGATTGAAACCAGTCGGCGACTGAACAGCTAGACCTCCAACCATTTTTGTATCAATCAATACTCCCTTTAAGACCCCTCTAAGGAGCATACGAAAGCAATAAGAGCTCTCAACTGCGCTCTATCCTACGCAGTTGTGATGATCTCCTCCCAAATCATATCCAAATCCCACCAGTCATGCTTCTAAGGAACGGAGCACGATGTGAGAGCGTCTTCATCAGATATTTGCAGTCTGAATTCACAAATCTACAAGGCTATCATGATATATTATTATTTTTAACGTACAAAATTTATCATCGATTACACAACTTAAAAGATAAATCATACCTTCTATCCTGATCGATCACTATCATCCACACAGACTGTCTCATCATATATCCATCAGTCTCGAGTCTTGGCATAGACTATAGATCCTCATCAGAGTAACCGTTTGCGACATAAATCCGATGATCTATGCAGGCTGCGAGAGAATAACGTCAAGATATTGTGTCTCTTATCGAGTGCAGTGAAGGAACATGTCAGTCAGGGACCAGGGACCACCCAAGTTGCTGTCACTTGTGGCAATAGAACGACTACATGCATCCCTCTCTTTTCACGTCTTTTTTATGCGGTTTTTAATTTATTCGACAAAGACAAAAATTATTTTTTTTAAATTCCTAAAACTTAAAGTAGGTAACCTTCTTAATGTCTTTTACAATCTAATTTAATTCTAATTTTAAAATTAAATTAGCGTTTAACAGAAACTGTCAGTTGTTTGATAGTTGGTGCGATTGATAGAATAGGGATGCAAAAAATATGGTTTAAAGCAGATGCATCAGTCTGAGGTACATTGGTTAAAATGTAATGATAATTTATTGTTTACGTAATTATTACAGACTTGAATTCAATATACATAGTCAGGACCACAGGACAACGCCTGTTGGGAAAACTAGTTGAGGATACAAATTTACCTATCTACTTATTTGTTTATGCATATAGGTACCTACCTATTCTAAATAGTGGTATGATTATAGGAATTAATTAAAACACGTTAGGTATTATAATACAGTATAAGTAAATACAAAATACTCTGTTAGTTGTGTGAGTTGGTTTACTGGGATGCTTATTCTTCAACTGTGGGACGCTGTGCCATTTCCATTTTAGTTTTAAACCAAAGCTCATGTTATAAAAGTGAAAATGATCGGCACCGAAATTCGAACACACGACATTCAGCATACTGTACGTTCGTACGAAAGCCGTCGAATGAAACGCCTGGGCTTTCAACCACTTCATATTAAGGTACCTACGTAGGTATTCACTAAAGATATACATATAAAGAAATGCTGTTACGGATTATCGATGGCTGTATTCGCAAATACACATCCCGTAAATATATTTTTTTTTAATTTATATCGATTCTACAGATAGGTACCTACTGAGCAATACATCCGCACAAACACCTTCCATCTTTATGGTCCATTCCATCTTACACCAAAGATAATTTTGCTATTAATTAAGTCATTCACTTCAAAATTGTTAAAACAAGTAAAATAAATCACATTCATTAAACATTTACTATAAAAAACTGAAAGATATCCTTCCTCCCAATTATATTATTATTGTCTATGCACTCTTTGCCGGATTTTGAAATCCAATTTGGAATGAATTTTGATCTGACCAATGAGTGTTGGTCGCGCCACAATATTTGACAATAACAAATGTTCTAATTGGTTGGCGCCCGCACGAGGCCACCCAAGAAGACTACGTGGGTGGCCTGTGTATGTGGATCTCCCTCTATCCGCTATCTCCCTCCCTGTCTGCCTTCCGTGTCCCTCCCACTTATTCTATGAGATGATAGCACGCACACAGATTTGCGCATGCGGAAATGCAAGCGTGTGTTTTTCTTCATCATACATAATGTAGGTACCTACCTACCTACATCTGAAAGCTGAAAAGACAGGTTATCTAACAGTGTATGTTTAATCCAATGCAGTAAAATGTTTTTGTCAGCCATGCCACCCTGTAGTAAGTTACCCCACTGATTATCACACTCAATTTGGTTAAAATTTGCACTCGCGTAGGTACCTATATTAACACATGAGTCTTATTAATGTATAGGTAAGAGCGTTGGGGGAAGTCCGAAAAAGGGGAAAGAACGGTTTTGTGAACTTGAGAGAAATCCGACAACGTTGTTTTTTTATTTTTCCAAGAGTTTGTTTATAGCTGATTGGTGGAAATTTAATTTATTACAGTTGCCAAATCATTATAGTTTCAGTTTTAATCGCTTGTGCGATCTTACCCCACCAAGATATACCTACCTGGTAGAAGTCCGAAATATTTTATTTCCGATCTTACCTCATTTAAAGAAACTAGTAATAGGTATTCACATATTCCCGAACTTTTTTCATAATAATTATTATGAATTTCGATATTAATATTTTGTTAGAAAGTTCCTTAGTTTGAACTCATATAGATACATAAATGAAGCTTGTTATTTCAGGTTCACTATGCCTCGAAAATACACTAGAAAATCATTGCGCGCAATATTTTATACACCACAAGATATACTGAGCGCCACTGAAGAAGTAAACAATAATCAACATCTACGCTACATGATCGAATTAAAATAAAAACTGGCAGAAAAAGTAAAACTCTGATGGGTATGCAACCTGTTATACCGTTGGAAATAGAAGAAAAGATAGCATCAGAAGGTATAAAAACGTTAGAAAAATGGGGATTTGGCCTATCAAGACAAGAAGTCATGTGGACTGTTGGTGATTATATTCGGTTCAATAATATCTAAACTCCATTTAAAAATAATATACCGGGTTCCGATTGGTTCATAAAAAAGGCTTCGATATAGTCAATAAAAAAAACCACAGTCAGTAGAATACGTAGGTACGCGCTGCATACGATACGCTGCCGTGGACAGTCGGCCTATAAGTAACCTTATAATTAGGGGTACCTACGTAATTTTCGTATTTGCGAAATAAATGCGATAAATGCGAAATTTGTCAATATATTCCATAAATGCGATGTTTTAATTTTTAGTCTATTTCAGTGAAATGTAATTCGTCAAAACGAACGCTTTATCCTTCTGAAAATAATTGAAACTGAAAAATCAATTTGTAGGAGTCGCCGATGAAACTTAATTATATTAATTGAAAGCTTATATATTTTATTACATGTTGATATTTAATAAAGGTTTTCTACAATTGTTAACTTTTTATTAAATATTTTAAATACTCAAAAGGTGTTTTATTATTGAAATTTTATGTTTTATGCGAATAAATGCGAAATTTCGCTTTTATATATTTTTTAAATGCGATATTACAATTTTTAATATGCAAAAATAACGTACCTCTACTTATAATATCAAAATGAGTTTTTGGCGAGAAATTTTCACACGTGCTGAACTATCCCAGTTACATATTATACAATACCACCTGGGCCCGAGACAATTTTTTGCATCCCCCCCGTACAAATCATCACGATACCCCCCCCCCCCCCACCGCCTGTTAAAAAAAGTATTTTTCTGGTTAACAAAATAGGGAATTACCCTGACCATCAGTGACTCCCATGCACCACCAATGTACCGGAACAAAAATATGCAACCATTCGATGCTTTTTAAAATTTATCGAATATCTTTTTGTTTTAATTTTGTTGAATTCTTTTGTATGGTATTTAGATGTGTGTCACTATGATTGATTAAAAAAAATAAGCAATTTGTATTCAATAATATTATTTCTCAGCTCGCATACTTTCGGGCCCCCCATCTTGTCGGGGGCCCGTGGCATGGCATTTTGCCACCTTGCCTTTTTCCTGGGCTATATTGTCTCTGATTCGACTGCTAACAATTAATTGTTATGTAATGGTTTTATATGTGATTTCTGTTCGAATCAGAATTTTGAATAGAAGTTTTTCAAATGCATTTTATTCCCAAATTTGACCCCATATCTTAGATTGTTGGTACAAAATAGCATGCCTAAGCCATCAATGATGAAACTTGGAATAGACAAACTCCAACACTAAAAGGTTATATTTTGAGTTTTGAATAAGGTACATGTTCGAAATTTGAATGTTTTTAATTAAATTTTCATCAAGAAGAACTTTATGGATAAAATCGTTCGTGAACACAACTAAAGGGTGAGGTGAGGTGGTGGTAGGTAGGAAGGCACCCAATCCACAATAAAGTATTATTATTTATAATTTTTATGTATGATTATTATTAGCATGTCATTGATTAATATCTTTAGACTTGATCAATTGACTTCCAAACATTGGCTGAACGAATTGCAAAAAGGTATTGCCGAAAAAGACTCACCGTGTCCATAAATGGTAGCACCATCTAAAATGGAGTAGGTTTAAGATGTATCTAATTTATATCCGACATTTTAGTCTGTTATTAAACTTCCCGCGTTCCTTACAACAATCTCCATAATCATGGGTTGTGGAGAACTTATAGACTTAATTTGACCAAAAATACAAAAACATCTTCATTACCTCTAAATACTATCTTTATTTCTTTTGCTTCTATGGTAAAGTTGTTTCAAAGAAGTAAAAGCTAATAAGTACCTTCACAATTACGAGTAGGTGAATTATTATGTTCAGAAATGTTAATAAGCAAGATTGAAATTGTTGAATTAGTATCAGCTTACCTTAATCATAATCTGAATTATTTATGAAAGTGAATAAATTGAGATGGTTTGCATGAGCATGTCGAGAAAATGGATGAAGAAAGAACGACAAAAATGATCTTTGAAAAAAAATTGTGCACGGAGACGTGTGGCCGACCTAGATTGACGTGTCATCTTAAACGACGGCCAAGTCAGGAGCAAAAGGAATAGGAGACTGAAGCAAAAGAGGTTTGTCGCTAGATAGGAATGAATGGAAGTCCGTAGGTACCTATACTCTCTGCCTATCCCTTCCGGGATACAGCGCGATGTGTAAAAAAATCATAGGGTTTACGAAATAAGAAGTTTCAACCAGATGAACCAAAAAAATGGGGCAAAAATGCGGATAAAACTGTTAGGCAATTCTAGAGGGATTTTCTCGGCTGATAATCTCGTGTTTGTGGCTTTAAGAATTATTGTTTAACTTTGCAAGAATGTTCACCCTCCTTTGGTTCGCATTTGTTGTTTGGATTTTTTTGACTACCAGGTCCACCTTTTCGTTTATCTCTTCAGAGAATCTGTTGGCTGAGGCCTTCTGCGGTATCTTTCAACATATTCCTACCAAAATCTTATCGTCAATGTACTTTTTCTAACGTAGGTACAATATGAATAATATAAATCCCAAAATTTATCAACTTTTGCTAACTTCAATACTTTCGACTTTTCCTGTATTTTAGACAGTTTACAACAAAATGTGTATATAATATTATAATTATGCTCAACCTCATACCAAACCTTTCATTTATTTGCCATTTTCAGCAACAGTTAGTTAACTATTTTGTACCATAATAATCAACAACCATATTTAGCAAATTGATTAGGTAATCTTTTTGCTCTTGTCGCGTGTGTGGCATGGGCGCCATTTTGATATTCAAATTTTTCTACTATGGTTCATCTACAACTTAATTAATGGCGCTTCCTTTTAGGGCAACAACTAATAGGTTATTACAAACATTTATCACTACAGTGGCATCCATTTATGTCGGGTTGAATGTGATTCAGGTATGAGGCCATCTTTATCGAGCCACGTCTTACAACAATACAAAACTAAGCTGTTTTCTAATTTTTTTAAGAGAGCGAAGACGCTTTTGAAAGGATCATATAAAATGAATGGGAGACGACGTACCTATCCACGAATTTGGGGGCTTCATCCAAGGAGAGAAAAGCAACCAACATTTTGGTGACCAACCGAAGTGATCGAGATTCCATGACGAAAATCAACTAAATAGATCATTAACTACTACAGGAGTATAACAGCATGTATACGGAATGTTATGCGTTTAGAGGAAGCGAAAGAGGTTTGTTTGGATAGGAAAGAGTGGAGGTCAGTGTCTGCGAACCACCTTCGGGAATCGGCGTGATGAGTAAAAAAATAAAAATCGTTAGTTTTATGATCTGTATCGTTATCCAAATAATTCTCCCAAACAATTCATTTGAGTAACTCTATTATTTATTACATTATACAGTTATCCTTAAGTAAAATGTATGAACGACACCTATAAGCTCTAACTCTACTTGAATTGAAAGAGCCGACTGCTGCAACCATACCTATTAGTTTAAATGCACAGCAACACTTTAAGTAATGACACTATAAAATTTTATTTTTATCTGTAAAGACAAGAATCCAGTTAACCATTCGTATTGTTTACAATGTTGCACTCATAAAGATTGCAATTGTTGAAGTATTTGGGTTGGCTGGAAGAGATCCTTCGGGATAAGTCCGCCCTTTGACTCTTTAAATGTTTTTATACTTTTTTTTTTATTACACAATAAAGCTTTATTTATTTATTTATTAAGTATTAACAGTTTTTTATAATCTAAACAACTGCCCGGCTAGCTCAGTCGGTAGAGCATGAGACTCTTAATCTCAGGGTCGTGGGTTCGAGCCCCACGTTGGGCGAATATTTTTTTCTTTCAACTGAAATTCCATTTTTTCGATCAACAGAAGCATCTTATCATAAGAAAACTGTATAGAAATAGCAAAGGACAAGATATGAATTATACTTGAATGATATAAGCATTTGATTTCATACCGTTTTAGCCAGCCGACCACCTTTGCAAGATAAATAAACTCCCTACATCTAAATAGTTTGACAATAAAAGAAAAAAATTTTTTTTTTTGGAAATGGAGGAAACGATGCTGTCGGGAACGGATAAGAAAGATTCCCTTATACTAGAAAAGTGTGGACCCAAAATGCATCCCTGTGGCACTCCATGTTATGAATTATTATGTGCCTCAATTATTATGAATTATTATGTGCCTCAAACTCTCTCAATTCACATATTTTACCCGTTGCAACTTTATGCTGAAAATAATTCCATCTGAATTAAATTTGGTCGGATACTATAAAAATACTTATAAATTATGTTCTGCAATAGTAAAAACAAAACATCTGAATGTATAAAACAAGAAGTAGGTACCTATGTAGACTAAACAAAATATAAAACATAATAATTAGCAATTTATTGTACACGAACGATTCCATAATAAAAAAATACAATTGACTTGTGATGATTCTGATGAATAGTCTAGGTATGTAGCACTATACAGCCATTTTTGTTTTTATCGTAAACTTCCGATTGTCGTATGGGTGGGAGCGAGATAGAAGACCCCATGTGTGGTCCCAAGATCTCGTAAAACGACTCCGAAGAATTCCCGAACAGCCATTCGGCTAAGTTCGTACTATCAGAACGCCAACGTGACCGTATCAAAACAGTCATGGCGGCCAAGAATTCAGTGCTCTTTGAATGATTGTTTGTGTTGGACGTGCGGGTTATTTTTAAAAGTTTACGTGTTTTATGTGTTTACTTTGAGTTTCGAAAGTGAAGTGAATTTATGATGATAATATTGTGATTTTGTTGAGTGTGTACTGTGTGATTGTTTATTTAAAAATGACAGGTGTAAGAAATAATATGTTAGTGATCTTACTGCGGTGACAAATCGTCTAAATGTGGATAAAGGTGACAGTTTTGGGTTCGAGACCATGGTGGTACCAACTCCTGTTAATCCGGCAGAGCGCTTAGCGCCCCCTAAACACGAGATTTCTGACAAACATCGACAGGATTTGTACATAAGGACCAGCTGGATAGATGCGGCACTCGCACTCAACCAACTCGAAAAGGTAACTAAATATTACTCTAAATTCTTTAATATATCTAAAATTTAATCTTTTTACACTTGAATTGAGCTGATAATGTATTAACTTAAATGTTGAAAAATGGTTAAAATGCTACTGTTTTGACGTTTGTTGCGCATGTATCTGAATACATGCGCAAGAGTTCGTTCAGGGTCCCGCTGTTGATTCGCTTACCGTCGGGTGTCGAGTTTTCTATATTACTCACGGCCTTTTGGCGCGTCTTATTTGAATACCAAAACATTCTAAAAAAAATTAAATTCGTTTTAAAGTGCAAAACTCTATTTTAAACGAACACAAATAGCCATAAAATTCAAAATCATTCGCCATATTATTAAATCTATAAAATAATGTTAAATCGTCAGTTGGTTTTTCTGAAATACATTGCTTTAAAACAAATAATGATAAGAAAATGATATTTCTATACTTACTTCATCTAGGTAAGCAATTCTTTATTTTTGGAACATTAATGTAGTTTTTCTAAGCACGGTGAGATTTTTCTCATACGATGTGATTAAAGTAGGTATTTTTATAAATAAATTTCTTAAAATAATATTTAGTTGAACATTTGAATAATAATACCTAATTGCGTCTTTTGAATTTTTTTTTTTTGTTTAAATAATAAGTTAATACTAGTGTAATATAAAAATGTTATGTATAATGAAGACCTTTTTCTAAATGTCTCAATCTGAGAGAGGCGTGGATGTTACCTTTCTAGAATGAAGTCATTATCATGTTGTGTGGGTCCCTGCGCGCGGTCGGCCCTAAAGATGAAGACATCAAAATCCCAACCCACCATTTTTTTTTCAATTGGTTTTGTTGGTAACCATTCTTAGAGTCAAATCTATCCTTTAACCTGAATCGAATGGATTCGTTTTCTTTTTCAAATATGCCGCGAATAGTTTTTTTTTATCGACTTGGGCATTTTTTTTGCAGTCAAATCATGTTAAAATTTCGAACAATTTTCACCTTTCTTAAATAGGGTTTCCAAAAATCAGCGCAAGATTTGAATTATATAAAAAAAAACAGTTCTTGTTTCTTTAAATTATAGTTTAGCATAAGCACACAAGATAGGGTTATATTGTATGAAATAACACATAGGGAAAATAGCTCGCACTGCTTTGCTTTGCACATACGCACCTTTTGTCAAAATTTTACGTGACTGTAATTTCGTTGATTGAGGCCTAACGCATCAATCAGTAGATAGATAAATATATCTTACAGAAAAGCCTTTCTTTAAGATATTTGCCACAACAATGTGTAGATATCGCTTATGTTTAGGATATCCGACGCCATCTTTAACAAGTGGTGCCTTGTGTTGGATAACGATTTATCTCTAAGATGGCTGTCAAAATAGCGTTCACTGACGTTTATAAACTCCCGTAACGCCGTGAATGTGAAGAACTTTTGACTAGTTTTTCCATAAACCATAACGATAATTATATACAACTTCGTTAAAAATAACGAGAAAATATACATATTATAATGAATTATCATTTTGAAGCTTCGAACAAATTATATATTTCTATATCGACAAAAGATACCAATTTGCCGGTTTTCAAACAAACGATCTGGAATAAAAAATCTATATTGTGATGGAAATGTTGTTAAATTCTCAAACTTTCTGTTAAATCATTGTAAAGTTTCATGTTTTGGAAATAATATTACAAAATTATAACATGCAAAACAAAAAAGCAACATTAGAACCTAACCTAAATATTGGTTCAATACGCATGAATTGTCAAAACAAGACTTCATCTGACATCAAATCTGGCGCGAAAAAGCAAATCCATAGAAATCAATAGATTTCAGCACAGCAACACTGTTATCTTCTAGATATCCATCTATTGGATAGTTTTCAATTGATGCGGCCGTCAGATTCTTTCCATCACTTTATTCACCACATAACTTTATCTTATAGATGGCTACCAAGAATCTTTTATCTATATATATATGCGTTGGGCCTTAGGAGAAGATTTATGAAAGAAAAATGTGAAATAGCGCTCGCTCAGCCTTTGACAATAGAACCTTAATAATGTTTAAACTTATAATCTAAATTAGTCATGGTCGAATTTCGAGCACTGATCGACCACTAGTAAGCCTAAATCGTACAGTAAATAAAAATTGTAAATCGTTTCAAGTTTCTAACAATTCAACTCCCTGATGCATATTTTTGTAGAATGCCATGGTTTGTGGGTGCGAGAGAGACAGGTGTAGGTTTACTAAGGGTCGTTGTCTCGTATTGGATGAATCTATTCCAGCGGCAGAGAAGTTACTGGAGATGGAAGGAACTAGAGAGACCCAACCAAGAGCTATCTATGGTAGGGATACATGGATGTGCTCTTGAAGATCAAAAAACCCCCAAGGTGTATCTTACTATTGGTAGGTACTTGAAGAGCCGACATATTTGTAGCAGAAGTTCGGACTTGCGTGTAAAATTAGAAGAATAAGTAGAAAGACTCTGAGGGAAAGGAATGAGATTATCTATGTATTAGAAAATAATGTGGTATGGAAGTCGTTGGTCGTTGGTAGCCCAGTGGCATCACTCGACGGCTTTCGTACGCACAGCGCAACCCTTCGGTTAGTGTAAAATATATTGTCATTGACTTATTTATTAAAATATGTTAATTTTGTTACCAAAGATGAAAGTTAGTAAGTTGAGATGGTTTGGTTATTTTAAAAGAATAGAAGCAAAATAAATTTAGAGGCCGAAAGGAATGGTTTAAGAAGGCGTGGTCGACTGAGAGTTACGTGGATTGAAAACATGATTCCGTCCTCTAGGAAGGTCAAGTCAGGAATACAGAAGAGGTTGTATGAGAAATGGTATGTCGGTGGAGGAAACGAAAGAAGTGTTCTTGGATAGAAAACGGTGGAGGTCTGGTCTCACTGCCTACCCCTTACGGGATTTGCGTAATTATTTTGAAGCTATAGGTAATCCCTTTCACCCTGAAGTGATCCTGTGTCAAAGGCGAAATAACATCAACGAACTTATACTGGTAGACATCAAGCCTAATTTTCAAATAGTGTACGAGTTTTTTTTTTTCAAATGAATCTGTGTTCTCGAAAAGTGAACACAAATACACTATTTGACTCTTTCACAGTAAGCTACTTAAAAAAATACTGGGCTACCAATCACTTGTACTTTGGCAATGTGACATAGTGAGTGACGTTCTTATATTATTATTTAATAGGATATCAAGACCAAATTCACTCGAGCTCCCGTCGAGGTCTTTAACAAAAAAAAAAAAATATCCAAATAGGTATATAGAGCAGTTTATCCAAAATGAAATAAACAACCTAGCTAGACCTCTCTATTTAGAGCTTTGGGTTCTGTTGACTGCTGCTCGCACTTCTAAATTCAAAATATTGGTGCCGTAAGATTTATCCCCGTGGAAATCTTCAGTCCACCCCTCAAATTGAGTCCATCTACTCTTAAGGTAACTCGGCAGTTTACACTCATCGCTACATACATAGAGCATGCTATTTACAGTTGGCTGGCAATCAGCTGATCAGAGGTTGGCATCCCTGCTATGGCGGCTATTGGTGTGGTCCAGGCCAGTGTGTGTGTGTTGGCGGTTTGCCCAATACCAGCGCAGGCCGACTGGTTCTTCTCTTGTAATGTCTTCATAATGCCCTGGCATCGCTCACTCCCATTCATGTCTCAATCCACGCTGCCGCACAGAAACTTATCTTCCGTCCACTCACCACTGCTGCCCGTAAGGCCACACAATAGCTATCTAAACCGAGGCATTGTCAACATTCGTACGGAGCGTTTCATCTTGTTTTTTGCCGCTTACTTGTAATATTTTCTCATCTGAAGCAGCGCATGTTGAAGGCATTATACTCGTAACTCGGATTTGAGTTAAATGCCTCTATCCCCAAGTTCCTGCATTACAGACAGTTATTAACTTAATAATATGCGCTTATGTTAATTTATTGCAACAACCGCATTTTGTAGTCCCATAAACGCATATAATAATGATCCTTATTGGCTGTTTAACGTGCGTTGGTTATGGCTTTGATTATCACAGCGTTTTATGGAGGCTTAATATCGCATTCGTCCATGGAAACATCCCATGCTGATATCTCGGCAGTTACCCAAGCTCGTTATCTTTACGCAAGTAGCCTTGTGGTGATGTCCAAGAAATGTTTTATATCAGGGCATTCCTACACATTACTGACAATAATTCTTTTACCTTTCAAAAGTCAGTTATTATTTTTCCTCTAGAAGCACCTTTGCAGTGGTTTGTTTTATTAATTTATACCAACAATAATTGAAATTCTTATACAGTATAATCAAATTTAGTTTTAATATAAAATAGCTTGACATCATAAATTTCCAATTCCTGATAAAACCCATGTTTTTTTTACTGTGATAAATGTAGGTAATTTGCTTTTTTATCTCCTTGTATTCTATTCAAGGAGGCTAGAGAGAATGAATACTTGTTTTTTCTATATACGGATATTTTCCGAGATCTGAAATTAATTATTCATCCTGTATTAATTTCTCTAACTAAACGAAAGTGACGGATATTGCCCGACGCATCATTACATCGATATATTTGTCCGTGTAATTATCTGTTTTATGGCGTTGAGATTTTTTTTTAACATTCTTTATGTCATATTTTTATTAAAAATTTCATTTCGGTTGTTTTAACCCCTTTGCCAATCCATTAAGGTTCTGTAAGATGAAACGTTACCACGAAATTGATATGTACCTACCTACTACTCTGCCTTCCAGACAATTGACTTGATTTAGCCGCAGTCTGCCACATGGTGCCTCTTTTGATATTATAATTCACACTGGCTTCTAACACCGCATCTTCATGTGGGGGTAATCGGGTTTTAATATCGATGGACTGTCCTAAGGGGTTGATGTGATTTTAACAGGCTATGCTACTTATATGATATTCTTCACCATGATGTGGATAGATTGTTCTAACGTTTTTCATATTTCTGAATGCTACCTCTAAAATCTAAACAGTTGATGCACAATTCAATCCTGATACCATCCATAATGTATGAGAGTGAAACTTGGACATGAATGAAAATCTGGAAGTTGGTATAAATGTTTTGGAAATTATATCACTACCCACGGTATGTGTCGCAAAAGACTAACTGATAATTTGGGAAATGTTAATATTATAAAGGAATGTGGAGAGAATAAATTGAGGGGAATAAGCATGTAGAGAGAACGACAAAAAGAATCTAAAGATCGCAGACATGGCCAACCTAGAATGACGTGGACCGATCATGCCAATACCGTCTTAAAAAGAGGGCCAAGTCAGGGATTGGTGAACATGTATGAGGAACATTGCGTTGTTGAATGAACCTTAAGAGGTTTGTCTGAATAGGAAATAACGAAAGTCCTTACTCTGTGAATAAAGGCACAATAATTGGGAATAGGATTTAGGCCTCAGGGAGTTTGATTCTGCGTAATCGAGAAAAAGTCCCACATTTCATTTGATATCCTTTGAAATCAACGTGTAACCAATTACGCATGATATTTTAGAAATTCGCGTGACGTAGAAACGCATTTGGTTATTTGTGTAGGATGCAAGTGATTCCCCACATCAGGGGAAGATAATATGTCTTCATCATCCCACACAGGCTGGCAGGTAGTCAGGTCCTTTGTCCATTGAGATAGTCCTTTCCGCCTCATTGCACTATTGCGTCAATTTCTAAAAAAAGTTGTAGAGAATTACCGTATGTATCTTTAAAGTTCATTTCGAACGTAAGTAGTATACGCGCTGCCATTTTTGACTTCCGCGCTGTGAAATTCCTCTACGCCTCGGTATCCCCTCGCCTGCTCTACCTGCCCGCCTTGCAGAGGCACAAGAATGTCTTGATGAAGTAATTTGCGGTCAATTCAAAAGGTTCCCTCGCCTGCAGCTACGCCTCATAATTTCATAATTGTTTTAATTCCAAGTTATGTTCTAACGTCTTTATTATGTAAATCATCTGCTTCGTAAAACAAACACTCGAGGCAATAGCTATATTAATTTTCATAAGAATCTCTTGATCTAATTTTTCATGTCTTATTTTTTATGTTTTCTTATGGTGAATTTTTATGGTTTGGTCATAGAGATACAAAATTACGTTCCGAAATTTTGGACCTACAGCTTGAATTATTATTTCAGTGTGAAATCCTAAAAACGCCAGATGGAATTTAAAGTAGGTACATCGATACTCTTCTTTCACTCAAATTCCGCACGAGACCTACACACTTTTCACTGAACACGCCATGTCATCAGCAAACTCATCTTTGATTTTGTCCCGAAATCTCGACATATGGCAAATTGCGTATTGATTCCAGTTTCCTACGTGCCTCGATGTTTCGTAATACGATATCTACTGTTAAAGCGCGAACTTTACAATGCTAAACGTGTGCGTACATTGTGAAGGTTAAAGAAATTTTGTATAACATTATTTTTGATAGCTCAATCAGAAGAAACACTTTTATATTAAGTACATATTGTCTCTTCATAGTTATCCGTTTCCGCTGCTTCGATTCAGTCTGCATGTCTTCCCGAGCGGGCTATTAACATATATGGGACTATATGTTAATCGAGACTATAGGAGCGCACCTACGGATAATACAGTATATATTACAATATGTGGTATCTTTATTAAGAGATATATTTTAGCGAAGGAAATAAATTGAATACGTCCAAGAGACTCCGCACGCCGTGTGTGGTCCCACTAAAGTGCCAGCGGCGCCGAACAGGGTTGCCGGAACCGGACGACAAAATAGATATCCGATAGTACATAGTCTTGTCTTATTTTATCATAACATTCCTATATATAACAAATCTGTTTCATAATACTTGTAGGTATATTCAACAACTATATTTTAATAATAAAATGACCTTTCCAAACACGTGGAAGGCATTGTCCTCCGCTGCGATCTTAATTCCGTATGAAATGGGTAGAGTTCGTATTAGTATAAAACTAATAAAAGGTAACTCACGGAGTATAATAAATTGGTTGTATCAAGAATGTGCCGTGTATTGTGTGGGGCCCTTCTTTGAATCCGCTCCTCATCTTTTGTGGATTTCTATTGATGTGAACCACTCGTTGTGTTGCATTAACGCCCCAATAATACAGACCACTGCTGAATACTTCTCCGTCCTCGAATTCTCAGAAACCCTCGGATGATTGACATTCCAAGAAGTGTGATTTTAACGAGATTTCGTCTTTTTGTCAGTTATATCATTGCTCTATACGCTTTTTCTGATAATTTAATTGACTTTGTCACCTTAAAATATTTTCTTGTCCTAAATTTGCAAAACTCGCTGTTAATATTAATTAAACTGCCTGCCCAAATTCAATAATCTGAGATAGATGTTTGTTTTCAATTTGTTCCTTCTCCCAACACCAGATGACCTCCAACTTGTTACATCCTTAACATTGATCCTTTTTACTCTCCAATAAATAGAACACGCGTCCATCCGGACGAATGGACCGTGTGCCACTCACCGCCATAATAAGACATTATTATGTGGCGTCACCTTAATGCAGAACTATACTAAGTTCATGTTTTGGTCAAAATGAGTTGAGTATGAGGAAATGTCGAGCATAGACCAATATATTATGTGCTGAAATATCCCATCTCACATTGATTATTTTTTTTACCAATTCCTCATAAACATTTTGATCCTAAATAGATGACACCGTGATTGTTAATGCATTAATTTTATTCTCCTGCAGAATTTCACAATGAAGTGAAAATATTAAATAAAAAAATCAATATAAATAAAGGAGTCCGTTCGTATGTAACGTCCTTTATAGACGGCTAAACTAGGGATACCAGAAGTAAAGTAATACCCTCTATAGCGAGTCATAATACCAGTGGACGTTTAAGGCTATAAATATTTGGAAAATGTTATTTATCGATAAAAATATTAGATTTTTTCATAAATCTCCCATACAAATTAAGATTTTCATCCCGCCATTTTGTCAGAATCAGGTATCTTGAAACTGTATTTAAATCTCATTTAGTTGCACCGTCGCTACTCATGTACGGTTTTGTTTTAATCTACAATGCTTAAACTTTCTATTTATTTCAAAAAAATTTCTTCTATAGAAGTAAAAACATTGAAACAAAGTAAAACAATTTAGCTTATTTTACTTATGAAATGTCATCATATACCTCCATATTGTGAAAATTTAGGGTTGCCGTTTTAAAAAAAAACCTGTGGAATGTAATAATAAGGTCTGCATGAATATGTAGGTAGGTATTAATATTGAAATGCATTGAAGTAGTTAACTACAAAGAGTATGATTGAGTAGTTTCAGCGTGATGTAGTAACGCATGAAAATAACAACAACATTTCATATTTATAATAATTAGAAGATAATATATAAGTAATAAATCAATTCTTCCTAAGCAGGAATAGCTTTATCATTCTGTTGATAAGTAGAATAATTCTCAGAAGATCAACGCTTTAATGGTAGAATGATCTCTGTGGGCTCCGTTGAAACCAGAATGAAAATGTCAAAGTTTGGACGATAATGGCTTGGAGAATATTCTTTTAGGTGGCATTTTGTGGTCTTCATAATTCAACCTAAAATAAATAAATAACATCAGAATACAATTTTTATAATGATTATGTATGCATGTTTAAGGGGGGAATATTATTTACTTTAATGGAAATTTATCATTTCATTAAAGACCACAGTTAATATACATGTGTAAGTGAAATGAATGATTCATTTAAATTACTATAATAATTATGATTATAAGTATTTAACCTCATATTAAACATTTTTCCTGAAGGTATACTGTATAATGTTTGCAATAAGTATATTGTTATAAAATAAGTCTTTAATAAACATAAACACAAAATATAAGCAAAACGAAAGTTGTGCAATTAGTTAAGTACCTACCTAATAAAAATAAAAGGAAACAGAATGCATTAATTGAATTTTGAAAAAGGAATTGTGGAAATGTATTTTGACAGATTTTGACGTCTATAAAAAGTTTGACGTTTGGCGATGGCAACCACAGACAATAGAACAACCATGAGAGAGGACAGCAAAAAAAAACGCAAACGTAATGATCCTGTTTTTTTAATCCTATTTTTACATTTCGTGTACAGAATGTAATACAAATAAACAAACACCTAATTTTTTAATGATCTTTCGGATTATTTTAATATATTCGAAATATATCAAAAAGTTTTGAAAAGACATTATTTATTAATTGAACATTTGAGATTATGGCAGGAGTGATATGCCAAAAAGAAGAAAAAGAAGAAGCTACTGACATCATTTTTTTTTTTTTTTACCCATCACGCCGTGTCCCGTAAGGGGTAGGCAGAGAGAACGGACCTCCACTCTTTTCTATCCAAGCATACTTCTTTCGCTTCTTCCACCGACATACCATTTCTCATACAGCTTCTCCTATTTCTCTTACTTCTTACCTGGCCTTCCTTGAGGACGGAATCGATGTGTTCGATCCACGTCATTCTCGGTCGCCCACGCTTTCTTACACCATTCCTTTCAGCCTTATGAATTTTCTTTGTCATTCTGTTTGCATCCATTCTTTCCACATGCCCAAACCATCTCAACTTATTAACTTTCATCTTTGTCACAACACTTACTTCCATACCACATTCTTTCCTAATATTTTCATTCCTTTCCATATCCCATAAAGTTTTTCCACATATTCTTCGTAGAGATTTCATCTCTACTGCATTTATACTACATTCTTCTTTTTTCGTCCATGTCCACGTTTCACAACCATACATCATCGATGGTAGCAGGATTGCGTTATGCACTAGTTTCTTTGCTTGTAGTGAGACGTTGTTGTTTCTCATTATAGGTCTTAATGCACCGCCCACCCTGCGACCAGCAACTTTCCTACGTTCGATTTCTTTTTCACACTTTCCATCCCGACTAAACATGCTTCCTAAATACACATACTCATTCACTTGCTCAAGACATTCATTTTCTACGGTTACTTTGCAATTCGTTCTTGCTTCATCCCTTTCAAATACCAACACCTTTGTTTTGCTTACATTCATTTTTAGACCATTTTTTGCACAATTTTCAAACACACTTGACACAAGTTCTTGCAAATCATTTTCACACTCAGCCATAAGTACTAAATCATCTGCATACATAAGCGCACATACCTTTATACCATTCAATTCAACCCCTATATTTATATCTTTTAACCCACTGACGCAAAAATCAAAGAACAAATTGAACAACCAGGGTGACATGACGCACCCTTGCTTCACACCTTTCGTAAGATAGAACTCCGGTGAAAGGTGACTGTTCACCTTCACACACGCAGTACTTTCCGAATATAGCGAAGCAATGGCACGAATCAACCGGTTATTCACTCCATACATTGATAGAACTTCCCATAATTTACCCCTGTCTACCCTATCATATGCCTTTTCCAAATCTACGAATGCACAGAAAAGCTTCTGATGTTTACTCAAAAGCTTCTCCGTAATCATCCGCAGAGCGTAGATCTGATCGGCACACCCCCTCCCATTCATAAAAGCCCCTTGTGCATCCCAAACTTTATTTTCAGTTATTGTTCTAACCCTTTCTACTAAAATTCTACTGTATAATTTACCCACGTTGCTCAACAAGCTGATTGCACGATAGTTGCCACAGTCCAACCGGGAGCCCTTCCCCTTGTACAGAGGGCAGATAATGGCTTTCCTCCAGTCACCTGGGGTACGGCCTTCCGTCCAGCACAAGTTGAAAAGCTCCAGGCACCACTGCAGCGTCACTCGGCCGCCATACCTGATAAGCTCCGTTGCTACCCTATCGCAACCTGACGCTTTCCCATTTTTTGCTTTTTTAAGCGCATTCATAAGTTCATTCATACTGATTTGCTGACTCTCATCACCCTGTCCATTTATACTTACTTGGCACAAACTGCCGCATCCATCCTTGGTTTCAAACAACTCTTCAAAATACTCTTTCCATCTCAGACCTATATCCTTTTCCTGTGTCAGCATACATCCATTTTTATCTTTCAAACAATTCACTTTATCATCCTTACCAGACCTTTTCCTTTTCACTTCCTTCCAAAAAAGCTTTAAATTGCCATTCACATTCGCACTTAATTTTTTACATTCATTATCCTCTAATTTTTTCTTTTTCAAGCACACAAGTTTCTTAACTGCATTCTTCTCTTTCTTATAAATATCATACATAACTGTTTTGTCGGAGTCATTCTTCGCACAAACTACATTCTTCCACGCATTCTGTTTTTTATCCACAGCCGCTTTCACTTCTTTGTCCCACCATGCATCACCTTTCTTCCTACCCGTTTTAGATTCCCCGCATACTTTAATCGCACTATTTACTAAATATTGTTTTATGATTTCCCATTGTTCCTCTAAGCTATAATTGATTGATTCTAAGTTGTTCAACGTGCTTTCAATTAATCTTACATATTCATCCTTACAATTATCCTCATTTAACTTTTCGATTCGTATCCTTTTGGAGCTTCCCACTTCTCTCGGTCTCGATCGCCAACCACGGAACAGATCAATTCTTGCAACTACAAGGAAATGGTCCGTCCCTAGTTCAGCACCTCGAAAAACCCGAGTATCCGTGGTCAAACCCCTCAGTCTAGAATCCACGCACACTAAATCAATCATACTTTTTTCATCCTTTCTTTGCCACGTGTATCTGTGGATCTTTTTGTGTGCAAAAAAGGTGTTTGCAACAAAGAGATCCATTTCTAAACATAAATCCAGTATCCTATTTCCATTGTCGTTAACCCGTTCATCCCCATATGCACCCAGAACCCTTTCATAACCCTGTCTTCTAACACCAACCCACCCATTTAAATCACCCGCTAAAATTAATCTTTCGTTATCCCCTCGGTTTTCTGCAATATCACTAACGTTTTCCCAAAACTCATCCTTTTCGGCATCAGAGACGCCATCACAAGGAGCATATCCTATTACTAAGAAAATCCTCGTAATGCCTATTCTGAAACGGATCCAAATAAGCCTAGGACTAACAAATTTAAAATCTTTCATACATTCACTCATTCTTTTTGATAAAATAGCCCCCACACCTTGTTTCGCATGCTCCGACTCAGGCACACCAGACCACATAACATTCAACCCATTTTTATCAATCATACCACAGCCTTTCTTCTTTGTTTCATTCAGACATACAATATCCAGACCTTTATCATTCATAATATCAATAACTTCATTAATTTTAGCATCCATGCATCCCCTGATATTCCACACACCAAACCTACACTCGTCCGCTCTCCTCTTTGCGCCTCCCCTATTTGACACGACATGATGGGTGGCGAGCCTCACCGATGGTGGGATTGTCAAATCGGGGTTTACTTAGAGACTAATTACAAACTAAAAACATTCGTCATACCTTAAACTTAAAACTAACTATAACTACAATTGGCAACTAACCTGCTCAGGAGGTCAAGGTCAGGCATGTCAGTATAAAAGTGGCCCTACGAATTTTAAAAAACACGATGCTATTCACGAGCAAGGCTACAAAAAACACACGGAATAATTTACGAACAAAATAACGAATTCAAGATGGCCGGCACGATGCGATGTATGAAAACGAGAATCTAGCCGCCGATGTCTGTCAAACTGCACACGCCGGATAGTTAACACAGACTAAACAAGAAAACCGATTTTAAAAAACACGATGCTATTCACGAGCAAGGCTACAAAAAACACACGGAATAATTTACGAACAAAAAAACGAATTCAAGATGGCCGGCACGATGCGATGTATGAAAACGAGAATCTAGCCGCCGATGTCTGTCAAACTGCACACGCCGGATAGTTAACACAGACTAAACAAGAAAACCGATTTTAAAAAACACGATGCTATTCACGAGCAAGGCTACAAAAAACACACGGAATAATTTACGAACAAAAAAACGAATTCAAGATGGCCGGCACGATGCGATGTATGAAAACGAGAATCTAGCCGCCGATGTCTGTCAAACTGCACACGCCGGATAGTTAACACAGACTAAACAAGAAAACCGATTTTAAAAAACACGATGCTATTCACGAGCAAGGCTACAAAAAACACACGGAATAATTTACGAACAAAAAAACGAATTCAAGATGGCCGGCACGATGCGATGTATGAAAACGAGAATCTAGCCGCCGATGTCTGTCAAACTGCACACGCCGGATAGTTAACACAGACTAAACAAGAAAACCGATTTTAAAAAACACGATGCTATTCACGAGCAAGGCTACAAAAAACACACAGAATAATTTACGAACAAAAAAACGAATTCAAGATGGCCGGCACGATGCGATGTATGAAAACGAGAATCTAGCCGCCGATGTCTGTCAAACTGCACACGCCGGATAGTTAACACAGACTGTGTTAACTATCCGGCGTGTGCAGTTTGACAGACATCGCATAGAAATAATGGATTATAATGTTTAAAAAAAAATCCACACGAACTGGTAAGTAAAATTACATGGGATAATAAATTATTATATAAATTGTGTTTTCTAAACTAATGTTTTATTATCATCGTTTACAGAATCTTGAGTGTTTACCAATTATGACAAATCAAGGATATTTTGCACTGGAAATTATGAATTTAAGAAATGGAAAATACCTATCCTAAAGATTTAAAGGTAATTTTATTTTATACAAGCATGTTATGGAGTGATTTGATAATATTTGAAGCATTTTATCAACCAATTTTTTAAATAAAAATCAAATATAAACGTTGCATATTTTCTTATACAATCTCTTGATTCTGAATTTGGTGTTTTTGTTTAAAAAATGAAGATATTGCTGGCCATTGTCATTTGGTTAATCTATTTGGATAAATTAAAGGATTTGATAACATCTTCGAATAATAATACTACATTTTCAATAGGTTAATTTAAGATTGGAACATAGTTTTTAGGGGGGTTTCTGGACACCTCCTCGAGTGTCAACACTACACTTTGTTAGGTTAAAACATATTCATTTAGGAGGTTTTTTGTCAAATATCAAAAGAAGCCCGCAAACTTAATAATAATTACCATTTTTTGTTTTCATACACAAAATTTAACAAATATTAATTTAAAAAGTGAGAATTCTGTCACTGTCTTCTTTATAATTCCACTATTTCATTAAATATTTACCAGTCTTCAAAACCCAACAAAAAATATGTGTTGCTCATGGATTCTGTGTTTATTTTAATTGAATAATATTTTTTTACAGTGCATCGGGATCAATATGAGTCCTTCAACTGTTGCCGATGAAAATGTTGGATGATCAAAGTGGTCCCGTTCGAAGGCAAATATCTTAGATGCCCAATATGAGAGATTGGACTGGACCCTGAACAGCGGGGGTGTTGAAGTAGTGGTTGCCAATGTCGTGAGACTCGATACGACACAAACAGAAGACAGGCCAGCAGCTCTTCTTTCAATAGGATAGACAATATAATAATTAGATAGACTATAAACAGCACACACTGTACGCTAAATATTCTATTCGTTAAATCTTTTCAATATGTGTAATTGCATATAATTAGCTATAGTATTTCACAATCCTGTATGTTACATTGTAAATATGTTAAAAGAACAAGGCTTTATTTTTATAGATATAATAATATAGTCTATCACACCTTACGTCTATTCAACTTATAGGAACCTTTTTTTTTTTCATTACTTTTATGGATACAAACCTGAGACATAATTTAGTTTAGTTTAATATTGCGATGATGAGGTTATGTAACTAGGACCACAATGTATCCTTAAATATTATATGTTCAATTTTCTTTACACGCCTGTTGTCTTATTGTATTTTGTTTGTGTCTTTGATTTTAAGCTAAGAAATAGGACTAAATAAGTGCACTTTTTCTAATGATTTGGAATATTATTACTTCAACCTACTACATATATTTTTTGTATTTTATGCATCGTCACTATTGAAGTATGATAAATTCAAATACAGATCAAATTTTTTTATAGCAAATACCGAAGTACCTAACGAAATTTCCAGTAACGAATCGTCAATTTGTCCCTGAAAAACTTCCATTAAAGATGTACTGAACCAAAATTTGTTGTAACGAAGTCAATCTAATATCGGCATTAAAATTTCTTCAGTTTGTCCTTGGCATTGGTGAGTTTGAAAGTGTTTGCCGAACATATTTCCTTTACGTGATTGATGAATCCTTCAAATTTGTTTTTGTTCTCACCTAATAATAGCAATTATATTTTATTTGACATCAGTAGGTATAATATGGCGACACAAAAAATTAAATTTTATAAGTGAAATTAATAGTTTTATTTAAAAACCAACCAACCAAATAAAATCAAGCAACGATAATTGCCTTGCCTTGCCTTGCCCAATTTAGCATATTCATAGATCCTGGGAGCTTTGTAAACATTGTAATGCTCATGGTTAAACCATACTCTCCAGGATTCTCTTTCGTTCATGGGCTCCAAAATCTTACGAAGCATGCTTCTCTCAAATGTGTCCAGCATTTCCATGGATTTCGCAGTCATTGCTCATGCTTCCTATCCATATGTCATAACTGTTCTTATAATAGTTTTGCAGAGAGTGATCTTTGTTTTTCTATGGACACTTCTTGACTAGAGCACAGGCAGTAGAGTAGAGAAGAATGCTTTGTTTTCTGTTGCTATCCTTCGCTTGATTTCTATATTATGTCCCAATTCCTTTGCTGTTATTTCCAAGGAGTCAAAGACTTCTCTTATGGCTATCAGGAATCTTCCTACTATGTTGACGTCATAAGCATATCTGACGATTTGGCTACTTTGGAAATAAATATTAGGATTTGTACTGTTGTGGTATGTGAGTGCCAGTCAGTCACCTTGCTTGAGTCCCTGGCCATCTAGGAGCTCATCTGTGAGTTCCGCGCCGATTTTGCATTTATGTCCTACACATAGTTGCCCTAATCAAACATAACTTCACAGGTATAAATTGAAGTATCGTGGTCATAATGCACGATTCCTGGGCAACGCACGGGTACTTAAGCTAGTGTTAAATAAAGATAACAATTGTTTCAATAAATGTGAGCTTTAACATGTACAATGTACTAATGCATGTCAAAAGTTGGGTTGAATTTTAAAAATATTTTAATTATTATGACATATGTCAAACTTTAAACTGCTCCTGTCAAAAATTACTCTTGAGATACTTAGGATAGTTCTGCATTAAGGTAACGGTGTTAGCCATCTGGCGCGGGAGAAGCACACCACACAAGACTGGACGCCGACACCAGTTGGCTTTGCCCCACCCCTGGCTGTGGAGCCACCTCGGTGCGTCTGTGGTCCTCCGCATACCACGCGGGTAAGAGGACGGCTGTACAACTAAAACAGCCCGGGCAGCGGAGTGCGGTACTGAAACTTGTATTTGTTTGTACCAACCTCCAACGTAGTATTGTACCGCATAATAATATAACCAGCAGAATGATCGGTACAGCGAGGCAGGCCAACTCTACTATCAGATTGGATCTCAACGTGTTTTTTTCCCTCCAACGATTCATTGAGCAGTTATGGTAGCAAGGTACCGAGACTTCTCCTTGATGTTATTCAACATTGCATAAGTACTGAAATCTGTCAGAATATTTTTTTTTTGTTATATAGTAAATGTTTATCATCTCCGTAAAGCCAGGTTATCTACTTCCATCAAAGTTGACATGTTGACATTAATTACCTCGATGTCCCCGTCTGAAGGAGCCGGTGCCACTGCTGCCCATGTGCCGTGCAGACTGCTAATGAAGCATCACTGACATAATGTCTAGTCTAGTTATAAGTGAGGAATAATTACTTGTTGGTCTAGGACTGTAGCCCCATTGATGGCTGTCATCTCGTGTCTGCGTGTCTCGGCATTTGTAATCATTATATCGTCGGGTCCGTAGAAAAAATGCCTATGTGACTTTTGTCCATTTTACAGGAGAGCAGTTTAAAGATTCCAATACACATTTTTTGAGATTCCTTCATAACTATTTGAGCAATTTTCTTCAAACTTAAAATTTGTAATAGAAATAAAACTATTTAATATTAAGCATCTTAAAAAATTCCCTAAAGTGTATACTTTTCTAGAAAAATCACATAGGCAGTTATTCTAGGGAAATTTTTCAGCCTATGTGAAGATGTTCCTTTTTTCTACGGACTTCGTCTCGTAAATCTCGTTCCTATGTTACGACGTACCTTTATTCTACGGAAATATTTGTTTATTTGTTCAGTCCTAAGTGCAACAATTATCATTTTCTTTAAAATAAACATAAAATATCGTACTTTCAATAATACTCACATTATGATTTGGTTATTTTTTATCAAACGCGCATATAAAATAGCAAAAAATATATATGTATTCAAATAAAATGATGCAGCACATAATATACCATATCACTTTTATAAGCATGTTATTTTTTGAAAAATATCAGGTTTTAAATGTGTGTTAATTTTAGAAAAGTCTTCTTCTTCTTTTTTTGGAACCTGGTGATCTGTTGTTTTGTTTAGATAACCCCTTCGCGGATATAGACTACCTAATAGATGGGTTTCTACATTTTCAAAAGGTAAAATATTATAAATAAATAAATTACTCAATTGTGAGTGGAATTGCAGAAATTAAAAAAAATATAATAAAGTTAACACGAGAACCATTAAAGATAAAAACGTATTATAAATGGAGGTACTTTATTTCAAGTATATTTTCCTCGATACTATCCAATGGATATGAATGGTGGAATACCAGTTATGGTACCAGTAATGCTTTCAGGATGTCAAACACAAGTTATTTTTTTATTAATACTACAATAAATAAATATATTGCATTAATTAGGGGCTTATTCATGTTCAAAAAATGTTTCTAGCTATTATCGTTATATATACTTTCAAGTTGTAATTAATATTTTAAATGTATGGAATCTAATTATTATTCTCTTTCTGTTCATACAGTATATATTTGGTCCATTTTATAAGATTTTTTTTATTTCTGGTGTTAAGTATCTACTTTATCTGCATATGATTCTGAAAAACATAGGCATTTATATTTAATTACCTACTGAATCTACACCTTTTGCTTTTGGAAAGGGTGATTTGGCACACTGCTTTCAACAGGAATGAGGACTCATGGTGAAAACTATTACCTCATCGTTATGATATTGGAAGGAAAACAATAAAGTATATGACTTAAGTCATAACTCTTTGGAACCTTATTTACTAAAGAATAACGTCATATTAACATCAGCAATACTCTAAATTACGTACTTCTTGTTTCACAAAGCTTTTCCACATGAAATGTGTATTATGATGAATCCTTTTGCATATTTACAAATTTTGTAAGTATTTTATGTTAACAGTAAGGTTTAAAGCTATGTTCGCGTAGATAGTTTACAATTGAGATGCAATATATTATCTAAGTACTCTTATTTAATCAGTGATGTGCTTAATTTAGATTTTCTCCTCCATATGATATTTTTATTTTGGTGTTTCTGCACCATTTATGAAAGTTAGCATTTATATGGAAACTATTTTAGTGTTTAGATTTGAATTAATTCTAACGATTATTTGATTCATCAGTCACTGTACAAATTAAACATTTCCAGACTGCTAATACTTCTTATACTTATTCGAATAAAATATGATGTAATTTTTTTATTAAACTGTGTTTTCAACAGGATTTATGTATTTATAGGACCAGTTGTAATTTCACAATATACTCATATTATTTTTCTACTTCTGATGCATTTTTCAAGCCCTAGTTTTAGGTATTGTTTATATTTCAAGCATTTTAAATAGATTTAGCTTTTCGTGGAATGTTTTAAGAAATATTTATTCTAAAATAACATATAAAAAAAAGAAACAAAACGTATAACATTAAATTTAATTAAAATTATTAAAGTAAGTGTCTTAAAAACTACCACGTATTCATACAAATTAACTTAGGCTTATGTTAGTACCTTTTTATGAACCGTATATATATTCAAATGTATTTAGTAGCTTAATGGCACATATTTACGAAATTTTAGTTGCAGCATCATACGAGTGAGTTGTTTCATAAAATATTGTATATAAATTATAAAATATATTAAATGCGTTTGAATTTGTAAAAAAAAGTTTATCTCAATGAAACACCCCACCAATATACAAGTTTTAATATAAAAACATTCTTAAAAATATATATAATAACCGAAATAGTTAGTAGAAAAAAGGTGTATGTTAAAATGTGTCCGTAGAAAAAAGGTCGTTATGAAGATAGGACTATGAAAATGGAAAACAATTCCGTAGAACAAAGGAACATCTACACATTGGGTAGTGGGGTATCCCTAGAAAAACGGGTCATCTGCACTTAGGACATAAAAATTGCAAAAAATATATAATTCTCCAGCGGTAAAAATATTACGATATTTTCAATCAAAACAATGAATACAACTCAAAAAAAGTGGATAACGATGTTTTTAAAAAATACACATTTTAATCATCCTATGTGCACAACGGAAGTTTTTGAATGGAATATTGTTAAAATAAATTATAACTTCACAAATTTTGGTTAAATTTTAATTATTTTAAATAGTTTATAAAATAATGTTTAATTTCTACTTCTCCAATCAATTTTTCACTTGATTCTCATCTGAAGTTAATAATTATCAATACTTTAGTCGGTTTCGCTGAACCAATCCTTTGTACCAAAATAGTATTCATAAGACATTTATAATACAAATTTTGTTTTCTTTTATATCTTAAAATATCGCAAGTGTAACTAACATTGTAAACTCTGATAAATATTTAAAAAAATGTGGATACAAAACAAGTTTGCGTTAAAAAGATTCATGAGAAATATATGAGCGTTCGCATCGTATAGACTCCGACGAACAAGTGTGCATGTGTACATGGGTCGTACAGTTATGCATCGTTGGTATGAAAATGAGCACAATAAAACTGCTTAAGTGCACATGTCACTTTTTTCTTCGGAGATTTTTTCACATAGGACGATTTATAAAAAAATATCTCAGAAACTATTAGCGATAAAAAAAAACTAAAAATACAGTTTTGTAGAGCTTTTAATACTTAATTAAACTGCATTAAAAACTCATTTTCGACCTATGATCACATGGACCTTTTTTCTACGGGCACGGCGATATTTTCTCTATCTGCTAATATTCGGTATGCATCTCCATCAGTTTGTTTTTTTTTTTAAATTATATTGCTGCTCTGTATCATAGTGATATTTTCATTCTGTTTTATTATTTTTAATTTTTTAGTTTACTATTGACTTGCTCGTATATTATTTTTTGTGATTGTTGTTCATTTTGCATACATTTTATTTATTTTAAGTAAGCACCTTATTAGCTGCCAATATGACTCGTGTGTGCGAATATAGACAAAGAGATGCGATTGAAATGTTTCCTGTATAATTGTAAGATTTTTATTTTGTTAAAGACTAAAAAAAAAATCTATTGTGCTTGTAGCTTAGTTCTGATTATTGTTCATTTTTCATGCATTTTAATTGTTATAATTTATTGTCTTAATTTGATATTATTTTATGTATCTTGAATTCTTTGGATGTGAGTTTAAAGTTTGTTTTATGTGCTTTTATTGTGTCTGTCATATTTTTTTTTATATACCTGTATAATTGATAAACATGTAAATGGCCTTGCCGTATGTAAATAAATAAATAAATAAATATTGCATCCATTCGATATACATTTATAAACTGAAATATATTGTCAGGAATCTTCCCTAAATATTGGTTATCCGGACTTTTTTTCAATGCTCCCGTTACTGTATAATATAATATTACGGGTAGGTATTTGAAAACAATAATTCTAAATATTTTTTATGGAATAGAATCTAACTTGTAATGCAATGGTTTTCTAGAAAAACGGACCCTAAACTGAACGGCCACTATACAAAAAAATACTAATTTCCTAACTAGTATTGCAAAATTTAAACATTTTACCAAGTTCACACATTTTATTTCAGTGGACGTCTTGTTTATTATGGCATCAAGCTACGCACAATGACACTAAACGTCAACCTTACACTAACTCTTTCGCGCTTTCATTATTTTCAGTGAAAGAGATAATGCCGTAAGATCCTCAAGCAGTCGAATAGTGAGTAATTAATTGATCAATATCCAACGTTTAAGGCTATAAAATATTCTTACAGGAAAACTTCGTCGGGTGGTTCATTCTGTTTAATCAGCTTTATTAATTAATTGAAAATAAAAAATATATACCACAAATAAACCCGTTCTACTGCACCTTTTGTTTTTAATTAACAGTCCTTTTGCTTAACCCACTTACAAATGTACAAACACTGATAAATTTGTTAAGAAAACAGAAATGGAACCGCTTGCCATTATCTTGTAGACTTGATGGGTTCTGATTTCGAAAGACAAAATGTGGCCACCAGGGTGTTGTCAAATTCGTTCAAAATACACCAAAGCTAAAGTGTTCAGTCTGTAAGATTTTCCAAAATACCCAAATATTTTGACAAGAAAACTTTCAGTCTGTAAGATTTTGCAAAATACCAAAATATTTTTTTGTTATTTTCAATATTATATTTTATTAGATTTCTATATAAAATTCTAGTAGGTAATATTCCAGTATTTCTAAAAAAAAAAAAACAAAAGTATTATCTCGGCACAGGCGTCTGCCTAGTGAGATAATAAATCCCAAAATAAATAAATATATATAGATTGTAAGTAATTGTACTTATTATTGTACTCATGACCAGAAAACTTTCAGTCTGTAAGATTTTCCAAAATACCCAAATATTTTGACCAGAAAACAGTCAAAGTTTTCTTCACAACACGATTTTTTTCTCTGGCTATTTAAAGACTTTCGTTTTTTGTGCCTATGTTCCGAATACTTCGTCAACTGCTTTTTTTTCGTTCATTATTTTTTATTCTTATATAGTAGCTTAGCTACGTATATTATTATTAATATAGATGATTTTATGATAATGGTCCCATTATCTAATTACCATATTACAAATACCGATATCTTAATTTGAATTGCAAATTAACATCTTTAAAATAAAATAGGTATGTTTGTTTAGTGAGTGAATGAGGAACTTTTTTGTGTGCGACTTTTTATGTTACTCTTTTTATGTGTTAAATGTTTTGTTTTTAATTTGTATTTATTATTTTAATGCATCTATATTATTCAACACGTTTTTGGAACATTTTTTTTTATTTCCAGGCGGCTTAAGTTTGATTCCTGCATATTACCGACCTCGGTAGCCTAGTTGTACTGGCGTGGACTTCAGATCCGAGGTCCCGGGTTCGATTCCCGGTCGGGTCAGAGTTTTTTTCACTTGAAATTTCTGCCCGGATTTGCCTGTCTCAGATTCGACGGGACCGGTTGACTGGAAACGCCTCTGGCAATAAGTTCCGCCGGCTTATTATATATAACTATTATGCCAGAATCTCAGGGTTTTCAACTTTTTATTATCATCCCGTCATGTTTATCATTGTACTGGATTCGTGACTATTCTTTTTAAATTTATTTCCAGGCAAACAAGCAATTTCGATTTGATTATGTATATCATTCGTTAGTTTCTTTTGATGTAACGGTTTAAAAGTTACACAGTAGACGGAATTTGCAATAGACTATTTGTTAGGCTAGTTTCTATCTAGTTTTTTTTCTCTTTCTAGTTTCTATCCATATTTTAGTGAATAAATGAAATACACAATGCTCCTCCTAATGCCTTGTAATGGCTTAATCTCTTTAACAGCTCGCTTGAACGACGTCAGACTTTGGGTCAGTCTAAGGTTCGGTGGGAGATTATTCCAGCAACGAGCACCCTGAACTGCAAAAGAGTGCGAGACGAAAGTTGATCAATGTACCGGAATTGAAAGGATGCGCTGGTTGTTGGACCTCAGAGGCAAATCGTGACTCGCCAGGTATCACAATACAACTGCTCGCAAAAATAACATAAAAAGAGAAGAATATGGAATAAAATGTATGATTTTGTTTATAGTTTCTTGACAAATCATTAGAGTACCTACGTAAATAACTGAAAGTGAATCGAGTTCTTATGAAATAATAATATCATTTAGCTCCATAATACATCACAGTATGTGCATGTAAAGTGACGGTCATCGGGCACTGCGGGCAGATTATGATAAATGGCCCATCTGACAAAGCCGTCTCTACAGGTTACCCATGTGGGTAGACCAGTATAATATAATACGGCTGCAACTTTGTCCGTCACACGGTGGTCTCAGACACAGAGGACTCATTGTTGGCCAGAAAAAGACTCGGACGTGCGGACGTTGGAATAATTCTAGATTACTCATTTATTTATTTATACGGCACGATGTGCCTTTATCTGCGGAAACATACTGTTTGTTGGTCAGAAATTATCTCTAACTTCTGGGTTAGCCTAGTGTCGAATATATCTTGACGACACCGGGAAAATTGGGATCTTTGATCGGATAGAAATGCTTTCTAAAATCAATTCTCTCGAAAAAACTTTAATTATGCTTGAAAATTTGTTATGACAATATTAAGGGAAGTGTAGTCAAGGAAATAACGAAAGGCATTGGTCTTGTTTATGTTTGAAAGCCTTAGTCATTTATGTCTTGTTGTTAAACGACTCTGCCGTGTGGTCAGACCATCTCCCCTCCACCTGTGTCCTCCGACCCTCTTTATCTCCCTGTAAATGTACTAAAGTGCTGATAATGGCGATGCATCGCTGTTACTCCCAACATTTTGTTTCTCGTCCTTTTTGCCTCTTTTATTTCTTGTCCCTCCCATGTCGTTTGATTTGGATCGTTAATGTTTTTTTACGATCCCCAGTCGTTTTAGTTTATTTCCTCCGTAGTCCGTTGACATGATTTATGCAATCTTGTAAAGATCGACCACATGGATCCTTTTTATTTTAGCGCTGCTACAACAAATCACCATGTTTTATTTGGGTGTATTTTAATATTTTGTCTGTATATTTCAGGGCCGAGTCACCGGCGGCGCTTGGGCTTTGTGGATCCGAGCCCGCCTCCAGAGGCATCTGGAATCCCTCGGAGAGGACCTGCACGCGCACGCCGGCAAAGTTTTATTTGTGGCGTTGCTTCTATTATCCACCTTCTGCGTCGGACTCAAGTCTGCACAACTGCAGTCTAGAGTCGACCAGCTCTGGGTTCAAGGTAAGATTCTCAATTGTCTTTATTCCTAGTTTTGCCACAGTATTAGGGATGTTCTAGGAATCTTTCTTTTTCGAAGGAACAAGACTATCGTAATCAAGCTTTTCGATTGTCACATCACCCTCATAGACAATTCCTAACCAAATAGCCAAGATGTATACGCACTGTACATCACCGGAAGTAGCTCCACAACTCCTGTCTGTAGTTTCCTATACGGGTGCATTGATCATCTCCACTCTGATGCGTGCCCATGTACTAGTAAATATTCGTGATCACACGTGTTTGCTGACACTACGTCTAGACGACTTCAACTTTCTGTCATCCTCAGAATCAATTTTAAAATGTTTCATAACAAATCAACACTGATGCTCAACAAAGATAGAAAGGCAAAGCAATATCCGAGACCAGTCATGCCTCAATGGTTTATTTACAATCTGTGGCTGTTGGTTTAATATTTGGATTTGTTTGGATTATTATTTAGTCCGTGGTCGTGGGATAGTTTCTTTGATTCTCTCCGGCTCTGTGAATGAGCCTAATCTTTGTTCGCTATTACCACTGGACCTGGATCTTGTATACGATCCAAGATGCTTTTCCATAAAATTGAAAATGTACGCGAGTCCATTTTCAATTTAATTAGTGCTTTAAGTATCATAACGATTTGACTAATTTCAATTTCTCCCGTGATCATGTAGAAAGTTCGCCTTTTACGATAATAACAAATACCTGCAGATAGATATGCATAGACTAAGAAAACAAATGATCAAATGGTAATTTTCATTACTCTATCACTACCAGACTTATTCAAAAGTAATTTGTATAATTGCCATTAAAAACATTATTTTTGTAAATGTCTGTCTAGTGTAAATTAGTAACGTCCAAGTTGCTGCTAATCAATTCCAAATCACTTCCGCCCACATCGCCTCTCCAAACAGACATTGAATTATTATTTTTTTAATTCTCCCATATACCTAAATAATAATTATTGTCTTTTGTATCGCGGGAGATTGCTGACAAGCCCACCCAGACATTGGCCACCGCTTCTAGACGAATACATACAGATATATTAATATATGAATTTTGCTCTTCTTCGAATCATTCATCAATGAATTATTGTACTGTTGAATTTGTAGGTTCCTACTTGTTTAGTATTAAAACTAAATAACCCTAGTCTTATAACATTATAATTTTGATATAAAAAATAATCCGTATAATATAGCGGATGTTTGGTCAATCTTCCGATTCGCAGGTCACCAACATGAACACCAACCAAACATCAATGAGCATTTAATTGAGCAAGAATAGGCTGATGTCAATTATTGTGCATCAATTTTGTAATCAATTTAGCTCAGAATTCATATTTGAGAATTACCTATCGCAAGTCACCAACATGCATGGACACCAACCAAACATCAATGATCAAGAATAGGCAGATGTCAATTATTGTGCATCAATTTTGTAATCATTTTAGCTCAGAATTCATATTTGAGAATTACCTATCGCAAGTCACCAACATGGACACCAACCAAACATCAATGATCAAGAATAGGCAGATGCCAATTATTGTGCATCAATATTGGAATCATTTTAGCTCAGAATTCATATTTGAGAATTACCAATTTTTGTGAGTTGTAGAAACAATATGGCGGATGTTTGGTCTATCTTCCGATTCACAGATATTATACAGAGATTTCTCCATGTCCCACTGAGACTGTTATATAATACATAATTTGAATATTAATAGTTAATACATGGAATAGATTAGGCGTGTCCAGGATTTTTTGTGAGGTCCTGACCTATGCTATCGTGCGCCCATCCTTGGGGTCTATAAATCAACAATCAGGTCTGGATGCCTTCCACAGCCAGAGGAGAGGACCTACCCGGGGTCTGGTAATGATGGCAATGTAATTATTTATGTAAGAGTCTAATAGTAATAAAATTTTAAATCAATTAGATTTAATACCGGGCCTCCAGTGCGGCTCACCATGCCAACTGCAATACGACTCCGCTAGCCGGACCGTAATGCCCCTACCACACGCTCCGTCTTACCTGTGGTCTTGCCTGCGCAAGCCTGGCTTGTCAGGTAAGACGGAGCGTGCGGTGTACTAAGCCAGGCTTGCGCAGGCAAGACCTCAGGTAAGACGGAGCGTGTGGTAGGGGCATAAGGGATATCAAGCTCCGCATACTCCCAGAGTTACAGCTAATATGTTACAACAATCCCTTATTTACTCGTACTAATTCAAACCTTCATTATTATTTGCAATGAAAAAATGTATAAACGTTTCTTTACTCGTCTTCGTTCCATTATTTGACGTTGGCTCTGCTAGGTCTTCAGCGCCAAGCATTCTTGTCAAGCACCACATCTAATCTATAGTTCCTAGGATGTTCCTGTAGATGTTCTACAGCCAATATCTATAGCTTTTCTGCTTTGTTTTTCTTATATAGTTATCTGATAAATATAACAGGCATCGGTTTTGAAATTGCAAAATAAAATAATTTCGGTAAACCTCGAAAGCTGAAAATTTTACCTAAATCTTATCTGGCATTTATGTTTTTTTTTTCCGTATTGCTTTTACACATAAAATGCAAAAGATTTTCATCCAATCTACCCGGGTTACATTGCGTGCATAGTGCATAATCACAAAAGTCAAAAGACCGCTTACATTTTTTTTTTTTTTTTTTAAATACTTGCCTCTCTCTCTGTATCGAGGTGGAGACAGGAAGTTGAATAAAGACAAAAAACTCACGGAAGAGTGTTGAATGTCTCAATAAGTTATTTTTTTGGCATTCACTCTTTAATTGAGAGTGTTATCTGCCATTGTCATGTTTTAAACATTACACACAGATAAGAAGTACAAGCAAAGAAGAAAAAAACTTGACATTATCTTAAAAACGGAAGGGTCAAATTTAGAAAGCAAAAGCTCAACCGTAGTTGGAAATTGTACGCCGCATTTGGCTAAATCAGTGCAAAAACCTGGGTATGAATTTCTCAAGATACAATTGAAAAATATGTGGTTTATGGTTTCCTCCCCTAGTCCACAATCACACATGTTTGAGTCTGCTATATTAATTTTAAACAAAAAACTTTTTGTACAAACATGTCCAAACTTGATTCGGCAAATGACAGACGAACTCTGTCTAGGTAACGTCAACTTGTTAAACCAAGGTACGCGAGTAATGGTATCATTGAGGGTCCTATATTTTGAACGGTCACTCTCCCATGTTTTCTGCCAGTCTTCGTATATTTTAAACCTGCGTATAGAAAAAAGGTCCGCGAAGGGAACCCGCCAGCGAAAGGCAGTATTCATTCTCGCAGCTTCCTTAGCCAACTGGTCCACTATTTCATTACCCTCTATCCCATGGATTTGGTGGAATGTAGGTAAGATAGGTATAGCTGTATCTGAGGCCATCTCACCGAGTCACCGGACGCCACACAACACGATTCGTTCCGGAGCCGAGTCGGGCTAGTCCGGATTGGAAACTCGTATTGTTCAATAATATGTTATTTTGGTTAAAACGTTTTCATGTTGTCAAGCGTACCAAGATTTTCTCTATCTCAAGTTACATATTTCACGAAAAAGTCACAAATGTAATGCGACGACAAATTAATCTGAGTTTAGGATTAAAAAAAATCAAGCCGGTATCAAAAATAATAGGCTGCCAGTTGCAGTTAGCAGTTACAGTGAAGGGTAATTTTAATTAGAAAGTAGCAGCGTATAATATCATCATAATCAGTTTTGTTTTAATTTAAACTGACGTAGATTTTTTTTATTTGGTAACTGAATAATATTCTTAAGCGAACATTTGACGGAAAGATAAAAAAAGTAGAAAATATAAGCTTCCTTAAGTATAAAATGAGGAAAATGAATTGTCAACATTTTTAAGATTTAATTGACCCTGTTTAATATGTTAACCCCCTTAAAGTAGGAGCTGTTATTTCAATTATTATAAAAATTGTCCCTGCATCAACTCCTAACCAATTCACGATTACGTTTTCAGGTGAAAAATACTTTCACTTTCATCTTACAATGTCTCGTGGATATGATGTTCTTGAGAAAAGCTTATAAGCTATCAGAAACAATCTGTATATGTATCTTATCAGTTGTTTTCTTACGAAATGGCCTCGATATTTACATACCTTTACTTCTTGGAGGGGAATATTCAACTGATAAGCTTCATAGTTTTTCCACTTTACATTTTCCGTCCTGTTTACTAGGCACAGGTCCTTTTCAAAAAGGATAGATATACCTACTTAACTTCTTTTCCAAATTAAATTTAAATAAATAATGTCCTTATATGTTATTTAGATCCGTCCCCAAATCCAGAAATCATTCACAAGTACCACCATAGACTATCAACCTATAAAAACAATGAATCATGCGCATAGATCTCCCAAGTCGTCGTCGGATAATGATAAATTCCGATATGTTATCTGTATTGAGAGTTTAGTAATAAAAATCCAAAACGGTTAGCAGCGGGTCCGTGCACTGGCGCAGGTACACCGCAATCTCCATACTGTGCTCCATTGGACCAACAGATTAGTAGAGCTACTATTACCTTTCTATATTATAATACCTGAGGAGGTGCAGTGCATGGTCTACATAGGGGGACCTCTCCAACTAATCGTGTACATGTTGTGTGTGGGCGGTGCCTGTTAATTTGATACTGGAGTAATTAGAAGTGCCGCAGGTCCACAAGGGCAGAGCAACTCGTATGTCTGATAAGACTGTTGTACTTTCTTTCTGGTCACGTTTTGGCCAACGGAATGATATTGTCACCTATGTGTTACCTATGCTGGTTTGTTTCTCATTCAATTTCTAAGGCCAAGAGCGTACTTTTCATTTTATTGACACCCAACTGTTGAGTTGGGATCGATAAAATTGTCGTCGACTAAACATCGAGTTTTAAGATCACTATCTTGCGATTGTTGACTCGAGTATTTTGCGCACTCATATACACTTCTGTGCAGTTTATGTGCCATTAGTTGGTGTCCATCTGTTATTCATTGAGTCTTTTCCTGAGTTTAGTGAGTAGTCAAAGAATTTGGGATGAAGCATTGTAGGTAGTGGTTTTTAATAGACTGCTCTTTTAGAGATGAAACGAATTCCTCAATGAAATAATATTCGTAATATGTGTAAGTCTTTCAAAACATATGACAATGTTTATTGTTACTACGGAGTCCTAGGAAAACAGACCATAATACAAGCGCATCTCAACATGTCCAGTGAGAATGTTATTCCTTATTGAAGAATCGTACGCATATGTGGTACCTAACTACTGAATCAGATTGTAAAATGGACATCACACTGTGTTTTATTATTATTATACCTACCCAAGATGGCATCCTCAAAAAAATATGAAGATATTACATTATAGGTATGGTGATCACAGGAAGTACGCAGCTACT
Source organism: Mystacides longicornis (assembly GCA_963576905.1). Taxonomy (NCBI): domain Eukaryota; kingdom Metazoa; phylum Arthropoda; class Insecta; order Trichoptera; family Leptoceridae; genus Mystacides; species Mystacides longicornis. The sequence continues at coordinate 32,955,326 of OY756426.1, read as the reverse complement.
CGTCGCTTATGCGGTGTTCAGACGGGGCGATATAAGGCCAGACGATATCGCTTGCATAAAAAAAAATATCGTTCGGTCGCCCATTGATCGTCTGATGTGTTCACACGAGTCCACCGACATACATTCAATCTGTCAGGTGCGCTGATTGTTTTAAAAATGGCGGACGTCGAGGTAGAAGTCGCGGAGTTAGAAAATATTGTTTTAGACGATATAAAAAGACTCCTAATTGAGGAAAAATAAAAAAAAAACGCAGATATTGGGTGCGGAATTGGATTCTAAGGAGAAATAAATTTAGAGCAGTGCTGTCAACTGTCAAGAAACAGAACATACGGACGCCGCGCATATCTGCGCATGCGTGAATCGTTCCACCAGATACAAAAGTTGAAAGGCGTTCAACTTGAGGCGATATCGCTTTCAATCATTTTTATCGTTTCAGATTTATCGCCAATCTGTTCACACGGTTCAATTAGCTGGCGATATTTTGGTGTCCTGGCGATATTCGCCCCGTCTGAACACCGCATTACAGACACTGGACACACCTCCACAAGATTAGGTAGGCACCACACACACATAGTATAGCACTGGTACATCTATAATATCATAATTGATTCGTACAGCTTGTGATGTTAGCCGCCTCGTACCTACACTTCATGTGTTCCATGCACTATGAAGACATCATACTCTATACGAATATAAGAATAACCTAGGCCCTAGGACACTGACTGATTGAATGACTGACTAACGGCGCCGACCCAGCGATTGCCCGCGGTCCATCTGTGTAGTGGTGCGTGAATTCTATTGTTTGAAAATACATACACCCATACCCCATGCAGGTATCGTGACAGTCAGTTAGTGGTCGATTTTAGTTTGCAACCACCCTGGTTACGAGAGAATATTATGACCAAGCATGCTATGTAAAAATAACTAACTTTTGTAGAAAAGTAAACTAATTCCTACAGGAAAATTGTTCGAGAGTTCGTTACAATAAACTCGCAGTCATCATTTTACGCGTGAAATCGAAAATCGACGTAAAGAAATGGGCGACTAAATCCGTCATAAGGTGACTGGTGACAGATAAAGCCTACTAATAATATTGTACTTCCCTCATCTTCATACCTAACTAGGTACGAGTACTTTCTTTTCTTTATTCAATTTCTAGCATGCTTCGTCCCACTCACTGGATATTCATTTCCTGGTTTTGCCTTAACCGGTGTTGTCGACACTTTGCTATTTAATTGCTTCCGATTATGGCCCTACACAACCATTCAGTGGGTCTTCAAAAATATGAATACACGTTAGAATAAGAATATAATTATAAGTTTTTTATATCTCTTCGATTAAAGATCTAACATTCGACCACTTATGAAATGATTTATTTGTGGAGAAGAAGCATCAGATCGCCCATAAGTGAGCAGAATGGAGAGGGATCTTAGATTCTTGGAAATTGATGATTGGTGAGGTGTTATGGCAGACCGAAGGTGGCAAAGACATAGGTATGTGTATAGAGTGGCAAATAATTATCTGTACAAGCGTTCTATCGATCAAGTCCAATTTTGCGTGCCCTAACCGTATTCTTCTGGTCGTTAGATGATTTCTGCATGGTAATTTGACATAGTTCTGCTGCGGCTGCGTTTTAAGAATTAATCACGGCCACGCTCTTGGTGGTTTGATTTGTTTGGAGAATGATTACAGATTATAGGTTCTGGTGGTTTGGGAATTGATCGCTTCTGGCAATGCTATTAATCCCTCTACTTTTCACATGCAATTTCATAATGCTTAAGTTTTTTATGCAATAAAAACTTCTAAACCCTGTTAATATAGCAGGTCAAAATCCATGCTAACAGAGTTTTTGCAACCGTTATCAATTGTTTGAAAAGGGTCATATTATATATGAGTCTTCCTCAAGGTTCATATTTTGTCCTTCTTATTTTACTCTATTAGGTTAAAGTTTGAATTACCGATGAGATCTTTTTGAAGAAATGTTCAACCTTCTTCAATTATTGAATTGAAGAAAATGCAGATTCTTATCTGGAATCGCATAATAAATTCAATATTGTAAAATATTTCAGTTTCTTTTTGCTCATTTATCACCCCCACAATCTTGTAGTTGTGCTGGGTTGTAAAATTCATTAGATGACACGTCGTATAGTTGAGGACTTGGTTCTCTACGGAGACAAATTACTTGAAAACGAAAAAGTCCGAAGCCATAAATCGCCTAGAGGTGCGACACAAGGGCAGAGCGCGGAGGCTGTCCCAGGGACATTAGCCATCATTAGCTCCGACACTAAGTCGCGCAAAACGCTGTTAATTGTTTATTAATCTCCTGTCCGCAGAAAAGGCTTCGCTGCCCGCCGTAGCCTGTGATTATATTCCGTTTAAGGCCCTGTACCTCTGCTCTAACACCCCATTAATTTTCATTACGGCCTCTGATGTGCGATATAAATTTTTCTACGGCGTTAAACGTCCTGTAATTGTGATTAATTACTTTGCACACTTTAATGCAAGAATTCAGACCGCCTGCGTATCTAGATTTCCTTTAGTTAGACATATTGCTGTCTCAACTGTGCCGTCTTTTTAAACTATACATACTCTTATGCCGGAACTTCGTTTGTACTGTCTACAATCGAGTTCTCGACTCTTTATTACGACTTTGTATGTGACCAGAAAGGTTCGGCAAAAATCAGACATCCAGGAGTGGATGAATAGAATATTTCAAGAATATTAGTGTATAATCAAGAAGTACTTTTGTTCAAAATGTGGGATCGGTTATTGAACCACTACCAAACAAAACACCCATAATGTGACGGCTCATTGTATAATTTGGAACTCAGACAGTTATATAATTATGGCAATTATGAATATCTGATGATTGCATATTGTTACTTTTCTATTGCTTCATGCATAGTAAAATCCATTGTCTTTTATTCTCTCCACGGCATTTTGTTTCGAAAGAAATATTTTTTGAATAAAAATGGCGGGTGTTTCATAGATCATTATTAGCAAATGGGTGTGGAAGAAAGATGTGAACTGGAAACATCATAAATAGGTAGAAAATGTAATGGAAAAATCTCGAAAGATATTTTTAGGATCTACAAGTAATTGTATTCCCTTCTACCCTCGTAGTCCACGGAAATTGAATCCTCACGCCATTCGAAGACTTTGGAGTTTCTCTTGTCAGCTTTTAGCTGCTTCCGCAAGGATTTTTTATTTCAATGTTTCATAACGAACCTCTCTGGCTTCTTTTAGGATCACTCAGTAAATCCACTATATGATGGTCATTTGCTGCACGGTGATTTGCCTTAAAGTAATCGACAATTCTGACATCCATTGTTGGGCATAGCCCTTGAAACTTCTACAGTTCGCTATCTGCTCCAAAAGCATTCATCCGCTCTTAGCAATCGTTCTGAGGTAATATTTCCTTGGTTTTCACTTCATTAAGTAGGTAACTTTTATTTCCATTTGGTGTCAGTAAGGATTTCACATAAAAAGTACGTCAAATATTAAACGTAAAGGACATTTCATTTTGCTCCTAAAAACAACCTTTTTCATTATCTTGAGAAAATAGTTTTTTTTATTCCATTTATTATTGCGATGTATAAAATTATTTGATTAAGTAATTAAGATTTTTTGTTGGAAATTTGACCCGCTCCAAGGATTTTCAACAAGTATTGTATTTCACAGCGTGGTGATTCTTTTAATTGTTGATTGGTTTTTTTTTAATTCCCAAGGAACACAAACAACACTTAGGATAAATTTCGTGGGATTAGATCAACGGTTAAGATTGTTTTCTTATCTCGGAATCATCAACCTGGATCATGTTTCAAAACTTCGATGAACTGATCAATGTTCTAGTTTTTCTTCGAAATAATGTCTTGTGTTTGAATCTTGAAACTCGTGTACAGTTTTTTGAACTTCTCCTGTAATTTCGAAATTTACAAACATAAAAGCTTATTATATTTTTTTTAATGAATCTGTGCTCACTCGAAGTGAACACAAATACACTTTTGACATCTTTCACACTAACCAAAGGGTTGTGCCGTGAAAGCGGAAATGATCGGCACGGCCGGGATTTGAACCTACGACCTCCAATACGCTGTGCGCATGAAAGCCGGTGATTGATACCACTGGACTACCAACCATCTCATATTTATTAATATTTGGTTAGTTCGTCTGTAAATTGGTGTTTTCGTTTTAAATCGCTATATTGCGAAATATTTTTCATACATACGATAAAACCAATCCACCTACGTGAAATATTTTTCGTACATTTATTGGTTTCTTTTCTGTAAGTCGATATTCGTTGCTATGACAATATTATATCTAAGAAATGTATGTAACACTTGATATCTGAGTTCCCCACTACACAAGAAATTGAATTCCCATATCTACGGCAAAAAAATGATAAATTGTCCGCAGTTTTGAACAAGATCGTGTAAAATTGGGACGACAGAATAATTGATGTAACGTACCTGCAATCAAACAAACAATTATTAATCATCCTTTTCGTTGTCTGTCGCCTGACAGGTTTTGCTTCTAGCTAATTAATAACCTGATGTTTTATCTACATAATAATTGAGAAATGTTTGTGTGCTTTCTATCGTATATGTGAACATCACGCTCAAAATACAAATGCTACGTCAGATATTAATATGCCCAGAGCCGTACAAAATGCTGGAGAAGGTTCTTAAATACAATTTGCTGCATTAACTATAATATATTTAGAGCTATTTAAAAAACTCTATTTTTTTAGGATCTTCATACAAATTTCTCAAAAAGACAGTAAGCCATCTTTTGGAAACAAAATTACTCATGTAAACGTTGAATAGAATCTTGGTATTACGGTATGAAAATGTAATAAAATAATTGTAGATTGATTTGTTATACATACATATACATGTTATTCAAATCTTATTATTCTCAATAAATAAAGATTTAATGAAAAAATTTGCAAAATGATCCCTCCCTTTTGACGTTTGGCAGCGGCTTTTATACTTATAGCACAAATCACCCTCTATGGGTGGAATGCCTAATTAATTATCACACATTAGGGAATGTAGCTAAGATTCAAACTACAGAGCTCTCTCTATGAAAACTTGCGGTCGGTAATGTCGGTAGGTTCGTATAATATTATGAGGTCGGTAAAACAAAAATTGTAAAAGTGTCATTCTTCTTTTTCTGTGCTTACGTCAGTTATGCCAGACTAGAACCTGTTTAATTACCTACCGATCAAGCCTGACAATCGGAATCAAAAACGTAAAGCAAGACGGGTATAAGCTAGTTATTAATAAGGATTACGTCACTTTTACTGTAATAGCGGTCTTAAAAAGCAAAAATGAAGTCAATTCAATTCCTTTCTGTAAATTAACAGACGTGAAAGCACATGAAATACCGTTGTCTGCATCTGACAAACTGAGTTTAAAAGTATAATAATAATACACGTGATATAAACAATATAAAATGCAACAATGTATTTATTGTATTACTAGCTGACCCGTCGAACTTCGTATCGAAATATATAAATAATAAAGGTATATTAGGTTTAATGTCACATAGCTGAAATTCGGTTTTTAGTTGACCATTTACTGGCGTTGGCAAAACCTGCATACTACGCTGCATTCATTGTGTTGAGTTAATTTTTACATAAAAACCTTAACCTGTGTAAAATGTAAAAAAAAGAATTTTAGTCATTATTTTCGATGTTTTAATAGTTATTCTGCTCAGTTAAAATGGTATTGATTGATCGAATATAGTGGAAAAAGCAGTACCTATCATTTTTTGATACATATCTTCCATTTTAACCTTGTCAGACGTGTTTCAATTTTTTTTTCAATTAAGTAAATAATGGTAGATCATAAGCAAATTATATCCAGCTTCTTCAACGATGCACGTGATAGATAAGTTAGAATGAAGTTATGTAAGCAATAGCGTAGGTACCTACATTAAGAAATCAATCTAAGTAAATTAAGTTCTTATCTAACGCCAATTTGAGAAATTCACATTTGGAATAAAAATTATATTTTAAAGTAGTTAAAAGATTTCCTACTTAGACTTGTCTTTAATTTTATAACTTTCCACGCAATTTTCCAAAATAAAATCAATGAAAAAACCTTCTCCTGATAAAAGCCTACACGACAAAAAAGAGAATAAGCGAAATCGTTCTAGTCGTTTAGACGTGATGCGATGACATCGGGAAATAGCTCTCCATTTTTATATATAAGATAAGAATAACAAATGAAATATTTGTTGGTTCGAAATGCCATAAGGTCGACAGCTAACCTTCCAATTCTTTGATGGGAGCGTGAAGGCAACCCGAAAGCTGAATGCAAATGTCACGAATATTAAAAGAGTTAGAGCCCAAGTGCAAAGCTTTGAATTTGATTGATACCTCATCAGAATTCTTCTGTCTGTAGTAGGTGTTTTTTATCTACTCCTTCTTATCTGTGGTCGTTTTCACGTGTTCTGTACAATCGAAGTAATTATTGGAATAATCAACAAAATTATAATACTCACACGAGACTTGGAAGCTGAAGAGGCATGCTTTTTGTTTTAAAAAGCAGCCACAACCTTTCAATTTACGCTGCGTGGTATTTTCAAATTGTTGCTTTATTGAGAGTTAATGAAAAATATGTGGGTAATCATTATTGCATCTCTTGCTTCAGTTCGAATCGACGATCTTTCAAACGTAAGTCCGTATTTCTGTTGATAACTTAATGAAACTATTCGTAACAAACTGCCTGGTTGTCTGTGAAACAACTTGAACATGTTTATTGGTTAGTTCCACTAGAATGGCCGTCAGATAGTTGGTTTGATAGAGCCATCATGTCTCGCATGACTTACTGATCACCATAAGACTGGTTAGACGTGCAGCGGAGTATTATTGTGACGGTGTGTGGTCGTGTGCCTGGCTGACCCCTGACCCCATCATGTCTCCCATGGATGCTCCACTACTCGATAAGACTTCCGCATGCTGACAAAATACATTATATTACCATTTTTGATTCTCTCTTTGCATCGATGTTTTAAGACTAGACCAAATTAAAAGATATCTGTCCCATCCAATTAGTCTGTCTAAATGTAACATAGGTAGGTAAGTCAGCTATCCACGTTCGCTCCCAAGATGGAGCATGTAGTTGCCACCAGGTCCCTTCGCACTTCTGTTTATGCCAGTCGCTTTCCTTGGTCGCAGGTCAATCTGATACTCTACAGGTCCACGGTATAGGCTCGTAGCATGGTAAGGCACGGTCTTCCTCCCTTCTTGTGCCGCCCGGGTTGTATAATAAGCTGGCTCGGCCTACGCTTTTGGAGGACGTGCCCGAGCCAACCCAATCTGCGATTGAGAATGACTGAAGTAACAACGAAGGGCTGTATAGTCTTCTTTCTCAGACCGTGTTATTGGTTAAATGTAGAGACGGCAGATTGTTAGGGAAACCTAATATTTTCAATGACAGTTGACAATCGTGGTCCCGCAATGGTTATTTATGAGAAGAAATCGCATAATCCAAAATAAGAAATATGTAGAAGATTGAGTAATGTGCAACTATGAATGAATTCAAACGTAGATATTTGAGCCATCATTATCGAAAGTACTGAAGGACATATCGCGAACAATTGTTGGAATTTAGTTAATTATTGTTCTGTCCACTGTCACACGAATTTTTTGAACGGTAACTCAGTTGTGGTCTCTATTTCAGAAATTTTCTAAATTCTAGATAAATTGGTTAATTACGTAACTTGATGATAATCTTTGATCTCGTATAAGCTACACGTGTGCACTGGCCGTGTCATGAGATTGTCAGTACATTACGAATGCATTCGTTTCTATGTTCTTAAAGTTTGAACGCTTCATTTACATTTTATCTTTGAGATTTCTGTCATAGATCATTCATCATCCCGTCTTTGATCAGCATCAAATCTAGCGTTTTGTCATTTTTTTTTTAGTTTTTGTTGTTACAAAGATCATTCATTAGAGCCCTTCCTTCGTTATTATTCAATGGTTTTCAAAGTACGAATAGATCCAATTCTATAATAGGTACTCTGCATTTTTCGGATCGGAACAATTGGGACTAAAAGTAAACATCCCATAAATGAAATGTCTTTCGTTTTTTTATCCGGAAGTTTTTTATTGTTGGTTAAAATAAATGAATTGAATTATTTTTTGAAACAATTAAAGTCTTCTCATATGCGGTTTGATTATATAATTGTCCACGAGCATTTCCTCCTTAAACGTCTAGTTCGTCCTCTCTATACACTATACAGCTTTGTAAAAAATCTCTTTAAAGTACTCTTTGAAAAATCAATAATTAAGCCAAGTCTTGTTGAGTGTCATCTCAATAAAACCGATCACTAATGAATAAACAATAATACGCCGCAAGATTGTTAACCTCTGTGCTGGGGGACGATGATACGTCTGTGCTAAAAATACCGACGCTTATTTTCGTCCGGAACCATCCTTTCTTATTCTGATGACACTTTACACATTTTATTATTTATTGAACGGAGTTATTTATTAATCCAATGGCCTATTTATATAATACTCTTATAGACACAATTTTTGCTGGATACAGGTCTAAAAAAAGGTCTTCCAATGTGAATACGTGTGTTTTCTAAAGCTGACTATTTTTTTTCCCGTAAAATTGATTCTGGTGCATGGAATATGGAATTCTGGATGGCGGTGTTAGATGTTAAGAAAATTTCAATTGCCCATGAATTTCTTATCTCCTTTTCAGGAAACGCTCCTCCGATTGTAGTTCCATTTTGGGATGAACATTCGTTCCGCTGGTTGCCATTTCACTCTATAAGATTCCTGGCACACAGTATTTAGACTATAATATAAACTCCCTGTGTACAGCGGGCCGGCGATCAATCCCATCGAGTCCATCCTTGATCGAATAAAAAACAGGATATCTCTTTATGTCCGCTGCAATCAAAACAAAATATCGCGATGTTTATGTTTCGCATCTCCGCTATTGACTGCTCCACCCGGTGGTCTTGGCATCGCGATTGTAATCAAAGACACGATTGTTCCTATCAGCAATAAAGACTCCCTGCCAAAATGTACCGACCCGTTGATGGATGTGTTTTTATCTCTAATTTATTTCTTTAATCCTTTCGCTTCACAGCCTTGAAGCATGGCCACAATGTTGCACGCCACTCCGTCCCGCAATAAAGTGCCGTCGTATAAAAGGGGTCGTGTTGTTGACGCGGTGTTATCTTGTTGCAAATTTATTGGTTCTATCTTTCTGTGTGGGTTTACGATTATAAGCTTTTGGATTGATGTCCTAAAATTCAATCAAGAGGGCTAATTTTGCAGCTCTCAATCAAACATTAATTTCACAAAAGCTTAAATCTTTGGTTGGAGAGACATCCACCATAGATCTCTCTTTTCCAGACACCAATTTCGTTTGAGGTTCCCGTACCCAATTTCAATTGAGTATTGGTTTGAGTTTGAAGGAAAGCATAGATTCATTTAAAATTTAAAGGATTTAAACAGTATTGTTACCGCATTTATCTGTTGTTCACTTCTTCTTTATTCTCACTCTTTCATTAATTGGTAATTTGTTTGTCTGTGCTGATTTCTTGTCCTCTCAGAATTCGGTATACATTTTACTTATTTTTATCGACAGGTCATGATTTGTTTATTAGATTCAAATTTATTATAAGTTTAATTTTTTCTCATCATACCTACCATGCCCCAACTACGATCCATAGTCTCAGCATATTCATATTTTGACGTAAGTAACGAAAATGTTATCTCAGAAAAACGGTTCATGCATTTTTTGTAAACAAACTATAAGGTTATTTTCATATAGCGACTATAGCGGATGATGAATCATCAACGCCCTTTAGCGCGTCATGGGCCTTTGATCTTTTCTAGGACTTTCCCTAACCATTAGTAGGCAGCTGTGTTATTAATTAGAGCGCCATTAGCTCGGCTGTCATTATATGGATTGTTGTTTTTATTAGCCGCATTAATCTGTCCACGGATCTATAAGAACGCCCCTAGATCTATGTAAGTGCATTAACTTTGAAAATGATTATTGTATAAATCGTGTAGATGCGCGCGAGTATTGCGCACGAGCACGTCGTAAAAGTATTGGAAGTGAAGGTACGTGAGGCCACCTATTCATGATGTAGCCCATATCTCTACACATCACACTGCATATTATTCCTATGAGGCAAATGCTATAATTTAGTGCACGAATTTCTAAATTAGCTTAGATCAGTTTTTTTATGATATATCTAATTATTTTTGATATGTTAAGTGAGATTGACGAATTGAGTTATTCCTAAGTCTCTAAAAGACAATCTAGGGAAACTGAATATACTATTATGTCTTTTCAAAAGACAACTCTATTGTCCTCGTGTAGGATCTAAGAAAGTTCCTTTCTCCGTAGTTCAAAGGTCTCTCATGATAACGTTACTTCGTGATGTATCATGAATGACAAGATCGATATTTTATAAATGGTCTACAGCATTTCTTGGTGTAAGCTTTTTGTGATAACTTTGTAATTTTCTGAATTCTTTGGATATAATAATAAGAGAATTTATATAGCGCCACTTTGTGGCCAATCTATGATTCTGGGTATGATTTTTTTTAAATAAATATAAGGGATGTTCTGAATCTCGAAATAGTTGGAGCTTCTCTGACCGAAGCAGGAAGTTAATTCCACATTTCTGAAGATGCAACACTAAAAGCTCTGCGATAATACGCAGGCTTTTTTGTGTTTTGTTATTAGTTTTGCAATCGCTCCCGAAAACTGGTTTATGGTAATAAAACATTTTGTTTGAGTTAATATATATAAAAAAATCATTTATTTATAATTAAACACGTATTTGCTCATCAATAAATAAATACGTGTTGCGGTGCATCTCCATACAACTATCCTTGATATCCGCAACATGCATGCACTCTCGCTGCCATACGCGGAGTACTCGGACTGACAGTTTGGCTAGATATAGGTATAGGTACTACAAGAAGTCTACTCACTCATTCACTCTATATGTAGAATACACGTAATATGCGACCACCCACGTGCGACGCGTGTGGTCCCATCACTGTCCTTGTCGGACGTCTTTATAAGCCATACCGCCGTCTCTCTCGCACCCTACTCCTACATGCGTCCCTCTCTATTCAACGAACTTGTCTCTTTCGTATTTATTTCGCATACCGATTCATTACATCAGCGCAGTTCAATGCCGCACTAACTCCGATTTTTTGCCCAGTCAATGGTAGGTAAATGTAAAAAATATTTAGTTTTTTTTTTTTTTTATATATATATGTATCAGTGTTTAACCCACTGATTGATACACTAGTGATGTGTTGATGTTTAGATTTTATATAATTTTGACTTACGGCATGTCTTTCAAGGCAGCGATGGAAATTGATACCTATAAGTATGTGGGTGAGAAGAAATTGAAAATCCTATTTTCTTCGTACCCCGAAAATCTGTTCTGTGACTGTGAGTGATGCACAATATTTCTTTATCAATTGCTATAATGTGATTTTCTCCATTCTACAAACATTAAGATTGTTTATTTTCTAAAAAAATAAATACAGTTAATCCATGATAGACCCAAGACTACGCATATATAATAATCGCAAACATTTTAATTACATACTCAACTCATCAATATTTAACCCACAAACGAGGTAACCACTGAGATCCGACACTTTGTAACCCGCTTTCAATGTTAACCAGAATACTGACATACTAACTTACCAGCATGAAATTGCGTAATCTGCAATTAATTATTAAAACCTCAGTACCATTTCTCCCACTGCAGTCTTTACTTTTATGCGTGCATCGGATTAGACAAGACCAGTGATTGCCAAACTCGTGGTGTCGTCGTAAGGGAGCGGCAATAACGGCCGGTTTTTCAATTCCTCGAAAAGGTCATACACTCGTCAGCCAAAAAAAGACAGAGCCACTGAACTAGACTATTGATCAAGTTTGGTATATCGCTTTGAGGTTCATCATCCATCGAAGTTTGCTTAGTTCATTTCCTCAAATTTATTATGATCCATCAGTTCTTGACATATTCCTGAAGGTTCTTCCACGAGCACCAGAAACCCTGAAGTTGATTAATCTCTTCATTTTCTTCCTCTTGATGCACCTGGCTATCTTAGAGCCTGTCTGTGTTGGCTGTCGGGGTCAGCTTTTCTCGTCCTAAGGTTGTTGCTATTCCCTATTACAGTGTTTTGGATCATGTCTTACTTCATTCCGTTCTTCTGCTGGATCCTCACATTCCAACATCCAGGTCTTCCTCGATATCAATTACGATGAAGATCCACTGACACCACCCTTTCCCATTAATCGGATAGTTTGTATTTTATCTGACCTTACCATTTTTACTGCATGGCGTCTTTCTAGTTTACTATGTACATAATATTATGTCAGCAACTCTCAGGTTTTTACGAATTGGAGATTTTGATTTTTTCTTGAATTGTTTCATTCGCATTTTTTTTTAGTTTCTAGTTATCCATTGTAGCTGTTGTATTATACCTAGATTTATATTGTCACTGATGCCTCTGGCTGATGTCCGTAGCGGAAGTGATAAAAATCGGGGAACTAATAATCGAGGAGTGTGGGGTTCGTCACTTGGAGGAGTGCATCGTGTCACTACGTGAGCTGCGTACCTTATCAGCAATTCTCTTCCTTCCCTGGAGTACTGATTGGTCCCTTCTGTTGCCGTAGAGGGCCTTAACGGCACCTTCAAGTTTAAGAGCGTCAATATTTTTTTTTTCTGAACACTTTTTGACAGTTTACTTACAGTTCAATCGGAAATCGGGATGCATTAAGCGGTTGTAGATCTCGAAGTGCATTTTAGCAAAAAAAAAACTATTTTGAACGTTCATCTGTTTGATGATCTATCGATCAGGAGTTTTATCTTTTTTGAAACACAAAACACGAATTACTCGTATAGGTACACAATTTAAAATAGGTATATCAATTTTGACATATCCAACACGTCTGACCTTGGTGTTGTGTTTTGTTTTTGTTTGTTTCAGAGGGAGGAAGACTCGAGGCTGAGCTGCGCTACACAAGCAGGGTACTGGGAGGCAACGATGGAGGATCCACAGCAGAAATACCCACGACGCACCAACTCACCATACAGGCCCCAATGGACCCCACGGTTAACGCCCTCACCGTCAAGGCACTGCTGGCACACGAAAGGACCCTTCGTGTCGCCACATCGGTGACGGTCGAATTGTTCGGTGTCTCCTGGAGCCTGAGGGATATCTGCGTTTTTGTAGGGATGATGAATTTCGAATCTGAAGCTGTAGATAGTGTATTTAAGTTATTTATGCCTTGTGCCATAATTACTCCGTTGGATTGCTTTTGGGAGGGATCCAACCTTCACGGACCTGATAATCCGGTGAAAATCCCGTAAGTGTTTTCACAATCAATAACTTGTAGTGAAATATTAAAGTTTGCGGTAGTTTAAGATGATTATTCTTCTTTTGTGTATAGGAATCGAGGACTGGGAACGAATTGGAACAATCTGAATCCTATTAAACTTGTCCAAGAGAACAAGGAAGCTGAAGACAAACATTTCCCTTTTTCAATATTGGAGGGCGTCATGAAGAGAGCTGGAATCACAACCGGTTATCAAGAAAAACCTTGCTTGAACCCGAAAAATCCTCGATGTCCGGAAACGGCGCCCAACAAAAATTCCCAACAGGTTAGTCAACCATGTGATTATGTTTCACCAACCGTAACATATTTTAGGATGAAGTGTACAATGATTACGTACAAATAGATTTTGAGAGGTCAGTGATAAATGAATGTAGAACCACCTGAGATTCGAAAGATTTTAGATCCTCAAATATGAAAATGTCTATGATGGTTATCATTAATTATTGAGTGGTCATCCATATTTTTTAAATCTACCCAAATTGCTTTCATGGTTTGATTCGTATTCCGGCAGTGGATTTCTGGTTGGAATTTCAATAAATTTGTGACAATGTAACATGTAACCGAATATGTATATATTATTAGCCCGTGATTATCCACTGCAGGACTATCCTCCTCACGCTCACGCCACTCTCTGTCCCTGGTCATCCCCATCCACTCTGTCCCAACGGCACGCACGATGTCGTCGCTCCACCTCATCGGCTGTCTTCCAACACTCCTTCGGCCAGTCTCCAGAAGAATACCATTCTATAATACCATATACTTTTTTAAAATCTCTGTGGAGAGGTAGAAATCTCTAAAACAAAATCTCTAAAATCTACCATTGTTAAGATGACAAAGCTATAGTTCCGATCCACAATGATAAGAAGAATAATTAAGAATTAAATAATTAATCAACGAAGAATTAAGTCTATCTTTGCAGTACCGCATAATAGCACAAAAATACAAAGGAAGTAACGTATCTCATCGAAGCAAACCTTTCCAGAACTTTCTTGCGTATTGAATAGATTTAAATGTGGGTTTCCAAATCTACATAATAATTCAGAAATGTTTGTATGTTTGCTTTTTATCGTATGTCGGAGCATCACGCTCAAAATACAAATGTTACGTCAGATATGAATCTGCGCAGAGCCGTGCAAAATGCCGGAGAAGGTTCTTAAATACAATTTGCTGCATTAACTTTAATATATTTAGAGCTATTTAAAAAACTCTATTTTTTATCTTATTCATACAAATTTTTTCAAAAAAGACAGTAAGCCATCTTTTGGAAACAAAATTACTCATGTAAACGTTGAATGGAATCTTGATATTACCGTATGAAAATGTAATTAAATAATTGGTGATTGATTTGTTATAATATTACTGATCAAGCCTGACAATCGGAATCAAAAACGTAAAGCAAGACGGGGATATAAGCTAGTCCACAGATAAGTCTGAGGTCTTATAGTAAAAGGACACGTCAAACTGCATACGGTAAGGAAACGGTAGAGAATCCACCCAAAATTTAGGAGAAACCGTTTGAGCTGTAACCGTCGCAGCGTTGCCGGTGGTCTTTCCTGACAGTTAATTTACCTTTTTTATTATTTGTTTTTCCCGCCAAAGTTATGATCACAGTCGCGACGACGCGCTTTTTGTTATTGCCATGAAAACTGGGTCCAAAATCAAATAATGAACGATGTCTTATAAATTTCAAGAATAATCCACTATATCAATCAACCTTCAATTATTTGCCTTTGTTTCGTAGTCGTGTTTCTCTTTGTCAACGCTTTTGGTTTTGTTTTCTTGAATGTTTAATTTGCTTTTATAACCTTCCTCCAGTATCAACAACTGGGCTATTATCGCGTTTGTCCCAACAGTGGCGTCCATTGTTCCAGGGTCCCATGGTGTTGAAATAATGATTGTTGTTTGTTGTTCTGGAACACTTCAATAGTTCCATTCGAGTGGTCATAAATTTGGTTTGTTTGTGTCTTAGTTCGTATATTGTCTTTATGACTTTGGTATTGAGAGCAATTCGTTAGACTCTGCTCCATCCTTTTCTTCCGTTTTTTATAGAAGATGAATAGGATTTTCTTACCTGTCCTATGGTGTCCTATCCAGGATAGGCAAAGTTTGTATAAACACCATTCTGCCTTTTGTCTATTTATTTATCACCTGACTTTTCTATTGAAAAAATATTTTCCTATATCAGAAGAAGTTCCCAAATCAACTGATTTGAACTGTTTTTGATGTTATAGAGCCGGCGAGTTTACAACCCCAAAGATCTGGCTTCTGGTTTTTAATACGCAAGATCCATTCCTTCACCATTTTTATTACGGTCGGCCTAGATTGAGACATCAAGGAGCGCGGTCAAACGAAATTGATGACTTATTCAAAACAAAACCCAACAATAGTTTTATAATGTTCCCTAAATTTTACCCTAGAGCGAGACAAAATATACCACAATGCCGGTTTAACGAACGAGACTAAAAGATTGTTCTCCATCTTGAATTAATGTGAAATTGATCTCGATGGGATGAAAAATAATGCATTTCTTGGTATTACTAGAAGTTTCGGGAACATCGTCAAATTGATATGTTCATCTTCATGAACTAATTTTTATAATTCATTCATACGCTACATACCCTTTTATATCCTGGACTTTAAAGAAAAACATTCTTACGTCTCTATAGAGACTTTCTGATTTATAAGTTACCATTTTTGAGAACTTTAATTTGATTCTTCAGTGATTGTTCAACTTTTTCTTCTATGATCCTTATAGTCGCACGCCATTAGTTACCTCAACTGAAGCCGTTGGATCACATTTTGCATCTATCTATCAGAGCATGCAAATCCTACAACAGTTCTTCATAGTTAAGTTAAGCACTCGTATATTAGAAGTTTGATAGCTTGTGTCGTCCCACAAGGCTTACTTAGGAGTCCATACTTCTCTAATGACTGTTATTCTGAAATGAAAAACAGACGATTGAGTTGCGTCGTATGCAATTTTTATTGAGACTTTTGACATTTCTCTATTCTGAAAATGTTTTATCCAATACATTAGATGCGTAACTGCTGGCAACCGATTAAGTTCTAAGCAAGAGCATTTTGCGTTGAGTTGGAACGTGAATTTGAGAATACCAGTTATTATTTGTTTGATTTTACACCATATCTTGCTCATGAAGAACCTGTTTGTTTTCCAGACGGATTTTGTTTCCTTATGGTCCGGATTCCTACGGATACGATTCCGCTACTATAAACAGCGGTGAATAATAATATGTCAGTTGAGAACATTGCCAATATTGTTTCCGTAGTAACGAAAAACATTGTCATATAATTTTGAAAGATGCCGTCTTGTCAGATGACGGACCGTTCCCTAGGAACCCACTGCATTAGACACGGTGTGGTCCATGGCTCTCGCCGTTATGGTCTGGGTTCCTACGGATACGGCGCTACTATAAACAGCGGTGAATAATAATATGTCAGTTGAGAACATTGCCAATATTGTTTCCGTAGTAACGAAAAACATTGTCATATAATTTTGAAAGACGCCGTCTTGTCAGACGACGGACCGTTCCCTAGGAACCCACTGCATTAGACACGATGTGGTCCATGGCTCTCGCCGTTATGGTCTGGGTTCCTACGGATACGGCGCTACTATAAACAGCGGTGAATAATAATATGTCAGTTGAGAACATTGCCAATATTGTTTCCGTAGTAACGAAAAACATTGTCATATAATTTTGAAAGATGCCGTCTTGTCAGATGACGGACCGTTCCCTAGGAACCCACTGCATTAGACACGGTGTGGTCCATGGCTCTCGCCGTTATGGTCTGGGTTCCTACGGATACGGCGCTACTATAAACAGCGGTGAATAATAATATGTCAGTTGAGAACATTGCCAATATTGTTTCCGTAGTAACGAAAAACATTGTCATATAATTTTGAAAGACGCCGTCTTGTCAGACGACTGACTGTTTCCTAGGAACCCACTGCATAACCTCGGTATAAGAGTTGGTTTTAGAGTTTCGTTTATAACTCGACGCATCTTTCAGTATAGGATCTAAAATGATTGCCTATTGGTATTGAAACCATCCAGGCGTCATATTTTGTAACGTACCTATAATGAAAGACGACCGAAAGTTTGCTAAGATTAAAATAAAACCAAATGACATTCTAACGTGATAAAGGCTATCTTTTTCTTTATCAGCCGTCCCTCCATTGCTGGATTCATGCCTCGTCAAAAGTTTTCTACCTTTTTCTATTTTGCGCTGCTTTTGAGCAGTTTTTCCCTGTCGTTTTTAGGGTCTCCTAATTGGCCTCTTATTCTTATAGGATCGCCATTTTACAATTCTGGTTGGCCATCTTTCATTTCCCTGTCTCGCCACATATCCAAGGGTATAACTGTGCGCAATGAGCATGTTGGTTATTTCAAGGATGTTGATTTCGTATTGTCGCCCTTTTCTAATGGAGTTTGTTGTGAGGCCCCACAGTTGGAGAAACTCCCCGCGCCGCACACACCACAATAAGGAACCCAAAAGTTTTTGTCAGTTTTATTTCTTCTACTTGTTTTGTACATCCTCGGTCTCCTGCATCCCTCTCACTCTACCCCGTCACTATAGGCACACGTGTGAGAGCGGGACGGCGCTAGGAGAGACTGTTTGAATTGTCCCACCACCCACGCTGCACGCTGCTCTTGTCTTTTCTTTTTTTAGTTTATTTATATACACGTATATATACCTGCTACATATTAATAAATCGCGTATAAAACTTTACTTAGAATCTACCTACAATACTTTTGAGGTGATGGTAGTCCAGTGGTATCAATCGGCGGCTTTCGTACGTACAAGCGTATTGGAGGTCGTAGGTTCGAATTCCTGCCGTGCCGACCATTTCCGCTTTCACGACACAAGGCTTTGCTTATTGTGAAAGATGTCAAAAGTGTATCTGTGTTCACTTCGAGTGAGCACAGATACATTTGAAAAAATAAATACTTTTGTATACTTAGCCGTGGGGTTGCCGGCTTAGAATAGCACCTCTGCTCTTTTTGCTGGTTTTTCGAGCATCCTGTAAGAGGCAGGAAATCGAAAAATCAGATCGGGACCGTGGGGTTGACCACCTCACGTTCTTAAAACAATCGGTCAGAAAAGGCAACAGAATTAAGCCTCGGACGCCTGGACCCCATCAGGGGGGGGTTCAGGCAGCTGGTGTCCCCCCTGTATTGACCACGGCTCGATTAAGGAACAAGAGCTTAAAAATCGGGACTCTGAATGTCCGCACTCTGAGGGCGGGCGGGGAGCTTGTTGCTGCCAAGTTGGCGGGAGATTATGGACTAGATATCCTGGGGCTGAGTGAGGCACGCATCCCAGGCTCGGGGCAGAGTGACGCTGGCAATTATGTCATGCTTCACTCTGGCCACCGGACTGCACGGATGCGTGGCGTCGCTCTACTTTTAAGTAAATATGCCTTCTCTCGCCTTCTTGGTTGGGAACCTCTTTCTGACCGCCTGATGAGTGCGTCCTTTAAGATGAGTGGCGAAACACTGACGGTCCTTCTATGCTATGCTCCCACTGAGGATGGGGACGCGGCTGCTAAGGACTGTTTCTATGACAGTCTGGATGCAGTTGTGTCCCATGTTCCGAGGCGCCATCGCCTAATAGTTCTGGGGGACTTTAATGCCAAGGTTGGCAACGACCCCCAGAATGGACCAGGCGTCATGGGTAAGCATGGCTTAGGAGTGATGAATAATAACGGAAGCCGTCTCATTGGTTTCGCCACGCTCCATGGACTCTTAATAGGGGGAACTCTCTTCCCCCACAAGGATATCCATAAATACACCTGGACCTCGCCCGACAGAAGAACGAAAAACCAGATAGACCATCTCCTGGTAAGGGCTAGCAGCCGAACTGACCTGCGGGATGTCCGCACCTGCCGGGGAGCAGACATGGACACGGATCACGAACTCCTTGTGGGTTCGTTCAGATTCAAATTTCACCATTTCCAGCCAAGATCGTCTGCTCCTCGCCCGCTGGACATACGCAGGTTAGAGAGTGCTCAGTGTCGCCACACGTACGAGACTGAGTTACGCACAAGGTTTGCCCCCTTGCAGGATTCACCCGGAGCTGCCCCAATTGAGTCAGCCTGGACTAGCTTTCGTGACGCGGTTATGGAATCCGCACGTTCTTCTGTTGGCTACAAGAATAAAAAGAGGCCAATATGGATGTCCGATGGGTCCTGGAGTCTCATCGAAGATCGCCAGAAGGCTAAGACCCTCAGAGACAGCGAAAAAGACCCTCAAAAACTGGCCGCTTTGGTGTCTGAGTACAGGGAGCTGAGCCGCAAGGTGAAGCACTCTGTACGAACAGATAAAAGAAGACACCTGGACTCTCAGATACGGCGAGCACAGTCTGCTGCACTCGGTAATGACTCGAGGACACTCTTCGAAATCACCCGGGAGGTCGGGGGCAGGGGTAAAAAAAGACCCGTGACGGCAATACGAGACTCTCGTGGAGCCACTGTCACTGCCCCCGAACTGATTAAAGGGAGATGGAGGGAGTACTTTGAGTCAATATTGAACCGCCCCGAACCCTCCTCACCTTACAACTTTGAGGAGGAGTTGGCGGGTCTGAATATACCTCAGGCGACTGGGATATGTGAAGATCCGCCGACCCACAGCGAGATGGTGCTGGCCGTGATGAGATTGAAAAACAACAAAGCGCCAGGAGACGATGGAATCCACGCAGAGCTCCTCAAACAAGGCATAGACACCCTTGGCCAACCACTTCTTGATATATTTAAAATGTCGTGGGAAGAGGAGAGGTGCCCAAAAGATTGGCGGAATGGATCCATCGTCGCAATACTTAAAAAGGGAAACCCCCTTGAATGCGGAAACTACCGTGGAATTACTCTACTGAGTGTTCCCGGTAAGGTGTTATCTCAGATATTACTACACCGCATTCGGGGGCCTATCATGGCTGTCCTGAGAGAGCAACAATGCGGCTTTGTACCTGGCAAGTCCTGCACGGACCCAATTTTCTGTGCCAGGTGCATCTTTCAGCAGTGCAAAGAGTTTAACTCTCCAGTCGCTTGTTGCTTCATAGATTTTGAAAAGGCCTTCGACAGCCCACATAGACCATCGATATGGAAAATTTTAGCTCTGTACGGTATACCTCCGAAGATAGTAAAAATGGTGCAGTCCCTGTATGAAGACTCCGAGTGTAGCGTCAAAACGCCAGGTGGTCCTACTGAAGCTTTCAGGATCACTACGGGAGTCAGACAGGGCTGCGTACTGGCTCCATTTATATTTATTATTGTCATGGACTTCCTCTTGAGAAAGTCCATGCAAGGAGCAAGAGGTATACCGATAACACAGAGAGATGGTCTAATGGGCGAACTGTGCGATCTGGAGTACGCGGACGACCTAGCGTTGTTCAGTACGACAGTGGAGGAATTACAGCGCAGTGTTTCAAGACTCTGCGACGAAACAGCACGCCTTGGCCTTCGAGTCAATGCCAGTAAGACGGAGCTCATGGCGAGTAATGCCTGCCCCGATAAACAGCTACCGATAACCATCGACGGTCACCAGGTCTCCCGGGTGGATAAATTTAAATACCTGGGAGCAACCATTACCACCTCTGGTGACCTCGGGGCTGAGCTCCCGATACGTATCGGTATGGCAAGTGGCGCCTTTAACAACATGACCAAGATTTGGAAAGCGTCGGCGTTTAGTGTCGAGACGAAATGTAAACTGTTTGATGCGTGTGTGTTGCCCATTCTCCTCTATGGGTGTGAGTCCTGGCACCTGACCAAAGCCCAGGCACAAAAAGTCTCAGCTTTTGAAATGAAGTGCCTAAGGAGAATTCTGGGTGTAAGATGGTACCACCGCATCACGAACGACGCTATACGCCGGCGCACCCAGCGTGAGCCCATCACCTCTACCATTGTGGGGAGGAGATGGACTTGGCTGGGACATGTGTTAAGGATGCCGAATGACAGTTGGCCGAGGAGAGCGCTGTTCTTCCTCCCATCAGGGTCCCGAAGACGAGGAAGACCCTCTCACACTGTGTTCCGCTCCTTCGAAGCAGAGCTGAGGGACATGGACATGGTGTGGGAGGAGGTCATAAACATTGCGCAAGATCGAGCGCAATGGAGAGCTCTTGTTGCCTCCCTATGCCCCTGAGTGGGGTGTAAAAGGGAGAATTGAATTGATTGAATTGAATTTGTATACTTTTACCATGTATGCATTCAATATACATTCACGTATATTATTTAGCTTTCATCAAGGAACGAGTATCACTACTGTTTCTGAATGTATCAATATTTTCAAGTACGATCTAGGATGTGATGAGTACTAAAACTAAGTCTTTCTTCAAATTTAGGGTTAAATCACAACTATGGAATTATGAAAAAAACAACGTAATTTTGTATTTTTAATTTATTACGGAAATTCTGGATATCCTAAAATAACATGACAAAGATCTATATTATCGGGCATATCTGGAAAATCCAGACATATGGCAACCTTGCTTTCAAGCCCAACACTATCCTCTGTATGTATGTTCCTGTTTACTATGTTTGAAGTGTGGTGATTTAGCAGAAGTTGGTCTTAGCTTCCTGTTCCTGATTGGTAGCATAGAGCAGTGTTAGTATGGAGTGGACTAATGGTATGGTGGTGTGTTGTTCAGGTCCCAGACGTGGCAGCCGAGGTGTCGGGCGGGTGCTACGGGATAGCCGCCAAGTACATGCACTGGCCCGAGGAGCTGATAGTGGGCGGGGGCATCCACAACAAGAGTGGCGGCCTCAAGTGGGCCAGAGCCCTGCAGACTGTGGTGCAACTCATGACGGACAGGGAGTTCTACGACTACTCCAAGGACGAGTACAAGGTCAAGGACATCGGCTGGTCCCGCCAGAAGGCCGCCATGGTGCTGGACGCTTGGCAGAGGAAGTTCTCCGAGGTCAGTTACAACTCCCTATACTCATATACTATCTCTTAATGTCACACGTTTACTATTTTCTATTTCTCTTGTTAACAACTAAGTATTTGGTGTCTCTCTCTACAGGAAGTACAAAAGATGAGTCTGACTGAAAAGGAGAATAACTCGTACGAGTTTTTCGCTTTCTCTTCTGCAACCCTTAATGACATCATAGGCAAGTTCACCCAGTTGTCCATCCCCAAGATCGCTATTGGCTACACCTGCATTGTGAGTTTATTTACACATTCCAACATTATTATTTGCATTTAGTAGTACTTATGCTGATACCAAGCAGAAACAAACAAAAAATTATTAATGTTATGTTTAATGATGTATTGCAGTTGGTGTACGTAGCCTTGTCTCTGGTGCAGTGGAAGGACTCGGTGAAATCCCAGGCTGGGGTGGGCATAGCTGGTGTGCTGCTGCTGTGTATGACGGTCATCGCTGGCTTAGGGTTCTGCTCCTTGTTGGGTGAGTCCTATCTACAGTTTACAATACACAACCATTTAAGTATGTTCTGAATATCTGGTTTAAATAAATGCTGTCATGTCCTCAGGTATTCCATTCAACGCCTCCACTATGCAGATAGTTCCCTTTCTGGCACTAGGCCTCGGTGTTGATGACATGTTCCTGCTAACACACGCTTATGCGGAGAGTCCTTGTGGTGATAGAGATGGCTGCTCATCCAAAACTCCGGCTGTCCTTCGGACAACTGGCCTCAGTGTGCTGTTGACTTCTCTCTGTAATGTCTGCGCATTCTTCGCTGCTGCCCTGATTCCTATTCCAGCTTTAAGAGTGTTTTCCCTGCAGGTATGTAGCCAATGCTCTTTCTCATAAAAACCTCAATACATGGAACTCAAATAGATTTCAGTCATATAACTGTCATATATCTTCAGGCTGGCATCCTCCTCTTGTTCAACCTATGCGCCATGCTGTTTGTGTATCCCGCCATGATATCCCTGGATATGAGGCGGCGTGCAGCTAGACGCTCCGATTTGCTCTGCTGTTTGGGACCAGGAGCTCCCTGTGGGCCAAGATTGGGTCCCAAGATCCCAGCTACTGGAAAAATTCTACCTCAGAATAATGGCCGAGTTGCAGCTAGAGTAATACCACCAAAGATTCTTGCAGAAAAGGTCAGTTAATATTGTATTTGTCTGTCAAGTGGTTATAACATTCCATCATCAATGTATGAATATTCTTGATAATAATGTCACATTCTTGTTTTAGGAGGGATGGCGTGACTGCAGTAAGGAGCCTCTAGATCCTGAATCCAATAAAAACCCCAACCAGGAAGAATCTCCCATCTGCCTCAGCTTAAGTCTTACAAAGTTTGCCAAAATACATTACACTCCCTTCTTGATGAAACCAGCTGTGAAGGTAAATCTTTTGCTACTAACCCAATATCTAGAGGTGTTGGGTTTTATAATAGAGGTATCTTATTTCCTTATCTTTTCTTTTCCAGGTCTTATCCATGCTGACTTTGATAGCTGTTCTCATTGCCAGTGTTTGGGGCGCCACCAAAGTGATGGATGGTCTGCAGCTGACTGACATTGTACCCCAGGGGACTGACGAACACAAATTTCTCTCCCTACAAGGGAAACACTTTGGCTTTTACAGTATGTATGCTGTGACGCAGGGTGATTTTGAGTATCCTACCAATCAGAAGTTACTGTACGATTATCATGAAGCATTCGTCAGAATACCACACATCATGAAAAACGACAATGGTGGTCTGCCAGATTTTTGGCTACCACTTTTCAGAGATTGGTTGTTGGACTTGCAAAAGGCTTTTGACAGGGATTATGATGCGGGATGTATAACCCAAGAAAGGTGGTACAGCAATGCTAGTGATGAAGCAGTATTGGCTTATAAATTGCTTGTGCAGACTGGCTATTTGGACAATCCTGTTGATAAGAATCTAATAACTCAAGCCAGATTGGTGGACAGGGATGGAATAATCAATCCTAAAGCCTTCTACAACTATCTCTCTGCTTGGTTCAGTAATGATGCCTCAGCTTATATAGCCTCCCAAGCCAACATGAAACCAGAACCAAAGGAATACATACATTCGATATATAAATATGATTTGAAGATCCCCAAGTCTCAGCCACTAGTATACACACAAATACCATTTTACCTTCACGGACTCAGTGGCACTGAAGGTATGAAGAATTTGATAACATCTGTGAGAAACCTTTGTGCGAAATTTGAAGCAAAGGGCTTACCTAATTTTCCCTCTGGTATTCCATTTACATTTTGGGAGCAATACCTGCATTTAAAGCCAAATCTCGTGATGGCTTTAGCTTGTGCCTTGGGAGCAATCTTCATAGTAGTTGGCATTTTACTTCTCAACATCTGGGCAGCTATCTTAGTGGTCCTCACTCTAGGAGCAATGGTTCTACAACTCCTGGGGTCTATGGCATTGCTGGGAATCAATCTCTCTGCCTTCCCTGCAGTGCTCCTGATTGTGGCTGTGGGAATAGGAGTTCACTTTACTGTCCACATCTGTCTGGTAAGTTATCATTCACAGATATCCAATTGACTATATTTTTTTAACCAAAAGGAATGTTTATTAATTGAACTGTAAACATTGCAGAGTTTTGTGACATCAATAGGGGGACGTGACCGCCGCACCCGCCTGGCCCTGGAGCACATGTTTGCCCCTGTCACCCATGGTGCCCTCACATCTTTACTGGCTGTCATCATGCTGGCTATGTCTGACTTTAACTTTGTCACCAGATATTTCTTCAGCATTCTGTTGGCCTTAATTGCCATTGGCTTTGTGAATGGTCTGGTGTTCTTCCCAGTGCTGCTCTCTCTTGTAGGACCTGCTGCAGAGGTAAGACATGTGAAATTATCATTAACAAATAAAGAAGAGTATATGTTCTTATATTATTTAGTTTGTAGCGACTTGATCTTTATATATTTTCTTTACTTTCACAGGTCATACCATTGGAATATCCTGATCGTATATCAACCCCTTCACCAAAATGTTCTCCTGTGAGACCCAGAAGGAGTTCAGGACCTCCTCCGCCACCCCCACACCACTCCAGACCTCGTCCAGCTTCACTGACAACCATCACCGAAGAGCCTGGATCACATTCACACTCTTCTGTACAATCAATAGTGGTGCAACCAGAAGTGGTAGTAGAGACCACCACATATAACACGGACACCAACTCTAATTCTGGAAGATCCACACCAACCAACAAATCTTCAGGTGGTGGGATCACTACCAAGGTGACAGCCACAGCCAACATCAAAGTGGAGGTGCACACGCCAGGGTCTGGGAATCGCCATTCCTCGAGAAGTTATTGCTCCAGGGATTGTGACCGGGATAGATCCCGTGACAGGGACCGCGATTCATATGATAGGGGTTATAGAGATAGAAATCGAGATGTAAGAGACCGAGACAGTAGAGAGCGAGACAGAGATAACAGAGACCGTGACAAGGAGAGAAGAAAGGACAGAGATAGTGATAGGAGTTATAGTGATAATAGAAGAGAGAGGGAGCGTGACAGATATAGAGACAGAGACACTCATAGAGAGAGTGGGAAAGACTCTGGGCATGAGAGTGACACCTCCAGACACTAGTGGTGCCTGTGCCTAGTATTACTAGTTTTATGACAGTTTTGGTGAATTTTCTGTTGTGCTCTTTGCTACTGGTGTAGTTTCAGTGGACGGACATTATTTAATTATTTTTTTATTTAATTTATTTAGTTAATTGTAAGTAGGTATTATTGATTATAAGAACATTATTTCCAAATGTATTAGTTAATGAATTCAAATTCAATGACAACATTTTTAATAGAATTTGCTTTTGTGTTTCGCCCGATGTATGCAATACCACTCCGTATGAAAGTACATTTGTGTGTGGAATAAATAAATGGTGTTAAGAGATGTGGTCCAGCAACTAACTGATGCTGGCACAAACCAACTAATCATGCTATGAGATTATAGGCTTAAGTAGTTATTTGTAAATGTAAAGTAATATTTAACAAATTTATAGGAATAGATTTAAAAAAAAATCAATTACAAATCTACCTGCCTATGAACAGTACAAATCATTCATCTCTTATTTTCATTTCATTCTTTTATTTTTGGTCTAAACATTCAAATTTACATTTTACACTGATGAAAAATAGTTTAATAAGAATAAAAATATTGTTTTTTTTTTTCTTAAATAAATTCCTCTGACATTAATTTTAACTCAATGTAAATTGTTCCTATATTTTATCATACTATGTCATGTTGACAATGTGTTGACTTCATTCATCTAATTTATTTGTATGTTTGTACCTTATGAATCACATAATTCTCATTAATTTGTAAGTCGCCTCGATTGCTTGCCATTTATTTTGTCATGAATATATTACTTTTAAATTCCCTTTAACAAATTCTCAAACTCGTCAAAACTTTGGTAAGGGAGCGATCAAGTATTACGTAACGCAATATGGGGGGGGGGTTATTCATGTAAAACGTTACTATTGTATTACGGGCGCCGAAACAAAGGGAGCGTCCAAGTATTACGTAACGCAATATGGGGGGGAGGGGGGGATAGTCTCGTAAAACGTTACTATTGTATTACCGGCGCCGCAACAAAGGTATTTAGTGAATTTCCAGCAATAATTGTGATTTAAGGCATACATAGTTGTAATATGCGCGTTAGGCAAGTTTTAGAGAATGGGAAGAGGGGTAACAAAGAGCATTATGGTGCATCTCGGAGGGGGGGGTCAATAATGTTAAAAAAATGCGTTACGTAATACTTGAACGGTCCCTAAGACTAGAGTCAATATTATAATGTTACTTAATATTTCCACTATTTACCAACAAATTTGTTTGAATGCTGCATGTACAAATATCTCTCCATTAGTCAATTGTTGTGTTTTTATTATATTTTTACTATTTTGACCAAAAATCTCCTATAATATTTACTATTGAATTGACTTTTGTAAACCATTTAGTTTTTATAAAGAATATTTATTTTAACTTATGAAAACTTGCAATCTAGGACTAAGTAGACATTTTTAATACATGTTTTAGATCATTACCTATATTCTTTTCTGTTAATAAGGGGTGAGGCCAAAGTCCTGCTACCATTTTGATTGCGCGCCATCTCGGTTATGTAACATTTAGATCATTTTCGCTTTAAGCATTGTGTTGTAAAGCCCCAATTTTATAATGGATACATATACGCCACAAGAACGAGCAGAAATAGTGACAATATTTATTGAAAATAATCGTTATTGCCACTCAAAAAATATATCTTAATCACAATTTATCGCTTACATGCGAATTTTCGACAATACGGTACGACAGCAGACAGACCTCGTTCTGGAAGATAACGGGCGTCTCGTAACCAGAGGCGGCTCATGTCCCAAGTCATAGGGAGTGCAAACAATGTACCTACCTACTGCGATTTTTCTTCTTCTTTTACTTCATAGCAAGAACATTTTTCTAACACATTTTCACAAACAATTAAAAATCCGCAGTTATTCTATACTAAAGACCTCGCATACAAATCTATTCATTTTACTTTCTTTTCCGTAAAATAGACACCAAAGGATAAAAATGATGGAAAATGCCCCCAACTTTCAGACTCGACGATGTTAGCTCAATGGATAATTAACAACTGGCCTGAAGATGTACAATTTGATAGTTTCTACACGACTACGTAAGTAGTTTCTAAATACAAACCTTTCAAATAAATTTTTGATTCAAATTAAACTCGATTGTTTTTTATAAAATCCACGGTGACGGTATTTTTAGAACCCATTGTAACAATGAAAAAGAAACTATTAATTAGACTTAATACTCCAAGCAATGTACAAAAAATTCTTCATAATATTATTACAAAGGGATTTTCGATTATAAGGTCAAAAAACACTCAATTCGCGCTGCAACATACTTACGTCAATATCATTAATACAGTTTAAAAACTTACAATATTGCATGCGCGTATCAAAATAATTATCCAAATAAAATAACTAATAGACATATTTCTAACGTACATTCAAAATGAAACATTGCCCGAAATCAACAGTAGAAGTCTCGAGGACTTTCGGCAATGCACGGATCCTAGGTTTTTCCCTCTCACTCCCTTGCACCAAATTCCCGCTCCAAGGGTAGTCCATTTCACTCACTCCACCGTTTGCGGCGTTTTAGAAATTTTCATACAAACTCTACCAAATCCACGGGAATTTTAAAATATGCACACGAAGAGGCGGTACTTCATAGACGAGGTGGAATGTCTGCGCGCGCATAATATTCTCGCGGTGTTTGCGCCTGGGCATGAATACGAATGGAATGATGGATGTTGTTATAGAAATATGTTAATGATAGATATTATTTAATTAGTTTAACTCCATTGATCGATTAATATGTATTTGTTTCTGGGGGAGCAGTGCACATTGTGCACATATGAATGGGCCGCCTCTGCTCGTAACATCTTAAAGACAATATTCGTCACGAAATTGAAGGAATTCAGCACAAGATTTTACAGGATGTCATGAAAAATGCCTTTGTTTAAGATTTGTTCATACTTCATTGACCTCGGGTAGTTCTTAAGTGAATTGTTTTTAATCAGTATCTGATTGTGTTACCTATATATTTTGTTTGCTGATATATTGTGTTGACATCTGCTGGCGCATAGGTGAATACTGTAATGCCGACTGATGAAAGAAAAAATCGAAAATAAATAAAAAGAGCCGAAAGTTTCATAGCGAACCGCGGTCACCATTTAACCGATATAATTTTCCAATCATAACGAAAAAATCGTAAAGACCAAATTAAACTTTTTATGAAAACCAAACCTACTTATCTTTTCTTTGAACAAAGTTATATGCAATCAAAATGGTAGCGGGACTTTTGCTCCACCCCGTACATGCTTTGTATACATACAAAATGTTAATTAATATGCATTTTTATGAGTTAGGAGTATACCTCAATATTAGGGTCTTAAATATGAAATTGCTGTTTAAATTTATTGCAGGGGTTCTCCAGTATTACATAATGCAATTTTATTATTTTTTTCATCCCTCCCTCACCACCATGTGATGGGCCATAAAGTTTTCTGTACCCCCTTCCACATAACACGAAACGTCACATATTTCTTAATTAAAACACTTAATACGACAATGAAAATAAAATGAAAATACATAATATAAAACTATCAGGGGATTCCCCAATAAACATAAACGAAAATGTTGCCAACAAGAAAGATTGATGTTCACTAGTTTTTTAAATAAATAACATGATCGAACCCCCCTCCTACCCCCAAACTGCGTTACGTAATACTGGAATGCCCGCTTACCCATTCTTAATTTACAAAAACAGTGTAACTTTTGATTGATAAAACCAGGATTGAATATCGAAACTACTAAGGAATTTGAGGTGGTTGGTAGACTGGCGGTTACAACGCCGGCTTTCGCACTGTTTCGTGCGGAGGTCGTGGTTCGATCCTAGGTGCCGACCATTTTCCTCTTTCACGACACAAGCTTTATATAGCTTACTGTGAAAGAGTGAATTTTTGTGTTCAATTTGAGTGAACACAGATTCATTTAAAAAAAATTAGCGACATGGTTTGACATTTTATCCCTATTCACAAAATCGACCCATTTGGAACAAATGGGTAGAATTAAAAAATTCTTAAGAAAAAAGATCTTTCATTTAAATGGCAGAAATGTATAGATGTTTTGTAGTATGAAACGGAAATTTCATATTTAACCCCTAATTATCAAATCTCCTTATAAAAGAAGTCGTGTGAAACATAGAGATGGACAAAAAAATATCAAAATATCAATACTTTTTTTTTTATTTTAAAAATTCGTTATTTGTAATTATGGAAATATGGAATATCAAATTAGATTCTTTTTTTGAGATCTTTTTTTTCATTCTTAAAAACTGTTAATTAGATTGCAGTTTGGGGCAAGGGCGTCGCCAGCCCAAGGCCCAGGGGGTGGAGCCAATTTAACCCATTCATAGGCTTAAAACCTATATTATGGAGGATGAGAAAAATATGAATTTTATCATTTTTTTAATCCAGGGGGCAGCTGCCCCTGCCTGCGCCCCCTTGGCGACGCCCTTGCTTTGGGGTACAAATATTGTTGTATGAATATTTTTAGTCTGCATACATCGATATGTTTTAATTTAATTTATTATAATATATTGATATATTTTTCCATTTGTCCACTCCTTGTTTTTACAGAAGTAAAAATATTTTATTCCATGGAATAGCGTCATTGGCTTCATCATTCTTTTTGGATGTAATGCCATTATATAAAAAAAAAAAAATTATTCCATTCGAAACATGATCTTAAGCTATGAATTTTCCTATTTATAATAAAGCTACTTTACAACTCAGTATTAATGAATTCTTTTTTACATATGATAATACACATGTACATATTGTTAAATAAATTATGTACATAATGGAGTTTGATAAAAGTTTGTTTGTGCTATAAGTATGTACAAAAAAGATTGTTAGCTTATTTGGATTATAATTTAAGTTTCTGCCACAAATACCTCCTTCAAGTCATTGGCGACACCTTTAAGAAAATTGATTTGTATGAATGATTTTAAATTTGATGAAATTTTATACAGATATATTTATAAAAGAGTCATATAAATATAAAGAAAAGTTTTATACATACAACAAATGGTTTTCATTAAATTCCTAAACCACACTTCCCAATTACTTTTATCACTAATTGCTCTTGTTTTCTTCTTCTCTGTCCTGAAAATCCCTCATCCATGCACTGCATGCAAACCCTGATGATCTCTTCATTCCTTAACCGATCCAATGAAAGGCCAGTTAAATTAACCGAAAGGTTAACCATCAACCTCGGTAGCCTAGTGGTATAGGCGTGAACTTCAGATCAAAGTGTTATGAAACGTGATTTATTACAATAAAAAAAATTATTGGAAATTAATGAAATAATAATGATTTTTTATATATATATATTTTTTGTTTTTTGTCTGTAAGGCAAACTTTTTTTGTTTATAAATTTTCTTAGGTTAATCTACAAATTATTTAAATAAATTTCGGATCTTTTTCATTTTGTTGTTGCGATATTCCAAAATTACCCATTTAAATTTTTAAACAATGTGGTGTTTTGTGAATTAATAATATGTAGTCACCTATAGTTCTATACCTACATAATATTTCTAATAACTTATCTTTTCTTTTTTTATTAGGTATACAGTGAGGCCATCCACCAGAAATCGGTAAACCAGTTGAAACGTTGAAATTTACCATCAATTTTAGTTCAAGCAAAATAATATTCAGCTTAATATGAGTGAGAACGTTTTCATTTTCGTTCCCTCCCGAAGCACGAGTATATACTCATTTTCGGGAGGTATCTTGTTTGTATATTTTAGTTGTTAATAATTATTATCTGTAAGCATGTTATTTTTATATTTGTATATATTATCAATAAAGGCTTTATATTATTATATTACTAGCTAATACCCGTCTTGCTTTACGTTTTTAATTCCGAATGTCAGGCTTGATCGGTAGGTAATTAAACAGGTTCTATTGTTCTAGTCTAGCTTCCCATTGCTTAACTGACATAAGCACAGAAAAAGAAGAATTACACTTTCACAATTCATAAAAAGAGAGAAGAATGACAGTTTTAATGTTTATAAAAAAGAAAGAAGAAAAATTATAGTCTGACATATACATGGAAAAAAAACTGCATGTATCATAATATGTTACATCTTACACTTGATTCAATTTCACTGCTCAATAGAAGGGTAAAAAATTCCTTTAATAGTAATATAATACGAACCTACCTAAATAATATGAAAGTTTTACTCTCAATATGGTTTGAGTCTTGACTACATTCTCTATGTGTGGAATGGTACAAATTTTATGCGATTGGCTAATGATAAAGGCAGCTGTTTTACCGACCTCAAACGTTAGTCGAAAAGTAATCTGAAAATGTACTTTCATTTTAATGTTGATAAAAATAAATGTGTTTTATATGGTTTGAATTACATTTATTTTTATTTCAAAACAATCTTGAATCTTTTAAATACATTTTTATTCTGTCAAACTTTGGTT
This sequence comes from Mystacides longicornis, assembly GCA_963576905.1. Classification (NCBI taxonomy): domain Eukaryota; kingdom Metazoa; phylum Arthropoda; class Insecta; order Trichoptera; family Leptoceridae; genus Mystacides; species Mystacides longicornis. The sequence continues at coordinate 32,922,899 of OY756426.1, read as the reverse complement.
CCATGCAACATTTACATGAGTAATTTTGTTTTCAAAAGATGGCCATCTGTGTTTACGCAGATTTTACTATGAAAATTTTGTAATTTTAGAAATTTATTAATCACATTAAATATATTTGAGAAATTGTAAAAATTTGTATCTATGATTACCATAAATTTCATTTCCATGTCTGGATACATCAAACTCAAAATAATCGCCAAAAATTGTTGAAGAGTTTTGCATGTAACTTGACATCAATGGTTGATGTGTTATAACTTCAAGATGCAAGTAACAACATCTGGTAGATTATTACTGAGCGAATAAAAATCAACTTGATTATGCAAATAAACTCACCTACATAGATTAACAATACTCTCTATTTTGGTGGTTCAACTTATAAATCTGCAATCCCCAGACTCGTCACAGGAAGTTGAAGAATTAATTGCCCATAGTAGAATTCGAAACCTACCGAGATGCTCACTTGACGTCAATAGATGTTGTATTATTATTATGTTATAGGTGAAAAATTCTATGGCAATTAGGCAAAACTATTTAATATCATTTTGAGAAAGGCATTGGAATCAAAACAAAACTACACCACTACAATATAATTTTAAAAAATATATGAAGTTACCTATAAGGAAATTTTCAATGAATCAACGCAGGTATATCAATATCCAATTTAGGTATTTCTTCTTCTCCTTATTGATAAATGCCATTATCTATTAAAATTAAACAAAATTTGAACCAAAATGTACATAGGAAACAAATTCAAATTTAAGTTATTGGCTTCTGAAAAATGTCAAGTTGTTCAAGGTAGAACCATTTTAGTAGTAGTATCATTTCTTATAAGTATATGAATGAATGAATGAAAGAATTTTTATTTATTTTTTTTCCAATCATTATTTAATTCATAAAACATAAAATCAACAATTGAAAAGCTATATAAATAAAATATGTATAATCTCAAAGTTTTATTGTTAAATCAGCAGAGTAAAAAAAATATTCTCCCAAACAAATGGAAACCAGAAAAGATATTCCGACCCACCGTTATATTAGTTATTCACTTCTTAACCCAACATTATATCATTTTTATTCCATAACCGAAATCAAAAATTTAAAGTTTAAATAAATCTGATGCTAGAACACAGAATTCTATACAATAACGTAGAATCCCGATTCGCATTCAAAAATGAAGCCGAAATATTGCAACTTTTGACAGTTTGGTTCCCAAAAGAACGTGGTATGGTGTATATTTATTCAGTCGATTTCTTGTGTTTTTTACAATAAAACATATTTTTACATTGAAATACCTAAGTGAAATTTGATCATTTTTAAGTATCTTTATAAATGTCAACATCATTTTTTACGTTCCGTTTTGACTACCATACTGTCAAAATTGCCGGCCAAATCGGCTTCACTTATTTACTATGAAGAGCTATTGGAGTACTTCATCTCGGTAGTTATATATAAAAATCTATTTGCTAGAAACACACTAATTGTATCAGCTTGTGTTGTGTCGAGCCAGAAGCATTATTGTTTTTATATAATATGGTTTAAGATACATTTAGACTCTGTATGAAGCTGATAATATGCTTTTAGCGGGCCACAACACATAAGAAGAAAGAGAACTTATTTATAATGATATGTAGTAAAAATTGATAAAATCACTGGCACCCGCAAGAGTCTGTTATTGATTATGGTCAATCTTCTTTACATCCCATAAGCTGCCTTTGAATATTTTTTCAATATAATTATTTCCCTTCTCAACTAAATGGGAAATTTGAATGAACACTCTAAAATTGAATCTGCAACATGTTTCTGAATTAAAATACACATAAAGAAATTCAAGAAACATAATTAATGAAATTCTTACATAGCTTACCATTTTGGTAAATAATGTTGTCTTGCAAAAATAAAACTTTTGAGTTTGTTTACATAGAAATGCACTTTTATCAATCAATTTGATCTTTAGAAGTATGTACTTAATTGCTATGTCAAAAAGGTGGGATGAAAGCAATTAGTCTTGTTGAAAACACGTTTGCCACAGGCCACAGGAACCTGAAAAAATATAAACAAAATTAATTACTTTAATTACTATTAAGATCCTGTAATTTCGGTAAGACACTTCCCGCCTTATAACATAACTGTTTTAGCAACGCATAAATGTTTTAAGTTATGGCATAAGCTTACAAATATTTTAATCAATTAATGACTCACCAGTTTTATTTTCATTAAACTCAATTGAAAATAATTATTTTCAAAATCGAACCGTAACTTTCGTTTGACAACAAAATACGATTTATTGTCAAGTGTCATCCTGTCATCCATGGATAACAAAAGATAATATTACAATTCAACATAGTTAGAATATAGGTATAGGTACTATAAAATTATTTTATGATATATAATAATATTTTGATTTACTTTTATAATGGCCTCTTAAAATACTTCATTCATTCAAAAAAATATTTTTTACACATAAACCACCTTAAATGTGAAAAAAAAAATATAAAACATTCAATAAATTATATTTTTTTTCGAATTACTTATATAATGGCCTCTTTAAATACTTGATTCATATAAAAAAAATATTTTTCACACAAAAACTACATTATTGTGTAAAAAAAATTTATAAAACATTCAATAACACGCACTATGAAATAAAAATTATAAACGTGATCTATGGCGGCCGCAGACCGACTGTCATTTGGTCATAAGATTCTGACAGCTCATACAAAACAAAACGAAGCAGTGATGGGATTCGAAATTCAAAAACATTGTAAGTTTTTTAATATATTGAAATATATCTTTCTAAGTAGGTACCTAAGTTATTTAATTACTATTAGGGTATTCATGAATAATTGTAAAGATATAGGGGCATAACATGTGATACTTTTTGAATTTGCTGTCCCTGTAACTAAACTATGACAGGTTTTGAAGATTATTTTGTATATTATGTTCTAGACATGGAGTTGCAGCTTGAAATTTTCTCTATCTGAAATAATAAAACCTGGAAGATATTTAAAAGGTTTAAATGCTACACTTTCAAACAAATAATGAAAGATTCCAAATGAAGGTTTTATGCAGAGCATATATCAAATATGGTACATTATGCAGTTTAAATGGATTTTATGAAGATCTTTAAAAGGTATAAATGCTACACTTTCAAACAAATAATTAAAGATTCCAAATGAATGTTTTATGCAGAGCATAATATGCTATTGATATTAATATTGGCAATCCACCCCCATAATGGAGTGGTTTTTTAATATATTTGATATAATATATTAACCCCCATAATGGAGTGGTTTTTTAATATATTTGATATAATATATTATATCAAATATGTATCGAGCAATTGATTGTTTTATTCTAATATAATATAATATGAAGTTCTTAAGTAGTTTGATATACTTTCTAAAACCTTAATATTGATTCTAATCAAACTCTCACAATACGTATTTTTAAAACAAATCCCTGAAAAATGCAAAATTTTCTAATGTCGTCTTATATATTTGCAACCATGGCCATATAATCACTTTATTTTGCTTTCATATATTAAATGAATTATGTTTTTTTTCTAGGTCAGAACCTTGCAATGGTTTTGGATATATCAAGAAACGCTACCAAACTTACCAAATGCTTCAACTTTCAACAACATGCTGTGTTTATTTAAAATATTACCCACCTTGTTTTGTGATGAATATAACATTAAATAAAATAAATTAAAGGTAAGAGAACATAAGTTTGCATTTATCTACATTAGAATTTTGAGCTCGATACAGGTTCGTGAATACACATTATCTAATATCTGTTATCTTTGAAGAAATTTTATGCGTACCTGCTTTATATCGCTTAATTTTTATGTGGATAAATCAAATGAATTTTATTACCAAATACCTACATATCTGATTCTTTTCCAAAATAAACAGGAAGTTTTGTTTGCTGTCAAATTCATTCTGGTAATGTTTTGAGATTCAGATGTGGGTAAGTACCTGTTTTACCGTTCGATTCTTGCTATTATCGATGTTCATACAAATTTCAAAGTAAATCTTCATTCATAAATTTTATTACCTTAACTCTTTCATAATATTTTCTTGAATCATATTACATCAGTGTGTATTATGAATTTAATTTAATGTATATTTATTATTTTTACCAACATTGCAATATGATTTTATCAGGTACTTACAAAATTACTCATCTATGCTAGCTACGACAGATGGAAAATCTGTAGCCATAAATTTTTTGAAATGTGTCAAATTTGCAAAATGGAGAATTTATTTTGCAAATTTTTTCATTAAATCTTTATTGATTGAGAATAATAAGATTTGAATAACATTTATATGTATAACAAATCAATCTCCAATTATTTTATTACATTTTCATACAGTAATACCAAGATTCCATTCAACGTTTACATGAGTAATTTTGTTTCCAAAAGATGGCTTACTGTCTTTTGTGAAAAATTTGTATGAAGATCTTAAAAAAATAAAGTTTTTTAAATAGCTCTAAATATATTAAAGTTAATATATCAAAGAGTATTTAAGAACGCTCTCCGGATATTTGCGCGGCTTTTCGCATATTAATATCTGACCTTAACGTCTGTTTTCTACGATTGATGCGCATTCAAAAATATAAACGGACTAAAATATTATGTAGATTATTATTATATTAATTTATTTTCATTAATTTATTTCATTATTAGTATTAGAAAGGAATGTGGAGTGGATGTTAGTGTAGTGACTAGAATGAAAGTGAATAAATTAAGGTGGTTTGGGCATGTAGAGAGAATGAACGAAGATAGAATGACTAAAAGGATATATAAATCTGAAAGAATGGGTGCACGCAGACGAGGCCGACCTTGAATGACATGGTCCGATCATATCGGTGCCGTCTTAGAGGAGGGCCAAGTCAGGAGTAAAAGGAATAGAAGAGCATGTATGCGGAATGTTATGCGTTTGGAAGAAGCGAAAGAGGTTTGTTTGGATAGGAAAGAGTGGAAATCCGTACTCTCTGCCTACCCCCTTCGGGAAACAGCGTGATGGGTAAAAAAAAAAAAAGTTTTCATTAATTTTCAATAGATGGCTCACGCATCAAACTTTTGAACAATTTCTACAGATGGCAGTGCTCGTCTCGTAGAACGTGAAATCCCCGTGTAGAGCGGCAGACTATGTAGGAGGAATATTTTCCCGCCAAAGGGGTTAATTCAAAATGGCGTCCGACATACGGGCGCGTAATAACGTCGTAGTTCGGTTGTACGAGAGGGATCATGCGCCCCGTGACCTCTCCTAACTAACACATCCACCCAGCGCCACACAAAAAACATCGTACGGGTCGTCATTATGGACTAAAATTGCGTGTACGACGCGGCGTAATATTCTCATCGTTCCGATATATCGTGTGGAATATCGAAGCGGACAAAATGTGCACTTGATTACTTTGGCAATATGGTTATATATTGTGGAAAACATCCTCCCAAAGTATGGGTAACGTTTCTATCCGTAAGTTTTTGCTTATATTCACGATCGATATTTTCCTTGTAGTTTCGTTTTAAAGCATGCGCCCTTAGAATATTCCACTTCGTCTTTCAAACTGAGAAGGATCCGCGGCGCGAGCTTCTTTACGGCGGACATTCTCGGATTCCGCGACTTAAACATTCTGAAAAATGATGATTTTACCCGTTTGGATTATTCGAAAACTGTCGCAATAAGCTGTAATGCGCTCAATACTTAAATAGTTAACTAGCGAGTGTATAATAAACATAGTTTTAAGTGTGAAATTCACATAAATTAATTAATTTTGAAAATTATTTTGTGTATATTTTGTGTGTGTGTGCCATGTCATAGTACTAGGAATTGCCGGCTTTTTGGGTGTGGAATTCGAATATTGCAGAAGTTTTCTTTTTCCTTTTTTTTTTGGTAAATTTCGTAATTTTTATACAATATAATAAAAATACATTTTTTAACGAAATAATATCAATCACTTCATTTTAGACAGAGAGACATTTTCGAAGCTAAATAAGAGTGACCTACTTAAATACGTTTAGTACACATATTATTTATTTATTTAAAATTTGCTCGTAACCCCTTATTTAGTATTATATTTAACAATTAAACAGAATAAATAAAAATATATAATATACCTATGGAGCAAAATGAAATGAAATTAGATTGTATAAGTAAATGACATTTTTAAAATGTCAAATGTGCAAACGTCGTTGCATCTTGTACCCCATATTGCGTGACCCTAATACAAGATTTTCATGATAAGCTGAGAGAGTTTAGCTTAAAGCAATAACCCCTCCAAAATATGTGTAATAAACAAGAAAACTTCTAGAGATAACGTTTTTTTTAATTGTAAATTAAAGATTTTCTTTTCCCGTTCGAATCGAGGTTGCACAAATTTAATCTCCATTCGTTTCAAGTTTTAAATAGATGTTTAAGAAATTCAATAATGCTATAACTTGAGCTATGATGACATATTAAATTGAAAGATTTTGCGGAGATTGTGTTGACCACGAATCAACAAAGTGTTTGATAAGGGTCTCGTTTCACAGATAACTAAATTATTTATTTATTTATTTTATTATTTATGCATATTAAAAAAAGAGTACAAAATTAGTGTATAAACAAGTAGCAATGGCGGGATTATAGCCGAAGCAATCTCTAACATCCAACCACAATTATTATTATTTATTTATTTTTAAATTTAAATTATTATATTATAAAAACATGGAACAGATAAACGTGATATAAGTTGATGTAATCTGCTCCATAATTTAAAAATATTTATAGACAATGCTTAAATTAGGTAATCCTAGAAGTTAATAAACATTTTGTATTATCGCCTTGGTTTTTATTTTTACAAACTGAGAAAAGTTGGTCTAACATTGTAACACAAAACAAATAAATAGCTATGTACATGAATCCTTATTGTTTTAGTAATTTAGTAAGATTCCATTAGGACATAAAAATCGGTAAAAGGTCGGGAAACTAAACTGTTAATTTGCCAATGTTAATTATGTAGTACCTACCTATAGATCAATGCTTTGGTCACTTATTAATAATAATTTTAAGGACACTTAGTTTCAAAGTTTTCTCCCTCTGTTTTCTTTAATGATTTGAAAACATTTGCAATAAGAATTCCACACCTTCCTAGTGCTAGGGGGTTTAAAGTAAAAGAAAAACAAACTTCAGACTTTCAGCTAACTTCTTGTACACCGTAGTTAATTATATTTTTATTTTCTTATTTTATTCCTAGCTAGAGGGTGGTGTTCATTAGAACAAAACATCCCTAGCGATATTTTTCACCAACCCTTGAATCTTTGTCGTTTTTTTTTAACTTCCAGCCCACTTATTCGAATTCCTACTTCAAAATAAAGCCTTTTCTTCTCTTAAAAGCAAAATTGCAAATTATTCCAGATAATCGTTTGCTTATATTTGAGGAAGAAACTATCATTTACCACTACACCCTGTTTACCTTCTTTACGGATCCAGCCGAGAACAAAACGACACACATGTTTAGTAGCCTAACGGTTCAATCGACGACTTTCGTTCTGAACTTCTTGGGTTCGATTCCGGTTCCGACCATCTTGGTGTCGCATATGATCCTACAAAAATAACTTTCTCCCACATCATGCTGACACTCTGAGTAATGTTTAACAGTATTCCTGCCTTCAACACAATATTCATTCTTAAGCCATCTGTCATTAACCTCCTTTTAACACTATAATATGTCAGACATCATTAATGTAATGTTAGAACCTACAGGGGATCGAATCCGAATATAATCTGGTTTAAAAACCTGACAGCTAACTAACTATGCTGGCAATTCATACATTAGGTAATATTATGACATGGTCGCAAAATCTTTAATTTGATATTCTGATCAAACATTTAAGAATATAGATTTTTATCAACTCTGTTGCATTTTCACAATAAATTGTGTGAAATCGAGCGCATTCGTCAATCTTGTGTTGATAATAATTGGCTCACAGATTCTCATGACCTTTCATTCCTGTTTTTCGATTGGCATCCTGGATGTCTTCACCTGTACCGTATTGCGGCCCGATTTCATCTTCAGTCTCCATCAGTCAATCCATTCCAGGAATTGCATAAGCATGTATTGGAGTTTTTTTGCAATCGGAACTGGCAGTCTGCAACAATGTATATCATCTGCTCACTCACAATCAGAATTAAGGCCAGTGGTATCAGTCGACGGCTTTCGTACGTACGGCGTACTGAAGATTGTGAGCTTGAATCCCAGTGGGGTCTATTTCCACTTTCACAACAAAAGCCCTTTATGTGAAATATCTCCAAATATTCAATTTGAGTGAGCCCAGATTCATTGAAAAAGAACACTGCTAAACGCCTTGATTGACGAAAACGCTCGAATTTGTAAAAATTATGGCGAAAACTTAAAAAATCTATTGAATAACACCTCTAAAACAATATACTGTTCTTTTTCAGTAATAATATAAACCCATTTAAACAAAATGAGTGTTTTTAAAAATGTAGTAAAATTACCGAAGAGTGTTTATTGTAAATGTAGAACGATGCCAGCCCATTATAAGGTCGAAGAGTCTTAAGTTATACCTAGAATAGTTGAGGGATTGAGATCTGGTTAGATATAAAAATAAATAATAATAAGATAAATAAATAAATAGTGGAGGCACGATGAGGCTGTGCGCAAAAATAACTATAGTGATGGTGATGTGGTGTGCGGTGCGAGCAGATCAGGATGAAGACATTCCGCACAATGAGTAAGTTTATTTATTTATTTCTCTCCTATTTGACTCCTTGAGGAACGAATGGATATATTCGATTCACACCGTTTCGTTCAACCTATTGGATTATATTTATTTATTTACTAGCTTTCCCGACGGACCTTGTCCCGTACTCCTTTCTATGCCAATTTGTAATATATACAAAAATACGTTTAAAATATGTTTGGATGATAAAAAATAATTTCTGAAAGCTTGAAAGATATTCTACCTATAAAAAAATCTGCGTACCAATGTTTTGTATTTTTCACAGGTGGCGGAGTTGTCAGTAAATGCGTTCCATACTTACTTTAATATCACATTTTAGACTATTTGCTATCCATTTTTCGAATTTTTAATAATCATTCTGTTATCCGGAAGGAAGAAGAATCCAATAAACCAAGCATCACAAAAATCTGTTCAGCCGATCTGGAGTTATATGTTCGAACTTTCACAACTTTTATATCTTTAGAAGATATGCTAGGGGTATATATTACCTATGTCAATGGTAAAACAATACACACAATGCATTGTCAGTAGTCACACTACACCGACCTATACAAAAAAAAATGATACGAAAACGTAAAGATCTCAAGACATCTAAATAACAGGTGCCTTTCGCATAATCACATTTTAAAAACAAAATTGCTATATAACTTTGAACAATAGATGGCTATATAAGTAAAGGTGAATAAATCTAATAGCTTACAAACCATCATTGTAAAAAAAGTAACATAAAAATACGTTCACATGATGAAAGAGAGAAACAAAGCCAAGCCCTTCAAGTAAATTAAAGAAACAAAACAATATACAATGAAGAAGAAAAAAAGAAAGAATAAAGAGATCAAAGTGTTGAGGAGAGCAGCAGGAAGAAATCTTTTAAGAAGTTTACGGGATTAGTTTCGGAGATTAAGGCCCAACTCTCACCTATGCGGTTCTATACGGTTTTCGGTCACTTGCCTTTCATTCTCTTATCTATTACGACTTTAGTAAAGTGACCGCTTTCGTCTCGGAGGGCGCAACCAAGTGATGTCGTTTTCGATCATTTTCTATGGCCTTAACGATTTGGACTAATAAGTAACGTCATAACAAGCTCAAAACCTTTATAATTATTATCCGCAACAGGTTTTTGTTGTTTTCGATATATATTGGATAGGTATATAATATTGCTTTAATTGAATCAATCAATTTCATTGAAGATACGCAGACCTTATGCATCGATGGGGCTTCTCCCAGAGCCCCGACTGTGAGTGTGGTCACCACCAGACAACAGGCCATTATTTTTTTTTTTGAAAAAAAAAAATTGTGCTCATCCACAGTGAACACAAATACACTTTCGACATCTTTCGCATAAAGCAAAGCTTGTGTTGTGAAAGTAGAAATGATCGGCACATGGATTCGAACCCACGACCTCCAATACGCTGTACGTACAAAAGTCGCCGACTGATACCAATGGTCTACCAACGCAATGTTTTGCTTTGAGCATGGTCTCAATGAGATTCATTGGATCACTACTAACGCTGGTGCGAGGATGAAGTGCTCTTCCCGGCCATCTGTCATTCCACATCCTTAACACATTTACCAGCCATATCCGCCTTCTTTCCACAATGTTGAAATTGTTGAACCAGCTCTAGGTGCGCCGGCGTATAGCGTCTTTCGTGATACGGTTGTACCATCTTATACCATGATTCTTCTGAGTGATACACATACCTATTAATAATAGGTAAATTTGATTTAATTAATACAAACCAAGCGTCACTCTTCAGTTAAGAAATCACGCATTAATGAATAAACAAATACGCGTCATATTTTCACTAAGCGATTTATTTTTGTTTCCAAACCCGTCCACCGTTTTCAACTTCACATGATTTATAAACGTGAACTCAAGATAATATAATTGACTTTTCACATTTCTCGGCAACGATCGAAAATGACCGAAACCGACTTTAACCGTTCATGTGTGAAATGGCACTAGCGCGACGAGTCCAGAATGAAACAATATTGTTCCCGGGTAATCCTCAACAGGATATCACGTCTGCCTCTCCAAAGGAATACTTTTGTTGGCAACTCTTTTGGGGATGTGCGCCGACAATCAAATCTTAATCCATGGATAAGGCGAAGTGTGCTTGAATATGAAGTGGACAGACGCGAAGACAATAGTGTTTGAGCAAAACTACATCCGAGACGGGAAATACACAAGTCAAATGCAACTATCTTGTTTGTGTTCATTATTAATTTTCCAGACAAAACAAAATTTACTAAAAACAAGTTCGATTATGTATGTTCAAGATGACGAAAAGTGTTGAAAAAGTATTTCATAGTGTTCCGAGTTTTGTATTGAGAAAATTACAGGTAAAAAATAGCAGGACTATGAAAGCGCTAAAACACTGTTATAAATTGAGCCGGTCAGCGCAAAAGTTACCTAGCTCACATAAACCATTTTTTTTCAATTAATAATATAACTATGACCGTCATTTTCTAAATTGAAAATCCGAAAAACGGATAACTAAAATGTGACTAAAATCTTCGATGTTTTGGGCAGAAGGCACTTGATGATAGTCCATTTCAAAATAAAAATGAAAGAGTCTTGTATATTTCTATCACAAAATTTTGTATTATGGATAACTAAAAGACAAGGTTTATTGAAAAAAGAGTGTAGCGACCATGTTTCGTATGACGACATCGTCCACCAATAGCGTTTCTCCATGTTTTCGACACCTGGTAGCAGACAAAGCCGCACAATTATGTCACCATCAAGTCGTCATAGAGTCAACGCAGAACACGCATCATCCATCTCGCGACGCGCCACTTAGCGCCCGCGCATCTTTTCTTCTACATTCTTTTTAACATGTTCTTTCTACAATAAAACCGTTCATACAGCCGAAACCTTCTAACTACTCAAACCACTTCCCAAACGAGAATTCTGTGTGCCAATAAAGTTATTTGGAAAATTGAAAATATTGTAAATGATGCTTTCAGCACGAGTTCTACTCCACGCATGGCTTAATTGATAATATTATGAAATATATTTGGTCTCCTCAAGCGCACGTGAAAGCCTACACTGGAGTCATTTGAGCAGAAACGAGTAATCCCATCGTATCCGAGGATAAGTGGCACAGCGACAGGATAATGTTGTGAAGGATTATTTTTCAGCTGGATTGGAATTATTAACACTTCCTGTAAACTCTTTCTTTCAGCAGATGAACGCAAATCTTGTCAAAGAACACGTGTCAAACCTCTTCTATTTTCACAATATAAGTCAGTCAAAAAGCCGTAGTGAATTGGTTTATAGTCTAGTCTAGTGAATTAGCCACCGATTTTTGTTCTGTAGGTCGTGGGTTCGATCCCCGGTGCCGACAGTTACTAAGGTTTAATGTGAAAAGTTTTCGTTATCGATAATCGAATATTTAAACGATCATTGAAGGAACTTTTCGACGATCTAAAAGAATCTCCATACAAAATGATCGAATGCTTCGATCGTTCAACGTTAGAGCACTTACGGCTGTTAGAGTCGCCAAAGGGGTGATTTTAATGATTTTTCAATCCATTTTCCGGCGTTATCTACTGTCGGATTTCGATGAAAAAAATATATAACATAAATTAGACTTTAATGAAGGCGGCCTCAGAGCCATTTTTTGATATCTAGTATAGTTTCTTGTAGAAAATAAAAATAGCAAACGTCGTTTTTCATCTTTTTTTTAATATTCCAACTGATATATACGTCGGAATGAAATAATTCTTTTTTTGTCTTAAAGAGCATTAAAAAATCTACAAGATTATAGAACGAAATGCTAATATTTATTTCCGGCTTAGCGTATAATCCCAAAAAACCTCTATTTCAAATAAACACTGAATATCGAAATATTCTATCGGCTTTAGCGTGCATGCGATAATGACACTTATAGCACGAGAATTACAAGGAACGCACTGGTTTTCGTTGTGTCAGTTATTCAGTCGCCCACAACATCGTGGACTTAGGTGACGTGCAACCTGCGCTAGTCCAATTTACGTTTTGTATTGTATACTTTTTGACGAAAATTCGTAATTACAGAGGACGACAAACATTGGTTAGTGATTTTTATTTTATTATTTTTTGTATTCAGCAATTAATTCTATCATTGCTGTTTGGTGATTTTAAAGTTAATATTTTTTAATTAGGTATAATATGTTTATAGTCACTTACATTGCATACCTATTATGAACTTTTTTCTTCTAAATTATTATCATTTATGCGTTATACAGGGTGGCACGTTCCTATTGGGCAAAATTAAACTCCTTTCTAAAAATCGCTGGATACCGAATTCTATTAGTTATGTAGTCCGAATTCTAGCAGTTTTCTATAAAACAAAATTTCTGGACAAAATTTTAAACGCAGCGCCAATCTGAATATAACCCATTCACAAACATATTGTGATATAGGTACCAACTGATTTTGGCCCAGTCGATGGATATCTTAAGTACTATTATATCACATTATTTTGCTTTTTCAGAAACTATTTTATCACGCCGAGTGCTATATTATAGACTTAGAGCGTAAAATAAAAAATCAAAATGGGACGAAAAGAGAAGTATACCGGAATAGTGAATCGTACAAAAAATGTCTCCTTGCCAAAGCACGTAACATTAAGAAGTAAGTATTTTTTATGTATAAATTGTAACATTTGGTCTATTAATAAGCCGTAATTTGAGCAGTTCGGTCATTTTTCCATCTTATGGCAATACTTCAGTCAAATTTCAGGAACTTACCGACGAGGTCCTATTTACTCCACGGGACATGGTAGCCGGAAACTGCCGAACCAACCCGAATTGTTTGAAAGTAATACAAATAGCATCAACATTATAATTGACACTAATACAATCATACAGTCGTCCTCGTTACACTTCGCAATGGTTCGGCAGTTTCCGGCTACCATGTCCCGTGGAGTAAATAGGAGCTCGTAACTTACCGATGGTCGAATGACCAGATATGTAATAATTTGATAGTTCATTTTAGATATTGTTGACTCACTTTCTTCTTATCACTAAGAGCGAGACAACCCAACGTTGTTTTGAGTGAAAGTTTTTATGGTTTTGTTCACCAGGGCACGTCATTGTTAAAATTCGAATGTTTTAAAACAGGTTCAAGTGTTGCCAAAAAAAACCATTGGAAATTAGATTATCCGGCAGTAAAATCCACACAATTTTCCACACTATTTTCGGATTGTTAAAAATGTTTTATAATACCATTATCGGAACAATTTACTTAGGAACGACCATCCGTTAGTTTACCAGCGACATACTTACAGATATTTTAGTATCTCTTTTATAGTATTGGCCCAATAAAAAAAAGTTACATTATGTATACCTTTCAAAGATTACAGATATATCTTCACGGAACGCTGTCCCGGACCAAATGAATGCAGCTACTCCTAAGTCCAGAGTTACTGCAAAATTAATCGATACATCTCAAGACCAACCGAGTCACAACAAGGATTTAGATTCAAAGAATATCTTAGCATGCGAAACTTCCAGATTAGAACCAACGACTGAAGGGACAAAAATATCTGGAAGCCGCGTTTTTAATATGATGTGGTTATCTTCACATCCTTTTGATACCATGACATATAATCTTGACCGTCCAGTTTTAAAGGAGGAGTTCGACGGCAATGAATCTGCACACATGCAATATATACATAAGATATAGCATTTATTTTTGTATGAATTTTGTAAAAACATTTTTTTAATATGCCATTAAAATCAAATATTAAAAAAGTGTATTTTTCCCGTTCCCATTTTATAATCATATAATCTGAAATGGTGGCAATTAGAATGAAAAGTATGTGAGAGAAATTAATTAATGGTGAGAACTCATGTTTAAAAAAATCTGGTAAAAGCAATGTATACCTGAATGTAACGTAAAATTAATAATGTCGCTTTAACCAAATACATGTTTATCATCATTATCGGCATTATCGTTATCATCACTATCATCCACCGTTGTTCAAAAATTCCAAACACATTGCAGTCAAAAGAACATTGAGGTTTTAAATATTTCGACGCATTCCACTGGTTTCCGACCCCTAACTCTACACTTACATACGTACAAATATTGTGAGAATTAAGTAGTGGAGAGAGTCCGCCCTAATTTTTATGCCCCGCCCGAAATTGACTTTGAAGTCAGAGCTGACACGCTCTTAATACTAAATGGGCATACGGGGAATAAGCCTGCATGAAACTCATTTTATTTCGTTAATTTTTATTTAGTAAATACTTTAAAAACAATTACCATTTATTTTATAAGACTTTTTGAATTGAATCTAGGGAGTTTCGTCTAGATCCTGTCAAGATACATATTATTTATTTTTCAGTATCGTGAGCACGTGGTTTATATATATACCGTTGTTTCGACTAAACGAATATAAATTGTTCTGAAAATAATTCGTCATATTAAAGAATACAATAATTATTTACTTATTAAATAGGTGCCGACCATCTTCCTCTTTCACCACACAAGCTTTAAGTAGCTTACTGTGAAAGAGTCAAAGAGTGTATTTTTAATGTTCACTTTGAGTGAGCACAAATTTATTTTTTTATAAAAAAAAAAATAAAAGTATAGTTAGGTGGTATGACTCTTTCTGAAATTGAAAGTTACTCTGCATTTACGTAGAGATTCCAATTCAATTGCAATCTCAATAAAGATGTTTGTGACAATTTTGGTTGCTAAGCATGAAAAAAAATCCATGATTGGTCTATTTTTAATCCAGTACTAGCTTTCCCGACAGACGTTGTCCTGTGTTCCTAACTATGAATATTGAATTCGAATTTGTATGGTGATGAATTAATTATCATTTGATCAATGTGATTCCATACGATGCGTCTGTTTTAAACCATGTATATTCCATCCGCATTCTGTCAATCGCACCAATTGACAATTTCTGTCAAAATTTCAAAATTGGAATAAAAATTATAAGGTAAAAGTACTAATAAGATGTCTACGTAGAGTTTTATTTAATTTTCTAATTTTCCATGCATTTTTATTAATTTTCTTCTTCTATAAGGACATTCTCCTGATAAAAGCCTACACGACAAAAAAAGAATTAGTGAAATCGGTCTAGCCGTTTAGGCGTGATGCGATGACATCGGGAAATAGCTCTCCATTTTTATATATAAGATTAAATAGGTGCCGACCATCTTCCTCTTTCACGACACAAGCTTTAAGTAGCTTTCTGTGAAAGAGTCAAAGAGTGTATTTGTGTTCACTTTCAGTAAAAAATAAAAGTATAGTTAGGCGGTATAACTCTTTCTGAAATGGAGGGTTACTCTGCATTTACGTAAAGATTACACTTCAATTGCAATCTCAATGAAGATGTTTGTGACATTTAGATTTTGGTTGCTAAGCATAAAAAAAATTCCATGATTGGTCTATTTTTAATCCGCTTTCATGAATAGTCTGAAAAATAAACTAAAATGGGAAAACATACTTCATTAATTCAAAAATGTATGAGGATAATATCGTGTTGTAACGTCAATGATATTTGAATATTGAGAATATTCAAATATCATTGGATTTTTTTTCTCTGTAAACGATAACTGTACCGGACGGCAGTATGTTACAGACAATATCTGATTTGTGATGGACTATTGAAAATATGACCGATTTGTGAGCATTGCCTGCGACATAGATTTATACCTATTAAGGGTGGGTGCACGGGGTCTTCTAACTTATGACGACCGCGGAGTGTGTATGTCAGTCCGCTGAGACTGACGCATTTTCACTACCGCGGCCGCCGAGTATTATGGTTTACTCGTGAATGCGACCTCGTGCCCCCAGCCCGATGATTAATTATTGTGTATAGGATAAGTACCTTTAATTAAATGTATATATTTTGTGATTTCGTTGTGCATCCCGTCTCGGACAGCCAATAAAGGACTGATTTGTCCCTATGTGCCGAGACGGGGGCCGACTTATTTGTGTATAGAATCCCTTTGATATAAATTACCGTTTGTTTTATGTACCTGGGGATTTATACTGTCGTGTCGGATGCTTATTCTGTCACGACAAAGCATGCTGCGTCGGTGGCTCGGCTATGAGAGGCCGAGTAACACGGCAGATGCATGGAAAATCAGCGTGTGTCGAGCATACACGCCGATTGTATGTAATCCAGTGCGGGCGTCAGGCACTGGGACAAGCATAGACGGTGCCTTGGGTGCCATCAGGCTCACTGGTTGTGAGGCCTGACAAGCTGTATGCTTGCTTGGGGGACCTGCTGGTCCCAACATAGTGTGCCCGCGTGCTGGTTCAAAACCTAGCAGAGCGGTCCATGCAAATCTGGGGAAATTGGGCTGATTGACGGGTGCCTTCTGGACACTGAGATGTTCAGCAGGTCTCGGCGCTTACTGTAAACCCGCTGGCCGTAGTCACGGCCTGACGGGAGCAAGATGTGCAATCGACTGATTGTCGATATGATTGAATACTTGTGTATTTGTTCGCCTCTTCGCGGATATAAATCAGTTGGTGTGGTAAAATACCAACTTCCACTATTTTGCCGATAGCATTTTATTTCGTTAATTTTTATTTAGTAAATACTTTAAAAACAATTACCATTTATTTTATAAGACTTTTTGAATTGAATCTAGGGAGTTTCGTCTAGATCCTGTCAAGATACATATTATTTATTTTTCAGTATCGTGAGCACGTGGTTTATATATATACCGTTGTTTCGACTAAACGAATATAAATTGTTCTGAAAATAATTCGTCATATTAAAGAATACAATAATTATTTACTTATTAAATAGGTGCCGACCATCTTCCTCTTTCACCACACAAGCTTTAAGTAGCTTACTGTGAAAGAGTCAAAGAGTGTATTTTTAATGTGGTAAAATACCAACTTCCACTATTTTGCCGATAGCGCGAGCTGGTAAGCACGTCCCGGTCGGAAATCGCGTGGCGATTCCGATGATACCAAATAAGCCGGGATGTGCCCCAGATTCGCGATAATTATCCGCGGAGAGGCAGTATGCAATTTAATGTAACTTATATTTGTTATATTTTCCCTGCCCACCGGCCCTGTGTGGTGTCCGGCGTGGAAGGAATGCGCCTGCGCGCGCTAGTAACGTCCTCGCCGTTCGCTGCCAAACTTGTGTAGTGCAGCGCCGGCTGGAAATGTATAAAACCCGGTTCCCCAGAATAAACTGTATCATTCCTTCGTTTACACTTGGTGTTTTTACTTGCTCTCCTGACTGCTCTCTCTACTACTGGACCTACCGCTTGCTGACTACCTTGGACTTCTCTCTGGACTGGACTCTCTTCTCTGGCTGGCTACATTGGACCGTGGATTCGACCCTTGCAATAGGACCTGGACTACGGCTGATTCTTCGGACTTGGGATTTTCTCGAACGTGCGTTGGGGCCCGAATTAAGTACGGCCTTACGTAGCTATTAGGAAAATCCTGGGCGATACCACCGGACCGAGTTTCTCTCGAACGAGCGCGACGCCCGAAACTAAGTACGGCCGAGCGTATTCTACTAGAAGATTCTCGTCGAGGGCGCAGAAGCAGAAGAAGGAACTTCCTCCGAACGCACGGCGGCCCGAACTTGAGTACGGCCGACGTAGTTAATAGGACGGTTCCTTACCGGCAAGCAAGTGAGACAGCTCTCGAACACGTCTCGTTGGGCCCGAACTTGAGTACGGCCCGCGGCGTTATTAGGAGCCATCCCCGCTTCCGATCTAGAGAAGGCATTGCGTTGCGTGCATAGTGAGTTGGTCTCTTTGAGCCTGCGCCTGCAGTCCCTTGTGCCGTACTTGTGCGGTACAAACTGGTCCTTCGAGCCGGATACCACACAGGGCCGGTGGGCAGGGAAAATATAACAAATATAAGTTACATTAAATTGCATACTGCCTCTCCGCGGATAATTATCGCGAATCTGGGGCACATCCCGGCTTATTTGGTATCATCGGAATCGCCACGCGATTTCCGACCGGGACGTGCTTACCAGCTCGCGCTATCGGCAAAATAGTGGAAGTTGGTATTTTACCACACCAACTGATTTATATCCGCGAAGAGGCGAACAAATACACAAGTATTCAATCATATCGACAATCAGTCGATTGCACATCTTGCTCCCGTCAGGCCGTGACTACGGCCAGCGGGTTTACAGTAAGCGCCGAGACCTGCTGAACATCTCAGTGTCCAGAGTGCACCCGTCATTTGCGGTGAAAGCAAGAGGCGTGATCGCCTCCCACCGTAAAATAAGAAGCAGCAAGGTGGTGAACTCACGAGGGGAGGAGCCAGCCAACTGCCGTGAAACGACGCCGAGTCTAGGCCGTCGTTTCGACGCTAGGCGTCGCATCCATAGATCAACGGCAATGCACAACAACGAGGCACGCTCCAGCGACAACAGATGGTACCAGCGACGTCCCCGCCCTGGCGGGCGGATTGGGATGCAGTACATCTTGATGGCCGGGAGGTGCAGACCCAGGACCCACAGCCCAGCAGCTACGGAATCCAGCTGTCGTTCGTACAATGAAATAAAACCCCTACGGAATTTTAGAGGGGAGTGTTCCGAACGCCAGTAGGGTCACAGACAATATCATGAAACGGTGATTGTGATAGGACATTTGAAATTTGGACTAATTG
This sequence comes from Mystacides longicornis, assembly GCA_963576905.1. Classification (NCBI taxonomy): domain Eukaryota; kingdom Metazoa; phylum Arthropoda; class Insecta; order Trichoptera; family Leptoceridae; genus Mystacides; species Mystacides longicornis. The sequence goes on along the minus strand of OY756426.1, from coordinate 32,903,535 downwards.
TGTACATTGCCTGCGACATAGATTTATACCTATTAAGGGTGGGTGCACGGGGTCTTCTAACTTATGACGACCGCGGAGTGTGTATGTCAGTCCGCTGAGACTGACACATTTTCACTACCGCGGCCGCCGGGTTCGTGATTTACCCGTGAATGTGACCTCGTGCCCCCAACCCGAATATTGATTATGCATAGGTTAAGTGATCTTAATTATGTATATATATATTGAATTGTGATTCCGTTGTGCATCCCGTCTCGGACAGCTAATAAAGGATTGATTATGTCCCTGAAGAGCCGAGGCGGGGGCCAACATATTGTATATATGATCCCTTGTTAATGTTTCCTGAATTTATGTGTATCTGGGGACATCTGGGATGCCTACCAGAGACTTATTCTGGTAGAGTAATGCATGCTGCGTCGGTGGCTCGGCTATGAGAGGCCGAGCAACACAGCGCAGGCCAATGAAAGGTGCATGAATGCGCCGAATGAAGGCACACTAGTGCTGAGACACTGGTGCAGCCAGGCATGTAGTGTCGGTGGCTTGGTCGTGTCGCGGCCAGGCATCACGGCTCATGCCAGTACCGTGAGGTACATGATTGATGCGCGGGTTGCTGATTGCGCAACCTAGCGTAGGGCGACGGTGGCCGATCCGCAGTACTGAAACTGCGACCGTGCATCACGGCTCATGATTGGAAATATTTGGGGGGCTTGCTGGATGCAATGACATCGGCAGCCCCAGCATAGAGCTCAGCGCGCTGACTGACGTCTGGTGGCGCGGCCTATGCGCAGGGGATTTGTATGGGGCATAACTTGGTTGTTGGACGGGTGCTTTCTGGACACAGAGATGTCTGGCGAGGCCCGGCATGAGGTGTAGGCCTGCCGGCCGCGGAATCTTGTTCTGGGCGGCCGGACAGTGCAGCACAAATGCACATTCCTCAAATTACCTTGTATGTTAATTTGAGTAGCACACCTCGGTGTAAAATCGCGAGGCGATCTCGTTGATACCAAATACACCGAGGTGGGCATTTGATTTCGTATAGTTATTCGCTTATAGGCGAAATTATCATTAATTATTCTCCCCCGCCACGCAGCACTGCGATGCATGACGTGGTGGGAGCGCCTGCGTGCGCATACTGTGTCCGCGCCGTTCGCTACAGCCTGCGCGCTGGGATCGACGGCGGGAATTTGTATATAACTCCATACATTTCAATAAATTGGCAGAATATCTTCGTTTACACTTGGTGTTTCATTCTCTCTCTGCTCTCCCGCTCTACTCGGACTTGGACCTTGGCTTGGACTCTGCACTGGACTGGACTCGGACTTCTCTTTGGACACGGATTGGACTCTCATCTCTGGCTGGCTCTTTGGACCGTGGCACGACCCATGCAATTGGACCCTGACTACGGCTTCTGAACACACCGCTGGACCGAACGATCTCTCGAACGCGCGTCAGGCCCGAAGCAAGTACGGCCTGCGTGACTACTAGGAGATCGCTTCGTCGAGGGCGCCGGGCGAAGAAGAAGACGATCGCGGAGCGGCCGGGCGAGGAAGAGGAGAGAGGCGTGAGTTCCCGTTGCCAAGCATCCACCCTACACTTGACCGTTCCACCTTCGGTCCTTGTGCCGTACGCTGTGCGGTACAAATTGGTCCTTCGAGCTCCGGATCGGTAACGGGATGCTGTTCGCGCTTGTGAAGGATGGAGTGGACGAGCCATGGACGTCTGCGGACTGCTCATCCACCACCAGCACCATGATGGACGAAGTGGTCATCCGGTTCCTGCAGAAGCAGATGGATGACCTGAGGGGAGCGCTAGCCGCCAACCAGGCAGAGCTAGCGTTTCTCAAAGCGGCGAACCGCGAAAAAGCACCCGCGAGTGCTCGAGTGACCCGCGAGTCAACACACGCAGTGAACCTTGTGAACAGTTAGTCATCAGTGAATTTAAGTGGCCAACTGGCAGTGAATCTGGACTTGCCGAGTCAGTACCCGCGAGTACTGCCAAAGTGAACCGCGCAACGACACCCGCGAGTGTCGCCGTGGACAGTGCTGCAGAAAACACGGCCATCCAGAACCCACCTAGCGGGCGCATCGGTGATTCGATGACGTCTGCGGTGACCGGATGGTCGATGACGCAAGTGAGGCCCGCGAGCTCCTTGCTAGTGAATGAACAGTTATTAAAAACGGAAAGTGGACAGCCGGTGCTGTCGTATCTCCGCGAAGTGACGTCACCTAGCGAGCGCGCCTATAGAGCGACGCTTGCGGTGACTAAGCAAGAAAGGCCCGAGAGCCTCTTGCATGAACCCGTAGCCGGTGCTACAGAAAGGTCACCTAGCGAATGCGCTGAAGCGACATTTGCGGTGGCTGAGCGAGTGAGGCCCGCGGGCTCGCAAGCGAATGAACATTGTGTGCGCGTTGAACAAGGAGACTGTGACGTAACGCGTGACGTCACCCGCGGACGGGTGACATCGGGCAGTGGACAGCCGATGCTGTCGTGTGCCCATAGTGTGAACGCCTGTGGGGGGCCGCCTAGCGAGTGCGCCGGTGAACCGGCGACGCTTGCGGCGGTACGGCAGGTGGTAGGCACCGGTATTATCAATTATCAGTGCCATCCGTGTGTGGGAACGGAACGTTCCGGGGCACGGGCCGAGCTCCACTGCGGTGAGCTCAGGAACGGCTGTGGCGAGTTACCTAGCGGGCGCGTCTTGTATCCGACGACGCCTGCGGTGACTGGACAGCCTATTGGACAATTGGGGTTAAAGTGCTTGTGTGCTACGATGAGTTTCTCAATTGAAAAACCAGGACAAGTGTCAAAATGTCCTGGCGTGAAAAGTGGCCCTGCTGGGCATATACTAAAACGAGTGAGGCGAGACCAATCTCGAAGTGCTGAAGCTGTGCAACCTGAAGCTGCTGCAGTATGCACAATGCAACGCGTTGTGACCCCTATGATTTGTCCGAGCGGACTTGCTCAGACAATGGGGCGACGCACGGGGTCATATGGACTGAAGCCGGTGACCCCACAACGTGACTGGATGTCACAACGGGGGCAGGGAAACTGCTTCCTGGATCTGAAAGCTGTGCGGCTCGTTGCAGCTTTACAACCTGCACGGGACGACAGTGAGCTGGAACGGGCGTGGAGAAACCATGCTCGATGCACGAGAGCCTCTCGACCCTCAGAGGTCGGGGCAAAGTGCAGGATGACGAAAGGGCTCGCTATGGGACGGGTCAAAGTCAGATGGAAACTCGCGGGGAAGGGAGCGCCTATCAAATTGCGACCCGAGATCCGCGAGCGTGCCCAATGGGTGCCGAGCAAGGGCCCACGGCATTTGAAGGCGGGCCTATTAGGCGTGAACGCCTCCCACCACCCCTCACACGCCAGAAGGCGCGAGAACCTCATGAGGGGAGAACCTTTCAAGACGGTGGTCAAATGGAAGGTCAGAATCGACGGCTGGTTGCCGATCTGGAAAACTGTGTGGTCCGTTGTAGAATTACAACCTGCACGGGTCAACAGTGAGAAAAATCGCACGAAAACCACCAGATCCTCAGAGATCGGGGCGAAGTGCCGATTGTCAAAATCGCTCGCTGAGTTGCGAGGCATGTCGTCCAAGAAGAGATGGCGACAGAACAAACGCTGGCTGCCAAGCTTGGGAGCTGAGAAGAAGCCAGTGTTGATATTGCGGCCGAATCCAGACTCCGAAATGCCGAACAAGTGCAGCAGTGTGACATTTTGTGATGCTGAGATGTCTTTGGGAGTGGCGTCCATACCGTCCAAGGTCGACGCCACCCACCATCCCCCGTCAAACGCCAGTGGGCGTGATCTTCACACGAGGGGAGAACCCTCCTGCTCCGCGAACTATGAGAGCTGGGAGGTCAGGTCACCGATGGAACAAACGGTGGCCAAGAAGAAGAAGGCGCCGGGTAGCTACCGGGGCCCGCAGTCATTTGAAGGGGCGTCCACGTCATCAAGTGTTGACGCCACCCACCACCCCCCGTCAAGCGCCAGTGGGCGTGTTCCACAGACGAGGGGAGAACCCTCCTGCTCTCCAAACAATAAGAGCTGGGAGGTCAGGCCACCGACGAGACAATCGGTGGCCCGGAAGACACTGCCAATGGTGTGGCAGCCCGATACCGAGGAGGTGCGAGGCAGAAGTCTGCACCCGCGGACATACGCGGTGAGACCAGGGGGCGTGATCGCCACCCACCGCACATCAGAGAGCAGAAAGGCGGTAAACTCACGAGGGGAGGAGCCAGCTACCTGCCAAGAAACGACGCCACGGATAGGCCGTCGTCCCGACGCTAGGCGTCATCGTCATAGGATGCGGGTCAGGGTATCGGCCAGGGGGTACCAGTCTGATGACTGGACGTTACGCCCACCTGTGTCGGCCGCCGCATCCAGTAAGGAGAGGGCGAAGTCCCTCGACAAGTCACAGGCAACGCAGTGGGGCCGGGCACGCAGAAAGGCCTGGCCCACAAACATAGCATGCTCCTGCAACGACGGATGGTACGAGCAACAACAAGGCCCTGAAGGGAGGATTGTGACGGCGCAGTACATCACGGCGATGAGGAGGTGCCAACCGGGGACCCACAGCGATGCAGCCATGGGGTTCGACTGTCGTCCGGCTGATGAAGTTAAAACCCCCTCGGAATTTTAGAGGGGAGTGTACCGGACGGCAGTATGTTACAGACAATATCTGATTTGTGATGGACTATTGAAAATATGACCGATTTGTGAGCATTTTTATTTTTATTTTTTTTATTTTCTTTATTTCGTCCATTGACCCCAAAGAGGCACTTAGACTCATCAAAATTCAAAAAATCACAAGTTTCAAGGTAATACAAGCAACAATTAATAAAACAACAAAAAAACAAAAAATGGAGCAACATTCACATATGATTGCAAATCATCACTAAAAATTCAAATTTATAGATCAACGCTGGCTGGGTGTAAAGGGCCCAATCCAGCGTGTCGTCAAGATTCACAATAATATTATAATAGGTATATAAAAAAAAATTTAAGTATTGTAACAGTACAGTAGGTAACATATTTCATATTTATTCATTTATCATTTCGTCAACAGAATAAAATGCTTTATCAACCAAATACGATTTCACCTCTCTCCGGAAATGCATTTCATTTAAGTTTTTTAAATAGTCAGGGAGCTTATTATATAAGCGTACGCTAAGACATAGGAAACTTTTATCAAATTTGGCAAGTCTATGTTCTACTGGTCTGATTTTGTTACCATGTCGTGTATTGTAATTATGAATATCCTTATTTAAAGGAGTATTACCCATGTTTTTTTGGGCATAGAGAAGACATTCAAAAATATATAAACCAGCCAGTGTTAGGACGTTTTGTTCCTTGAATACGGTTTTGCATGATTCACGTGGTCTCATATTGCACATTGCCCTTATTGCCCGTTTTTGTAGGATGAATACTCGATTTATGTCAGCCCCTCTGCCCCAGAACATTATTCCGTACGACATGATGCTATGAAAATATGCGAAGTATACGGATCTGGCGGTTTTTGCTCCACAAGTATCTCTGATCTTTTTTATAGCATATATTGCGGGGCATAGTTTACCGCATAGTGCATCTATGTGGGAACTCCATTGCAGAGTTCTGTCAACTATAACACCAAGAAATTTATACCCATTAGTCATTTCAATTTGACGATTGTGCAATGTGGCAATAATTGGGTTACTCTGTGTTTGTTTCCTGAGAGAGAAGTGCATCGCATTTGTTTTCGTCAGATTTAAAATCAATTTATTGTCACTGAACCACTCACTCACATTATCTATAACATTAATTAAATTTACATTGGTTTTATTTTTATCTTTATCCTCACCATCCCTTATCATGAGCGAAGTGTCATCCGCAAACATGACAGTTTCCACCTCGTCATTAAGAAAGAATGGTAAGTCGTTGATATAAATCAGGAACAATAAAGGACCTAATATGGAGCCCTGTGGGACTCCACGGTCAATGTTTTCCAAAGATGATTTTCTGTTGTTAATCTCAGTCAATTGCTGTCTATTTGATAGGTAGGACCTGAAAAATGAACTTTCAACCTGTTTTATGCCATAGTGTTCTAATTTTTTCATAAGGATTTCATGGTCAACACAGTCGAATGCTTTAGTTAAATCACAGAATATAGTATATGTGTCGCATTCTTTCTCAAAAGCTTCTAAAACATTTTTAATAAGATAAGCTATGGCGTCATTAGTACTCTTACCTTTCTGGAATCCAAATTGCTGCGGATGCAACAATTTGTTTTCAACCAAAAAGTGAACGAGCTGTTCAGCAACAATTTTTTCAAAAATTTTACTAAATACAGGAAGTACAGAAACAGGTCTGTAGTTACTTGGGTCGTTCTTATCACCCTTTTTAAATATCGGAACAACTTTAGACTTTTTAAGTAAGGTGGGAAAAACACCCTGCTCAAAACACATATTAACGATGTTTGCAATGTTGCTGGCTACTCCAACCACAATGGATTTCATCAATTTTGATGAGATATGCCATAGGTCATCAGACGTTTTTGTTTTTATCTGCTGACATACGCGAATCACATCATTTGTAGAAATTTTCTTAAATTTAAAAATACTAGTGCTCGTTTTGGTAAAACATAAATATCTCTCCGGATTATATATCGAGGAGTTTAGATCTTTTGTTAAATTTGCAGCTATATTTATAAAGAACTTATTGAATGAATCAGCAATATCATCATCACATTCCTCAAAATTCAAATGGTTGGTATTTGATTTCCCCGTTTCTTCCCTAATTACTTTCCATGTTGTCTTAATTATGTTATCAGATTTTTCAATTCTTACTCTAATGTACATCGCTTTAGCTTCACCACAGACCCGTTTAAATACCTTACTGTAAGTCATAACATATTCTTTCATCTCCCGTGAGCCGTCACGCTCTCTCCTCCCATACAAATCATACAGCACTCCACGTGAGACTAGAATACCAGGGGTTGCCCAACATTTAAACGTTTTTTTGTGATCTTTTGTAACCTTTTTGATTGGAATAAAATAATTTAAGTTTACAACAATGTTTTCAAAGAAGCCTTTAAAATAAGAGTCTACATCATTGTTCACTAGTGGATCATTCCACCCGTTAACGGACTCACAAAACAATTCAATACTTTCCTCATTGTGAAATCTTTTGTATACGTAATTTCTACTTCTACATTTTGACAAACTCGTTAATTGTATCTTTATTGATTGACCGAAGTGGTCGGATTTGACTAGGTTCAACGTATTCACCTCCTGGTACTCCATATCTGCGAAGATGTTGTCTATACATGTAGATGACACATTTGTCACCCTAGTAGCATTATAAATACAACGTTTTAAGAGATAGCATTTCATTAAATCTAGTAGTCCTCCCAGTTCTTTAGAGGGTTTATTATTAGATGATACATCAAAATTTATATTGAAGTCACCGCAGACAATTACGTGTTTATTATTAGTACTCGTGATTTTATTAAGGGCATTTTCTAATATGGACATAAATGCTTCCATACTACCGGATGGTGATCTATAAAGACATAAAATGATAACTCCCTCAACTTCGACACAACTAAGTTCCGCTATTTTTTCTTGCGACAAACTGACAATATCTAATCTGTTTTTAGATTTCCATCTTTTATTCACATAAATCATTGTTCCCCCTCTAATTGCCCCCTCCCTACAAAAACTACTTACAATCTGATAGTTGGGTATATTGTAATTATCTAGTTGCTCCTGCCTAAACCATGTTTCAGTGAGACATATAACATCAATGGTCGCTATCTTAATAGCTGTATACAGTTCATGCATTTTATTTTTTAAACCCTGTACATTCTGGTGCGAAATTAAAAAGGATGCATTGTTACTCCCAACTTCAGTCGAATTGTGTATCTGTCCCAAGCTCCGTCCATTGTTGGTCAATGTGTTGTCAGCAATTTGCAACTTAACATATGTATCTAACTCATGCAATTTTCCTTTAAGATCCTGTACATTTTGATATGCTAAGTTAAAATTGTTTTTTGTTGAAATCGGAGATTTGTTGCCTCCGTCTCTGGGAGGGCAACAGTTCTTCCTAAAAAAGTCCTCTCTGACTTCCTATGGATAGGAGCGAGTAGGCAGGAAGAGGAAGTACTAGGAATATTTCCCTTTTGCTCTATTGGCAGTATGTTATCAGAAAAGGAGACTCCCGGGTATGAAGCCGAGGTACTAGGAGTACTGTTACTCATATTCAATTCCGATATGCTGGGGATTTCTCTTATAGTATTATAATCATGTTTTGGGTATTTTATATTATAAGTAATAAGTTTGCTAATTGGACATTTACTAGATGTATTTATTTCAATTACCTTTACTCCATTGTTTAATTTTGCTAAGTTATAGACATCACAATTATACTTATAGATCTTTTTATTCATGTTATCAGTGTAATCCATGTTGGATTTGCATCTTTTATATTCCTTGTAACGCGCCGTTGTGAAATATAATGTAATTTCACGTATTTGTGCCTTCTCCATGATACTCTTAATGATATTTGTGCCCTGTCTTCGGTTTGCCCATTCCTCATCATTACCCATTATTACAATAAGATCATCACCCTTGTTCAATTTGTCTATACTTTCGATGATATCTGGATATAGATTCTGCATACTGGCGCCCGGTTTTGATGTGCAGTACACAGCAGAATCCGCTTCACGAGCTATTTTTGCTCCCAGTCCTTTAGCCAAGCCGTCACCGATTATCATTAGATTCTTGGTTTTCTGATGTTCTCTATTATTACCATCACTTCCAGTAGTCTTATACTTATACTTAGATATTCCATTATTATTTCCCGTGTTCACAAGAGAATCATTACCATTATTATTTTCGATCCCTCTACCCGAATTACCATTTGTTGTTCCCACACATCCATTCTGCTGCTCTAGATGGCTATATACGTCATCATATGCTCTTCTTAGAGCCTTACATATCTCCCTACTTTCCTCCAGCCGCTGTAAAATTTGCTTTTCATTTCTCACAAATTTCTTGACCTCCATGTCTCTTGCTTTGATCATTCGTCTCACCTGCTCCGCCAAATCCGAAACCCTTCGATTCGCATGCTCCAGGTCCAACTTCAATGCTGTATTTTGCTCCTTATAGTGGTATAGGTCGTTCCGTTGTTTAGTCAATACAGTCACTCTTTTCTCCAGTAACATTACCTCTCTACATTTCTTTCTTAGTTCGTTCCTACTAAGTTCCAGCTCCTCATCGATTTTATGCCTCTCCTTCTCCAACTCAGCAACATTAACCCTTAATGTTGGATCCATATTTTCCTCCCCACCCATCAGTCCTATATGTTCTTGTGAAGTGTCAAACATAGTGATATAAGCATTTTTACTTTCATTGACTTGGCTTCTGGTGACCATTCTAGCCATTTCAGGGGAAACGAAATTAAAATCAAAATAAGACAAATAAACAAATCAAGTGAGTGTCAAAAGAGCCAGAACCCAGCAGATCAATAAAACCAAACAAATTATTAACCCCCTGAGCTTGTAAAAAACAATTTAATATGCCGCAAGGAGAAAAAAAATAAATAAAAAAAATTATATGGTAGTTATATGATGTCCACTGTACAGTTGAAATATATAAATAGTCAAATTATATCACACCAAAATAAACAATCTACCAGTGTCCAAAAATGGTATATTAGTCATAGAATAAAATAGAAATAGGGTTAAAAACGTTAAAAATATAAAAAATATCAATAGGTAAATTCAATCTAATTAAGAGATCATCAGAATTTTTAAAAAATCTCTAAGAATGAATAAATATTTAGGTCCCAAAAATATGATATAAAAAATCGTAAATATAGTTAAAAACGTTAAATATAGGTATACAAATATGAAATTGGGCAAATATGATATTATATTAAAATGTCATAGAATATAATGATCCTCAACAAATACTATTCATGAGTGTCTAAGAATGGGCAAGCTTAGGTATATTAGTCATAGAATAAAATTAGAAATAGTGTTAAAAACGTTAAATATATAAGATATAAATAGATAAAATAAATTCAGTTAAGAGATCATCACAGATTGTAAGTCTCTAAGAATGAACAAGTCACAAAAATATAATATAAAAATCGTAAATACAGTTAAAAACGCTAAACATATAAAAACAAAAATGGGTAAATATATTATATTAAAATTAAAATGTCATGGAATGCCAAGATCATTACAGTACTTAAAGGTGTCTAAGAATGAGACTAGTACCTAAGTGTTTGAAATATTTTGTAAGAAAACAATAACATATCTGTGCAGTGATCCATGGGTGTGCGCGTGATGAGAGAGATGAGATAACTAGTGATGCAGGTTTCCGTCTGGGTCCACTCTGATCATTCAGTGTCCTCTTCACTGCTATACAGGTGTCAGCCTTTCTGTGATGGCCTTTGTTATCCAATATTATGGTGGTGGAGTCAATGAATCTGAGAATGCTGTTCTTTGATTACAATTTAGAATACTGCGCTTCAATAGATGGCTCTTATTATTCAGCAATATTTTTATTTGCGGTTTGATCTCATACTATATTCCACAATTTATTCCCCTTCTATACTAATTAAATCCTTCAATAGATGGCTCTTATTATTCACTAAGATTTTTATTTGCGGTTTGATCCTATAATATTATTTAAATAATTATATGTTTGTGTAAGATAAAAAAAAAAAAAAAAATTCCGCCAAGGTTGGTACTCGAACCACACCCCCCACAGGCGTCGGGTAGCGCCTTAGCTAACTGATCCACTTGGTGCGACAATCAGAGCGTCGTAAATTCGCCTTATTAACACTCATAAAATCAGTCGATGTGCAGACCTGCATGAATTTGATTGCTGCCTTCACTGTGTACAGTTGGTCACAATAATAATGTTAAAATAAAAGTCTGTCCCTTTTATGAATCAAGTATTACTCAATTTTATATTTAACACAGAGTTCGCTTACACTGAAATGACTTTTGTATTATAATATTACGTATTCTCAAGCAACCCAAAAAGAATGTCCACAAACACTTTTTTGTCAGATCAGTGATGAAACAATATTGTCTGTCAGATCAGTTATGAAACATGATATATCTCCTCAAATTAATAATGTCACTTCACACACGTATGTTCAAAAGATGCGTTCTTTCATAAAGAATAAAAATATACAAATCTCTTCATCAAAACAAACTATTATTGATATAATAAACAATTTTATAACGGGAGCACAATTTAACAAACTTCAAACTTCAACTGTCAAAATAATAATATAATAATAATATTGCCTGCGACATAGATTTATACCTATTAAGGGTGGGTGCACGGGGTCTTCTAACTTATGACGACCGCGGAGTGTGTATGTCAGTCCGCTGAGACTGACGCATTTTCACTACCGCGGCCGCCGGGTTCGTGATTTACCCGTGAATGTGACCTCGTGCCCCCAACCCGAATATTGATTATGCATAGGTTAAGTGATCTTAATTATGTATATATATATTGAATTGTGATTCCGTTGTGCATCCCGTCTCGGACAGCTAATAAAGGATTGATTATGTCCCTGAAGAGCCGAGGCGGGGGCCAACATATTGTATATATGATCCCTTGTTAATGTTTCCTGAATTTATGTGTATCTGGGGACATCTGGGATGCCTACCAGAGACTTATTCTGGTAGAGTAATGCATGCTGCGTCGGTGGCTCGGCTATGAGAGGCCGAGCAACACAGCGCAGGCCAATGAAAGGTGCATGAATGCGCCGAATGAAGGCACACTAGTGCTGAGACACTGGTGCAGCCAGGCATGTAGTGTCGGTGGCTTGGTCGTGTCGCGGCCAGGCATCACGGCTCATGCCAGTACCGTGAGGTACATGATTGATGCGCGGGTTGCTGATTGCGCAACCTAGCGTAGGGCGACGGTGGCCGATCCGCAGTACTGAAACTGCGACCGTGCATCACGGCTCATGATTGGAAATATTTGGGGGGCTTGCTGGATGCAATGACATCGGCAGCCCCAGCATAGAGCTCAGCGCGCTGACTGACGTCTGGTGGCGCGGCCTATGCGCAGGGGATTTATATGGGGCATAACTTGGTTGTTGGACGGGTGCTTTCTGGACACAGAGATGTCTGGCGAGGCCCGGCATGAGGTGTAGGCCTGCCGGCCGCGGAATCTTGTTCTGGGCGGCCGGACAGTGCAGCACAAATGCACATTCCTCAAATTACCTTGTATGTTAATTTGAGTAGCACACCTCGGTGTAAAATCGCGAGGCGATCTCGTTGATACCAAATACACCGAGGTGGGCATTTGATTTCGTATAGTTATTCGCTTATAGGCGAAATTATCATTAATTATTCTCCCCCGCCACGCAGCACTGCGATGCATGACGTGGTGGGAGCGCCTGCGTGCGCATACTGTGTCCGCGCCGTTCGCTACAGCCTGCGCGCTGGGATCGACGGCGGGAATTTGTATATAACTCCATACATTTCAATAAATTGGCAGAATATCTTCGTTTACACTTGGTGTTTCATTCTCTCTCTGCTCTCCCGCTCTACTCGGACTTGGACCTTGGCTTGGACTCTGCACTGGACTGGACTCGGACTTCTCTTTGGACACGGATTGGACTCTCATCTCTGGCTGGCTCTTTGGACCGTGGCACGACCCATGCAATTGGACCCTGACTACGGCTTCTGAACACACCGCTGGACCGAACGATCTCTCGAACGCGCGTCAGGCCCGAAGCAAGTACGGCCTGCGTGACTACTAGGAGATCGCTTCGTCGAGGGCGCCGGGCGAAGAAGAAGACGATCGCGGAGCGGCCGGGCGAGGAAGAGGAGAGAGGCGTGAGTTCCCGTTGCCAAGCATCCACCCTACACTTGACCGTTCCACCTTCGGTCCTTGTGCCGTACGCTGTGCGGTACAATAACTCTACTTACAGCACAAAAAAGTATACTAATTCGCGATTTTGACAGCTCGACAATTTCAAACATGATCGATAGACATTGAAATCGAAATTGAATTTCATGAGTAGCCCTCCTGGAGGCTTATTTTCGTGCGGCCAACTCTAAAGATTTCCCTCACTCATAATGGGTATATAGTGGGCGTCATGCGTGAGTTATGGGATGGAGCATATCCCTTTCACCTGAACCTAACCCCTCCGATCATTGTTCCCCCAGGAATAATCACTCTCCCGCTTCCTTGGGAAGTCACCCCCCTTCAGCCCCTCCCCTCACAGCTCAAGGACAGTCCACTTTTTCTTTTTAATTACCAAAACATTGCACTATATCACATTTCAAATATCTATACGTGTGAATTTTGGTAGGTATTACAATATGTTGTTTCGAGACTTCATCTAACGTAGTGAACGAATAATATACAAAAATTTATCGTTGAAAGTTTGAATTTTTTTGGGAAAATTTCCTCTTCTTTTATAGGGCCACTTTAACAGCCGGTTTCATAAAAAATAAAAGGAAACTTTAAGTTTCCTTTAAAGAATAGCGCGTTTCATAACAACAAAATGACATTTAAAATGACTTTATATTATTAAAGTCCCGTTATTGCCACTTAGAGACGACCTTAGTGTAGTTCAATCTTTTACCACCGGAGTTCATAGAAAATTTCGTAGCGCTCTCTCTTTCACAAATGATGAACATTTGTATACGGTGACACTGTGGACAAAAATGACTAAAATAGGGCGGAAAACATAGCAAAACAGGAAGAATATTATTGTTTACAGATTTCGTTCACTAATTCATAATTAATACATTGATGCTCTATTCAGAAATGACATTGAAAGATTAACAGAAATTCCGCGAAAATATTAGTAAACAACCAAAAATGGTATGTTACGCTGTTGACATCTAAGTATTTACCTTTCTTTTTAGTTTGAATTTAGTTATCTTTAATGTTAAGCTGTAAGCCTTAGTATAATAGTGTTATTTTTATTTGCAAACTACAAGCGCCCTTGAGGTGACTACTGCTGTCATTAAACGGCGCTCTATAAATTGTCCTTATATTATTTTTTATTTTATTTCACTTCAAGTAAGGGGCATATTTTCTTGAAATCATTGTCATTTGAAAGCTAAAAAGTCCATCTATCTATTAAAATAAATAAAACTAACAATAACATACGGAAACTTTGTAAAAAAATATTTTTTGTTAGAAATTTGTGGAAATTTTTTATTTGTTTGTTATTTATTTCGGATCGATCGTTAACTAACTTATATATTCGAATTAAATAAATAAGTCGAATTCAATATTTATAGTAAGGACCGTAGGACCATGTCTGGCGGAAAAGCTAGTTTATTTTATTTGATTACGTTATGTGTTAGAGTAAGGCCTGCGAAACATGTTAAAAAATAAAATGATAACAATTTAAAACGAGCGCTGGAAATCATAAAGGGCCGCGCGAACCTTGCACAAAATAATTATTGTAAGATTCATTCGGGTCCAAATCATTAAAAATAATCCACGAGATACGTAGGCAGGGATGCTGTTTCTGAATATTGTTTTAAAATGTTCCCCTAAGCTCCCCTACACTGTTAGGGGTAGGTTGACCTATATGTCGCGTACTTGCCTACACCGGTCTGGTTGGATTCCTGCGGTAAGGGTCTCAATAATAAAACGGGGAGAGTGCACGGTATCCTCTCGGAGATATCATAATAAATTATATTTATATTTTTACTGAAAGCTCAAAAATAAACCTGCGAAATAATGTAAACAATGCGCATTTTATTCATTATTTTTTAAAATACCAACGTTGGTTGGTATTTTATCTCCAGAGGGCAACGAAACGGCCAACTTCAATACACAAGCGATCATTCGTAAACATTTTTTCTCCAATCCGTGAAGGTATAATTTTAAACAATATTTTTTTATTCCTTCATGTATGATTCTTTTCTGATTTATACACAACCTTTTCAACATTCAAGAATAGGGTGGGGCAAAAGTCCCGCTACCATTTTGATTCCATATAACTTTGTTCAAAGAAAAGACAAGTAGGTTTGGTTTTCATAAAAAGGAAATTGAAGGAATTTAGCTCGAGATGTTGCAGGTGTCATGAAAATGCCTTAAAAAGAGCCGTAAGTTGCATAGCGAATCGCGGTCACCATTTAGCCGATATGTAAAAAAAATGTAAAGAGCAAATAAACTTTTTATGAAAACCAAACCTACTTATATTTTCTTTGAACAAAGTTATATGCAATCAAAATGGTAGCGGGACTTTTGCCACACCCTATACTTATATTTATTTATTTATATGTTCTCTTTGTTTTATTGTCTCACTGCAAGCTAATAAAACCAGGGCATAATGCAATCCTCTTACCATTAATGATGCATGGATGTGAAATGTGGACATTTACAATTATTGTATAAATGCAGTAGAGATGAGTTCTACGAAGTATAGGATTACCTACTTCGAAAGACCCTGTGGGAGTGGGACATAGAAAGCAATGAGAATATCAGGAACTAGCGGTCTGTCCCAGCTTCGCACGGGTAGATAGGTATGTAAAAAATACATTTTTTGTAGATAATTATGTCTTCTACAAAGTCGTAGTACATTATTTTATTCTATCATCAATAATACTTTTCACAGCGCACGCGATGTAAAGAATATTTTACGAACTTTTTTACACCTTGGGTTACATTATTGGAGTTTTAGTAAGGATCTCCAAATATTTTTGAAAATTCAATATAGCCTAGATGTTCACTGGGGATAGTGTAGCTTCCCAAAATCGAAAGAATTTTTCAAATCGGTTCAGTAGTTTCGGAGCCCATTCAATGCAAACAAACAATCAAATCTTTCCTCTTTATATGTTAATTATATTAGGAATAAGGAATGTGGTATGCAAGTTAGTGTTCATACAAATATGAAAGTTAAGGAGTTGAGATGTTTTGGGGAAGTGGAAATAATGGTTATTAACAGATTGACAAAGAAAATTTATAATGCTGCAAGAAAAGGTGTAAGAAGCGGTGTAGCGGTTCAAACACATCGGGGCCTCTTGATCCGAAGTTGCCACCTATGCAATTAGACTACCGAGGTCGGTGTATTTCTTATGTAGCTGCAATGGTCGGATATCAGCTGGTCCCAAATTTACCTGAATTAAACGCAATGTTCTTTAAAAGATTGCCATAAAAATAAATAAATATAATTAACCGGACATTAAATAATGAATTAATTTGTTTGTCCAGAGTCCCTCCTCCTCGCTTATAGAAGCAAAAAAAAAACATAAAAAATGAGAGAGGACGAGAATTAATCAGAGTTTTTTTTTTTATACGTCGGATAAAAAAAGGTTGGGGTTGAGCAGCAAAGAAAGAGGCATTAATTCTGTGGGGCGGCAAAAACGGCGGGTCTGGGCCTGGAGATGTGCGACACGGCGGTGGGAGGGATATTGATCTAGGCGAGACTCTCCTCATGGGGTTGGAAACCATAGGTCCACCCTACCTTACTATATTACATCCCATCATCCCTAAAAACACCATCGTTGCACAAAATATTATGGACAATTTTACCTAAATTGTTTCTTCTTCAAATAAAGTTAAATTTCAGAACTCAATTTTCAGAAGCAAGCTTACCGCGCCGCCAAAAATTCATCACCATCATCATTGGCGCTACAGCCCGTTATGAGCCTGGGTCTCCTCAAGAAATCTTCTCCATTCCTCTCTCTCCTCTGCCGCTCTCCTCCAGTTCGTCATTCCGATCGCTCTGATGTCGTCCTCCGTGTCATCCAGCCATCTCAATTTGGGTCTACCTCTACTCCTAGGACCATCTGGACAGGTGTTTAGGACTTTTTTGGGATACGATCATCACTCATTCGGCTGACGTGACCTAACCATTCCAATCTGCGTACTTTTATAAATTGTACGATATTGGGTTCGTCATACAAAGCCTGCAGTTCGTGATTATAGCGTATCCTCCAGTGTCCGTTTTCGTTTACCTACTGCCTCAAAAATCTTTCTCAGTATTTTTCGTTCAAATATTAGCAGGCTGTTTTTACTGGGAGCTATTTTATTTTTTAAATTCATACCTATAATTTACTAGCTTCCCCGATACAAATTGTCCTGTTTTGCTATGAATACTGAATTCGAATTTAAATTAATTTTGGTGTCGACCTTTTCCACGTCCGCGACACAAGCTTTAGTGTTGTTAGCCTTTGCTCAATGTGAAAGATGTTGAAAGTGTATCAACTTTTACTGAGGTCAGCATCATTAAAAAAATACATTATCTATATTTAATCAATATAGCTAGTTCCGATCGCCTATTTTAAACGATGTATGCAGGACACAATATTTTGTCAACCGCGGCAATAATCAAACAACTGACAGTAATGTAAAAATTCCAATAGAAATAAACAAAAATAGAAAAGTCTGTCATTAGCGCAAAGAAGATTAAGTTCCTACCTATATCTATGTTGATCTGTATGAAATTTTATAATGTTTCATGTTTTACATTTTAAAAACACTTACGATAGGTTTGCTATTTTGACATTTGACCACCTAAAGTCGAACGTTGTTAACGTAAAGTGATCATACAAAGACAGCCTTCAAAACATCAGTAATACGGCCGTACGCTTGCAGTGGTAAAAATTTACTATGAGTATTAAAAATTCTAACATTATTAGTGAAAGTTTAACATTAATAAGTTTATAAATTGTCATTTGATCGGTATTAAATACCAGAACTATTTATATTGAGAGAATTAAGACGTCCCACACAAGCAGTGGTACTAATAGAAACTGCGTTATAACGGATTACTTCTGTTATTCCGACATAAATCGCTTATACCACGCGCTACTAATAATCAACCATATACCGCGTCATAAGTATACCGCAGAATACTTTGGCAACCTCGCATTTTCATCAATGTTGTTTGTGGTTGTTCCATACTACGGGGTTGATTTCTAAGCATTCCGTACGAACCCGATTGGACTCTCTAGAAAGTTCGTGTGCGGAATATCGCGAGTATGTACGAATCGGTACGAATATTTCCGAAGGTCGATTCGATTCATTGACAGCTCGGGGACCCAATTCTTGAATTTCTAATGGTAGATTTTGTGTGCGACATGACGCCAAAATCGAACGGTTGGAAAAAATGCTATTCTCGAATATCGCATACGAAAATTCTCGCACGAAAAGTATGCGACATTTATCGAGTAGGTATTACCCACTCCACATTACAAGTCGCATGCGATGAAGTGTCAAATTCATATAAAAATAAGACAGATTGGATCATAAAATTTTTGGAACGACATGAATGTCGAAGGCTTTCTAAAATACGGTTTTCGGCAACCCATACGAAACTTCCCGTTCGAGAAATGTAATATGCGACTAGGGAATCCAATCCCGCATCAAATTCGCGATCCCGCAGGCCTGCGGGATTGGTGACCTCAATCCCGCGGATCCCGCGGGATTTGCGGGATCAGCGGGATTGACATTTCTTTGTTTGAAGTAGGTTATTATTATTAAAAAAACAATGAAATAAAAATATTAAGCAAATTATTTAATTATTGGAAGTGTTAGCAATTGAAAATAATGATATTTTAGAAGTAGATACCTATAAAAAATCCGCTTCTTTTAAGGAACGATATAATACAACATTTGAACGTTTACGCTTTAAGCATTGTGATTCGTATTGACAAATGAACACATTTATTGATTTAAGAGGCACAAAAACTAGTTATTTTTTTCTGATAATACTTCCAAAGAAATCATAAAGTTTCTAAACGTTGTTAATTTGACTTTACATAATTGTAAGCAGTTTCCAAGTAGAGGTGAGTGTTATAACGAAAGCTGATAAAAATATTCGATAAATAAAAATAACTTATTCTCGTTATTCGTATTAAACGATATTTGTAAATATATCAGAGTTATGACTTTACTGAATGGCCTTTTAGCGAAATTATACCTTACCGCCAACGGACATCAAATCTTCGGAATGATTTTTTTTGTAGGAAAGTCTTTCTTCCAGATACTAATGAAATAAATAAGCTTTAAGCCCTTAAAGATAACGTTATTTAAAATTTATGTAACTGCTATAAAGTTTATGAATTTATGCCGTTATTCCCACCTCTACAACATTCAAGTGCTTTCCTCTATTCCCTCCACATCAGATCAAGAGAATTATATCGAGTGGGTACGGATAAAGGCACAGCAGGTCTAGACTCAGCTATCCATTCGGTCGGAGACTATGTTCTCATTCATTTTCTAGTGTAAGCTAAGCGAAGGATTATCATTTAACAGATTCGTTAAAGGTATGCCTATTTCATCGTCGTTGTCATCAACTTGCTGGTGTTCAGTTTCTTGTTGGACCCGCGCGTCTGACAGCATTCTCTCTATTCAACACACACATTTCAATTCTTACTTTGCTCAGATAAAAGAATGGGTCGTCCACCATATTTTGTAGATCCTGAACCTTTTTCTAGATATTTTTACGGCAGTCATTGATGTACTTTCTTACTTAATCCACGATCGCTCCCAGTATGGAGCATATGGACGCCACGAAGTTCCTCCAAGCCTCTCTATCTTGCGCCAGTTGCACAGCTTCATCCCAGCTCAATCCGGCATCTCGTAGAACCGCAGTGAATGCCCGCATCATTGTTAATTTCGGCCTGCCTCGCCTTCTTGTCCCATCCGGATTGTAGCAAAGACTTGCATATTCAAGACTCTTGGGGAACATTCTGAGAACATGGCCAAGCCAGCTCAATTTGCGATTCTGGATCACAGAGGAGATTCGCTGTTGTGACATAGTGGTACCATATAATCCCCAAAATCTGACGCAGAAATCTATTCTTAACACTAAGGATCTTCTGAGGCTTCGTCAGATGCCAGGATTCACAACCATATAACGGCCATTGATGTAAGGCGTTCTTTTATCCGACGAGATAGCGACACTATGAGTTCCTGGCTTATCCTGTGTTTTGTCGATCAATTTGGTTTCTGCATTAACTAACATTGCATCACGCAGTAACCTTCTTTGACAATTTACTACGCTCGATACTGAATCTCCTACCGTGGGAGAATCCCTAGCCATAGAGTAATTCAAATGACATTGATTTTGTTCCGTTCCGATACAGGATTCACACAACACAATATATATTCAAAACTTACTTAGTTGTAACTTAAAAACTAAAAGTATAATTATTTTCCATATAAATTTCAAGGAAAAATCCCGTTTTTCCAGCGAAAGTTGATAAATCTTTCATTAATGAGGTTGTACAGGATCTAATAAATAATCAGAACTTCATCTGAGCCCATTCTTAATGTTTATTATTTTTTCATTTTCAGTCCCGCAAACGTGCGGGATCCCGCATGAGAAATCCCGCATTTCTGATCCCACAAAAAAGGTGCGGGATCCCGCATTTGCGGGATCCGCGGTTTGCGGGATTGGATTCCCTATATGCGACTATATCATGCGACAATCAAGAATCGGGTCCCGAGCTTGTTGCAACTTTGAGTTTGTTTTCGTATGTTAAGAGTCAAAATATGAAGAGTGCAGTGGTAGTCTGTCTCATTAAAAATCGCAATTACTTATTTATACCTGGGGGTAGCCAGGAATAAAGTTCGCACGGAAATTATTCTTGTTTAAAAGCTTTTTACCTGTTTTATTATTAGCACTTTGGCGTATTTTGCGTATATTTGAAGAATAATGTTTTATTAGTACGGCTGAAGAAGTTCAGAAAATGTAATTATCACTCATTATTGAGTTCAAACATTTGAAATACCTGTTGGGTCGTTTCCATGAATGAGATTAAAAAAAGCCGGGATATAGAGTATGAGATTTGCCGACTTCTGTCCTGGGAGAAGGACGACTCCTGTGCCCCCATATCCCTGCCCCTCCCCCTCGCCACACCACAGCCTCCAGGAGCTCCACGCCGGCACCTTTAAGTGTGCGGAGGGGAGGGGCGGGAAGTCTTCCGTGGAGGGTTAGTTAGTGCGGGGCCTACCCGCGTGGAACTGCAGACATGTGGTGGAGGCACGGCCTAAATCATAGTGCGTCCTCCGACCATCCAGAACACATTCTACATGCTGACATTACGTTTGGCAAATAATTACCCCTATTCGCTATCAGATCTGCTAAAATTAAGAATCCGCCAAAAAAGTGTATGAATAAAGTAACTTTTAACTGACTGTTCCACTTAAATTATCGCAATTCCTCTAAAATATTCCGCTATTCTATCAATTTAATCGGCACCTTAGAAAGTCCCGCCAAAATTTTAAAGGAACCGCTTATATTATGTCAAAATCACTTTTGCAGCTATATTCACTTCGATCGGTTTCTTAAGCAATATTGCTCGGATTGGTTGAAATCACATGGATATGCCCGCGAAATTCAAAATTTTTGTTGATGCTATATTTTAGCGGATCTGATAGCGAATAGGGGTAAATATATTCTTTAAACTCTATCCCGGATGCGCTTAGAACATGTAATTATAGATACTTAGTGACTTATTCATATTTGGCGTTGTTCATATCAGCCCCACTATGCGAAGGAGAATTAAATCGGGCGAACAAAATAGTTTATGGGCGATTGTTAATGAGATGCTTTAATACTAAATCAAGCGGTGTTTCAATGTCTGTGCATAAAAAAACACCTTTTTTTTTGCAATATTTTATTATAATGGACGGCTAAAATGAGCTACCCACAGTGGGTAACGGTCACAGCTAAAAACTTAAATTCAAAATGTCCTAATAAAATACTACTTTGGGCGAAAAATATACTGAATGGGCGAACACAATACTGAGTGGTCTATAAATATATTGGGAAACCAATGTAGAAAATCAGTGTATTGGGAAACAATCTCAACAGACAACGAGTCTATTAGATTTTGGACAAGAGAGCTGTGGGCTTGCAATCACCTAGGCCAGTAGCCCTAGTATAAGTTTTCGATGATCGAATATCGAAACGATCATCGAAAGTGTTTCGAAAATATTCCATACAAAAATGATCGAACGATTCGATCGTTTGATTTTAGAACACTATTTGCACGCTTATTTGCGTGCAATAGCTTTCGATAAAACTCGTACTAGCCCCACAGGTTAAAAGCGCTTTCTATTCCTAGGAAACATACGCTGTTCTCTATTGGCAATTATCATTTTAACAACAATATATTGGTTTGATTACCTATGTTACTAGTTAAAATCCAGTCTTCAATCCGCGAGGATATAAACAAGATATGATAAATTTATTATAATTGTGCTGCGGTATAAATAAATTTTTCAGAGATTATTGCGTTTTTAAACATAAAACGTTTTCAGCTTTATATTATTATATTAAGTAGATTATTATAATAACATTCACGGTTGTGATTTACAAAATTAACAGCGCTTATATTTCGAAGCCAGCCCTATTTTTACCCTCCTTTACTCAAAGTTGAATGTTTAGATAGTGAAATGTTTGTATTATATGAAGTGAGAGGAGTAGGCAAGGAGAGTCGGGCGGGAACAGGGCGCCCCCTCGCGGGACCTCGTGGCGTTCTGACGGTAATTGAGGTTAAGGTCTCTCGAGGAAATGGAGAGATCCTCCAGCAGAAATAATAAAAAAACAAGTCTGTGTCTGAAGAGGTCTGATGGACCCCCTTTCTTATAGGATCTCCGCATAAAATTGCACACCACGTAACGTTTACTCTTGAGGTAGGCAAGAAAAAAGAAACCACAAATATGGCATTTTTTATTTTTACTAAATTGTCTATTTTTACATTAAACTTTTTTAAAGATCTTAACTAGCTACACAACAGATTTTTTTTATATTAGTCATGACACGAAGACAATCAATCAATCAATACTCCCTTTTTACACCCCACTCAGGAGCATAGGGAGGCAACAAGAGCTCTCCATTGCGCTCGATCGTACGCAAAGTTTATGACCTCCTCACACACCATGTCCAAATCCCTCAGCTCTGCTTCGGAGGAGCGGAACACAGTGTGATAGGGTCTTCCTCGTCTTCGGGACCCTGATGGGAGGAAGAACAGCGCTCTCCTCGGCCAACTGTCATTCGGCATCCTTAACACATGCCCCAGCCAAGTGCATTTCCTCTCCACAATGGTAGAGATGACGGGCCCACGCTGGTTGCGACAGCGTATAGCATCGTTATAGATCATTTAGATAAATTATTTCAACACTAAAAACGACATTTTTCAGTGGAACCATGTGTAACAGTTCATTGCACGATTTCTTATCTGATGAACCCCTTTGAAGAGTTCAGAATATCGCTAAAAGAAGACACGAGATAAGGACGAAATAAAATCAAATGAGACGATATTACAGTAGTAGCTGTTTGTGGAACTCAAATACAGACCATAACGATGTCTGGGGAAGATAGAGGATTCCGCAAATTTAGTACGACATGTTGTATGTCTGACTCAGAAGGTACATGTTGTATGTCTGACTAGCTATGAGCTCGTAGAGATGTTCTGTTCTGTAACGCTCTACTTTGATTTCATTCTGAGATTGTGCTGACTAACAAATACATATCACTCCGGATTGGACTATAAACTGAATGTTTGTGTGTATGTACTCGATAGATTCAAAGACCAGCGAACGTATTTCAATGAAACTTTGGTCATGTCTTATACTAATGTTCAGGAAGGTTTAAGCGGAGTATGAGTTCAATACCACTCTTTGGAGGGTAGTTTCAAGGAGAAAAGGTCAAAATGTAACAAACATTGCATAAACCAGGAGTAAATTACCTATTTCTTTTTATTCTGGGTTAGATCGAAGTTAGACGGGCGGGTCAGCTAGTAAGTAATAAAATTGTACATTATATCGATCAAATTGGACGTTAATATTAATAATCAAATTGAAATATATTTCTATATTTCAAAACTAAAATGGACAAATTCGACGGTTTAAACTTCTAGTTGGACTTTTTTGAAGAAAAAGGGTCAGTATATAAACCAAGTAAGACACGTACCCAATCTAATAAGATGGGATGCTATAAAAACGAGCTGGACGTTTTATTGTATTTTATAAAAAAATATTCAGTTTTAAGAAAATAAATAAATACAACAGAATACTTACGCACAAGGTTTTCAGCATACTACGCGTGTTGTTTTGAAAAAAAAAAAATATTAAAGCTTCCTGAAATAATAATTGTATAAGTAAAGTCCAATTTATTTATTTACAAAACATTTAAAAATTTAATTTAACTACCGTCCAATTAATTCATTTTGTATTACGTCCAACTAGAAAGTCTGACTACTTATCTAAAATAAACGTCCAATTTACTTATTAAAACGTTAAATTTGAAGTGCGAAAATTGTTGAATTAAGCTTTTTTCAATGCCGTATTGCTTACTGCGGTATCCAAGCTACGTTTATTTACTCTAAACATCAAGAATACTGCATCTTTACGGCAATCATTATATGTATAACTGCCGGCAGTGAAAGATATAAACATAATATAACAATTTGTACTTGTCCCAACGAATAACTGCGTTCGTAATGTTACGGCCGCTTTTCTTTGCTAGGAAAACACAGCGTTATAGAGCGGCGAATTCTATAGAAAGAGATAGGTGCAAAAAAATTATGCAGAGTGCATACTGCGTTAGTCCCTACTAGTAAGCCAACTAAAGTAATTTCAACTTGAGATTTGCACACAAGAAGTTGAACAGATTTATAACTTGGTTATGAGGGCAAAACATACATTTTATCCACTATGCAACACCAATAATAGTGCTTACTTGCGAAGATAATATGAAATACAGTCGTACCCTTCATAATGATGGTTCGAAACTCGTTATATCTCTGTTAGCCGGTTTCAAAAAAGCGGCTAAAAACACTTTAGCTAAAGGAACTTTTAAAATTTCAAGTTTCCTTTTAAGTTGACGTGTTTCATAAAAAAATATTCCCGCTTACTTTAACTAAAGTTGAATGTCAAAAAATTATTTGAAAGTTGGTAGCAGTTGGTAGTGTTACCAAGGAAATCTATGGAAAACATAGGTTGTTTACAACACCACATATATATGAAGGCCTTAGTGCTACGTCACATCATGAGGCCCAGCATTTGCTTGCCTATATCTGTATGTACTTACCTGTACGCTATGATATCTGTCTATACACACCGGCGGCCTGGTGACGCGAGAGGAAAAATGGCCGCCAGCGCTAAGGCCTTAGGTGGTGTTGGGTTGTTTACTAATATTATTTCAGAATTTCTGTTAATCTGTCAATTTCATTTCTCAATAAATTTTAGTAATTTTTGTCCACAGTGTCACTGTATACAACGGTACCCTACAATTGACAGAATCGTAACTCAGGATTCGAATTACCCACAACTGTCATTTCTTATGACTTTTAATCAGTGTTCAATTTTATTTTACGTATGTGTACCGTTAGGGCTTACGACCTTCATCAATCATGATGGCTGGTTTAGTTGTGACCACCTTTACGTATACAACGTTCACCATTTAAGTACACTGATTGGAATATTTTCTTCCATTGCCACGCTGGGGATTCGAACCACGGCCACTCCGATAATGTTCGAGTGTATGCCGTCGCTAGCACCGGGCTGTGAGCGGCCCATCAGGGATCGAGAGAAACCAGAGTAATGTCTCCCTTGTGACCATCTGCGACATCTACTGATTTTAGGTCACAACTAAACCAGCCATCATGATAGATGAAGGTCGTAAGCCCTAATGGTAAACATACTAACATTGAAATAGCACTCATACAAATGTGATGTTTGCAACAGATATTGAACGTGTATTCATAAGAATCGCGTCCACTACGTGTATGTGGTATGGAAGTAAGTGTTGTGACAAAGATGAAAGTTAATAAGTTGAGATGGTTTGGGCATGTGGAAAGAATGGATGCAAACAAAATGACAAAGAGAATTCATAAGGCTGAAAAGAAAGGTGTGGCGTGGCCAACCGAGATTGACGTGGATCGAACACATCGATTCCGTCCTCAAGGCCAGGTAAGAAGTAAGAAAAATAGGAGAAGTTGTATGAGAAACGTTATGTCGGTGGAAGGAGCGAAAGAAGTATGCTTGGATATAAAAGAGTGGAGGTCCGTTCTCTCCTACCCCTTACGGGACACGGTGTGATGGGTTAAAAAAATTAAAATTAATGAAACTGCTATAACATTTTTGAATTTAAGCCGTCATCCCACCTTATTCGGAGTTGTCTGGAATACGCCTCTGCAGTATGGAACCCACAGTATCTCACCTACATTGACAGAATCGAAAGAATTCAAAACAGATTTTTGAGACATTTGGACTACAGAACTAAACAGACATTTGACAATGTACGCCGATCCGCTGCCCATCATAGGCTTGACACTTTAGAAAATCGTAGAACAATAACTGACATTTTTTACTTGTACAAACTAGTTAATAACATGACTGACACAACCAACCTACTGACTAAGATCGACTTTCACGTACCTATCAGACAGACCCGGGCCACACCCACTTTTAGACTGCCGACCTGTTCAACCAACTATGCCCAGAACTCTTACATATATCGAGCTACCTCCAATTATAATTCCTTTTTTAGTACAATTGACATTTTCAATACAAGCCTTAAACACAAGTTTAAATATTTAATCAAGAACTTGCTGCACCGAGGTTCATAGCGTTTCACACATTTCCTTTCCCATGTCCAAGTCCTTCCCCAGTCCAAATCCTTCCTCCGCCCCCAAGCATTTAGTATTATTGAAATATTATTTTTTGTTAGAGTTTTTAATTTAATATGATAAAGAATGACACAGACTTCACTTGTTTCATAACGTATTATGTGTGTAAACTTAATTGGTCCACTTATTGTTATCATACTTGTTTTAATTTTTATGTATTGTTAATGACTGTCTGTTTACCTAAATAAATAAATAAATAAAAAAATAACTGACTGCGGTGAAACAATTTGTGCGAGAGCAAGAATTTTTATTGAGTAAACTTGACTATCTTGGATCGCCTCTTAATGCTGGACTTCCTGAAACGTCTGGGATTATTGAGGAAATAATATGAGCAAGAGGGGAAAGCACAATGCTCTCATGATGGAAAAAAAGTTCGCTGTAGGAAATGTTCGTTTTTAGAGGTTCGGTGGTAGGATGGAAATATTCTTTATCACGTTTGCATTCTACAAGAATATTCCATAGATAATAACTATTGAGAGCGCAAGACAACTTGAAGTCGCTAACTCGCGCATGTACATAGACAACAGCAAAATGACGTTTGACAATGTTGACAGAGGTGGCTTTGTGCTTTGTAAGCAACTGCCTCGAGCAACACTTTGTTTATGAAACAAATATTTAATGAATGAATTCGCGTCTGAAGTCGACTCATACAATACAGTCTAGTGTTTGACGAATTACCTATGTGGGTACATGACAGGAATGTCGCGTCAAGACAAATTATATTCCTTCCTTGGCACCCATATACTGTTTGACTTACCTAAGATTTATTGGTACTCGTAAATAAAGAAGCCTTCCCACACAACACAAGTTGCAAATATGTTATAGAGGTTGCATAAATTGTTTATTCCAAAACTGACTCAATCTAGTGGGACATTAAATTACACACCGTTTATTAGAAAATCGGTAGAATCTCTCTCTTTTTTTTGTATACCTCTTTCTCCCACGGTCTTTTTCAGGAGGAAGTCAATTCCAATAAAATACTCATAAAATTGTATCTGTATGTAGTGATTCTAAATCCTCAGTAGAACTACCCGGCGCGGCGTTTTGACGCTGCACTCGGAGTTTTTATACAGCGACTGCACCATTTTAACTATCTTCGAAAGTCAAATTCAAATTTTTTAATTGAGAAAATAAAAAACATTAAAAAATACATATTCACAATAATAAATTTATACATTTTTTAAATATATATTTTACCCCCAAAATTGAGCAGAGCTCGTGCTTTGGGGGATTATAGGGTTGTATTTATTTATTTAATAAGTAAGTTACTTCAAGCAAGAGAAAACACAAACCAACATATACCGTTAATGTCCATCTTTTTTGTTTTTCACGTTTGTTTTATTTTTCTTTTCTTTTATAGAATTTGAACAGACCTAGTGGTATAGGCGTGGACTTCAGATCACGAGATCTCATGTTCGATTCCCGGTCGGGTCAGAGTTTTTTCACTTGAAGTTTCTAACTGGGGTTGGCCTGTCTCAGATTGGACGGGACCTGTTGACTGGAAAAAGTGCCTCAGGCAATAAGTTCCGCCGGCTATACTGCCACCTTTGTATTGAAAAGTGTTAATTAATTTATTTATTTGCTTCTTTGAAACCTCTGACGCTCCCCACGTGAAATATATTTCATACAAAAGACAAAACCAATATTTTTCATATTTTGATTATTTTCATCTGTAAGTCTATGAATATGACAGATGTCGAAGATTTTATCGAAGAAATGAATGATACCTGATCAGAAGTTCCTACATGCAACTATTGCTACAGAAAGAAACGTTAAATTTCCCGCCGTTCTACGTCGCGAAGAGTAAAGTTACATGTAACTGATTTCTAGGACGTTGAAACAATTATGATTCGTTTCTATATGCATGTCGTTCGAAAGGTTTTGCTGTTCGTAAGCAATAAATGAATCTGAGCTTACCCAAAGTGAACACAAATACACTTTCGACATCTTTCACATAGAACAAAGCTTATGTTGTGAAAGTGGAAATGGTCGGGACCGAAATTCGAATCCGCGACCTCCAATACACTGTACGTACGAAAGTCGTCGACTGATACCACTGGTCTATCAACCACTTTAAATAAATGATATAGTTTTTTTTTTCACTACAGGTAAATAAGAGATAAGATAAATTAACTTCATCTGCCCATCTTCATTGGGATGCTACGTTAGGAAGGGAAAAAGATTCACGAAGCGATCTTAATACGATCTAGCTGCGATCTTATTCAAATCCTAGCCCTTTCACGCACCATTCAATTTTAACAAAATACTTCTGGATAATCGTCAAGCCTGGCACAGAGAATATAGAGGTGATTTGGTAAGGTTTGTGGGTGGGACATGGATGCAGAAGGTGCAGGATAGACAAGAGTGGAGTGGAAAAACATGGAGGAGGCCTACGTTTAGGAGTGGACGGTTCAAGGTTAAGAAGAAGAAGATTTGTTCTCAATAATTTCCACCTTTTATCTCTATATGACGTCATCTCTAATATAAATTAAAGTCGGGTTAGTGCGAACACTTATAACTCAAGATCGGCTCAACAGATTCTTCCGATGTGTGATTTATTGGATTCTTCTCCGCTCCGGATAACAGAATAACTAATAAAAAGTTGAAAATGGATAAGAAATAATATAAAATATAATATTATTAAAATTAGTATGGAAATAATTTCATGCGACGCCATCTTTGAAAAAATCTAACAGAAAAAATATTGTCTTCTGCACATGCACCCTCTCATTCTCGCATACGTAATTGCCATTCTTACAGCAGCCCATTTTACTTACTCCACCGTTTCGGGCGTTTTAGAAATTTTTCATACTAAGTCAATCAAATTCCGTGCATATAATTATATTCTCGCGTTGATCCCGTCTGAGATTTGAATACGAATGAAATATGGACGTTTTAGGATTAATATTTTAATGTTATTATTTACCTAATTAGTTTATTTTTATTTTTGTGCACAATGAACGGGCCGCTTGTGGCTAGGACCAAAGGGTCCACAGGACAACGTCTGTCGGGAAAGCTAGTTCATTATTAAATATCTACTTGCTGTATACATGGGACTTTTTGAAATGTTGAATATGTCGAGAATTTTCATAATTGGGAGTTTCGGAGACTTAAACATTACCACCTAATTGCGAACGTTGTTAACGTAAAGTGATCACACTATGCCAGCCTTCGAAATAACAGTAGTAGAAGACGGTCGTAAGCCCGTAGTGGTTGGTTCCATTGAAAAATCGAACAGCATTAATGAATTGTCAGAGTCATTAGTTGTTACATATTCGTTGAGAAGAAGAAGATGAAGATAAAGTTAAGAGCAAATAACATGGAAGGAATAACGTTTTATCTGTTGACGTAATAATTATTTAAGTGGTTTTGTACGAATAGTTTTCGATAAATTCGCAACCGATATAGAATAAGTAGAAGTGATTATCTAAAAATATTGTATTGGAATGGGTTAAGATTTGAATCAGATCACAACTTGATCGTATTAAGACCGTTTCATGAATAACCACCCTCTGTTCTAGCGAATTCCGCTGAAAGTAATTGTATAAAGTCCGTAGAATGTAAACGAGTCCACGTAACTAAAATAGGCGGGGTGTGTGTTCGGATCCGGGTAAATAATATTATCTTATTTTAGGCTGAGGGAGGATTACAGGAGATTAGGGTGGCTTATCGGAACACTACTAGTTTTACCTACACATATTCCGATTAATTCTACTCCAATATTTAGTTTTCGATGAAAAATCAATCGAATCCGTTCTAATTTTGAATATATATTATAGATAGCTAAGTGCCTACGTCAAAAAATGTATTCATTTATTCTTGGTTGAACGTATTATCAAATCAAAATAAGACAAATAAAAAATTCTATGTCGTTTATAAACTCAAAAACCAACGTGTTCAAAACCGCTTTTATTAGAATGTTAGTAGAGCGAAGATGGTTTGAGACCAGTATTATATATAGAGCACAAAAAATATGTCCAACTTTGACACTAACCTTCGGACTTAACCTCAACTGGTCCCCGTTGAAAGATAATAATGCGAACATGGTTTTAAACCACTAAAACTTATTTGGCAAGTTTACAAAACAAAAAAAAAACGCTGATCTGTCATTCTCATAAAAACATTATGTCATCACTCATCGCAAAGACGAAAGCTGATATGGGGAGTGGTGTTATTTTACTGATAATAGTATTATAATTTGTGGTTATTGAGTCGATCGTGTCAAACATTCGTTATAACACTGCCGGGTACCCATCTGCTTGTGACAAATTAAGCAAACATTTAGTTTTAACCCAGTTATTTTACGAAACTCACACTGTTGTTTTTTAATGAATCTGGACTCACCCAAAGGAACACTAAAATAAATACACTTTTGACATCTTTCACAAGTGCAAAGTTTGTGTTGTGAAATAGAAAGATTGTCGGCACCGAGTATCGAAGCCACGATCTTCAGAACCAAGTTAGTGAGTGGATCGCTAGTCTAGAAAACACTTCAAACTTTTTGGAAGCAATAGCTTCCTTCTTGATCTTGACATACAAGCGTTCGAATATTGAATTTCCAAAGAAATGTACAAGTTTGGTCGTCTTTTCGAAATGACTTAACATTCACTATTATTGGTCAATATTGTTCTTTATTGGTTTATATTCCAATTCCAAAACATTCATCACCTACGTTACACATCGGCTAATAATGTCACATACACCTTTATTGATTATATTCCAATTTTAAATATTCCCATTTGGTTAATAATATCATAAACATCTTATATGATTGATTTATATTCCAATTTCAAAGCATTAACTATTAGTTAATAATGTCATAAACACCTTATAAGATTGATTTGTATTCCAATTTCAAAACATTCACTATTGGTTAATAAAGTCTTAAACACCTTATAAGATTGATTTGTATTCCAATTTCAAAGCATTCACTATTGGTTAATAATGTCTTAAACACCTTATAAGATTGATTTGTATTCCAATTTCAAAGCATTCACTATTGGTTAATAATGTCTTAAACACCTTATAAGATTGATTTGTATTCCAATTTCAAAGCATTCACTATTGGTTAATAAAGTCTTAAACACCTTATAAGATTGATTTGTATTCCAATTTCAAAGCATTCACTATTGGTTAATAATGTCTTAAACACCTTATAAGATTGATTTGTATTCCAATTTCAAAGCATTCACTATTGGTTAATAAAGTCTTAAACACCTTATAAGATTGATATGTATTCCAATTTCAAAGCATTCACTATTGGTTAATAAAGTCTTAAACACCTTATAAGATTGATTTGTATTCCAATTTCAAAGCATTCACTATTGGTTAATAATGTCATAAACACCTTATAAGATTGATTTGTATTCCAATTTCAAAGCATTCACTATTGGTTAATAATGTCTTAAACACCTTATAAGATTGATTTGTATTCCAATTTCAAATCATTCACTGTTATATTATATTCCAATTTTAAACATTCACATTTGATTAATAATATCATTAACACATGGAATGATTGAATTTCAATTTCAAATTCACTATTGGTTAATTTAATAATATCATAATCACCTTAGATTATGAACATTCCAATTTCAAATCATTCATGCCTATTGGTTAATAATGTCATAAACACCTTAGAGAATTGATTAATATTCCAATTTCATTGGTTAATAATGTCACTATCACAAGGGTTGTCTTTCACGCAGTTGGGACGAGATGAAGAATGGGTCTGAAGGAAGCAGCAGCGGCAGTAAACAATTTAGGTTAGGCGCGTGCCGAAGTTCCGGTGAGCCCTACAGGACGTGACGTCTCTCCTCGCTTAAGCGGATAAAGGGAATATTGTATTAGAAGCCTCGCTCCCGTGACAGGAATCCTTTAGGAACTCTCATATCGGCCCCGCCACTTTTATTTCATTAAAGTTTTTCTTTACAAACTAAATATAACCTTCCCTAACCAAACATTATGTTATGCAGAACCCCCGGATAACCATTTTGTAGCTTAAGATCTGTATACTGTTAGGAAGGTTTTACAAAAAATATCTCGCTACTACATTCATATTTTATTTCGAAAATATCAATATTACAAATACCTATAAATCAACTAATGACTAACAATTCAATAAAGATTTTTTTAAATGGATTGAACAAACCACTGCGGGCTTACGAGCGTCTTCTACTGTTTTTTCGAATGCTGGTTTAGTGTGATCACTTAATATTAATAACGTTCATCATTAGGCGATAATGTTCAAAACTCCGAAACTACTCCCCAAAAATTACCCCGGCAGAGTACGAACCTGCGTCCCTAGTCGTCCTATGCAGAGACGCAAGCCACTGAGTCAAATAGCCGGACGATAATTCCTTCATAAAACTGTATTGTATAAAAAAGTAGATGAATCTTCTATAATATAATAGAAAGTCGGGTTAGTGCGAACACTTATAACTCGAGATCAGCGGAATAGATTTTTATCATGCTTGGTTTCATTCTTCTCCGCTCCGGATAACATAATAATTATTAAAAATTTGAAAAATGGATAGAAAATAATATAAAATTAAAGTTAGTATGGAACGGATTTACTGACAACAACGGCATCTGTGAAAAATTCTACACCATTTTTATTTACTTGAACCACTGAGTTTCAAAACATTGGTAGGCAGATTTTTGATATAATTTCTTTCAAGCTTTCAGAAATATTTTTTTAACATCCAAACATATTTTTGTATAAATTACAAATTTGAAATCAATATTCAAAGTAAGGGCTACAGGACAACGTCTGTCAAGAAAGCTAGTATTGAATAAAACAATTTTAAACTACCAGAAATCATTTCTCACCAGCTTAGTCCTAATTGATGCCTGAGATCCTAACTCAATGTTCAAGATTGTTTCTCAAAAAAATTAATTTTAAAACCATTATAAATTTAATTTATGTATTGCAAACTGAATACTTATTTTGTATTATTTCAGAGTGAAAAACTGGGCGTTGAAGTTTGGCGTCGATCTCTGGGAGTTTGGAAGGCACTTCACCAAAATGAATCAAATACAAAATGTGAGTATTTATAAATTCATTTTTTCATTACATATAAGTTTTAGTTATATTTTTTATCACAGGAAAGAAAATTATAAGTCTTCCATCTTGAACATCCCACAGCAAAAAAAAATCGTTCGATCTCTAAAACTGGTTCATATTTTCGAACATTCCAAATTACATGATTAAACTAGTTAAAACCATAGGACCAAAGCAATGAATAGAGAATTACAGACTAACTCGTCAAATCATTATAAAGGATAAGCATTTTTTTGGGATTGAGCTGCTCGCGACGAAGTTGTACAACCACACTCAGAACAAATTGTAATGTGGTAAACTTGGAGGGTGGTTTTGGATTACAGAGTTTAACGCGGATAGCGACCAACCATCGCGTAACATCCCTACCTATTGAAGAATCATCCACTTTATTTTTATAACTCTATACAACAGTAGAGGAAAATGTAAATAGCAGGAACAATTGGATTTCAATCGCAAAAACCTCTGAATTCAAAATTCATTTTGCTGAAGAAAATTCTTGTTCCAACAGTGCCTGGTATAAATGTGTTGACTGTTGAGTATGACGTATTCAGTGAAAGCAAAATTTGCTACGGAATTTTACGGGAGTTAGAAAAAGAAGCGTTAGAGATGAGAGCTGTATGAAGAATATGTGGAAATGTTATGTGGGACATGGAAAGGAATGAAAATATTAGGAAGGAATGTGGTATGGAAGTTAGTGTTGTGACAAAGATGAATGTTAAAAATTTTGACGTTTAACTATAACAAGGAGAACAATATATAAGTTTAAAAGGGGGGACGTAAAGAAATGAGAATTAAAAAGATGCCCATATTATCAGGACGGAAAGAAGTGGGGCTTGATTAGATCTACGAATCTTCAAAGTTTTCTACCCTGTTCATGTTTATTTTGTTAAACTAGCTCTATGGTCTAATAGCCGTACAGCAGTGCGAACTACGCGTAGCATTTAACCATTCTTTGTCTCTGTTTCTCAGAATACAGTCCTTAAATGCGAATATTTAGGGGCAATATTCGACTTACTACTTACTTTCTGTGACCGGACTAAGCTTTGCCACTCTAGTACGCCAACTTATATTGCTTTGTTATCTGCTAATATCCAATCTTCAGGCGTACATTCCTCCCTCAGCATTGGACACCGATGGCTGTCATTCTGATTTACACCGCATTCGCATTAGGCGCTATTTGGAGGTATATACACGGTGTTAAGTTGGTAGTGGATAAACCGAAGCAGAGAGGTAGAGGACCTCAATACCTATCGATTTGAACCCCATGTATTTTCAGCGATATTGGGTGGTTCAAAAGTTATTTACCTTTTTGTGAAATTTGAATAAAAACCAGATTTCTGACTAAACTACGTATCTGAGGCTAAACTATTTAGATTACGATCATGATTTTTTTTTCTGGAAATAGTCCGATAGTGACCCTTACGCAAGGTATTTTTGCTATGAGTCAGCACCCGATAAATTTGGTTCAAAAAATTTTTTTTCAAAGAAATTTTTTCCAAGAAAAATCTTTTCTAAAATCTTTCAAAGGCTCTAGACAAAAAAAATTTACGGAACTTTTTTTTCTACAAACTATCTTAAAAACTTCGACTATTCATGGAGAATAATCCCTGCAAATTTCATTTGGCTGGTACAAGGGGATCATGCTAAAACGCTCTCATAACTTGTGCAAGTATCAATATTCAACATTTTTTCATTAAAACACAGCCTTGTTATATGGGTGGTAAAAGCCAGTTTTTAAATTATTTGTGGTACCTAGATGCATAATTTGATGTGATAATATTTAAATGAAATAAATTATTTATCGAAATAAAGATAAAAAATATTGTTATACACTCTTAAAACTATAATTAAAATTATAGTACTTTTTTAAACCAAATTTATCGGGTGCTGACTTATAGCAATAATACCTTGCGCAAGGGTCACTATCGGACTATTTCCAGAAAAAAAATCATGATCGTAATCTAAATAGTTTAGCTTTAGATACTTAGTTTAGTCAGAAATCTGGTTTTTATTCAAATTTCACAAAAAGGTAAATAACTTTTGAACCACCCAATATCGCTGAACATACATGGGATTTAAATCGATCGGTCCTCTACCTCCTTGCTTCGGTTTATCCACTACCAACTTAACACCGTGTATATATCTGAAATTCTCATGGTTCTTCCCACATTTTGAGACACCCCAGTTAGGTTTAGTCACGTTTCATTCAGTGCATTATCTTGCTCACTCTTCTCAAATGTGACTGCTCCCCGTCAGTCAAATCATCCCTACAACTTCAACATGTTGGGTTTAGACACTAAACAATCTTCCCCGCACCCTTCCTCGTCTTTCAGCGACCCCCCTCTCCACCTGCTCAACCTTCAACACCCCCACATTCCACTTTTACGGCACAATTACAAACAATGTCCGATTATAGTTAATATTAATGATGTGTATTTCGTTAAATTTATTTTAAACATTTGTATCATTTGCTTTGAAACTATACCTGATTCTTCCCGCTTCCCGCACCTGTTCCCCTGCCCGAACCGCAATGGAATATTATTGTTCGGAATTTCGCCAAGCAACTCTCTCGCCTTTTCTGCAAATGGTTTAATACTCGTACATACATATTATGTGCTTGCTTAAAGGCCGTAGCTTCTTATATCAGTCAAATTTTGCCACTTAAGATCTGCTTGTCCACGTCTCACGTCATATTTTTGCAGGTACCATCTATCTAATATTTGTATTTTAAATCGATGACAAATTGCATTTGGCGATCGACTACAAACGAATTCTTCGACAATGTAGAGTAGTAAGAAAATTAACTGTCCACTTTTTATATTTTT
Source organism: Mystacides longicornis (assembly GCA_963576905.1). NCBI lineage: Eukaryota > Metazoa > Arthropoda > Insecta > Trichoptera > Leptoceridae > Mystacides > Mystacides longicornis. Next base: position 32,867,012 of record OY756426.1, on the reverse strand, counting down.
ACACATATATGTTTCTTTTTTTGGTAATAATTGTTCATATGTTCCAGTGGACAGTTATTTTTTTCGCACTATACATTGGCGAAATCTTCGTTTGTAGTCAAACGCCAATTTGAATTTGACTACGGGGGCTGCCCCATATAGACAATTTGAAATTTGCAAACGACTACTAACGAATTTTTTGTCAATGTAGAGTCCGAAAAAATGAACTAGGTATCCACTGGAACATAATATAAACAATTATTTAAACCGAACAAGGTAGGTAGATACCACCACCATAACCTACTGACATACGACAATGACCGACAAGATGCATAATGGCTCAGCCCAGTGCGCATCGACACCACACCAACAAACATGTCATCTCTTACAGTTACCTATACACAAACACATTAAACCACGAACACTTTTCATTTCATTCAAAAGTGTGCAGTTAGGTTTTTTCCTTCCTTAATTGTTGAAAAATTCGTTAGTAGTGATTCGCAAAATTCAAAATTTCCAATCCGAATCAACAACGTAAAGCAAGACGGGTATTAGCTAGTATTGTATATTGTTAAAGGTGCTAAAGCCAAAATGTACTTCTTGTTTCTGAGAGATTACAGACTAAAGACCATTCGATCGGAAGAGTAAACGGTTCCAATAGCCATGCTGCGAATTCAGCCCGCTCATGGTGAGCACCAGAAGAGGTGGTGATTGTGAACGAGTTCCATTGTTCTTTAGTGGGTGTGAACAACTATTGAGAGATAAGTGTGGTTCAATTTCTGTTGCACCTTCAGCACACCTTGTCCGAGATACCTATGCCTCTTTGAAAGTTTTCTTATGTAGGTACATCTGACTATGCCAGTCTTTGGAGGATACCATCAGTAGAAGAAAATTATAATAATAAATTTCTCTTACTCATCATGCCGTATACCAGAGGGGATAGGCAGTGAGTACGGATTTCCATTCATTCCAATCCAAACGAACCTCTTTTACTTCATTCAGATTGTCCCCTTTTCTGTTTGCTACTGATTCGGCACCGATATGATCAATCGAGGTCGGCCATGTCTACGTGTACCCATTTTTCAGATTTTTAGATTCTTTTTGTCGTTCTTTCATCACATACTCTCTCTACATACCCGAGCCACCTCAATTTATTAACTTTCATTCTAGTCACTACGCTAATATTCATTCCACATTCCTAGCTAACATCACAATCCCTCACTTTATCAATCAGTCTCTTTCCGCATAGCCTGCGTAGAGATCTTATTTCTAAAGCATTTATACCAACTTCCAGATTTTTCGTCCATGTCCAAGTTTCACTCCCATACATCATGGATGGTATCAGTATTGCAACTATTTGTAAATTAGATCGGCATTGTGATTGATGTGAAAGTAATCTACAGTATATTTGTGACATAAAGTTTAGATACAATGTTTGATTTTATGTAATTATTTTTTTTAAATAAACAAATAAATTTTACTCTTCCGATGCAACTTCTTAATGTGACAATCCACTACGTCAAAATCGAAACAATCATTCCACGTGACTTCTCCAAAATTAAGGTAAGGTAAGGTAAAGGTAAAAGCTTCATACTGAGTGACGAATTTTGTAATAGTTGCATTGGGTGATACTCAAACTTGGGTGGGTACTCAAACAACGCTGAGGAAAACATTCCCCAGCCGAATATAAAACAACCATTACAATGGGAAGTTTTCTGGGGAGCTTCCGACAATACACACTAGGTGGCAGAACTTCTAATCAGGTCTATTGTCAAATTATGACAGCTGACAAATATACCATCTAGCATTGACTGATAAATATTATACTGATATATTTCCTCTCTTTTTTGTTTTCTCAATTCAACAATTTAACGTTTTAATTATTGATGATTGCAAAAGTGGCTTTTTCTAGGAGGTAAACCATAGTATGTCCTTTTACACTAGATACAAACAAAATCACTAGGTATGTATTTGTCTTCAAGGGTGAATTTTCAGTCCCGTTCTTTGAGAAAAAAATCTCAGTGCTGCTGTTCTGTATATATTCTTGTATTCTGTTACGGTATGTTAGGTTGTATTTAGGTAGATATATAAAAAATAAAATAATATAAACAATTTTATTTGTAATAGTATGTAAAAAGAAATGTACAGTGATTATTCTAAACGTATTGTTATCTTATTATAATAATACATATGTAAGTTGTTTAATTTGAAATAAACTAGAATGATAAATTGTTTTTTTTTTTCATTTTCACTGTAACACAAAGTATAAATAAAAAAAATAAAGTATTTATTTACGATAGACAAAACGGACCGTTGAGGTTATAAACGTTAATTTAACCAGTGTTGCCAACGCTGTTTTTCAAACGCAAAGAAGCCCAACTGAAAATTTGGTATGCGGTCATTCCGAAAATTTTAGTATCCGAAGAGAGGTGGGAGTTCACTAAAAAAAGGTCATTTAGTATCCGGAAAGGTGAAAACTCGCTAAAAGGGTAAGTAAGTAACTAAGTAAGTAAGCAAGTAAGTTCCAAATAGCCCAAACGTTAGTAAATCGCCCCCTTTGGCAACACTGAATTTGACAATAGACCGGATTAGCTAGGGCGCCTCTAGCGGCACAGAAAGGAAGAAAAACATCCCATTCCTCTCATAAATTTACTGGAATTATTTGTATGGGGAACTTTAAAACATATACAACTTTACATCCATGCAAGAATTTAAAAAAATCCAGGCAACCAGTTACGACCAATATGTGACATACGTGTTAGATATAGTCCTGGAAAAGGCAAAAAATCCATGAATATTTAAATGTTGCATAAATATCGCGAATATCTGAAAGGAAGGTAAAGGTGGTAACATTAGAAAGCTGGTCACACGCTCAGCCCCGCTGACCCTGGGCCCTGGCACACGCAAGGGTTGCTCTTATTATACAAATTACCTCGGGGTGATTATTACCCTTCAAACTCCAAATAATGATCGTGTAGAGGTGCCATTTTTCCTTATTACACACCCTAATGTCCTAATTATTTTTCAAATTTTACTAATAATTTAGTTTATGTTATTTTTCCTAATACGTTGTTGAAAATTATGGTGAAATTTTCCCTAAAAATGTGTACTTTTACTCCTGTTAAAGCTGTGATAAAAAAATCCTTTTTGGTTTTTTTAGCAACATGGCTTTTTGTTTCTTGAAATTCAGATATTACCTGGTCTAGCTATTGTATTGACGCTCTCCATTGTTACGCAATTTTGCCTACCATTATCAACTTTTCAATACTGCTGTCGTTCCGTCTAGATTTGAAGAAACAGTCTGAATAGCTAAGAATCTTACCTCACGTTTAAAGAAAAAATAATCCTTCTCGCCGTCCAAGACAATCGAAGTATCACATTTTGAGCGTAAATATTGTCTCTGCTTCTTGTCTCTAGCCCTCGTTGGCCATGAATGACTCCACATCTTAGCCTTAGATGGTTATGGGGAAGACAAAAACCTTGGTTGGACCAGTGGGGCTAGTACGAGTTTCATCGAAAGCTAATTGCACGCTAATAAGCGCTTATTAGCGTGCAAATAGTGTTCGAAAATCAAACGATCGAATCATTCGATCATTTTTGTATGGAAATTTTTCGAAACTCTATCGACTTATACTAGTGGTACAGGTCTAAGGTTCTGGGGCTGTCGATAGCCAAGGTAATTGTTCCGTGGCGGAAAAGTTTGCAAAACATCGTCGGGAACGCATCAGGTTGGGAAAGTGTGTCAACAACATTGAACAAAGAATGGAAATATTTAAACAATAGTTACGAAGTAATTTAAAAAGACAACAGATGGCTACCTTGAAATGTAGATTTATACAGTACTTAATAAATAGAAATCAAAGAAAGTTATAATCTAACCGGGAAATATCAGAATTTTGTACATCTTCAAAAGTCCAAACTGCTTTACTAAAATAATAAACAACTATTGTAGAAATTTAGAATGACGAAGTAGGTAAACTGTCAATTTAAATCAATCAATTAGTTTTCAGAAAACTTTTTCATTATTCTTTCATTGGAATGCTATGTACTTCAATGTTTGTTAGTTAAGATTTTGGAATCAATCTTTGAACCTAAACAGAAAGTTTGAAAGTCATATTACTGTGAAGGATCGAGCCCTAGGGCGGTCCTCTCGACAAGTATCCTTCAACTTGGAGACTGTTGATTGCTTCTCGTACTTATTTGTTGGAGAATATGGGATAAGTACCGGAACCGTTCTTGGAAGAGAATACGAAGAAGTTTTTAAAGAGATGGTCTTAAAATACCATGTCTAACAATTTGCCAAGGAAATATTTGGTTGCTTCAAGATTTACAGTTTGAAAGCTATTTTTACTCCTTGAAACCATCGACAGAAAATGCTATTAAAATAAAAAAGGGGATTTAGCTTGATATCGAATTGCGAGCGACTATATTAAGAAGACAAAACATCAGCATTAAACTTTGTTGCCTAAGCTCTTTTTCAGATTCTTTTTTCATTTTTCTTCTTCTTCAATGGCGGTTCAACCGAAATCGATCCTGAAGGGCCTCCTGTAACTTTCACCTCCACAGCTCTCTATTCCCAGCCACCCCACTCTATTTTAAGAATAATTATTGATGTTTTTTTTTTCAAATTAAATGCTCTTTTGACACTATTTTCCCTACCTAACCCTATATTCTTTTTTATTAAATGAATTTGTGCTCACTCAAAGTGAAGATAAATACACTCTTAGACTCTTTCACAGTAAGCTACTTAATGCTTGTGTCGTGAAAGAGGAAGATGGTCGGCACCTGGGATCGAACCGACGGCCTCCGAACGAAACAGTACGAAAGCCGGCTTCAAATATTCTATTGAAGCCATTTAATTATTTATGGTATGAGTATTACTTATTTAAAAAAGTAAAAGATACAACATATTTTGAAAGACAGTGACGTGAAAAAGTTAAATTGGAAACCCTTTCAGGGACGATAATAGTAGGTACAAAAATCAAATACGATCTTACTCTTACAAATAGTGTTAAATATTTAGGACATATTATTAAGAACTAGCTTTCCTGACAGACGTTTTTCTGTGTTCCTTACTATAAATATTGAATTTGAATGTGTATAATGATAAGTGTATTACCTTTTTACCAATTTCATTTAGGTTGATGCATCTGTTTCAAACCATACTTATGTTTTCCATCGACATTCTGTCTATCGCACCAACTACCAAGTAACTGACATTTCCCGTCAAACTTTAATTTAATAACAAATTTTCCAGTTTGGAATAAAACTTATATTATTAAAAGTACTAAGAAGGTTACCTACTTAGAGTTTGCTTTGATTTTCTAATTTTCCAAGCAACTTTCTTATTTTTTTCTTTCATAAGAACCTTCCCCTGACAAAAGCCAACACGACAAAAAAAGAATTGCATTTGCGTGATGCTATGACCACGCAAAACAGCTCTCCATTTTTATAATATAGAAGATGATCTTACTGAGGATGACGATATTGACAGGCAAATACTTAGTATTCTAATAGTATTATTTGAATCATGCTTGCCAGGACATTTTATAAGTAGTGTAGTGACAGTGTTAAGAGAACATTATTTAATGCCTATTGTACAAATCTTTACACATGCCAAATGTGGACGAATTACAGGCTGACTACAAAGTCAGCTAAGAGTTCAACATAATACGTAATGATGCTTATCGCATACTATTTGGACATCATAATAATAATTATAAGATTACTGATATAAAACCCTGAACCATCACAAACAAAAATTCTTCAGAAAGAAATAAAGAAATGTCACATTAAAATTTTAATTGGAAAATTCAAACTAACGAGATGACACGGAAGTATAGAAGCTAGGGAAGTTTCTCAGGGGCGCTGCGACGCTGTTCCTCCATCAATATGGTAATTGGATTTGTTCGGACTGGAAGGGGTTGTTTACCCTGAAGACTTCACCCCCCCAGTGGTGGCGCCCCGACCCTCCAGCGTCTTGTACTTACGACGGGTAAATTGTATTTAATTGTCAAGAAAGCCAGTTAGAAATGAACGGATTAAGTATCACTAAACTCTCTTTCTAGAGAGAATTACCAAAAGAGTATACGGATTTCCAACTTTTTGATGAAATAAAGGTAGGTTACGCACGCTTATCATACACCCATCATTGACATCTGGCTGACAAGCGTTTTTATTGGACGATAGTGCAACGACAAGCCTTGAATTGCGCAAAAAAGTTACAAATACATACTTAAATATATTTTTTTTATTCATTTTCGCTACCTTCAAGAAATAGAGCTTCGCTCTCGGAGGCAGCACAAAATAAATTATACACATTTCGGTACCTACATGATAATACATAGAAAATAGACATAAGCCTAGTACATACTTATGAACTATAATACAACATGAAGTGAAGATAATAATGAAATAAAAACCAAGCATACTTTGTTCATTCTCTCCATAATTTATTTTATGGGTTATAGATTGTCATGCGTGTACCTTAGCAATGAGTAGCTCAAAGCATTTATTTACATAATTCACAGCTTTGTTGGAGTGTTTCCTTTTTTATTTCATCTTTTTTTTATACCACCACTGATATAAATTTAGTTCTTCAACTAAATTTATAATTCTTCAACTAATAACAATAGAAGACGGTGGGATGCCCGTAGTGGATTGTTCATACCATTGAAAAATCGAACAGTATTAGTCAGTCATCAGTTGTAGATATTTTCCTTTCAATTTTCTATTTTTCAATATTTTTTAATACCAATTGATAATGTTCTTTCACTTCTTGGAACAATACAAAGCCAATTATTTTTCAAGAAATTAACCACTGTAACACGATAGTTGCAACAACCCTCCCCAGAATCTCATTATCTCACCACCCCACTGGGATCCCTCTCCCTCAAGACAGCTTTCTGAGTTGTTTTGCCAACGTACTAGACTAGAGTAGCAAGTAATCAATCGACTCCTCAGAATATAGTCCTGCTGAGAGAGCGCTTCAAACTCTCGACTGAAGATACAATTTTCTGAGAAGGAATAGGATATCTTCTCGATTATAAGGAAGGAGAATTATTTTCGATGATTGGATTGAAGTCTCAAAAGCTACTAGAGTTTACACATAGAATCTCACTGCTTGTTTATAAAGGGCTCAATTCATTATTCATTCTCCTTTTAAACCCCATTTTGGGGGCGTAGGGAGGCAACAAAACTCTTCATTGCGCTGGATCTTGCTTAGTGTTTACGACCTCCTCCGAGTTCAAATCCCTCAGCTCTGCTTTGAAGAATCAGAACACAGGTATTTATGAGAGGGTCTGATGGGAGGAAGAACAGATATCTTAACACATGTCCCAGCCATGCCCTTCTCCTCTGCATAATGGTGAAAGTGATGGTCCTGCGCTGGGTGCGCCGGCGTATAGTGTCATTCGTGATGCTGTGGTACCATCTTATACCCAAAATCCTACTTTTGTTTCAAACGTAGATACTTCCCAGGTGCCAGGACGCACACCCATACAGGAAAATTGTGAAACACGCACGCATCGAACAGTTTTAGTTTGTCGACACTAAACGCCGACGTTTTCCATACCTTGGTCATGTTGTTAAAAGGATAGACATATAAAAGACCCTCCACTCTTTTCTTTCCTAACACACTTCCTTTTATTGTATTTAGTTCAATCCACTACATTCTTCATTGTCAGCTTTCTATTATTCTTTTTGTAATTCTATTAGCATCAAAAGCAAGAGTGTTCTATTTATTACTAGCTTTCTCTACAAACATTGTTGTGTCTTTACTATGAGTATCGAATTTTAATTTGTATAATAATAAATAATTAATTATTAAACAAATCTGTTTTAAACGGTGTTTGCAGGACACATTCTGACAATAGCACCAACTATCAGCATTAGATAGAGATGCAAACGCCAATTGAAATTCAAAAATAGAAAAGTATAAACTTTGTATAAATGTCAAAAGCACTTCTTCTTCTTTTGGTGCCATGTCAGGTATTCCCAACGTCGGAGATCACTGCGGCGAATCCTTCTCTATCCTGGGCTGCTCGGAACAATTGTTCCACAGTACGAAAACCCGTCCATTCTCGTATATTGCGCAGCCAGGACATCTGCTTTCTTCCAGCCCGTCTGGGAACCTCGATCTCTCGCTTTAGTATCAGGTGGATCAGTCAAAAGCACTATGTAGATTATTCACCTACGTTAATTTTTCTGAATTTTTTTTTATAAATTCTTTCTTTCACAACAACCTTCTCCTGAAAATAACAAACAAAAAAAAAGAATTACAGAAATTGCTTCAGCCAAGAGAAATGGGGTTCCGTTTTATATGCTCTACAAGAGTCATGGAGTATGTTTGTATTCGCTTTGAATGAGTGCAGATTCATTTAAAAAAGAAGGCAGTGTTTTATTTTATTATCTAGGATCTGCCTCATCCCCCTAACGGAGCAGGGCTAATCAAATTAGGGTCGGGGGTGTTTCAATATAATTCACTCCCACCTCATACAGGTAGATACCTACCTTGCGTGATATCTGATAGATCCCGTATTTTGATATTTAGTTGAAGCAACACATACCTACACAAACATTATTAAAGGCTGTTTCCATTATGCCCAAGAAGTTTCTTTGACATAATGTCGTGTCCTCAAAGGAGTAGGCAGAGAGAACGGAGCTACACTATTTTCTATCCACTCTTTTTTATAGTATCGGAATAATACTTTTACCATTTCTCATGAAACTTTTCCTGTTTCTTTTCCTTCTAAACTGGCTCGATCAAATTCATTGATCCACTTCGTTTTCGATCAACCAATTCTTACCGTTGTTCTATGAGCGATAGTTACTTATTCTTTTCATATGCTTAAGCTACTTCGAGCTGTTGACTTTCTACTTTCTTACAATGTTAGTAAATTATTGACTTAATATTTTGTTTTTATTTATTAAAAAAAAAAAACTGAATAACATAAAAAGAAAAAAATATAATGAAAAAAAAAACAAGGAATATACTGTGCTCCAATAAGAGGCATCTCTGGTATTGCCTTAATTCAGTTTAATTGCCTTACATTGGATTCATAAAAAAACTAATTTCTTTTCACACCCTACGAAGCTTAAAATAACTCATGTTTGAGACTTCTAAAATATTCAAAAAGAGATATAAGGTATAAGGCCCTTTTCTTTTATTCCCTTTTAACCATACTTAAGCCTATCAGGAATTAACAAGATATCTCTATTGCAATCCATCAATAACTTTCTCCCACCACGTTTATTTTTAATAAACATCAGTTTTAACTCGAAGGAACGGAACACAGTACGTCGTCTTCGAAACTTTGAACTCATCCACCTTGATGCAACAATGGAGGAAGAACGACGCTCTTCTAGGCCAAAAGCTGTCATTCGGTATTCTTAACACGTGATATATCCATCTCCTCTCCATAATGGTAGAAGTTGTATCGAATTTAAGCCTCAATTATATTGTTTTTTTTTTCTTTATGGAAATTATTTTCAAAGACCGAGATTTGTTGTGCCTGGTCTTTGGTCAGGTGCCAGGATTCAGAAACATGTAGAAAAATGGATAAAACACAGACATCAGACAGCATGCGATAGTACCTACCTATACTAAAAAAATGTTTTAAAGTAGTTAAGTAATAAGTTAAAACATCTAATAAATTAGAAACATTTAAACTTGGCTATGGATACGCTGCACCCATTTTTATTGCCAGTTAAAAATAAACTCAATATCGGTACATGATAATATAATCTGATAATGTCAAATCGATTTAAAAAATGTAATATTACAAAATAAATGACCGGTAATAAAGGCTGTTTGATTGGCAGACCATTATAAATACCAATTTGTGGTAATAAAGGCTTAGTAACTACCTCAAGTATTAGACAAGTACAATGCGGGATCAAAAAGTTCCTGTTGAAACCTTTTCATTAAAATTTTTTTTTTTTTAAAATTACAAGTTTAATAAAACAACATTTTTGTTTTACTGAACTTGAATGCATGTGTATAACCAATTTTCACATAACATGTTTCAATAATTGTTGTTCAATATAAAACTTTTGAGCATTTGCCACCGAAAGTTAACATCATCAAGACAAAAATATATTTAATTCCTATAATTAATTTATTAATTTTCTGTATTTAATCGGGAACATTCTCATGTGACGACCGTCTTCCACTGCTGCCTCAAAATCAGGCGTAGTACTTTCACTTACATGTTAACAATTTTTGACATTTTGTGGTCAAACTTCAAACCCCTATCACACGAGTTTTTGGCGGCATGTTTAACATTTCCGAAATATGCAAAGATAGTCACGTGGTCAACTACCCGATGCTAATTTATTTATTTTTGTATGAATGTATAAAAAGTTATCTCCTTTAAAAATAACAATAATGATGTAATTGATGTAAGTGTAATAGTTTTGCCTTAATATAAAAAAAAACACATTTCCAATCTAGTTTCAAACATTAAGAAAAATTCTGACCCAACTGGTAACCTAGAACTGATAAAGAAGTCAATGTCTACGCTACTAAGCTACCGAGGTCGGTTATATTGTAGTTAAAAAATCTTATTTGAATGCAAAAATAAGTATGACTTAATTACACACATTAGTGTAAATTGTTTTTGAAAAATTTTAATACACCAATTTAATGGGATTCTTGGTCATTCGCAGTTTTACTCATTTAAGTGTGCAACTGCCAAAATATAGGAATGGAAAAAAAACTTACCAACATAGTGAATGTAGGAACTTTTCGGCCACACACGTTTGTAATATTAGTGAAATTGGGGGTTAATCTAGATTTATATGTCTGGAAAACATCGTTAATCTTTATATTAAAAAAAAAACAATAATGACCCGTGTTGCGCCCTCCCGGGGTCGTCGAGAGGGGTACAGGCCTTTTGAAAAATGTAATTAGTTGTTGCTTCTAGTAATAGGTTAGTAAAGTTAGTATGGAAAGGACTTCCTAACAACAACATCATCTTTGAAAATTTTATAACAACACAATTTGTATTTACGACAACCGTTGAGTTTCAAAACATCGGCACCGATACGAAGCACCTATTTGATAGAACCTTTTTCAAGCTTCGAAAAAAAAAATGATTTTAGTTTGATTAAAAATTGGAACGTGAAAAGTAAATTAAAAGAGGTGAGTTAAGTTTGATTAATTGTTGTCAGGTGATGCCGTTTGTCATAGGATTTTTTTAAATATTTTGTTCAGTCATTTTTTATCTCCCATTCAGAAAGTTAGTAGATATTTTGAAAAGAATTATTATCGTACGAAGATGTTGCACGAAGTTTGTTGTTAAAAATAAACTAAACTTTTCTCAATTTTATTTACTACTAGCTTTCCCGACAGACGTTGTCTTGTGTTCCTAAATATGAATATTGATTTCAAATTTGTAATTTACACAAAAATACGTTTAAAATATGTCTGAATGTTAAAAAAAGTTTATTTCTAAAAGCTTGAAAGAAATTCTATCAAAAATCTGCATACCAATGTTTTGAAACTTGTCAAAATAATAAAAATTTGAGTTATGGATTTTCGATTTTTTAATAAATATTATGTTTTCGGAGGCAGAGTAGAATCCAATAAACCGCGCATCATAAAAATGTGCCATCATTCAGCCGATCTCGAGTTATAAGTGTTCGCACTTACCCGACTTTCTTTTATATTATAGATAGCTATTGATCACTACAATATTGGTTTAAACGTTTTCGAACAACCGTCTATCCTCAATAACCGTAGGTATATTGAATTGTGAAGAATAATATGTAGAATTGACAGTTTTTTTTTAAGTTTATTTGTTAATTTTTATTAATTTATCCAAAAAAATATGTTCAATTTTGAATGTTCGAACGTTTGCCATTTTCAGGTGCTCAAATTTATCGAATAGCCGAAATTACTATTATGAGAATCTTTGACACTTGAAACGTGTCGAAATAAATCCCATTTCGCCCAGCAGTACCTGAACCCGCATCCTTAGCCGTCCCGAGTAGAGATATTAGCTACTGGCCCAATGGCCGCGCTGCATTTTAATAGTTACTATGTTGTTTTAGCAACGTTGATTTTTAATAAAACCTATATTCAGTAATTTTTGCCAAAATTATGTTTGTTTTTTTTTCTAACTAATATAATATTTGGTTTAGGAACATGCCCGTACCAACTTTTGTCCTTTTTCTAACGAAATTCAATAAAAATGTCAGTTTTGGACTTAAATATACAGTTATGGCTTTATATGTTGATGATGCATCTATCAGGTGCTATTATTATAATAACAAAAAAACTTTACACAACGAATTGTATCAACTCTGACAATTCACCAATGATGTTCGATTCAATGAACGACCTTCTTCTACTGGCTAATGGCAATGTTCTCAACTGACATGTTCACCGCTGTATATAGTAGCGGCGTATCCGTAGAAAAACAGACCATTAGTGTGAGATCACTTTAACATAACAACGTTCGCCATTTGGTGGTAATGTTCAAACTCCCGAAACTCCTAATCATCTCGAGAATTATCAACATGCGGAAAAATCCCATGCCCCCAGCAGGATTCGAACTTGCGTCCCTAGTCCCATGCAGCGATTGTAGCCACTGGGCCAACTGGCTCGACGCTAATTCCTTCAAAAAACGTGTATACCTATACCAAGTAGATGTATTATTTTTAATTAATCAGATGAAGGCCATCTGTTGGATATCTTGAGAACAATTAGAGCAACATACTTTTATTTTTTAAAGAATATTTCATAAAATACATAACTTCTTGTTCAACTTTGTCTATTCTACATCCGAGGTTCTAAATATTCTCCGAGTATATAGGCACAGGGACAAAGACACAAAAGAATGAGAAAAGAAACAATATGAGAAAGATAATCATAATAAAATGATGTTAATACACAAAACGCTGACTAAGATAAGATGAGATATCTTGTCTTTCGGACCAAATTAAACAAATGCGGATAGAAGGACTAACCGTTCGTCATATTGTGTCAGGCAGCTGCTGGTGCTCTGAAACTCAGAAAGTTAATCTCGGGAACATTGAGGATTTACGTATACTTACACTACTAGATATAAGACCCATGTTAGAACGAACTTATTGTCTCATGGTACGCTCAATAAACAAATACACCTAACTTATTATCTAGAAAGTTTTATATTTAAAACAAGAAATTACTCATAACCAACACATCCCATTAGCGGACCATCTTTTACTATGGATTTCATAATTAAGACATTAATTTTCCTTTGAAAATTTAACAAAGGTTTTAAAAAAAAAAATTCAATAATAATAACATGATACAGTATATATCTAAACTTCAATTTCGAGATTGACTTTGGGTGTCCTTTCGACTAACTCAACAGCTCAAATTTACACGTACGTTCTTATTCGTACATTTTAGTTTCATTATAATGAAACGTAACCCAGGCGCCACCATAGAATTTTTGTTTGTTTAGAATATAATAAACTTAAGTATGCGAGAAATAACAAAAGCCTTGTGTTCTATGGAAAAAACAACTTCCTTCGCATACTTGAGGCATTTTCTTAAATTTTACCTCTTAACTGCCTCGGTCACCCAAACTCGCTCTCTATACACAGTAAGAGTATTCCTTGGTTACTCTTTAAATTATAACTTAACTACTATATTACACTTGTCTTATCATTACGACCTTATACTAGTGTACCGAGTATTTACATGGCACGTTAAGTCTATAGACTTAAGCGGCGACAGATCATCAAGAGTCAAAAATTTTTTTCCTTTTTTTTTTTTTTTTTTTTAAACTAATAAATTTTTAATACTATGACTTTAAATCCTCACTACTCATACTGTATTCCCTCGGCCACAGTATGTGCGAAACTTTCAGGTGGAAATTTTACACCGATTTTTCTCTTATCATAAGCAGACTCACCCTCCTTCCACCTTTCACTCTCACTGCTCGATTAATACTATCATCATATACTCCGTAACACACGCCTACTGCGCTGTGTATATTTTCATACTAGACATTTCACTAGACAACTTTTACCTTTTACAAAGTCAGACACATTAGACAGCCTCAGCTTTGGATCCATACAAATTTTCAATATGTTCAACACACTTCCTTCAAACTTTTATTTCCTCTTTCATTCTAATTCCACATTCATCCCCGGGCCATGCATTTACTTCCATTCACTTACATATCTCTTCACATACCATCACGTTGAAAACATAATATCTTATTTGACTTATCCTCAGCCTAGTCCGTACCAACCCAGCCTATCCCTCTGTTTTCTGGTGATGTCTAAGTATCAATCTATCTTGCCTCGACGAGACCGCACTCGAAGTGTAACGCACGTCCACTTCTCTGTAACTTTCTTCACACAGCATGACCTGTCTCAAACCTACACAACAACTCGGCCTCATATCTTGCATTGACCCATGACGCCCGCTTCGTCTTTACATATCTATAACTGTCTCGCGGTCTAGTCTTTTCTCATGCACCCCCTTGGGTTACATATATTCGAGAACTTACCGACCACTTACTTCTAATTCTCCTATTTAAATTCCAGTTCACTATCCTAAATTTACAGCTTATACTCTATAAACTTATTCTACAATTTAGTTATACTAGAATATTTACTATACAATTTTATACATCTTAATAACTATTCTCTCTGTTGTCTGTTACATTTTGTACAGACTGTCCTACCCCCAAAGATTTTGTAATTTTCTTTCTAACCGAGGGCAACACCCTCGCATTTCGCTTCACATTCACCAATTCCGGTACCTCTGAATCTATATTTTGATACCTTATACCGTCGTCCGACAATGTTGATGCCAAGTCCGCATCATCTTTAGGTACGCTAAGTTTAATTAAGGGATCTTTGTCCATTTTGGCTGACGTTTCACAAAAAAATTATCAATATTCTAACCTAAGTCTATTTCCAAGCCTGAGTAAACTAAAGTAAATCTTAACCAAAACTGAAAATAAAAAAATTCCTTCTTTGCCTCTACCGAATTATAAAATAAAATTTTCGTGTTCAAAAGCAGAATAAAAAACCTAAAGTAATTGCTAAAAAAGGTTTAACAAATGATACTTAAGTGTATCATCAAAGTGGCTAACACTTATCTTTACCCTACGCATTTAGGTATTTATTTACATTAACTATCAATAACAAGGAAAGTTAATTTTTACCTTAATAATTATATTTTACAAGGAAAAAAATAATTCTCTTCAACTTAAATTACTACAAGGCACATAAACAAAAACGTAAACTCCTGCGCTCCCAATTTAAAACATCTCAAGCTCGCTAGACCTTGCTAAAGATTTCACGCGCCTGCGTAATATTCTTTTCAATATAAAAAACAAGTTTCAGATTCAGCACGAACGATTTATTAAATTTACTTCTTGCACCTGACGAAATGTAAACAAACACGATACATAACCTCTTGACTACAAACTTGCAATCAATAAGAAACGAATTCATAAAAAGGTCCGCTGTGTACTTATCTCGCTATGGCCACGCGTATTCGACAACCTATTCGTATTCGACGACTTCACCCTTTTAACTGCAGTGTCGCTGCTTCCTATTCAAAAATTTACCACTACCACCTCGCTATGTTCAACCTACTCGGCTATGTCTATTCGATAGACCCCACTTCAAAACAACACAAAGATAAAAATGGAGACATTCTTCAATTTATTCCATCTTTCATTTTAAAAAAAAAAAAATTTATTCTATATAAAATCCAAATGTGCAAACGTTTCTTTCAGACCGCTAGTTCTTTCTCACTAACCTTTCTTATCACGAGCAGTAGAAGTAGAAAAAAGGAAAGTCTACTAAACATCAGTAAAATATTCAGAATTGTTATTCAATTGTAATAGAAAGTAAAGATTAATTCAAACATCAACTTGCGGTTTTGTTTTTCTTCTTGAAAGTGTAAAACAGTTTCTCCGTGTATACATATTTGTTCCCTTTAATTAGCGTCTAGAAATTTTTGTTCGCACATCTGTGTGGTCTCAGGAATTTAAACAGCATTCGCGGTGAAAGAATTCCAGCCAAAACCTTAATAACTTCTTCAATAACATGGATCTAGAACATAGTAATAATCGAGTATATTAGATTATATTCCATATAGATGTCTTATACATTGGGTTTAATATAAACTTTCGTAACTTGGGTTTTTTTATTTTCAAAAAAAAGTTGCGATCAGCATTTGATCCATCGAAAAAAAAATATTTTCATGTATTAACACTTTACTATTTTGTTGCCTGCATAACTTCTTTATAAAAATTATTCATACCCACACTTATAAAATTTCAGCAGAAAAATTCTCTACCCACTGTACAAGTGTACATGTAAATTTCAGCAGAAAAATTTTCACCCACAATAATGTTTAAAAAATTTGTAACAAATTTTTGTTTCAAAAAAAATTAAATGACCCAACTACTGTTTCTTTTACATACAAAGGTAAAACTGATTAAAAGACTTACAACTAGCTTAAAATTAAATGAGAATTTGGCCGTCACTTTTCGCACCAACACTTTCCAAGACATGTACAAGTCGCTACCCCAATGAATTAATAAATTAGAACAAAAAGAAAAATTGGATAACTCGATTTTGTGTCTTTTCTGATGCCTCAAACGTTGGACGCCATTTTGTAACGTTGAGTGTTACTATATTAAGAGGGCTCGACCCTCCCTTGCTCTCTCTTAAGCAAGGAAGCTCTGCCTCTCCTTTTAGCATCAAAAAAAAAGACAGGAACCGTTATCTATTGCTCTCATACAATACTATGCCACGGACTTTGAGACTCTACAGGGGGTGAGCTGTAACGACTAGGTTTATGTCCTGAAAAGTGTTAGGTATTTACAATTATAAATATCATGGGTTTCACATAAAAATCTGAATTTATTCGTTCAATCAATAAGCATTGTAAACTACATAAATCCCAATAACAAAAAAATTAATTAAGTCTTTACAAAATCTTTCTGCAAATAATTGCAGGTTATCTTATTATATAATTTCCAAAACTACAGTAAAATATTGTCATAGCTTTGACTTATTACATCTTTCTTTCCCTCAACTTCTTTTATCACCTTACATAAAAGGCCTTCTTTAATCCTTAAATTCTATAAGAATATTTAAACTACAGATTTGAATATGAGCATACCATGATCTATTTTCAATAAAAAAATTAAGAAAAGATTACTCAGCTGTGTTTCATTGCTTAATTTGAGGGACACGACCTGAACCTCCAAACTTTCCTCCTCTCTTACAGGTTCCCAAGAATTCGCCTTGAAATCCTTTTGTTCACCCTTGAACTGACCTACCCACAGGTCGACTGTTCAACACGTATGGAGTAAGTATCAAGATAATCCGTCTTTGACAATATATGTGAAGTTTACAACCCGGGAGCTTCTGTCTTCCCCATCCAAATATTTAGGCATACAAGACTCGACGGAGTCTTGAATATTTGCCGTAATTTGATAGTTCCTCCCTTCCAACTAAATACATTTATCCACATCAGCCATCCGAAAATTATTTATCCAAACAGAAATTATAACCAGGTATTTTTTACCCCGAGACTAGAACCGCATATCTGAAAATTATCATTCAGATATACTTAATATTCAATATTGACTTGACTATTTTATTTTTGTCGACTAATGTTACAATTCATAAATTTGAAATCAATTTTATCGGAAGAAATCGTACCTTATTTCGTTGCGGATTCCATCTTTGGTTTTGCACTAACATTAAATGACTTTTCAACAGAATAAACTTTAAATTAGCCCTCAATATGTAGGGATCACATTTTATAGTTAAATTTTTTTAATGACTTTCGTGTCTGAGACATGCTGAGCAATTGTCTCTTACACTGCTTGCCTCGTACCAACTATCTGTCTACGTGTCCGACCAAATTCTGTTCTATCATTTTTTTGTTCCCGGCGTGACGAAGCAAGTGACATTTCTATCTCACTCGCACCTTCGCGGTCGTCATTGTATACTCCCTCCAACTAATGTACGCAGTATAGAATATCTCGCTACACGATCTCCAGTTATAAGTGTTCGCACTTACCCGACTTTCTTTTATATTATAGATAGCTATTGATCACTACAATATTGGTTTAAACGTTTTCGAACAACCGTCTATCCTCAATAACCGTAGGTATATTGAATTGTGAAGAATAATAATATGTAGAATTGACAGTTTTTTTTTAAGTTTATTTGTTAATTTTTATTAATTTATCCAAAAAAATATATTCAATTTTGAATGTTCGAACGTTTGCCATTTTCAGGTGCTCAAATTTATCGAATAGCCGAAATTACCATTATGAGAATCTTTGACACTTAAAATGTGTCGAAATAAATCCCATTTCGCCCAGCATCAGTACCTGAACCCGCATCCTTAGCCGTCCCGAGTAGAGATATTAGCTACTGGCCCAATGGCCGCGCTGCATTTTAATAGTTATGTTGTTTTAGCAACGTTGATTTTTAATAAAACCTATATTCAGTAATTTTTGCCAAATTTATGTTTGTTTTTTCTAACTAATATTTGGTTTAGGTACATGCCCGTACCAACTTTTGTCCTTTTTCTAACGAAATTCAATAAAAATGACAGTTTTGGACTTAAATAATATACAGTTATGGCTTTATATGTTGATGATGCATCTATCAGGTGTAGCTATTATTATAATAACAAAAAAAACTTTACAGAACGAATTGTATCAACTCTGACAATTCACCAATGATGTTCGATTCAATGAACGACCATCTTCTACTGGCTAATGGCAATGTTTTCAACTGACATATTCACCGCTGTTTATAGTAGCGGCGTATCCGTAGAAAAACAGACCATTAGTGTGAGATCACTTTAACATAACAACGTTCGCCATTTGGTGGTAATGTTCAAACTCCCGAAACTCCTAATCATCTCGAGAATTATCAACATGCGGAAAAATCCCATGCCCCCAGCAGGATTCGAACTTGCGTCCCTAGTCCCATGCAGCGATTGTAGCCACTGGGCCAACTGGCTCGACGCTAATTCCTTCAAAAAACGTGTATACCTATACCAAGTAGATGTATTATTTTTAATTAATCAGATGAAGGCCATCTGTTGGATATCTTGAGAACATCTAGAGCAACATACTTTTATTTTTTAAAGAATATTTCATAAAATACATAACTTCTTGTTCAACTTTGTCTATTCTACATCCGAGGTTCTAAATATTCTCCGAGTATATAGGCACAGGGACAAAGACACAAAAGAATGAGAAAAGAAACAATATGAGAAAGATAATCATAATAAAATGATGTTAATACACAAAACGCTGACTAAGATAAGATGAGATATCTTGTCTTTCGCACCAAATTAAACAAATGCGGATAGAAGGACTAACCGTTCGTCATATTGTGTCAGGCAGCTGCTGGTGCTCTGAAACTCAGAAAGTTAATCTCGGGAACATTGAGGATTTACGTATACTTACACTACTAGATATAAGACCCATGTTAGCATCTACGCCTGGATCATCGGTTATAACGTCAAATTTTCACTTCGAATCCATCAAAATATTTATGAATTTTTTTTACTTAGAGTACTTATTATATAAATATATTATTGTGTTTTTGTTACAGAAATATCACGACTGGGATCTGGAAGTGGTGAGGAGAGACGGGCTGATCCTGGTCCGCGAGATGGCTGCAGAAGTCAAGAACTTGATGGACTTCAAGATGAGCGCTGTCATGGTAAGGATTACCACTTTTATACCATTTTTACCAAACGGATTCTCTACTATTTATGAATTAGAATCCCGAAAAATTTGATGAATCTTTTGAAAACTGGTGGAAAGTATTTTGTGATCACCTGGACGTATTAAGCAAATTACTTTTTAAACAGGTACATAAAATGTCTTCTAATTGTTATTATACAGTCCACTAAAAAAACATTCAGATTGTCCGACCGCTGCGCTTTTTGACATTTAAAGCTTCTCTGCCCTGTGCCCTTATTCTCGTAGCGGTCTTAATACGCTCTTATCTTGATTGACAATCATAAAATGGCGGATTGGTATTCACAAAACAAGATATCTAGTAGATATCTTAAAAATTCGTTATGTTTGAAATATCAGTATGAAAATGATCCAGTTCAAGATAGGATTTAAGATTAGATTCCGATAGTTTTGTGAATACGACTGCTTGCAATCGTGTCTTAATCTTATCGTTAAGTGATTTTTAAAAGCGGTTGATTACGAGAATAGCCCTACTGATCTACCCAAACTCTTTACATTCTAATCCTTTTTCTTATACTTCTTTGCTTATCTTACCTCTATATATAACAAAAATATTAGTCTTAGGGAAACAAACCATTTAACCTCTGTAGACTCTGCTAACTTCTTTAATAATTATTTTGTAAACATAGCTGACACACTAACTAACAATTTAACACCTTCTGACCATGCAATAGAATTTACCCCTAACAGTGTAACAAATGTAAGTTTGACATTTAGATTTAGGAAAATAACAAAAAATGATATTATTAACGTTTGTAAAAAATTGAAATCCAAAATTTCTGTTGATTTATGGTACCTACATGTCAACAAAATTGATGAAAAATATTATTGGGAGTCTTGCACCTATTTTATGTAATATTATCAATACTTGTTTTCAATATGGCTGTTTTCCAGATAGCCAAAAATTTGCTAGAGTTTTACCTATATTTAAAAAAGGAAGTAGACTTGAATCGAATAATTATAGACCAATTTCAATATTACCTTGCATCAGTAAAATAATAGAAAAAATTGTTGCCGATCAACTGAAAGAGTTTCTGGATAAAAATCTACATAATATTTTAGTCCGTTTATATTTTTGAATGCGCATCAATCGTAGAAAACAGACGTTAAGGTCAGATATTAATATGCGAAAAGCCGCGCAAAATTCCATAGAGCGTTCTTAAATACTCTTTGATATATTAACTTTAATATATTTAGAGCTATTTAAAAAACTTTATTTTTTTAAGATCTTCATACAAATTTTTCACAAAAGACAGTAAGCCATCTTTTGGAAACAAAATTACTCATGTAAACGTTGAACGGAATCTTGGTATTACTGTATGAAAATCCAATAAAATAATTGGAGATTGATTTGTTATACATATAAATGTTATTCAAAACTTATTATTCTCAATAAAAAAGATTTAATGAAAGATTTTGGAAAAATATTTCCTCCATTTTGAATATTGACACATTTTAAAAAATTTATGGCCACAGTTTTTTTTCAAAATGTCGTAGCCAGATAGATGAGTAATTATGTGGGTACCAGATAAATTCATATTAAATATTAAATAAAATGTATTAAATATTAAAGAAAATATAATAAAGCTAAGGTAATAAAATATATTAATGAAGATTTAATTTGAAATTTGTATGAACATCCATAATAGCAAGAATTGGATGGTAAAACAGTTTGCGTAGTGTGTACTTACCCACATCTAAATCTCAAAACATTACCAGAATATGAATTCACGAAACTGTATCGAGCTCAAAATTCTTATGTAGATAAATGCAAACTTATATTCTCTTACCTTTTACTTATTTTATTTAATGTTACATTCATCACAAAACAAGGTGGGTAATATTTTTAATAAACATAGCATGTTGTTGAATGTTGAAGCATCCGGTAAAAATTTGGCAGCGTTTCTTGACATATCCAAAATCCTTGCAAGGTTCTGACCTAGAAAAAAACATAATTCATTTAATATATGAAAGCAAAATAAAGTGATTACATGGCCATGGTTGCAAATATATAAGACAAGATTAGAAAATTTTGCATTTTTCAGGGATTTGTTTTAAAAATACACATTGTGAGAATTTGATTAGAATCAATATTAAGGATTTAGAAAGTATATCAAACTTTTAAGAACTTCATATTATATTAAAGTGTAGTATTTATACCTTTTAAAGATCTTCATAAAATCCATTTAGACTGCATAATGAACCATATTTGATATATGCTCTGCATAAAACCTTCATTTGGAATCTTTCATTATTTGTTTGAAAGTGTAGCATTTATACCTTTTAAAGATCTTCATAAAATCTATTTAGACTGCATAATGTACCAGGTATTATTATTTCAAAGCTGCTACTCCATGTCTAGAACATAGTATACAAAATAATCTTCAAAACCTGTCATATTTTAGTTACAGGGACAGCAAATTCAAAAAGTATCACATATTATGCCCCTATATCTTTACAATTCATGAATAGCCTAATCTTAGTAATTATATATAGCTTAGGTACCTACTTAGAAAAATATATTTCAATATATTAAAAGCTTACAATGTTTTTGAATTTGGAATTCAATCGCTGTTTTGTTTGTATGAGCTGTCAGAATCTGAATCTAATGACAATCGGTCCGCGGTCGCCATAGATAGTGAGCTTCACGAGAAAAGAATGAAGAAATTTTTTATAATAATTTATTGAATGTTTTATAATTTTTTTTTTACACAATAATGTAGTTTTTGTGTGAAAAATATTTTTTTTTAAATGAATCAAGTATTTAAAGAGGCCATTATATAAGTAATTCGAGAAAAAATATAATTTATTGAATGTTTTATATTTTTTTTTTCACCTTTAAGGTGGTTTATGTGTAAAAAATATTTTTTTGAATGAATTAAGTATTTTAAGAGGCCATTATAAAAGTAAATCAAAATATTATTATATCATAAAATAATTTTATAGTACTTATACCTATATTCTAACTAATGTTGAATTGTAATATTATCTTTTGTTATCCATGGATCACACCACGATGACAGGATGACACTTCACAATAAATCGTATTTTGTTGTCAAACGAAAGTTACGGTTCGATTTTGAAAATAATTATTTTCAATTGAGTTTAATGAAAATAAAACTGGTAAGTCATTAATTGATTAAAATATTTGTAAGCTTAAGCCATAACTTCAAACATTTATGCGTTGCAAATTGCAGAATAGTTATGTTATAAGACGGAAAGTACCGAAATTACAGGATCTTAATAGTAATTAAAGTAATTAATTTTGTTTATATTTTTTCAGGTTCCTCTGGCAAACGTGTTTTCAACAAGACTAATTGCTTTCATCCCACCTTTTTGACATAGCAATTAAGTACATACTTCTAATGATCAAATTGATTGATAAAAGTGCATTTCTATTTAAACAAACTCAAAAGTTTTATTTTTGCAAGACAACATTATTTAACAAAATGGTAAGCTATGTAAGAATTTCATTAATTATGTTTCTTGAATTTCTTTATGTGTATTTTAATTCAGAAACATTATGTTGCAGATGAATAATTTTAGAGAGTTCCTTAAAATTTCCCATTTAGTTGAGAAGGGAAATAATTGTAGTGAAAAAATATTCAATGGCAGCTTATGGGATGTAAAGAAGATTGACCATAATCAATAACAGACTCTTGCGGGTGCCAGTGATTTTATCAATTTTTACTACATATCATTATAAATAAGTTATCTTTCTTCTTTTGTGTTGTGGCCCGCTAAAAGCATATTATCAGCTTCATACAGAGTCTAAATGTATCTTAAACCATATTATATAAAAACAATAATGCTTCTGGCTCGACACAACACAAGCTGATACAATTAGTGTGTTTCTAGCAAATAGATTTTTATATATAACTACCGAGATGGAGTACTCCAATAGCTCTTCATAGTAAATAAGTGAAGCCGATTTGGCCGGCAATTTTGACAGTACAGTAGTCAAAACGGAACGTAAGAAATGATGTTGACATTTATAAAGATACTTAAAAATGATCTAATTTCACTTAGGTATTTCAATGTAAAAATATGTTTTATTGTAAAAAACACGACAAAATCGACTGAATAAATATACACCGTACCACGTTCTTTTGGGAACCAAACTGTCAAAAGTTGCAATATTTCGGCTTCATTTTTGAATGCGAATCGGGATTCTACGTTATTTATTGTATAGAATTCTGTGTTCTAGCATCAGATTTATTTAAACTTTAAATTTTTGATTTCGGTTATGGAATAAAAATGATATAATGTTGGGTTAAGAAGTGAATAACTAATATAACGGTGGGTCGGAATATCTTTTCTGGTTTCCATTTGTTTGGGAGAATATTTTTTTTACTCTGCTGATTTAACAATAAAACTTTGAGATTATACATATTTTATTTTTTTATATAGCTTTTCAATTGTTGATTTTATGTTTTATGAATTAAATAATGATTGGACAAAAAATAAATAAAAATTCATTCATTCATACTCATAAATAATACTACTACTAAAATGGTTCTACCTTGAAAAACTTGACATTTTTCAGAAGCCAATAACTTAAATTTTAATTTGTTTCCTATGTACATTTTGGTTCAAATTTTGTTTAATTTTAATAGATAATGGCATTTATCAATAAGGAGAAGAAGAAATACCTAAATTGGATATTGATATACCTGCATTGATTCATTGAAAATTTCCTTATAGGTAACTTCACATATTTTTTTAAATTATATTGTAGTGGTGTAGTTTTGTTTTGATTCCAATGCCTTTCTCAAAATGACATTAAATAGTTTTGCCTAATTGCCATAGAATTTTTCACCTAATTTTTCACATAATAATAATACAACATCTATTGACGTCAAGTGAGCATCTCGGTAGGTTTCGAATCCTACTATGGGCAATTAATTCTTCAATTTCCTGTGACGAGTCTGGGGATTGCAGATTTATAAGTTGAACCACCAAAATAGAGAGTATTGTTAATCTATGTAGGTGAGTTTATTTGCATAATCAAGTTGATTTTTATTCGCTCAGTAATAATCTACCAGATGTTGTTACTTGCATCTTGAAGTTATAACACATCAACCATTGATGTCAAGTTAGATGCAAAACTCTTCAACAATTTGTGGCGATTATTTTGAGTTTGATGTATCCAGACATGGAAAAGAAATTTATGGTAATCATAGATACAAATTTTTACAATTTCTCATATATATTTAATGTGATTAATAAATTTCTAAAATTACAAAATTTTCATAGTAAAATCTGCGTAAACACAGATGGCCATCTTTTGAAAACAAAATTACTCATGTAAATGTTGCATGGAACCAAAGTTTGACAGAATAAAAATGTATTTAAAAGATTCAAGGTTGTTTTGAAATAAAAATAAATGTAATTCAAACCATATAAAACACATTTTATCAACATTAAAATGAAAGTACATTTTCAGATTACTTTTCGACTAACGTTTGAGGTCGGTAAAACAGCTGCCTTTATCATTAGCCAATCGCATAAAATTTGTACCATTCCACACATAGAGGTTGTAGGGAATGTAGTCAAGACTCAAACCATATTGAGAGTAAAACTTTCATATTATTTAGGTAGGTTTGTATTATATTACTATTAAAGGAATTTTTTACCCTTCTATTGAGCAGTGGAATTGAATCAAGTGTAAGATGTAACATATTATGATACATGCAGTTTTTTCCATGTACCTAGGTATGTGGCAGACTATAATTTTTCTTCTTTCTTTTTTATAAACATTAAAACTGTCATTCTTCTCTCTTTTTATGAATTGTGAAAGTGTAATTCTTCTTTTTCTGTGCTTATGTCAGTTATAGAGGTCAGTTAAGCAATGGGAAGCTAGACTAGAACAATAGAACCTGTTTAATTACCTATCAATCAAGCTTGACATTCGGAATTAAAAACGTAAAGCAAGACGGGTATTAGCTAGTATGTTAATAAATGTAAACCAGTCAGGGTTCCAAAAAAAATAAAAATACATCTGATAGCTTTGCTTCTCTCTTGCGTACAGTCTTAGAGTGTCTGGATAGCAAAAACAATGCCTACGGGATTTTTTGTGATCTGTCCAAGGCATTCGACTGTGTGAATCATGATATTTTAATTAAAAAAAATGGAATGTTATGGTATTAAAAACGAGGAGAATAAGTTTTTCAAGTCGTATTTAACAAACCGACAGCAGTATGTCGAGGTAAATGGAGTTAGATCAAAGACTGTAAAAATAAACTGTGGAGTTCCCCAAGGGTCTATTCTTGATCCCTTATTATTTATGTCAATGACCTGCCAAGAATTACAAACGAAAACTCCGAGATAATTATGTTTACTGACGACAACTCTTTAATTTTAAGAGGTGGAAAAAATAGTAGAGAAAATGTAGATTGTGCTCTGACGTCTATGTGTAATTTGGAAAAATGGTTCGGTGAAAATGGGTTGATACTCAATATGACCAAGACAAATGCTTTGAACTTATCCCTGGCAAGTTCGAATAATCTAGAGCCAGACCCAACTGAAATAGCTTTAATGAACAAAGGAGTGGATTTTGTGGAGCATTGCAAGTTTCTGGGTGTCACAGTTGACAGCAAACTGCAATGGGACCCACATATCGAGATTTTATGCTCAAAACTCAACTCTGCAATATATGCTATTAAAAAAGTTAGGGAGATTTGTGGGGTAGTCACTTCAAAAATTGTTTATTTCGCATATTTTCACTCAATAATGACATACGGAGCTATGTTCTGGGGTATCTGAGAGTCCAGGTGTCTTCTCTTATCTGTTCGTACAGAGTGCTTCACCTTGCGGCTCAGCTCTCTGTACTCAGACACCAAAGCAGACAGTTTTTGAGGGTCTTTTTCGCTGTCTCTGAGGGTCTTAGCCTTCTGGCGATCTTCGATGAGGCTCCAGGACCCATCGGACATCCATATTGGCCTCTTTTTGCTCTTATAGCCGACAGAAGAACGTGCGGATTCCATAACGGCGTCACGGAAGCTATTCCAAGCTGTCTCAATCGGAACAGCTCCGTGTGAATCCTGCAAGGGGGCAAACCTGGTGCGTAACTCAACCTCGTACGTATGACGACACTGAGCACTCTCTAACCTGCGTATGTCCAGCGGGCGAGAGGCAGACGGCCCCTGCTGGAAATGGGTAAATCTGAATCTCAACGAACCCACAAGGAGTTCGTGATCAGTATCCATGTCTGCCCCTCGGTAGGTGCGGACATCACGCAGGTCAGTTCGGTTGCTGGCCCTTACCAGAAGATGGTCAATCTGGTTTTTTGTTCTCCTGTCAGGCGAGGTCCAAGTATATTTATGGATATTCTTGTGGGGGAACAAAGTTCCCCCTATTAAGAGTCCATGGAGTGTGGCGAAACCAATCAGACGGCTTCCATTATCATTTATCACTCCCATGCCATGCCTACCCATGACGCCTGGTCCATACTGGGGGTCACTGCCAACCTTGGCATTAAAATCCCCCAGTACTATTAAGCGGTGGCGCCTTGGGACATGGGACACAACTGCATCCAGACTGTCATAAAAACAGTCCTTGGCAGCCGCATCCCCATCCTCAGTGGGAGCATAGCATAGGAGGACCGTCAGTGTTTCGCCTGTCATCTTGAAGGACGCACTCATCAGGCGGTCAGAAACAGGTTCCCAACCAAGAAGGCGAGAGAAGGCATATTTACTTAAAAGTAGAGCGACGCCACGCATCCGTGCAGTTCGGTGACCAGAGTGCAGCATGACATAGTTGCCAGCGTCACTCTGCCCCGTCCCTGGGATGCGTGCCTCGCTCAGCCCCAGGATATCCAGTCCATATTCTCCCGCCAACTTGGCAGCAACAAGCTCCCCGCCCGCCCTCAAAGTGCGGACATTCAGGGTCCCGATTTTCAAGCTCTTGTTAGAGCGAGCCGTGGTCAACACAGGGGGGACACTAGCTGCCTGGACCCCCCCCTGGTGGGGCCCAGGCGTCCGAGGCTTAATTTTGTTGCCTTTTCTGACCGCTTGAATTTAAGGGTGTGAGGTGGCAACCCCACGACCCCGATCTGATTTTTCGATTACCTGCCTCTTACAGGATGCTCGAAAAACCAGCAAAAAGAACAGAGGTGCTATTCTAAGCCGACAGCCCCACGGCTATTAAACACAGGCTAACTAAAATATCAAAAAGTTTTTTATGTATGAGTGTGCGTCTACATAATAAGCTGCCTGAAAATATAAGGTCACTAGAGCTGGAGAGCTTCCAGAGAGAAGTGAAAAAGTTTCTTGTTGACAAGGCTTTTTACTCAATTGACGAAATGCTAAATAATTAGTTTAGCATCGATTCTCTTATACATTTTTTTTATCATAATATTTGTCATGTCTCTGTAAGTGTTGTTGACTGCTTTGTATCATCTTGACGTGTTTCCTGTCAACTGATCTGCATAGCCAGAATATTGTTTCTCTTTTTAAATATTTTTTTTGTTCTGACGTGATGCTAAAAGGGCCTTTTACACCCTTTTAGCATTAAACAATAATTACGGTATTATAATTATTTTTCACTGTGCTTTCCTTTTGGCTCTTGAAATTATATTCTCCGAAATGTGCTGATTTATTTATATTGTTTCTTTTCCTTGTAGTTTAAATTCTTATGTGTTTTGTATATCTATTTTTTTTTGCTTTACTATTTTTGTTCGTGTTTTTTGTGTGATTTGTAACATGTGAAGTTCCCAAAAGTCCCGCAAGGGACCTACGGGTTGATAAGAGAGAATAAAAAAAAAGAATATATCTTATCTTATCTCAACCTATTCTTACCGCGACTACAAACACCTGGGATAGCCGCAAGAATGCAGACATCCATGTCAATTTAATCCCTCAAACGTTCTCTTGCATAAATAGCAGCACCCCGGTTCTCGGGACATTGGAACCGTGTGCTTTCCAACAATCTCCCAAAATCCCACGAGAGTAATCTATAAAAGACCCGTCATCAAGCCACTTGGGGTCAGTAGTTATTTGTCATTTTCACATACATAATTTATCTGCTTTTGTTTTGAAATTGGTTTTTGAAACTTAATCACCCCCAGCCTAGACTAAATACTTGACTCTAATAACAATTTTTCCCTGCATTTTGAGGTAAATTTTTAAGTGTACAAAAGCCTCAATATTTATTAGTGTATGGGGTTTTATAGAAGTTTATTTAAACCTTTTTGAACATATTTCACGATAATTGGTGCAAAATACGATATGGTTTTTCTTGTCTGTTGAATATCACGATGATGTTCAGTCTTCACGCGAACTTTGGCTGATTCATCAAAAACTATAAAACTAAAAAGAAATTCCCCATTTGTAGTTTAATAGGCGTCGCGTGTTGGCGAGGCATTTACAGCCGAAAGACGGCTTTTTATTTACTGAAACACCCGCCCCAAGTGCCGTTAAGAAGAGGTTGTTGAAAGGGCCGCCGCGAAGATTGAGGGTCGGAAACAATACACACAGGTCAACAGTCCTTACGCACAAAGGGAAAATAAAATAACTTTTTCTTTTATATAAGTGGATTGGTCGGAATCCGTAATTTCGTACATCCTTCATTAGAATTTTATTACATTGTAATTTATTTTAGTCACGTTGCAGTCCTTATTGGGTAAATACCGAATAAAACGCATTTGATCAATTCAGCCTTTAAATTTGGTTGCACTCTTGTTCTCAATAATATTCAACTTTTATCTCTATATTTCATTAATTATTATTAAATATCTACTTACATGAGATTTTTCGACATGTTGAATATGTTGAGAATTCTCATGATTTAGGAGTTTCGGAGACTTAAACATTATCACCTAATGGCGAACGTTGTTAACGTAAAGTGATCACAATAAGCCAGCCTTCTAAATAACAGTAGAAGACGGTCGTAAGCCCGTGGTTGTTTGTTCCATTTAAAAATGGAACATCAGTTATGAATTAATTGAGTCATTAGTTGTTACATATTCGTTGAGAAGAAGAAGATGAAGATAAAGTTAAGAGGAAATAACATTTAATAACGTTTGATCTGTTGACCTAATAATTATTCAAGTGGTTTTGTACGAATAGTTTTCGAGAAATTCGCAACCGATATAGATTTAGTAGAAGTGATTATCTAAAATAATATTGTATTGGAATGGGTTAAGATTTGAATCAGATCACGACTAGTTCGTATTAAGACCGTTTCTTGAATAACCACCCTCTGTTCTAGCAAATTCTGCTGAAAGTAATTTTATAAAGTCCGTAGAATGTAAACAAGTCCACGTAACTACTGAAATGAATCTACGTAGATACACAAGAGGTAGACATGACGATGCAAAAATTTCCAGAAAAGTTGGATGTTCCTCCACATTTGCAACGGTCAACAATACGCATTATTTTTTCAAGGCTTCCACTGGTGGTTTTATGAACAGAAGCGAGCTAGGATTTGGAATTCGTTAACGAATCTACGTCAAATCACAAGATTTACTCGTATGATAAAAGGTAAAATACAAGTGAGATATTGCCATCTAGAATTGGAGAGAATTCTGTTAGATGGTTTAGAAGTAAGAGTCAAAACCTATTTGATTTTGGAAAAAAAAATAATATCGTTCTTTTTTACTGTTAGTTTGAATCTGTTGTACGAAAAGTCGTTCCATTTAGATCTAGTTGGTCAATTTGAACTACTGTTCTTTTTAACCGTGAACATCATTCTAAACTATCTAAACCTACATTTTGATAAATGAGAAAGATCTAAAAATCCATATTTCTAATCTGAAAGGACTGTCAGAACTATTGAATTGAAAGACTACAGTTTTCTCTCTAGAATCTTACGTAAGTGACCGTAGAAAAGACATATACTAAAACGATAAGTGACATCGAGAAAGACACAATTAGATTGGCTAGTATCACAAACAGATAATTACCATGCAAGATGCGGGAAACTTTGATAACTGTCAAAAACAGCGATGCGAAAGATTGGTGAGTAACGCACACCTTCGGAAATTCCTCCGAAATGAAAATTTAGAAAGAAGCATATCCTCACCTCAAATATCCAGACTTTAATTGATTCAAAAACACATAATCAGTTCATCAGAATGGGCTGAAAATAAAGAAGACGACAAGGGTACCTACATTTGGTGTCCATGTGTTTACGTTGCGCAATTCAATCGTAAATTCAGTTATGCAAAATGTATAAATAAAAAAAAACAAACGAAAAAAAACACAGAAAGAGTAAACAAAGAAAATAAAGTCGTCACATAATCAATTTTAGATAAAAAGAAACCGCCGAAAAGAGAAAACAAACTTTTTATAAAACAAATTGGCCAATAAATCTAGGCATCCCGTGTTGAGATGTCGCCTTGATGCGGTGGCGCTGCGAGCGCTTAAACAACTACGTCCGTAGCTAACTTCACTTCGTAGGAGGGGAAGACCTTCTTTCTTAATGGCTTGATGGAATTTATGACGCCAACGAAACAAATCCTTATTACCCCACTCCAACATAATAATTATTGTTAATAGATCAGGCATAGACATGCATTTTTAAAATCTGTATACTTTCAAATTTACTGGTTCTCTTCCCATTTTTGTTATTTATAATAACATACGTAGCGCTTGAGTATAATCTGCATACGCACTACGCAGGCTTGCTTTTTTGTTTTTTATCCTTGAACTTTTTACACCTCGACTATTGTATATGTACTGGTTGTATATGTGTGTATTTATTTTTATTTTTATAGTTATTAATGTTGATGACTTTAAATATTCTTGATAATTAATTGTCTACAATTGTCTGCTTTTATGTTTTTACTTATTTTTAATGACTTATTAAATATGCATGTTTATTTTCTATCTATACTGTTGATTAATTTTAGCGATAGACTTGTATTTGCGACTATCCGTTTTTTTCTATATTATTTTTTACTATTTGTATAATAATTATTCTTTTTACTATTTGTAATGCTCAATTGTTTTTTACAGTTGTACTTTTAATTAATCATATTTTAGACCATATGCTGGACTTTGAATTGTTATTGTTTAAGAAGTGCATGATGATGACCGAAATGTCTATGGCTTGTTGTCTATTTGTATAGAGGCTTATTGTATTTTTTTTGTATTGGTCTTTTTGTGCCATTTGTTTCTCGCTTTATTCTTATGTACTATTATTAAGTCTCACCGAGAGTACTAGCTTTCCCGACAGACGTTGTCCTATCTTTACCGTCAATATTTAATTAATTATTGTATAATAATACATTTGATGCTTGTTGATTACTTGTCACATTCTGGCAGTCGCACCAAATATTAATCAAATCACAGTTTTTCAAACGTCAAATATTAATCAAATCACAGTTTTTCAAACGTCAAATATTAATCAAATCACAGTTTTTCAAACGTCAAATATTAATCAAATCACAGTTTTTCAAACGTCAAATATTAATCAAATCACAGTTTTTCAAACGTCAAATATTAATCAAATCACAGTTTTTCAAACGTCAAATAATGTCCATAGTACTTGAAGGTTACCTAGGTTAGGTATTCTTTAATTTTGTAATGCTTTACGCAATTTTATTATCATCTTTTGATAAAACCTTCTCAAAAAAATATTTTCCGTAGTTGGATGGTTTTGTCAAAACTTGTTTCATAAATATTTCGCGTGAGGTAAAGGTAAAGGACTCATTCACCGAAATTACCAAGTTACAGGCAATCTGATATTGAAGTTGCATTACTTCAGGAGCGAGTAAGCAAAATTTTTTCTATAATGCTTATTGATTACTTTTGGTTATCATATTTAAATATATAATTAAAGAAATTTTTAACAATAATTGTCTTCTTGTTCTATTCTTCAAAGTGGCAATTCACTTTAGAGAGAGAGAGAGAGAGAGAGAAAGATACATGATTTTGTATTTTATTAACACCAAAAATAATCTTCAAATCCATATTAATAAAATAGAGACCTATTTTTTGTCACGCATCACTCGTGAACGACTAGATAAATTTATTTTTGCTGTGTTTGCTTTTCTTAGAAGAAGGTTCTTTTGAAAGAAAAATATTGGAAAAATTTCATTTTTCGAAAAATTCAAGAAAACACTTAAAATATTAACCTTTTTATAGATTTTTAATATTAAATTCTAATTTTGAAATTAAATTGGCTTTTGACAGATGCCGACAGTTGTTTGATTGACTAAACGCGTATGGAAAAAAACAGTTCTAAACAGATGCATCGGTCGGAATTACACGAGCCACGCTCAGACTTTCGTTTGATACAACTTTATGGAAGTTTCAAAATGCTATGGGATTCTAAAGATGCAGATTATATGAATAAAAATTAATGAGAAGATTGCTGGATAAAGATCGGGAGAGGGAAAGGCAATGGAAGATCTTATAAGTAACGAAACCAAAATGCTCAAACTGGCTCGCGAGACGTGCTCGGTCTGTCTGGACACGGCTATTGATTTAAAAGTTAAGTTAAATTAATTTATCATTGTACTAATTTGAATCCAATATTCATAGATAGAACCACAGCACAAAATCTGCAGGAAATCTAGTAACACATATTTTTACTGGCAACATTGATCTCCTGATAAGTATTTATAAAAGACCTTACTGTGAACCGGTACAATCGTTTTATAAAAAAAATGTATAAGAGTTGTTTTGCGTATACAAAAACATTAAAACAAATCCTATTAAATCTTAAGCAATATCCCTATCTTAGTCTTCCCAACTTTCTGTCTCCTAGGGAGGAGCAATGTTTTCAATGTAGAAACATCGACAATTGTTTTTTCTATCATTATCGTCGATAAATACGCGTTCAATATATGTAAGGGTGCGTTTCTACTAAACGAACATACAGCCAGAGCTGAAAAATAGAGTATATTTTCTTGATCACTGATATGGTCACCGAGGAAATAACAATGAGAAAGAACTGTCATCACCCATTAATTTGTTGTTATTTCCTTGGCGACCATATCAACGATCAAAAAAATATACTCTTATTTCCTAGCTCTGGCTGTATATCTGTTTGGTATAAAAGCACCGCAATGTGACAGATTATATCACACTAATTTTTATTCATAATATTATTATTTAACGTTCGTTAGGGCTTGCAACCTCCATCATTTATGGCTGGTTTAGTTGAGATCACATTTACGTATACAAAACTCACCATTAGGTACATACTTTGATTAGTTATTGCCCAATTGCCTTGATGAGAATTGAACCTGGGCCCCCCAAAAGTCCGTTAACACTACAAGCGACCTGATAAATTCAAGTAGGTAGTTGAGTTCTTAATTGAATTTTAGGAATCGAGGAAATTTGATAACAAGCTCTTATATTGTCATCGATGAATGTGTGTTCAGGTTTTGCAGTAATGAACAGGGTGAATTGGAAGGTGTTCGAAGAGGCCTATATCCAAAACTCGATTAGAGCTTAGCTGATGAAGAAGAAGAAGAAGAAGAAAATGTGCGTATACGTACGTACATAAGCTTTTTTATACATTCCTTTGGTTTGCTACACTTTTTAATCATCTGTTTCTATACAAGGATGTCAGTATAGCCGGCGGAACTTTGTGCCTCAGGCAATTTTCTCCAGTCAACCGGTCCCGTCCAACCTGAGACAGGTCAACCCCGGGTAGAAATTTCAAGTGAAAAAAATACTCAATCTCCATTTAAACCCCACTTAGGGGCATAGAAAAGCAACAAAAGCTCTCCATTGCACTCGATCTTGTGCAATGTTTATGATGTCCTCACTCATCGTAATCGAAAGCTTTTAAATCAGCTTTTCTTCTAAGATGATCAATCATAGTATATGGAATATACATGATTCTTGTGATCGGATTTCAAAAAAAAAATAGATTTCGCTGAAATTAATTTTCTCGACGTTTTCGAGGGTGAGGATCACAAATAATATGCAAAAAAAAATTTAATTTTTTCAATTGTCTTTGGGTTAACTTTGTGACAGTTATCCATTTTTAGAAAAATAAATGTATAAATAACTACGTTGTTTCTGTCACGAATATTAGTGACAGAAACAACGTAGTTATTTATACATTTATTTTTCTAAAAAAAAAAAAAAAAATTTAATTTCCGCGTACCCGTACCCGTACGCGTACGCCAAAAATGTGTGCGCACCCAAAACTCATAGTAATTCTTATCCGATTTGGTTGAAATTTGGTAGAACGGTTAGCCCCTCGATGTAGATGAGTCAGTAAAATGTTGAGATCTGTACCTTCAGGGGAACCCTCTTAAAGTATCCAAAGAAAATTTCACTTGTTATAGAAAAAGGGCTAAAAAAGAAAAAAAAAATTGTTTTGATTTTCATAAAATTACGGTATACGGGTTGCTCTTATGCTCCTACACAAGCACGTAAAATGAGGTCCGTAACTTCAGTGGGTCCCCAGTAAAGTACCGATTAATATTGAATATGTTGTTCTAGAGAAGATTATAATTGTCTTCTGGCTGTTATAATTTTTTATAAGCTTTTTTTTACTTACTATACGTATATGATTATTTTATTCTTTAATGTTTTGTAAATCTATAGTAATTTTTGCGGGGTCAGTTCTAGTATGGCTTTTCCCATTTCTACTGTTTAACCATGATTGCAAAATATAGTAAAAAATCCACTTGTCGTTTCATAGATATGTTTTTAAAGTATGTAGCATTAAATATTCGATTTTTTCGGCCGAAGGTGCTTGGTGGTAATAGTTATTAAAATAGAACGTGGAATAACAAAATTTAGACTCGTTTTTTGTTCATTTCTAATACTATGTAGCATTAATTCTGGATCCTACCTTACTACATAATATGATTAAAAAAAAACACGGAAAAAGAATTAACTAAAAAAAATTTACACCTTCGATGACAACGATGATAAGCAATTATTGCCAACCCTACGACTAATGCGTCGATAATTCAATAAAATCTCTTTTATTGTTTTCCATTATTGACGAAATGTTATCATTTTATTGTTTATTTGAAAAGTTCTATCACACACTTTTCTCATTATAAGTCTCACTCTTTCCCCGTTCTATGTTCTCTTTCTTCTTTGACCTTTTCTTTTGTTTTTTGAGATTTGACGTCAACACTTTACATACGTTAAAACTACAATCTATACGTTAAAAATTTATCACAGTTTGTACTTCATTTCTTCAATATAATTACCATTTTTTTCATCATTTTTATTTCAATAGTTCATTAAAACTAGAGTCAAAACATCATAGACATTATAGAGC
This sequence comes from Mystacides longicornis, assembly GCA_963576905.1. NCBI lineage: Eukaryota > Metazoa > Arthropoda > Insecta > Trichoptera > Leptoceridae > Mystacides > Mystacides longicornis. The sequence goes on along the minus strand of OY756426.1, from coordinate 32,831,064 downwards.
AAAAATAAGTAGAGCGAGGTTATTTCTATTGTTAATCTACTAAGTAGGTGATCTACCGAATTCAAAATACCCTTTTTTATAATTATTAGGTAGGTTTTTAGAATGAATTTCCATAGGGGACTTTCTTTATAAATTTCGAAAATTTTGAGTAAAAACAAAACAATGAAAATTAAATAAGTCTCTTTCACATTCTTAAATCACTGTTCACCCTGCCTTTCAATTTTTAAAAAAGAGAAAAGGATTAACTAAAACCAATTAACGTTTAACTCCATCATCCCTTATTAAGCTATTATTTCAAAATTATCCTTTTTCCTAAGTAACGAATAAAGAAGTGACGGCTCAAAGGGAAATGCACTCATGTTTAAAATTTCAACCTCCCCTTCACATCGTCCTCCACCCCTATTTCAATAATTTAGACAATGCACCCCATTGTGCCGGCAGAACCTTTCACTCGCAGTTTCTCTTGTTTCTTTTGATCCACAGCTATGCACCGCCACCACCGCTCACGTATAGCCTTCGACGCCCCGACGCCGTGAAAACGCGAGATCAAGTGGATTCTTTCAAACTAAAGGTTAAATCAATCGTGATATCTAAAAAAAAAACATCGGTAACTTTTTTGTGCATGTAAAGATCGTTCATTATTCTTTGTATTGAAAAACAGTCTTATTTGTCAAAAAAGTTGTCCAAATATTATTATTTATAAAAAAAATGTTAATCGTAAGATAACGTATAACTCACTGATTTATAAATATAATATTTGATCCGCGTTTGTTTGTTTCACCAAACAAAATAGTAGCCGGGCAACGCGAGTGTTTACAACCAAGATGCGCTATATCAGATTTGAATGATTTCGAGTTATTGATGCAGAATAGGTACCTTATTTTTTAATTATTTATTTTATATCAAAATATAGTTAAGTCCTTATTAAATCATACGGAATCTTTATGTTTCAGCCAAAATGAACTAATTCATGTTAGATTGCTTGTGTACTAATCAAGCCAATAGGCAATAAAGATGAGACATATACAAAAATGGATATAGTCATATCCTGGCGCCAACTATGTGACAGCAGTAGCTATCTATAAAAAGTTGGTTGCTCTAGTTGTTCTCAAAAATTCTAACAGATGGCTCTACATCTCATTAACATCAGCTACTTGTTATATACACGTATTATGAGGGAATTAGCGTCGGGGCAGTTGGCCCTTTGGTATCTCGGCACGGTACGACGGAGGACGCAGGTTCGAATCCTACCCGAGGCGTGTTTTTTTCCATATATGTTAAAATGTCTCATAATATTCGGGAATCTGAACATTACCATCTAATGGCGAACGTTGTTAACGTAAAGGATCGTACTTAAGCAATTTTCGAAATAACAGTAGTAGACGGTCGGAGGCCCGTAGTGGTTTTTTCATACCTTTATAAAATCGAACAGTTTAAGTGAGTCATCAGTTGTTGATATATCGAGAAAATAGTTGATATATGCTTTAAGTAAAAAAAAATCAAAATGATTTGTATCCACCCATTTAATGAAAGGCATTTTGAAGATATGTGACGCATATTTACCGTGTTACTTGAAAGAAAAATTAATTGAGATAAGATCTTCGATGTTTTGGGCAGAAAGTGCTTGGTGATACTTAGTCCATTTCTAAATAAAAAAATTAAAATGAAAAAATAAATAAAATTAATTAAAATCCTTACAAAAAATAACTGACACTCCTCTGGTAATAACTGATAGGTAAGTAGGTACCTCTATTCCTATGAAGTTTTGTTTGATAGTTTCATAGGATAGGAAATCATAAATCAATATAACAAAACGGAATTACGTGTGTATACTAAGCAGTGGGTACTTACTCAAGTTATTAAACAATTGAAGGGAATATCTTTCACCTTTAATCCTGGTTTAGCGTTCATACATGGCAAGGTTAGTGGACCAATTCAAAATAGTACTGAAAATTGAAAAAAAATAATATTGATAATTTTATTTAACATTTAAAATGAAGACGGGATATTCGATCAGACAGATTATTATAATAATGACAAAATCAATATTTCAATGGTGTCTCTCATTTGGATAAATTGTTTCTTAGAATTTTATTGTATAATAGAATATTACAGACCTCGGTAGCCCAGTTGTACTTATTATAATTAAGTAAATAACACTTTTCTATACAAAGGTGTTAGTATAGCCGTCGGAACTTATTGTCTGAGGCCATTTTTTTTTTGGCAACCGGTCCCGTCCAATCTGAGACAGGCCAACCCCAGGTAGAATTTTCAAATGAAAAAAACATTTAGAAAACCTCTGACCCGATCGGGAATTGAACCCGGGACCTCATTATCTGAACTCCACGCCTATACTTATAGGCTACCGATGTGTGAAAAATGTGCCAATTAATTTATTTATCGTAACAACGAATCAACTTTCACAAATCTTAAATTTTTAAAAAAATATATCAAGATAAATAAAAAAATCCTTTTCTTTTAGCCCTGGACATGTTTTTAAATTTTCATTTAAGTACATAACTGAAATTTATTTCTCTCTTTTTGTTTATCCGTCCATTCGTTCTCGAACAAGCGAGACACATGCACAGTTTAACAAATTATTTGTTTGTATATAACTAGCATTCCCGACAGACGTTGTCCTGTGGTCTTAACTGCAAATATTTAATTCGAATTTGTATAATGGTAAATTGATTATCTCTTAAACAACGTAATTCCGACCTATGCATATATTTTAAACCATTTTCCATCCGCATTCTGACAATTACACCGACTATCAAAGAACTGTCAGTTTTTGCCAAATGACAATTTAATTACAACATTAGAATTAAATCATAATATTGTAAAAAGCACTAAGAAAGTAACCTACTCTTTAAGTTTTCTTAAATTTTCTTATATTTCGTGCAACTTTCTTTATTTATCTTTCATAATAACCTTCTCCTGACAATCACAACAAAAAATAATTAACGAATTTGTTCAGCCGTCCGTTTGTAGTGCGGTGACCACGGAAAATAGTTCTCCATTAGTTACTTTGCTCTAACTCTAAAATATAATACTGCCAGGATATTTTGGCTCAAGAAAGTTCTACACTGAAAAGAGGATCCCGTGCTGAAAGGTTCCGCCAGTGACTTGAAGTTAAGGGAACCTCACATTATAGCTCCTCACAAAGGGAACAAGTTTTGCGACTGGTAAAAATAATTTGATTTAAGACCGACTCCCAAAACAATAAGGGTTTATTCGGGATAGCCCGTCTCGGGGTGGGGCGTGGGGAAGAAGGGGGGGGATGAGAGAGCGAGACGGAGAATGGTCGGGTTATTGATTCGTGGTCTTAGACATTCACTGCGGTTGCTCCGTCCCACTCGAACGCGTCCACGGTCATATGTAAGAAAGGGACGAAATACGCTTTCAATTGAGATTCTTAAAATGTTTTGATGAAAAACTATTAAGATTAGATTTTCCTTAAACCGTGTGAAAAATTCCCGTTTTTATACAAAGATTCCTAACTTAATAATCTAATTATGTATATATTTGAAAAAAAAATACTTCACTAATTGTGACTTTGTTTTTTTAAAAGACAACATAACTCAATTAAAAAAAAATAAAATGAAGTTTAAATATAAGATTGTTTAACTTTTCCACATTTTTTTATTATAAAGAACCATGGTAGATGAGAACAATTCAATAGTTCAAGTCGCTTAATTTTATTCTGATTGTCGTGGGTGTCGATCATCATCCATTTTCACAACACACGCTTTGCTTTCTGTGAAATATATCAAAATTCATTATTCGTGTTCGCTTTTAGTGAGCCCTTGTCATTTTAAAAATTATAAGTATCTATATAGGAAAAACTTTGTGACTATTTTTACGAAAATTGCGCGGACGGAGGATTATGTAATTTCGCACACTTACAGTTTATATAGAGAAGGGGTGGCAACGCCAATATTTTTTTAAATTAATTAAAAAATAGATACAATCAATAAAATAAAAAAAAACATTACAAACACTACTGTAATGTTATGCATTTCATACTCACACACACTTCGATGTATTAGACCAGCGGTCGCCAAACTTTTTGACCTCACGGACCAGTTAATACATCCCACGGATCACTTAAATATATTTATAAAAAAAAATTGTGATCAAAGAACACATAAAATGTACCTAGTTAATAAAATGTGACTATTAATAGTAACCAAGTTATGAAAGCTTTATTAATAAACCATAATAAAATAGTTAACATGATGAGTAAGTATATTCCACATTTTTCTGAAATTTTCTCGCGGACCACCATTTTGGCAACCGCTGTATTAGACATTATTTGACACAGATCTTTTGTTTATCTGTGATCAAAATGAGAATTATTGTTTAAGCGTGTAATTTTAAGATATTATACTGCATGGGCATGATTTCAATAACATTTACCATTTTAAGAGCGATATTAAAGGCAATTGGCCGAAAAGAGTGCTGTTTTTCGTTATCAGGATTCCGAAAACGATATTTTCCTTCACATATTAATATATAGATTGGCAACCAATACTACCGAGGCAAAAGCTGTTTCATTAAATAATGAAGAAAACTATTTGTAAACTAGCATTTTTAACCATCAAATGGTAACGAAATGATATTGAAATTGGGAACACAAATGATTTTTCTAAACAAAAGTTGAAGACGATCGATCCGGTCGAAATCCCGATCAGATTCAAAATTTACTAACAAAAATAAAACGTGGTGAGTATAGTTTTTGTATCATCTTGAAATAAATGCTGAAAACTCGTAAGTTTGAAAACATCTGGAAGAACATATTATCGAGAAGAAGAATAGGTATGTAATAACGGAAATACGAAGATATGCAGAGGAGGACCTCTTTGAAAAGTTGGGACTTCAGGCACCATCCAAGAGTTGGAAATTGGTGGAGTTGGAAATAAGAAAGAATGAGCAATTGGTACAAAACGCCAGGACGGAGTCGTATAGTTTCTGTCTCCAGACCTCTCACCCCCATCTTTCCCCATAATGTCCCTCCACAACTCCCCCCAATTCCTTTTTCCTTCGCTTCTCACACTTCCAAAATTCATTCGCTAATCATAATTATTCTCAGATCGTTTTCTAACTTACGCGAATGGTGTGAACTGTCGACTTAACATTATCCATTTTTTATTTAACACTAGCTTTACCGACAGACGTTGTCCGGTAGTCCTCATTATAAATATTATTTCGAATTTGTAATTTAAACAAAAATACGTTTAAAATATGTTTGAATGTTAAACATTATTTAAAATAAATTCTATCAAAAATCTGTGTAGGTACCAATGTTTTGAAACTCAAGTAAATATAAATTGTGTTGTTATGGAATTTTTCACAGATGGCGTTGTTGTCAGTAAAGCCGTTGCATACTCACTTTAATATTATATTTTTATTATTTTCTATCCTTTTTTCGATGTTTTATTAGTTATTCTGTTATCCGGAGGGGAGACGAGTCTAATAAACCAAGCCTCATAAAATCTGTTAAGTCGATCTCGAGTTATAAGTGTTCGCACTAACCAGACTTGCTTTCATATTATAAATTACCCATTTGGTATATCGTTGCAACCGAGAGATGGGAATCTTGTTGGGACCTATCTTTCAAAAAGAAGATTAAGGAGACCTTTTGAGGAGGGCAGGAGCCGGGAAGAGGCACTGTCACTCTGCAAGAGGCCTCTGGAGACGAGGCACATTAAGAGGCAGCGCTCCATGAATTCATTGAAGGATGTCACAATAGATCTAATTTGGTCGCGGTGACAAAAAGGGCATATGGTCCCTTGACCTTCTTTACAATAAAAAAAAATATATCTCTTATAAATTAACTTATTTGGATTTAGAAATCTAACATAGTTTATTAATCAACGGTTTTTGGCGAGTTTACTCAAAATTGATCTTACTACAATCTTATGGAAATATTATGTGTTCATTTGTTCTGAATAACGATTATGAAAATAGGTACCAAAGTAGATATTTTAGGGAAGTTTTCTCATATCTCTATCTTTTTCTGAGTAGGTATTTATTAAACTATCTTAAAAATGAATTTTTTTTTTGGAGAACGATTCTTTGGACTTTGATGAGCTGTAATTTACTTTTCACGCCACTTTCTGGAAAATGATTTTATTTTATATCTGAATGTGCATACATTTGAGATGAAAACAAAATTTTGTTGGATATGATTGATTGGTAAACAAAAAAAGTTATAGATGTCAACAGGTGAAATTTTGGAAGTCACAGCAAAAATTTAAAAAATTCCTAATAAATAAGGGAGCACTCTATATAAGTTTTAGGTAGCCCGAATATGTTCCAAATGAAATCTTCTATGTACCATACCAGTTCGTCCAAATAATAATAATAATAATAATACAAGGATGATTTTTCTAATGCGCCGTTTTGTGACACGATGGCCACCTCAAGGGCGCCCTACCTATACCCTGTAATTACCAACTAAAATATATAAGTAGGTATATACCGCTATATAAATAGGTAGGTACCTCTCTTAACAGCTTTCAAATGACGAGTGGTCGACCAGTGCTCTAAATTCGACCATAACAAGTTTGAATATTAGACTGAGCGAGAGCAATTTTACAATTTTCTTTTCAAAACAATGGGTAATTCCAATACGTCTAATTTTAAATGTTGATATTATGTATAAAGTTTTTTCTATTATTATTAAAAAAACAATAGTAATCTATTCTCAATTTGACGCAACGAGTTTGAATATGCCGCTATTTTCAGCTCTACCATCCGTATTAGGGATTGCAATCCCGCAATATCCGCGTAATTTAATGGCCTGCGGGATACCGCAACAGCGCAAGTGCGGATCCGCAAGCATCGAATTGCGTAAATTCATTAAAAGATATGAAAAACATTTAACATTGAGTCATAAAGAAGACTCTCAAAATGTACAACTTGTAGTTGCAGACGATGTTAATGCAGAAAACAATTTATTTACTATCAAATCAACAAGACCGGTCGTCGGCTATTTATAAGTTCCATAGGAATCTATTTATTTTTATACCTTCGGTTACATTATTGCAGTTTTAGTAAGGATCCCATATTTTTTTGTAAATTCATTATACCCTATGTTCACCGGAGATAGTGCATGTAGCTTCCCAAAAGTGAAAGAATTTTTCAAACCGGTTCAGTAGTTTGGGAGCCTATTCAATGCAAACAAACAAACAAACAATCAAATCTTTCCTCTTTATATATTAGTATAGAAAATCAAACAACTATCATAGTTTGCATCTTGTGAAATATAAGTGAGCACAAAAGCAGTACTACACAGACCCTAGCGGATTGTCCATATTCCATATTACTTACTCTGATGTAAAACTAAATAGAACGGAGCGCAACTGAACTCTGACAATCAGAGAAATCATTAATTAAATAACTACAAGTAGGTGCCGGAACATCATATCGTCGAGTTAGTTATAATTTTATATTATGAGTAGTCCAGTAAACTGACCAACTAACGCTTTGCGACATATCCGCGAGCCCCGCATACACACATCTATCAAGTGTTGCGTTATGTATGTTGTTTATTGCTGACGGATACACGAAAATAGGTACTCCGTGACAATAAAATAAACTAATGAAGGAAATTTGAATTGAATGAAGTGTTCTTTATGTGCTGCTATCCCACCAGTCGAGCTTGGGCCCACTCCAGAATAAAATATAGTTTATATTTTTTAAATGTTTACTATTAGTTAAATTAAACTATTTTCCGACTTCTATGTGACTAGTTTTCATCACTTTTTGTTTTTTCGTGTCGGTCTTGAGAAGTTTCCACGGTCATCAAAAAGTAAGGAAATTACAGATATAATGAATCCATACAAAGGCTATGTCTGATAAATGACATAAACCATTATTTCTGATATTATGAATACCGCGTGTTGTGCTGGTTCCAGTTATCCCAAACGAATAAAAAATATTGCTTTTAAAAATGTGTAACTTTGATTTTTTTTTCATGAGATGGCAGTTTAATAGAACCTATGTCGAATAATATTAAGTTATTTTTTGAACTTCATATTAATTTAAGCCCTCGGTATGTAATTCAATAGGTGGGATTGGCCTCTTGCGAGGTCTATTCCCAGCTGTCCTTCCACCTTTGATGGTCCGCCTGGGAAGCGTTTTACATGGGGTTGGCTGTGGTATACCATATGAGGGAGTCTGCTTGACTTAATTCTCCTCACATGTGTGTACCAGAATCTTCTTCGTTCTCCATCTTTCAATATCCTCTACCTCGCATATTTCCCTTATCCTCGTATTTCTAAGTCTTATCTCTAAGGGTCTTTCCTGCTATGCTCCTATGAGTGTTTTGTTAACTTCAAATATAATATTCGCACATAACGGAATTCATATATAATTGATATTTTTCAAAAACTTCCTGTCCCTTTATGATTGGTGCAACCATTGGCTATGAAGTCACATGCTGACGGGTGACTCCTAGTTTGATAGATAGTCGGACTAGTGGCGATATTATTAAATTGAGTTAACCCTGCGTGTGCCGCGGCCCGTAGAGACCCGCCTCTCACACGGTCCTCGCCGGGTCACTGAACGGGTTAACTACGTTAGCCGCCCCCGCCCCGTTACTGTCATACAATACAAAACAAACACCCTGTACATGATTACCTACCCCTCTACACACAATCTCTGCCCTGTTATAACAATCATACTGATTTACCTCTACACTAGTTTAAATACACCAGTCGTCACACCCTTTCAGTTGTAGGGGACGTTGTATACCAACTTAGCAAATTTCACATTCATTTTCTTTACTCTTTTTTTTAACTGAAAATGTGATTTTGCGCTAAAAAGAACTGTTTTTTTTATCGTTTTTTTTTTTTTTTGTTACTTTTGTGTTTTTTTTTAGATTTTACTTAGTCTACATTTACCTGGTTTGAGGCCGTCCATTAATCACGTGATGTTTGCAACTTTTTAGGACCCCCCCCTCTACCCTGGTGATGCTTCAGAATATCGCCCCCCCCCCCTCCTCTCCTTAAATCACGTGTACTTTTTAGTACAAACAATTAATAAAGTGTGCTCTATTTTTCAACATTTTTTATTCAAATATTGAATGAGCAACAGTGTTTCATTAAATTTATAAATTTATAAAAAGTAAATGCTCGTGATTTTCTTCCCAGAGCCTCCCTCCCCCTTTTGAGGTCACGTGACAAATGGACGGCCTCCTGGTCAGTAGTGCTGCTTCAAAACACACTACTGTATCAAGTGGGATATAGCATATTCCAATACTCTAATGTGTATCTGATATTTTGTATTCTGTAATATAGCGTCGTCTCTGGTTTGAGACGGCTAGGGATGCAAGTTCGATTTCCGCGGGGGGCATGGGATTTTTTAACATGTTAAACATGTCGGAGATTCCATGATTTCGGAATTTCGAGAACTCTACTTCCCATTCCCACTTAATGTCGGGTCCGAATAATTTTCATCATCTATAAAAAAACGAAACATGTTTCTATGTAAGTTCGATAATGATGTTGAAACCATCCAACCAATGAACTTCCGACCAAATTATAAGCAAATTATACAACAGGATTAAAGTAGTGTCTTCCATCGTGCTATATTATTATCTTTGATCTAAAACTATTTTCGTTGTCTATGATCGCATGCGAACATTTTTAAAAATGTTCCATCTTTCCATAGAAGACTCCCGCATGAATATAGGTACATATTACGTTCGATAATAATAATATTATAATGACATGACATTACATAAGTGAAAATAAAAATACATTGTGTGTGAAATAATGGATGAATCAATGGCGTGTTGGGAGGGACTTTTATTGGTATTTATTTAGAACACACCTAATAGGATTTTTATTTATTTTTTTATTTTATTTTTGTCGCTTAATAAAAAGGGTCGCCTGCAATATTGTATTATTTATTATGGTTATTTTGACGTCGTTGTTGGTACGACTGGAAAAGCTCGACCACGCTTTCTTTCCTTTTGTATTATTTTCATACAATATACTTGGCAACTTTAACGTATATGGAACTCACTTATTTTTTACTTCATTATATACAAAAATAAATAAAAGGATTTGATAATAATTCTTCAAACCCTTTTAGGTACATAAAGTATCGAACTTTCGTGACTTTCATGACCGGTTGCAATTTTAAGTTGTTTAAAAAAATTAAATTAAAAGGTTAGTTCATGCCTAGATATAAAGCGAAATTTGAAGAAGAAATTGTCTGCCACAGGCCATTACGGAGACGAAACGTTCGGCAGAGTATCGCAGATGAAATCACGGTTAAATGGCACAGAAATTAAAACAATATGAAATTACTCATAGTTTCATAACTTGTTGTCTGGCTTGATATTATCGTGGGACTTTACTCCGTGTGAGGAAATAGTCGTAGAACCATTTTGAAAACCTTTTCCGGAATACCGGGGTTATTGTCCTTTCCGTGATAAAACATCTGTTATCTTTTCCTATGTGTTTGACAGAGGCATAGACAATATATTTGTTTTTTTCTAGATAAGTACCTAGTTATTAATATCTATGCAACTTTTATTGATGGTTGTAATTTATTATTGTTTGACATTATCACAAATCACTCTTCGAGGGTGGAATGCCGAACTAAATAAAAACATTAAAAAAATTTGGTTGCGTGACATCACTTTTGGCGCCAATGCTTCATAATTCTCTACAAAAATTGTGAAAACTATGAAAACATTAGATTTAAGTATCTATCCAATATACGTTGGTTAAATTTTTTTTAAATGTGAAGAGCTTTAACTGAAGTTTACGCAATAATAATAATTATTAACGCTTTTGGCTAACCCGTATTTATTCGATGATAAAAAAAAATTCAATAGGGATACGGAAAATGGTGCGTGCATATATTCGTCTGTAAAAAAGAACGACGTACACTAAACAACAAACATGTCCAATGAAAGTTTGACAAGAGGATCGAAATTCAAAATTTCAACTTTTTCTATTGTTCCTTGTTGTTTATGGTCGAAACGTCGGCGGCCATGTTGTGTAAATTTTGTCGATATATGAATGACCGACATAAACACTCATTATTTTCAACAATCGATGTCGGTAACCTAGTGGTACAAGAACTTTTTGTATTAAAAGTATGGACAATCGGCATTGAAATTGTAATTGAAAAAAAAACAAGAATGGTCAGAAGCAAAGGAACTAGGAGAGGTTGTATGAGAAATGATAATATGTCGGTGGAAGAAGCTACAAAGTGTGCTTGGATAGAAAATAATGGTCCGTCCGTAAAATCTGTTCTCTCTGGCTGCTCCTTAAGGGAAACGGCTTGATGAGGCAAAATATAAACAGACAATAAGAATGGATACTATTTATGTATAATTTCAATTAGTTTTAACACAATTTTTATTGTTTATTGGTCCAGAACAAATTTTGCAACCAATTTCAAACTAAATTCTCAATTAGCTAAACATTTGATAATTTTGGGATAGGTCGGTTTTGATGGCTTCAGTAAGAACAGATCTGTCTTTTTAGTACACTATAAAATAAAAATTATATTATTTTTTCTTTCTAAAAAAATGAATATGGGCTCACTCAAGTGAATACAAATACACTTTTGATATTTTTCACACTAACCAAAGGGTTATGTCGTGAAAGTGGAAATGGTCGGCACCGGGATTCGAAACCAAGACCTTCAATACGCTGCGCGTACGAAAGCCGTCGACTGACACCACTGGTCTACCAACCACTTCATAAATAACACTGTAACAACGTTAATATCATTGTTTATTCTCGAATAAAGGTACACTTGCCCCTGAATATGGTTCATATAACCTCAATATGTCAAAATAGTGTCAATAGAGTATACCTACACACAAAATATCAAAATGGTAGAGTATTGTCCACATCATTTCATAAAACTATATTATTATACCACTCTTTCTGGAGAAATAAATCATTTTTTATACAATTTGTGTTGATTTATTTGTGTACAAGGTAAAATGTTGAAAAATATACCTACTGTTGTAGTGAAGGGTAAAAACAATGTTTTTATGTAAACAGGAAGTTTTAATTTCATTGTGTCACTCCTTGGTACGAAATTGTAAATATTTGTTCAATTCAAGGGTTCCTGTGTTTTATGATACGAAAGTACCTACCTACAAGAATTTTTCGTATATAATTATTTATAAGGAAATTTACCTATACAGGTTGTCCCAGAGATTACGACTAAGCGAAAATCCAGAGATGGAACACCTTATACCACATCACGAATGAGGAGGTTCTAGACAGAATCGAAGAAGGGAGGCACCTTGTTAAAACCTTATCAGAGAGGCGGGCCAGATGGATAGGCCACATACTACGCCACGACAATCTCCTGCACACCATAATGGAGGGCATGACTGAGGGTACGAATGCTAGGGGGCGTCCGCGTCGAGAGTACCTTGAACAATTATTTGAGGATTTGGGCTGCACATCTTACATGGAGCTGAAGAGGGCTGCGGAGGACCGGACGAGATGGAAAACTAGATGCAGATCTTTGCTGCAAACCAATCCGTAGGATTGAGCACGCCTCGGCCTTCGAGTCAATGCCAGTAAAACGGAGCTCATGGCGAATAATGCCTGCCCCGATAACCATCGATGGTCACCAGGTCTCCCGGGTGGATAAATTCAAGTACCTGGGAGCAACCATTACCACCACTGGTGACCTCGGAGCTGAGCTCCCGATACGTATCGGTATGGCAAGTGGCGCCTCCAACAACATGACCAAGATATGGAAAGCGTCGGCGTGTATATAGTGTCGAGACGAAATGTAAACCGTTTGATGCGTGTGTGTTGCCCATTCTCCTGTATGGGTGTGAGTCCTGGCACCTGACTTTGGCCCAGGCACAAAAAGTATCTGCATTCGAAACGAAGTGCCTCAGGAGAATTTTGGGTATAAAATGGTACCACCGCATCACGAACGACGCTATACGCCGGCGCACCCAGCGTGAGCCCATCACCTCTACTATTATGTGGAGGAGATGGACTTGGCTGGGACATGTGTTAAGGATGCCGAATGACAGTTGGCCGAGGAGAGCGCTGTTCTTCCTCCCATCAGGGTCCCGGAGACGAGGAAGACCCTCTCATACTGTGTTCCGCTCCTTCGAAGCAGAGCTGAGGAATCTGGACATGGTGTGGGAGGAGGTCATTAACGTTGCGCAAGATCGAGCGCAATGGAGAGCTCTTGTTGCCTCCCTATGCCCCTAATTGGGGTCTAAAGGGAGTTTGGATTCGATTGGATATCAACAATTTTACGTTTAATAGGTATAATTATTTTAAATAACGATGTAATGTATGTAAGATATAGACGTATAAAATGATAATGAAAAACCTAATGAAATATCGCAGTTAAATAACACAGTTAGTCAATTTCTAAACCTTAAGACTTCTGGCCGAAAGCCAGCTAGGTTGCGTCCATAATAATTATTTCAAGAAATTATTAGGTTAGTTATGTAGAACATTTTTCATTTTTTATCGATTTTGCGGGAAAACTCTTCACGAACTTAGTGCATCGGAGAAAATAAATTTTGTTTGCCGTTGACATTGTTGAATTCACAATTATTATTATCTACTAGCTTTGCCGACAGACGTTGTCCCGTAGTCCTTACTATGAATATTGATTTCGAATTTGTAATTTATACAAAATAAGATTAAATGTGTTAGAATATTAAAAAAATATTTCTGAAAGCTTGAAAGAAATTCTATCACAAAATAAAAAGTATGTTCTCATGGCATTTTTCACAGACGCCATTGTTGTCAGTAAATCCGTTCCATACTAACTTTAATATAATATTTTATACTATTTTACTAGCTTTCCCGACAGAAGTTGCCCTGTGTTCCTAACTAATTGTTGAATTTCGTTTTGTTCTGTTGAATTCGAATTTGTATGGTGATGAATTAATTTTCGTTTGACCAATGTGATTCCGAACGATACGTCTGTTTTAAACCATGTATATTCCATCCGCATTCTGTCAATCGCACCAATTGACAATTTCTGTCAAAATTTCAAAATTGGAATAAAAATTATAAGATAAAAAAAGTACTAATAAAGTCGTCTACGTAGAGTTTTCTTTAATTCTCTAATTTTCCATGCATTTTTTCTTCTAAAATGACATTCTCCTGAAAAAAGCCTACACGACAAAAAAAGAATTAGCGAAATCGGTCCAGCCGTTTAGGCGTGATGCCATGACATCCGGAAATAGCTCTCCATTTTTATATATATGAAAATAAGAGCCCCCCCCCCCCTCCTGTAAACAATCGATTTTGAGAAAACATCGATGTTTCTATCAGATGCATCGGATAACATTGATGTATAGTTCCAATGCAACGCGCATCGATATACTTATCTAAATAACCAACCGTTCTTTACGCGATACCCGTTTCTTGTACATACCTACCTATATCTTTCTCTCAATATAAAGAAAAAACTTTAACATAATACCTGCTTAGAAAACGAACGACAATTTTATGACGTTTTAAAAAAAAACACAAACGATTCTTAGGTCTTATGTACGCTCTTTAGAAATAAAATCACCCTTTTTACGAACGTAGTTGTTTTACTCGATCTTTTTTTGACATATAAAAGTTGAAATGGGAGCAAAAATCGCAAAAACTAAAAACATTAATTAAAACAGAAATATAGTATCTAGAAAGCCCCTGTTTTCATCTAAACCATTCTTGGGTAACCCTCGACATCTCCAATTTTTTTCATCGAAATCCGTCCAGTAATAAAGGAGGAGTTAGGTAACAGAGAAAACGGCTAGATTTTGATAGAGTAAGATATCCCGATGTTTTATTAATTATCCGGAGCAGAGAAAAATCCAATAAACCTAGGAAAATAAAAATCTGTTCAGCTGATCTTGAGTCTAAAGTGTTCGCACTAATCCGACTTTCTTTTATCTAATAGATATATGTTGTGAAACTGTGTATTATTTGCCTTTTTGGTTACCCAATGTCTCATCAAGAATCACATGGTTTTAAGGAGATATCAATGACGAGGAGGTGTAGATAGGATTATTTATACAATCAAATATTTATCTTTTGTCATAATAACATGAATCTTGGCTCATCCAAAGTGAAAAAAAAATACATTTTTGACATCTTTCACCCCAAGCAAAGACAGAGGTCGTGCATCTACGACCTTCAGAATGAAAATCGGCGACTGAATGGCAAGGCTATATCAACCACATCAATCTCTATGTATGACAGTGTTGAAATCAAACAATGCATGGTATCCTATGCTTTACACAGAGAGAGACATTAACCGTTTTTTTTACTAAAAAGATCTACAAAAATACTTTTTGTGCTTGGCTAGACAGTTGGTTACTACTGGACTTAACACACTGAAGACTGAAAGAAGTGTTGAAAAGACAATAGGAAACGGCTGGAAGTACAAGTGCATGGGGCAACATGCAACAGCGCATAGAAAAGTTTGGACATTTCAATTCAGAGGCTTTACTTGTTCTCTCTCGAAACTTTTCGAGCATCTTCGCAACTTTCTGCTTCCAGCTCCTCTTCTTATACTTATTTCAATACCTTCCTCTGCCAGTGCTACCACCCGACATCTGGAAAAACTACTCCGGAAAGTATTGCGACACCGTATCGATACACGACCACTTTTTATCCAATACTTTTCACTTGTTTTAAATTGTTTTCTTCATGCAATTTTTCATCTTCAATCTATGAACGTAGTTTTGTCTTGAAACACCACATCGATATCCATAATATGTGATGTAGATTCATCATTTTCAAATAGAATTTAAACGAAAACTCAACTTTATTTAGTCCTCCATCATAAGACTTTCAAATAAATACTCGTTAGTAAGGGTGCGTTTTCACCAAACGAGCATAGAGCCTGATCTGGAGATGAAACATTCTTTCTTTATTGTTGCTATTTAACTATTTAGCAAGAACTAGAACTATGGCGCGCGTAATCTGTCATCGCCCTTTATGTACGTAGTTCTTGCTCGTTGTTATTGTCTTGGTGTCATTGACAGCTTTAAGGAGGGATTGCTCTGGTTCTATGTTCGTTTAGTGTAAATACTATCTGCTTTATTTAAAAACTACGATCAGTGGAAAAAATAGCTCAGCATAGAAAATATAACGATCAAGCTGTCATCGAGATACTTTAACGCATATCGCTTGATTGTGAGCTGATCTCTGTAGATTTTGACCCGCCATATTGGATTTAACGTCAACTGACAGTTGTTTCGAGTATACAAGAACGCTTTTTGTAATAAATACCTACACTGTATTTAAGTCTTTTCCCCGTCCAAATATGTGCTCCCTCCATATTTTGGTTTATCATTTTAATAATAGAAAATTTAAAGAAATAAATCAAATATGCATTCTCGTTATCATTCAAGGGCTTACAACCATGCATGATGCACCAACTAAATTTATAAGAAATATTATGACGTTTTGAATAAAATATTCAAAACATACTTTTTAAGTAGGTACAAATATTAAAATTGGGTGATTGAACATAAATTAGTTAATTTTGGCTAAAACATAAAGGTTTCGTATGATTTAATGAGGACTTAACTATATTTTGATATAAAATAAATACCTAATTAAAAAATAAGGTACCTATTTTGCATCAGTAACTCGAAATCATTCAAATCTGACATATCGCATCTTATAGTTGTAAACACTCGCGTTGCCCGGCTATTATTTTGTTTGTATACAAAATTTTCTATGAAATGTCATTTTCATACATAACAAACGCGGATTAAATATTGTTTTTATAAATAAAGTAAAAACTGATCAGTGAGTTATACGTAATCTTACGATTAACGATTTTTTTTATAAATAAGACGGTCTGAGAAGTAGAATAAAAATATGAATTTTAATTAATATTTTTGGTGTTTACCGTGTAGTAATTCATAATATGAATGAAAAAACACTTGTCTTATACTACACAAATTATTTATTGCAGAGACGCGTTTCGTCCTGTTAGAACATTTTCGATCTCTGGAGAACAGGACAAAACGCGTCTCTGCAATAAATAATTTGTGTAGTATAAGACAAGTATTTTTTCATTCATAATATGAATTTTAGATCACAACTAGATCGTAGGTATTTAGTAATTTAGATCGTTCTATGAATACTCCCACTCATTGTGTAGTAAATGCGTTCATTTTGGACTTTCCCTAAGTGAACACATACTTTAAGCACTGGGAGCGATCCGTCGTCTAACAAGACGGCAGTCTTTCAAAATATATGACAATGTTTTTTGTTACTTCGGTAACAATATTGACAATGTTCTAAACTGACATTCTCAGTCACCGCTGTTTAGAGGAGCGCCGTATTTGTAGGAAAAAAGACCATAAACAATTTGACATTTTTCACATTAACTTAATTAGCTTGTGTCCTAAAATAGGAAAATGATCGAATAACAACATTTATGTTAAGGGTAGATACTTTTCATCGTGTGTCCGCTATCTCCTATTTTTGGCTGTACAACCCAATGTGTAGTGCTTTGTTTTCCTAGAGAAGAAAAGAGGCCGTAACATTACGAACGAATTATTCTTTGAGACAACTACAAAGTGTTCTATATTAATTCATCTCTTTCACTGCCGGCAGTAAAATGATAAAAGCGCGAAAGAGACAGTTTAAAACGTAGGTATCTGTATTCTCATTGCGCGTAGCTTGCATACCGCACTAAACAAAACTCCCACTAAAAAATAGATTATTTTTTGTATTACAGCCGTTAAATATCATCAGGTCCGCTTTTTATTAAACCAATTGACGGTTCGAACGAATAATGTGCAAACTTTTAACACTCTAAATCAACAATTATCAGCACACGAATGTAGTGGAAGAAAATACAATTATTTGAAATCTATTTTTCGCTGTTGATAAACTGTTATATTATAGTAGAGGGGTTAGCCGAGAAAAAAAAGTGAAAAAAAAACGTTAGTACAACAACAGCTCTAGGCGTTTATGTCTGTGAACCTCTTTATTACGCGAATATCCCCCTTGTTCCCGTGACATTAACAAATTGCTCTTCGCCTGCATCCTCTGAAAAAATTACGTTAACGTTTAACGTTTCCTCTGAAAAAAAAATACGTTGTCGTTTAACGTTTCCAACAGAAAGGAAGAAAATTGTATTAATTAGGATTAGGACAATAGAATGGTAAAGGCGTGTGCCTACTTTTTACATATCTTTTTGGTCAATATTAAGGTAACATCTATCTAGAGCAGGCATTATCTACTAAAGGTGCATTTATAACAAATGAAAAAAGACCCAGAGCTTGAAAATATATCATATTTTCTTAATGTTGATACTGGACACCATGGAAACAACAACTTATTAGTAGGCGATGACAGTTCTTTCTGGTTATTATTTCTAAATGCACCTAGACTACTCTAGAACTTTGCATTCACTGCACAACTGGAGGATTACTCTGAATTTCAATCGCAAAACCGATCCAATTCTAATCCAAATCTCTTTCTATCTATCTATTCTCCCTTTAAACCTCACTCAGGAGAATAGGGAGACAACAAGAGCTCTCCATTGCGCTCGATCTTGCGCAATATTTATGGTCACGACAGGGGAGACACCAGCTGCCTGAACCTCCCCAAATGGGTCCAGGCGTCCGGCGCTTATTTCTTTCGCTTTTGTGACCTGTTGGGGTTTAAGGACGTGAGGTGGTTCTGATCTAATTTTTTGATTTCCTGCCTCTTACAGGATGCTCAAAAAACCAGCAAAAAAGTCATTCTTAGCGGACAACCCCCGCAATCTCAATAACGCTGTCAATTTCAAAACGGTACTCTGTAACTCAATAGTGCATCATCGTTGTTGACATTGAGATTGTTGCTACTAAGCTTTTAGATAGTTCAAAGATTGGTCTAATCCAGTATTTCTGTGTGAAAAAAAATGGTATAAACAAGGATTTATATAAATACTTTTCCTATAATCAGTGAATTTTTTCATCTAAAGTATGAAAATTAAAAGGAAAAACATACTTTTTAAATAAAAAAAATACTTGATTATAAATAAACCACGTTTAGACGGTACTTTTTGAGATTGTTATGAAAATATATTTTTAGATTTTTTTTTTCACTTAACGGCAACATTTAGGTACAACACGAATAGTGACAAACTAACACAGTTGTATTAAAACCTTTTTGATGCGCGTTGTCCGATAACATCAGTAAACATGCTGCATGAGACATTTTTTAAATAAAATTTACGAATAACCGAAAAATCAATTTCAAAAAACATCACTTGTCCGCTAGTGACTATTCTGAAAGCACGTCAGTTTCAAACAGGATCGATCGACATAGAACGCTTGTCCAAAGAATGTCGGGAGTAGAGACCATTTTGTGATTTTGACGTTTATAAAGCGGGATTGAATTTCAAGAATATAACCCTCCTGTTTATCTCCAGCTATAGCACCTAGAGCAGGGGTGGGCAACCTTTTTTTTATCCCAGATCGATTTTTCAAACTAAATTCATACCTACCTACTTTGATTTCTAGCAGCGCCCAGCGGTTGCCCAAATACTCGAATTTATAGATGAAATCTGATCTGATGAAAATATTAAGTTGCTCCTTGAAAACCATCGCTCGTTGTCAAACACTTGTAGGTATATTATATTGAATACTCGTTTTTCTAACAACTATAAAATGGAGATAGGTACGATGTTTTAGAACTCCTCAACATAAAGTGAAGTCGGTAACTAACTGAAAATTTTTTCAAATATATTTTCTCATTTTTACATGTTGACCATTATTTTAGGAAATATTGTTAAAAGTTAATTAGCCTTAAAAATGACTTACTAACTTTTAACATAACCAAACACATTCATGATGAGACTAAGATGAAATTGAAGCATTTTCTCACTACATGTTCGTTTTATTTTGTTTCAGAGGATAATGGACTCTGCCGAGCAGGCGGCATTATCCGGGAGTACCAGTGCGGCGCCTCACTCCTACTACGACGCGAGGCGTCTCAACGTCTTCGGCCCTGATGGCCGTCCAGCGTCGGGC
This sequence comes from Mystacides longicornis, assembly GCA_963576905.1. Lineage (NCBI taxonomy): Eukaryota > Metazoa > Arthropoda > Insecta > Trichoptera > Leptoceridae > Mystacides > Mystacides longicornis. Next base: position 32,811,050 of record OY756426.1, on the reverse strand, counting down.
TCCAGGAAACTCCATCTGACACCGAGTCGGCATTTTGATCATCTCTCGGTGAACACGAGTCACAGCGCCATCCTCATACCTCCGTACTTGGATGAAGAAGGTTGGCAACATTGTCATCTGTCATTTTTTCACTTCATCATAATATTGTGTCAAATTCAAATTTAGAACCCATTCAGACACGGCGGAAACCGCACAATTTGGAACCACACGTTTTAACTAACGACTATTCGCATCAGTTGACAGAATGCAAAGAATTATCGTAGATTGTTTTTTGATTGGAAGAAATCACCTAAGGCAATAAGCCCGCCAATGGGATTGTATTTTTATTTATCTAATAAAGTTTTTATTTATTTATTTTATTATATTAGGTTTAAAACCAAAATCATCGATGTTTTTTGTTGTAAAAAAATAAACAATAATTATTGTCTCTGAAAACCGAGTTGCTCAAACAAAAATAAATATACGCTGTAGGGATTTATCTAGGTAAATTAGTCACTATACATTTACCTAAATTGCTCTATAATATTTTATTATACACTGCAAAGCTGATGGTTTTCTATAGCTAAACTACCGTGTTTTTAATCAACTAGACAATATGGAATATCGGTACAATGATGGCAAATAGAGCGCTCTAGCTAGCCTCTATACTAAAAGCTTGAGCGGTTTCTTCTAAAGCGTTCTGTTTATATTTCTATACAAAAAATAAGTTGCTCAAACTAGATCAACTCTTACTAAAAAAAAAACTACCGTGAATTAACGCCTTTAGAATAAAATAGTGTTTTTCGTTGGTTTAAAATGCAAACGATAAATTAAAAAAAAATAAACTGTTTATTCTTCTGATAGATCCAGAAGTGCTCAACCAAATAGCCTGGTCTGAACATCTGGATCCTCTTTTTGCCAACAACTACGAGAGCGATCCAGCTTTGTCCTGGCAATATTTTGGCAGCTCCACGGGATTTCTTCGCCGCTATCCAGGTGAGCATTTTATCAGTTGAAGATTTACCTGACTATTTATCTATAAGTTCTGGTGTTTTTACCACCATTTTTTTATGCAAGCAATATCAAATTATGTTAGATATTTTCAAGAATAATTTCGATTTTAATCACAATGGCCTTACAATGCTTATTCTTCTTATTATTCTAAGTTGTTTCATAATATCTTTTTATTTAGACGACAAAGCACTGGATCTCGAGTAATTCATTAGATTTCTTCATATTATAATTAGATACGTAAAAAGGTATATCTATAGGTATTGCTAAACAAAGAATTGCTTAAACTACCCGCCACATCGTGTCCCAGAATGGGAAAAACGATACCTATTTATGTATGTATGGTCGAAATGACCACATGTCAAAAGTTGATAAAGCAAAAATGATCACTTCAAGCCAATCTTCAAAACTGCGAAAGAAGACGGTTGTAAGCCCGTAATTTCGTTCTTGGTCAAATTCTTCAAACACAATATTTGTCAACTTATGAGAATGTATCTTAGTAGATAAATATATAAACATTGCTAACACCCGTTGCACATAGTCACTTCACTCAAATCTGCAAGTGATCGGTAGTGAGAACAAATGGACAAAGAAAGGTATTTTTTAAATATTTTTTTTTTTATTTTTACAATTTTTGAGAGGCCACGACAATACATATAATTCAATAACATAAAAACAGATTATAGACCAGCGAAGACCCCAACATTTTGAACCTAAATGACCATTAATCAGTTGGAGAAAAACTGAACTCTATCGTTCCAAAACTAAACGTGCAATGATAAGGTTAAAAATTCCATTGATATAAAAAAAATGCATGTTTTATTAATATTATCATGATGTTCTGTAGCAATATCTTGGCCACCTGAGGACGGTCGCTCGCACCATGCAAGGGACTTCTACGACTTCAGATCTTCGTCGTGGTTTGTGGAAGCAGCGACCAGCCCGAAAGACATCGTCATTTTATTGGACGTCTCGTCGTCTGTCAACAGCCACAGGTCATCCCTGGCCAAAGCCACAGCTGCTGCCATCTTGGACACACTTGGACCAAACGATTTCGTGAACATCTTCACATTTAGCGACGTTGTTGAAGAGCTGGTGCCGTGTTTCAAAAACATGCTTGTCCAGGTATATCACTACAAAGTAAAATCTCTTTAATAAGCTTTACAATGTGTTATTTCAACACTTGATCAAATTAAATGTGATAAATAGACGTAAATTGTATCGATGCAAAAGTTGTAACTACATAAATATTTAATTCGATGATAATTATCGACTATTTTTTTATCTGTGAGGAGAAAAGACGCAATGGCTCAGTTTTACGTTCCCGTTGTTTGTAGCATAAATTACGAAGTTAAATGAAGCATACAAAAAAGTCTCAATAACCTATTTTGAAAGTTACCAGAAAGAAAATACAGACCTAAAACTCTATATGCTTTCTGGTTTTCAAATTTGATCAATTAAAAGAAAAGCGGCCGTTAACCTGAAAAGAAAATAAATAAAAACAAAAAGTATGAATTTTCCAATTTCAAAAATTTTAACTGTCCACTTTTCCCACAGATAATTGATTTTCATAAACAATAATTTTTATCTATATTCACAGATAGGTATTTCGTTTTTTGATATAACACATTGTTAACATAGGGTTCTGTTTTTAATTATCTAAATTATTAACGTCTCTTGGAAAAATAATCACTTTTGCAATTGAGAAAAAACATTTTCAGCAAATTGAGAAAAAACATTTTCTTTTTTTTCTGTATGTTTCATTGTCTATGCTCTTCAGTTCATCGAATTGATTTTTTTTTTTATTCTTTAGAAATTTTAAATTATCATCTCTAGAAAAATCTCAGCGCTCAGACTTAATGAACTTTTCGAATGAATAATCTTTTCTTTCTTTAAGATTGATAAAAAGGTATTGATTGCAATTATTACTTTGTCAGGCTACCCAGGAGAACGTTCGCGAATTAAAGTACGCTCTGGAGACCAGTGAACCGACTAGCAACGATGCCAACTTTACCGCAGCTCTAACTGTTGCCTTCGAAATTCTGCACAAGGTGAGGATTGTTTATTAAAAAATATATATATAATGAAAAAAGTTGTTGTCAAAATGAAAAAAACCATTAAATTTAACTTCATCGGAAAACAAAACCGGCTGCCGAATATAGATTTGACGTTTATCTATGGAAAATACATTAATTTCAACATATCAGTATTACAGTATTTATTTATTTTTTACGTTTATTTTCGACCAAAACCACACTAGAAATACATACTTTTTAAAGTATTTTTTGTTGTGCCCTTTATTTTCAACACCATTTCACCCGTAGTTTAAGAATTTTTTAAATATCTTGTCCCCAAAAATGATTACTATAAATAATAAAGAACCAGATCGATGACAATTTTTCTATTGAAGTTAGAATATTTTCGAAAAATAGCCACCGTTTTGCGGCAAGCAATACCTATATAGTGGGCATTATGGCTAAATTTCGAAGCTTTATCTGGTGGCCATATTTTATTTTTCCCAATTTAGCTAAACTTGAAAATTACTTGTGTATCTATAAGATAAGATAGTTGGTAAAACTTTATAACCAATAAGATCACCTCAAGCAGATATTTCTAATTCTACTTGTAATCTACACAGTATAATACCGATCTCGGTAGCCTAGTTGTACTAGCGTGGACTTCGATCCGAGGTCCCGGGTTCGATTCCTGTCATTTAGAATTTTCCTGTCTTGAAATTGGACGAGATCGATTATTTATTTGTATGATTAGTAATCTACGTGATGCATAAAATGGTTGATAGTGTACTAAAATAAATTTCTAAAGGTTTATTACGTATACAGAGCTTAAATTTTATAAAAAGAAAAAGAAAACAAGATTAAAGTTCATATTACATTTTTTTTTTACAGTAGATAATATTCAAATTTAAAATTGAAACATTCTCTAGAGAAAATGGCTCCCATGACGACGCAGTCGTATCCATAGACAAAATATTCTTTTGAAGAGACAGAAAAAAACATTTTTATTTAATCAGATATTTAATGGAAATTTTAATCAAGAATTTTCAATATTATACTGCCGCCGTAAGACGGTACGCTTTTCTCGAGATTCCATTGAATGGCCTCCCTCGGCCTATTGGAATATTATCATGGTGCTGTCTGTACTCGTATTATTTAAAGTTTCGTTGCCATTATACAAAATATCTATCTCACCTGCACGAGACAAAATAATACCATAGATAATATAGAAATATGTTAAGTGTGAGAGGGAGGGAGAGATTTATAACAAACAAATCTTTGTTCAAGTGAGTATAATTTTTCTTATCTCTGCTCCCCTTATTTTTATGAATAAAGAATGTTATTATTATTATTCTCGTACAATATTTCCCGCCAAAACAAAAGTCAACAAGCGTTGAAGAGAGGGAGCCCTGGGAAATATTCTGTTGTGACCAACCATAGGTTTTTGTAACACCGAGGTTGCAAGTTTTTTTTTTATTCAAAATTTTGAAAGAATAACCTTACCCAACTGTTTGGAAATTAGTTCTTATCTAAAGGTCGGTACTCACTTGCGCCGCGAACGTGTATCATAACATCAATTTTATCAAAAGGATGCATTTGTTTCGCTTGCGTTCGCTTTTCGAATCACGTATACACTACTTAACCTTTACAGTACAGGCCATAACAAGCTTGTGGGTAGCCCTACATCAGAAGATAATTCTTTATCATCAGAACAGAGTTAAATTCTTACACCACAATTATTTAATGAAGAAAGAACAATCTTTAAATTAAAATTATGCACTATATTATTTTTGATACATGATGAATATTGTTTTTATTCGAAATATTCTTACACATTATAGGTACATGTTTACTGTATATTTTCTCCATTTCGAATTTCAAATGTATTTATTCTAAAACGACATTCTAATTTATACTGTTTTTCATTTGAATAATTTTAAATAGTATCAATTAACAACCCATTAATGGAAGAAAAATCGTAAATAATTAGGTAAGATCTAATTTTCGTCGGTTGCCTGCATTAATAACTCATTGTAAATATGGAAAAAAAGTTTATCTTAAATAATTAAAAAAGAAGTGGTTGGTAGACTTGCGGTTACGACGTCGGCTTTAGGTAGGTAGGTCGTGGGTTCGATCCCAGGTGCCGACCATCTTCCTCTTTCACGACACAAGCTTTAAGTAGCTTACTGTGAAAGAGTCAGAGTTTATTTGTGTTCACTTTGAGTGACCACAGATTCATTTATAAGAAAAAAAAAATATCAACGTAGAATAATAACGCGACAATTCACTATTTAAAGCTTTCATTCGCAATAGTAGGTAATGTGCGATTTCAGCATTAGTTGAGATTTGCAATTTAACACAAAGTGCGAACTTTATAAATTTTCCGCATATAAATCTAACATACATACATACGGCCGTGGGGCAGTCGGCTAAGAATAGCACCTATGCTCTTTTTGCTGGTTTTTCGAGCATCCTGTAAGAGACAGGAAATCGAAAAATCAGATCGGGACCATGAGGTTAACCACCTCACGTCCTTAAACCTCAACTGGTCAGAAAAGGCACCAAAGGCCTCAGTCGCCTTCGAGCGCAATGGAGAGCTCTTGATGGCTCCCTGTGCCTCTAAGTGGGGTTTAGGCCCCCCGCATTGCGGGTTGGTTTGGGGGGGATCTGCGGCGGGCTTGATTTTTGTGGAGCCGGCTTTTGGATTTGATTGCTTCGATCAGGCTAGAGGGTTGGTTTCATCCGGGTCGGGTTTGCTGCGGATTTGTCTCCTCCGGATTGGCTTGCGGTGTGCGGGGAGCCTTAAAGGGAGAATGTATGTACATACGTACACGCAGCCAAATTATTACATTTCTTAGTCTTTTTCTAAGTCTTCTATAAGCTCGTGACAGTTCTTAAAGTCTTCTATAAGCTACTCGATCACTGCTCAAAAAGCACCCAAAGTGTGCTTTCAGATTTTCACTTTCAAAATCCCACAATAGCTAAAAATGAATCGATGGTAGATGAGCCCTGTATTTTTCTTCGTTCAAAGGTGAGTAGAAACTTTCAGAGATATGTCGGTATCTTCTAGCTACGCGCACCTACATACCTTAGGATAATGCAGATGGTGAGTGCGTGTGTATAGGAACCACTGAGTACCTAACTCGGAGCAGGTAACAGGTAGCTACCTAATATTATAATGTATGTATGTATTATGTATGAGGCGGAGCTGGCTAGAGACGCTTTCAGATTTATCCTGTGAAGCCATAAATATTTCACCCACACCTACTGCATATTTGTGTCTTCTTATTTATACTTCAGATCGCATAAAGTTTGAAAGTAAACACCATTATAATACGGTACACGTCACAAAAACCATACAACTACTAAAGAAAAAAATTTCATTATGTATTTCAAAACCAAAATAGAAACTAACCCAATTCTCGTCTGGAAATCGTCAATCTATGTTACAACATATCTTATATTTGGTATGTCTTATATGAAATATCGGAAAACAAAATCTTACCAACTGATAAAATTGTATAAGATCTGTGCTACATTCGTGTGTATGGGTGTGTACATAGATAATAATATCCCGAAAGAAATACGTGGGAAAAATAATATTGCCAACACAAAAGGCGCCAAGACGTTTATTTGAAAATTTTTCGAATATTCCATACGCCATTTTATGCTAATCAAATTTTGCTTGTTGTGTTGAATATTGTCCGTGGTCTGAAATCCAATAATACATTATTATTTCTTTTTCTCTTGTAAGAATTCGATATATTTAAAGGTCGTGTGATATTTTATGAATTTCAGTACAATCGGACTGGTCAAGGTTGCCAGTGTAACCAAGCCACCATGTTGATTGCTGGAGGCGCCCAGGGTACTCCAAGAGACGTCTTCCGCACCCACAACTGGCCGCATATGCCTGTTAGGGTATTCACGTACTTGGCTGGCAGTGATGCTTCTGGAGCTGTTCATATGAAGTGGATTGCTTGCTACAACAAAGGTACCCTTATATTTCTTTATATCTATTATTTTTAAAGCAATTATTCTCCACTTCAAGACTTTTTATTAATGTTTGAATTTAATTAACTTTATTAAAGTTATTACAGTGGAGGAATTACAGCGCAGTGTTTCAAGACTCTGCGACGAAACAGCACGCCTCGGCCTTCGAGTCAATGCCAGTAAAACGGAGCTCATGGCGAATAATGCCTGCCCCGATAAACAGCTACCGATAACCATCGATGGTCACCAGGTCTCCCGGGTGGATAAATTCAAGTACCTGGGAGCAACCATTACCACCACTGGTGACCTCGGGGCTGAGCTCCCGATACGTATCGGTATGGCAAGTGGCGCCTTCAACAACATGACCAAGATATGGAAGGCGTCGGCGTTTAGTGTCGAGACGAAATGTAAACTGTTTGATGCGTGTGTGTTGTCCATTCTCCTGTATGGGTGTGAGTCCTGGCACCTGACTTTGGCCCAGGCACAAAAAGTATCTGCATTCGAAACGAAGTGCCTCAGGAGAATTTTGGGTATAAGATGGTACCACCGCATCACGAACTACGCTATACGCCGGCGCACCCAGCGTGAGCCCATCACCTCTACTATTATGTGGAGGAGATGGACTTGGCTGGGACATGTGTTAAGGAGATGCCGAATGACAGTTGGCCGAGGAGAGCACTGTTCTTCCTCCCATCAGGGTCCCGGAAACGAGGAAGACCCTCTCATACTGTGTTCCGCTCCTTCGAAGCAGAGCTGAGGAATCTGGACATGGTGTGGGAGGAGGTCATTAACGTTGCGCAAGATCGAGCGCAATGGAGAGCTCTTGTTGCCTCCCTATGCCCCTAAGTGGGGTCTAAAGGGAGTTTTAGTTAGTTTAGTTTATTAAAACTATTAGCCTAGTGGCATAAACATCAATTTCAGATCAAGAGGTCCCGGGCTCGATTCCCGGTCGGGTCAGAAATATACCGTGTTTTTTTTCACTTAAAATTTCTCTCGGATAGGAATCATATCTCATATTGGACAGGACCGGTTTACTGGTAGAGAATTCTTCTGCTTAGCATTATTTAATGAACACAAAATTTGAATTGAACACAAAAATAGAAGTTTTTTCGAAGGATGGTCTGGATCAGGGTTCGAACCCACAACTTTCAATACAAAAATCGACAACACTGACGCTGGCTAGTCGCAACTATTTAACTTATTTACGCAATAATGGTATAAAAATTACGCGTGTTACATCAAACATTTTATTAAATTTTTTGATTGTAAATTTTGCTCTACACATAGTAACACTTATTTTACGAAAATAGACACTTACCCCGTTAGCACACCTCCGCTGCGGATTAGCCGAAGCGACGACGGTCACATCTGTCAGTTTTTGCGCGCCATGTTGAGAGTGAGACAGCATGCTCAATCCCGTACTGTTTTCTATACATTCATCTCTCTCTTGCGGTGTTTCGCCATAGATTACTTCAAATTGTATTCACATCTCCGCCTGATATTTCGCGGATCCGTGTGTTTCGCATTCCGCCCGCTTTTGAAGTTGTCAAAATCGACAGAATTTTGGAGCGAAATTGAAGCGAACGTCATGTTTTCCATAGAAATCAAAGATGGAAACGTTAATTGCGTTTTGTTATGGGATGGTTTGCAGAAGTTGGATGTGCATATTTTCTAAATTGTAAGTAAAAACGTTGTTGATGTTGTAATATTTAAAAATATATATGAAATGTGAAATAATATTGTGGTTTTAATTATTTATATTTCCCAACAAAACATAACCATAGAATACTTACTTATGTGTATTTTTCTCTTTCGCTACTCATTTACCCGCTAGTGTACTAACACTACCTGCGATTTCGCTTTCTGCAGTTTCGTGTTCCGTGATTCGCGGCGGAGGTGTGCTAACAGCCTTAGTATCGACGTACCTAGAACTTGGTTGGTGTTATCTATAAAGGAAGATGCTGCACATTTATCTGCCAGCAATCGCCCCTAATGTGTATATTTTATAGGCGCGCTAACGACGTCGATGGCAATTGGCGCCGAATCTATTTTCGTCACTCAATAATATTTATCTGTCCCTTCTTTGGCGCGCAGGTTTCTACGCCCGCATCAACAGCTATGACGAGATACGAGATAAGGTCTTCAACTACATCTCTGTCATGGCCAGGCCCATGGTGATGTATCAGGCTGACCACCCCATACATTGGAGTCCATCATATATTGGTGGAAGGGTATGTATCTAATTTTATGTATGACCTTAACACTTTTCTTACATACTTTTTAAGGAAAGCAAATATAATATTTTATTCTTCTATTGTATAAGAGAACTATTGAACATTATTATCACTTTCGTATTAAAAAAAAAACAAGTAGGTACCTAAATAAAAATAGGTAGATATACTCAATGACCTTAAATATTTTTACAATTAAATTTTAAATAGTTTACGTCAAATATAAAAAAAAACTCAAGAATAAGGAACACATAATAATAAAAATAAATAATGAATATATAAAAATACACGTATAAACTACTCGCACCTATTACTTTAGTATATTTATTTTACAATGTTTGGGTATGTCTCAATCGGCGGTTCGAATCCCTTGACATGCGTGTCACTTAAAAATTGTTTTCACCAAATATCGCCACAAAACGTATTTTATGAAATATGTCATTGCAATAATTGCATAATTTGATTTTCTGTTTAATATAACTAAACTGTAACCATTACCCATAGTGACATTCTAAGAGCTGGACGAAAACAGTATTGGATACTATCGTAATTTTATAAATTTATTTCAATGTTTCTCTAAAGCATGTAATTAACAGTACAAGTCAAAATTATGATTTTTTACAGAATCTAACAGTAGGTATAAGTGGTAAGTATATTTTAACTTTTTTTATAAAAATAAATACAGAATGTACTATTCGAAAGGTGAATGGTTTCTTTTGAATTATTTTTTTCAAAAATAGAGGTAAATATCTTAATTTTCTCTCCTGTAAAATTATCTAAATTGACTTATACTGTTAATCACATGGACCAGGGGTTTATCTTTTTCTTTTTACGATTGATTCTCTATTATTTGCTTCTCTTCTAAATATTTAATTTGGATAAATTTTGCATTTTCGAATCGCTGTTTTTTTTTTTATCAAATGGTACGCGCACCATTAACTACGAGCAGCTGATCTTAACCATAAACGAATAATTACGACATTATTGTTTTTTATTGACATTGACATTTAGAATAAAGGCTATAAACGTTGCATACAACAAGGAGTATATTTTGTTAAAGAATTTTTGTTATTGTCCCTGCGCTTTGAAATCTATAATAGTCTCAACTTTATTCTATTTTGAAATTTAACACGAGAGCTTTAGAAATGGGAATTAACAGTTTTTTAATACCAATTATAAACATAAAGTCAATTAAAGGAAAACCTAACTAACAAAACTTCAAACATAACAAACCTTGATGTAAATATTTGATTCAAAATTTAATACATTTCTATAAAATAAAAATATCCGTCAAAACAAACAAGCATGAAGCGAAATATAACAATTTCAAACATTTTATATCCAATTACCTATTACCCTTGTAACTAGTTAAAAATACAATTTTTGTTATTGTAATAAAACAAGTTAACTTTGGAAAAAACCTTTGTTTTGGTTCTATGTATTTTGCCAGTGTTATAGTTTTAAAATTATTGTTTTTGTTTTTGGATAAATTGATTAAACACATATTTTTTATTTGTTTTATTTAGGGTAGTGGTTTGGCTGATGATGGGCAAGGGCAGATGATGACTTCGGTGACAACGCCGGTCTTTGACAGGAGAAACCACACTGTGAGTGCAACACTAAGTTTCCTGTATTCATTTATTTAATTTTGACTAGAATGATAACCTCAATCTCTTATTCACAGCAAAGAGAAGCCAATCTTCTCGGAGTGGTGGGGACGGATGTTCCTGTCGACCAAATAAAGAAGCTAGTGCCTCCATATAAAGTAAGTCTTAAGTCTCTTTCTTTTACACCAGACCTAACCTAACAGCTAAAAACTTCAGTGATAATAAACATTTATATATAAATACATTCCTCTTTATCAAAATTGGAGATTTTTTGATCTATTAGTAAAGATAATTTTTCTCCTTCTTCTTAATCTAACCTTTTATTTAAGAGGTGGGGTTACCTTCTTGCGATTTCCTCTCCCAGCTGTATATTTTTTTGTCAGCCTGGCAATCGTCTTCCACAGCATCAGCCATACAGTACATACCATAATCTTCTTTGTTGGCTCCACCATATCTTCATATCTATACACCATCACTACATCTTAACCTTGCATAATTACTGTCCCTTGTATTTCTTATTCTACCTCTGAGGGTATTCCAAGGAATGCTAATTATTCAATTTTCTTTAATTTTTTGCAACATTCTGTTTTATATAATACATAATTTCAACTTGCTTGCAGGTGGGAGCAAATGGTTACTCCTTCATAGTCAACAACAATGGTCATGTCCTCTTCCATCCTGATCTGAGACCACTGGTAAGTTCGACAAACAACCACTGTAAATCAACATTACACAACATTATTTTCAATTAATATACTGATATGTTTTGTTTTTTCTTTTCCAGTATAACAATGAGGAGGTAAGACATAACACTAAATTCTTATTCTTCAGTTCATTTAATATAATATCATCTACTCTACCTGTGCGAAGTTCCATATTTAGTTCCATATTATAGAGTATTGAAATTAAATAAAAAATGTATTTCTTTCAGTACACAGAAACACTTCGCCCACTCTACAGCACAGTGGATATAACTGAAATGGAACTTTCAGAACAGGAGGCCACCCCAAGAGAGAATCACTCCTTATTGCTCGATGTAAGCGTAATATACCAATAATTTATATGATTTAATTACACAAAACACATATTTTTGTTTATTTGTCCAGCAAAAATCATGCAACCAATTTTGATCTAACTTCCAATTATTTGGACATTTGAATATTTTAGGATAGCTCAACCCACAATGACAATGCATTTCTATACTTTAAGCCATCTTTTATCAGATCGAATTGGTAGCCTAGTGGTATAGGTGCTAACTTCTGATCAAGAGGTTTTGGGTTCCCGATCAAATCAGAATTTTTACTTATCTACTCGGAATTTGTCTGTCTCAGTTTGGAATGGGACAGTTTGACTGGAAAAACTTTTTTTTTTTAAATGAACCTGTGCTCAACATTAATGCAAATACACTTGTTGCCTCTTTCACAGTAAGCTACTTTAAGCTTGTGTCGTGAAAGAGGGAGATGGTCGGCTCCTGGGAGCGAACCCCCAACCACCGCATGAAACAGTAGGATAGGCGGCGTTGTAACCGCCAGGCTCCCAACCGGTTTCGCCAGCTATACTGACACCTTTGTATAGAAAAGTGTGAATTTATTTATTTTAAGGAGAATTGAGTTAAATTAAGGACATATTCCTTGCTTAATAATATTCATTTTATGAAATTATATATGTATCAATAATTGTAATTATTTATTCCTACTCATTAAAAAAAATGTTTATTCATTTCATATTTCAAAATTTTAGTTGCGCAGTGAAATGATTGAGCAAAAAGAGGGCGAAACGGAGATTGCCATCAAAGTTCATTACGAAGACATGAGAAGGATATCCACCAGGAGACAGAGATACTTCTATGGTCCAATAGACGGCACTCCATTCTCACTTTCTGTGGTGCTGCCAGATGGGTATGGAATGTACGAACTCCTGGCAGAACAAGAAGTCCGCCACAGTCACGTCAATGGTAAGATCATTCACTTAACTCATTCCATAACTCGTTTTGTTTTCCAGAAGTATCCCGTTTGGAAGACAAAATGTAATTGTGGCTCATTACACCATGCAGGATTCCTACGTCTCTGCTGCTTATTTTATTTATACAGCATACCTACTAGTGTCTGTTTTATTTTTTCTTGTTTAATTGATAGCGTTCAATAACACTAACACTACCTACCACAGCAGTTTACATCACTGGAAGTCTAGATGCACTTTTTGATCTTGTTTCAATTTTGTATATTGTACCTACCTAATAAATTTTGAATTTGAACCAGTTCACTTATAGATATTTTCCAAGCCTAAATTATTACCACTAGCCGTATTGAAAAATTTGTACAGAAGCTTCCAATTTTTCTAACCATTAGGAATCGTAACCCATTGACTTCACTTTTTTGTTAATTCATATAATTTTTTTCACATTACAGTTACAGAATACTTCAAAGGAAACAACTGGAAGGTCCATCCTGATTGGTAAGTTCAAAATATTTTCCATAAAATAATTTTTAGAATTCATTGTAGTAAATAAAGTAGAGATGAGAGCTGTATGAAGAATATGTGGCAAAACTCTGTGGGACATGGAAAGGAATGGAATATTTTAGGAAGGAATGTGGTATGGAAGCTAGAATTGTGACAAAGTTGAAAGTTGAGATGGTTTGGGCATGTGGAAAGAATGGATGCTTATAGGATTAAAAAAAAGGGTTTAAAAGTCTGAAATGAAAGGTGTAAGGAGGTGTGATGACTGAGAATGACGTGGATTGAACACATCGGTTCCATCCTCAAAGAAGGCCAGGTCAGAAGTAAGAGAAATAGGAGAGGTTGTATGAGAAACTTATTGTCATTGGAAGAGGCAAAAGAAGTGTGTCTGAATAAAAAAAATCTGGAGATCAGTTCTCTCTGCCTATACTATGAAAAGTAACAAAAATCCTTTATTCTGACTTATGTAAAAAAATAACTCATCCTGTAACTATTTTAGGGTGTACTGCGAATATAACTCGGCGTCGGAAATGAGCTTCCAAACGCCGGAGGAGAGACTTCTGCACTTTTTAGCTCGAGCCGGTCGACCAGGCTGGAAGTGGATGTCCCTTCGGCCAAGATCCCCCTCCAGAGGAGAACATCACAATAAGAAACAAGAAAAAGACTCTTACTTCTGTGAGTATATTTTACTATACACCTTGTATTTAATATCTCGCTCTTGACAAACCTTTAAAACAACAAGATAAAAAGAGATAGGAAATCCGCCTTATTATATTCGCAATGAAAGGCCACCTGCCCAGCATAGTAATTTTTATTTTATTTATTTATAGGTACAAAACATATGAAATAAATTGCAACAAATTTGCTCAAATAGGCTAAGCCTGTTCTAGGGAAAATTATCGCCAATTAAGACTATCTTTGATTATTTTTTGAACCATTTACATACTATTTATTATCCTTCCCCTCGATCTCGTTTGACTTCCATGCCTCATAAACAAAAAATGTGACTTATAATTTTGATTTTTTTGTTCCAAATACTGCATCCTAGAACATAGGACTATAAATCAATGCTTTTTGATTATAACATACTGATTTAAAAGCATTTTTCAATGGTATTATAATTCAATTGAATTTTCAAATTTCAGGTGACAAAACGTTAGTACAGTCCTTGGTAAGAGATGCGATGGTCATGGAGGGATTAGATGCTAGATCCAGCCACACCGGACACAAACAGTAAGTTTTTACAATCCTTACATTACTATTGAATGCTTAAAATCAATGTTTCACAGTTCAGTGCATGAATCACTGATGTTTTCAATATAGAAATGTCAAAAATAATAAGCACAATAAATAATTCAAAAAAAGGTTATTCTATTTTTTAAAAAAAGAAGATTCACTTTTTCTACGCCTATTTGGCGCAAATTATTTTTTGTCTATGGCTTTTTCAATTCACAAACGAGAAAATGTTGCTGTCGAAGTAAATATGCATGAATTTGCACAATCACGCAATGATTCAACCACATTTTCAATATTTAAATAAAAAAAATATAATTAGTTAAAGGAAAAATTTAGCACAATAAAATATGATAATTTATTTATTTTTTCACCATGATTATTCACTAATACACAATGTGTTTGCACCATGTTTAGCCCTATAGCCACATTGATGGCATTACTGAGCAGGTAAAGTAAATGTCAATAAAAGAAATTTATAAGAGAGAGTTGCACATGTGTGGAGTGTTATTTGAACTTCACTGGTTTTTATAACATCTTCATAGTTTTTTTGTAAACAATAATATCCAATATGTTTGATGAAAATGTATATTTTGTAAATAATAAACGTCAACCACCAAGTCATTGCTTTTTGAAACTGAAATCATTTTAATTTAAACTTCTCTTCTAAAAAAAAAAAAGATTAGTTTCAACCATCTTAAATGAGTCATGGTCTTTGAAACCGGTCTTAAAATAATGAAAAAAAATGTACCTAATGTGTTTTTCTTTTTACGTGGTATAAAATATTATTAATCCCATGTTAAACTCATGCCCAAGTCTAAATTTTCCGGTGAAGGAATCACTGATTATAGCCACTATGGTAGGCCCATGGCAATTTGGGAATTTAGCGTGCTGTGCAAAAATTTAGCAGGACCATTAAACTGGTAGAAACAGCATTAACCTCTGCTAGCTAAACCCAATCTTTGAATATGGAAGTGATAATTAAGTAATTAATTTTTGTACTTACACTTATTTATCAATCAAATTCATACAAACGACTTTTAAGTTGGTTGATGAAATAAATTTATAACTTGGTGTTTGATAAATTCTATGTTTATTTATTCAAGAAAATGTTTAGGTATTTTATAAAAATATTTTATCTTAATAATTGCACAGACAGTATAAGTCTCACAAGCATAATGATTGTATAAACTGAACTAAATTTAGTTTAAATGTGTTTTTTTTAAAGTTCGCACATTCCATTTGTATATTTTTTAAACTTAGTCATCACACTAAAAAACTTTTGTGTAAATTTTAGCACATGCAAATGTATACAAGTGAAAATTATTGTGACTGAATTCATTTTCTGAAAAACTTTTTATAGCTCAAATAATGCTTGATTCAATTTACTCTTAGGGAGCGTTCAAGTATCACGTAACGCAATAGGGGGGGGGGAGGGGGGGTATTCTTGTAAAACGTTACTATTGTATTACCGGCACCGCAACTAAGGTATTTAGTGACTTTGTGATTTGAGGCATACATACATAGTTGTAATATGTGCGTTAGGCAACGTTTAGAGAATGGGAAGAGGGGTAACAAAGAGCGTTACGATGCATCACGGCGGGGGGGGGACTTGACTTAAGTCAAATTTATCTGTCCACTTATTTACACATAAGTTGTTATTGTGTGCAACGCTGAATTATTAATGTTTGAATCTTCCAATATTCATGTTTAAATTGAATAAATTATTAAATTTGTATATATGTACATGTATAATTTTTTGATACACTAATGGTTTTTAAGTCAGAAACTTATTTAAATAAACATCCACAAAATAGTCAAATGTGAAGTCGATAATCATCGTAAGTTTGCAAAGTATTAGGAAATTTCAAATTAATTATCATTGATGAGAATGATTTGGAAATAACACTGTAATGATTTTTTTTCATTTGGTAATAAGTAATTGTGAAAAATATCAAATATTTTTAGTAAATAAGAGATTGAAGTACAAATTTTAGGTTTGATCTCTCCTTATGTAAATTTACAAACCGCTGAAAAAGTGCTGGTTTTTTGACAAATTGTTCGAGGTTTGAGGTGGAGGTTTTCCCAATATTTTTTCTCTTGAAATTTCACTCTGGTTCGAAACATTAAGTTCCTTGCCATACTGAAATCTTCATTTGAGAAAATTTTGAATTATTCATACTTGAATTTTTTACCAAAGTTTTTTCTTTATTTGTATCCTGCAGACGTACTCACAAAAAGTTTAGTTCCAACTAACCTAACCTTAATTATTTTCTTAAGGGACATTAGAACATTGATAAGAAATCATGTGTACCTAGATACGTAAATGAGTCACTTCCTATTACTATTAAGATACTTCATACTTTTCTGCAACTTTTAGTTTCTAAAATAAATATTAAGACGCTCCATAAAAAAGAAAATTACTCATTAAAACCATAGTTCATTCTACAATAAAACGTAAATTTCACTTTCGTATGTTAAGAACTCGCGGAATGAGGTGGTGGTTGTTAGTCCAGTGGTATCAGTCGCCGGCTTTCATGCGCACAGCGTATTGGAGGTCGTAGTTTCGAATCCCGGTCGTGCCGACCATTTCCGCTTTCACGACACAACCCTTTGTTGGTTAGTGTGAAAGATGTCAAAAGTGTATTTGTGTTCACTTCGAGTGAGCACAGATTCATTTTTATTAAAAAAAAAATTAAGTAAAAGTACAAAAAATAGGTGTTAGTCTCAAATATTTGACTATTTCTAAACATACACTTTAAGTATAATAAATAACACTACAGTACAGTCTGGCTAAATAGAGTAGAAAACAATTGAGGGCGCTGCAGTCGTTTGTATGGCAACATTTAATAAGTAGGTACTCTACATTTATAAAGTAAAGTATTGTAACCGCCAAGATATTAAAAAAAATACTATTCAATGTGGTATCATATGAGATGCTTTGTAGAGGTTATATAAAAGAATTTAATAACGAACTGTACAAGCAATGGCATCAAAAACGAAATGGAAAATATCTATGCAAAACGAGTCAAAAAACGAGATAATAAGATAATAATATAATGGTACTTAATAATTTTTAAAATGAATTGGATGTTGTATTTATTTATTTATTTACCAGTTAGAATTGCTGTACATTCGTAAACATTTGTAATGTCAGACAATAATTTTATTTTTAGTCACGGCAACGCCGTGACAGATGGCTTTGTGTGTACCTTTAGCCAAATCAGACAATAATCTATGTTCAATGTTGCTAGAGTGATAACATTTTAGTTCATCAATAATTAATGTCTACTCTTTTTAGCCAGACTGTACAAGCTAGCAGTGTAGCCTTTGCATCTATTTGTTCTTTCTATTTTATCCTTTTCAGGCAATATCTTCCCAGAAACTTTCCAGGTATCATTCATATCAAATCCGGAGTATGGAATTGATTATAATCATTTGTTTTTAGCAGGTCTTTCTGAACAAAAAACTCTTTCACAAATGCACTATGAAATACAACAATTGAAATTATTTTCACCTCTTTTTTGAGTTTAACATTAAATTTACTACAATTTTTTTAGTATTCAGGAAAAAATGTAAGTATTAAAAAATGAGAAATAATGCTTTCTGAAAGCAGCCAGGATTTTCACAAAATTAATTTTATTACGTTTCTAGGTTTTTTTCTTCTCCCGATGAAGAAGTTGCTGATATTGAACAAAATAAAAATTAATCATTTTTTTTATTACATTTCAGCGCAGCTCAATCGGATTTATAATATAAGATTCAAAACCATACAGTTAACAAACATATTAAAAAAAATTGTCTTCTATGTATAAAAAATGGTTTCGATATCAATGGTCAAATCTTTTTACAATGAATACTGAAGCACTGAAATTTTCAGTAAATGTAGGTACCTTCTAAAATAATATTAAAAAAATACTTAATAAATGTTTATACTTAATAATCTTAATAGATTTAGAATTAGGTCCATATTCTTGATACAAGTATAGATATTCATAAAAAATATTTTGAATCATTATTAAAAAGTAAATTTCGCCAAACAAAATAATATTTTGATTCAAAATTGATTGTTGAAGTAATACGTAAGATTTTTGATAATTTTTATCAAAGACATGCGTAAAAGTAAAAATATAGGTACAGTTTTCTTTCATATTTAATTGCTGCATGTCTATATATAAAATTTAGGAAATAATTTCTTAGATCTCCAAATTTCTTTGTACCAGGATTTAACTAACAATCACAAATATAAAATTTTTATTGAAAGCAACCGTAATATAATGTATGTATGTTAACTAGTATTGGTTAAAATAACTGAGATGATTGTGGAATGTTTTCTCATGTGAGTTCATATTTCAGGCAGGGCTATCAAATGTTCGGAGTAACATTATCATTTGTGGCGACCAGAAGTGGTTTGTTAAGATGGACGGAACACACAGCTCCTAATCCAGATTCCCCAGAACCGTAAGCATTTTATATACACAATATTATATAACTAGCAGCGAAACCTGTGGGACGACAGGTAGAAAGGTGACATTAATTGTTTGGCCATCTCTTAAAGTTCTGAAGTGTCCCTATTTCATAATATGCCATTTCCTCCCGTACCAAGAAAAATTCACTAAATCAGGTAGTCTTTAGAGGTATTGGCTAAATCATAATAAAAAACGTAGTATATTAAAGATATTTTATATTTTATCAATATTGTTTCACTTGCAAAGCTTAGAGATTTTAATAAAAAAATATCTACCACCTATCTAGCCAAATAACAAAAAGATCACAACCAAGAAAGGACTAAATTTATAGAAGGGCCACAGCGAATATTGGATGCATTTGGCCCCCACTAATTTTCTACCTTTTCCTGCCCTTATTGAATGACTCATTAGTGGCCCAGGGCCTAAAAGGCCTTTTCCGAAATACGGCAGTGAATGTAACTTGTTATTAAAATAACCAATCACAAAAATGGATGTCATATTATAGGAGTACTATGGGGCGCACTCATACCTTATAACACCACTCATTCTGCTCACCCATGCTTTAGCTTTAAATAAAATATTCTCAAAATTTTATCTAGTATAGAATAAAAAAAATTTATACTATAACCACTTGTCAAAAACAAAATCATTCCAGACACTTCAGTGAAATCTACCAGAGAGCATTTGATGCCCCGTGGTACAAGAGAGCTGTGGACCATCATTCCGTAGAGCCTGAGAGCTTTGTCTTCTCCGTACCCTTCAGGGATGGCACCGTGTCTCCCGATGATCCCGATCCGCTGGTGTTAGCCACTCATGCAGTGTTCGTAGAGCACCGTGGACACAGGGCTCCGGCAGCAGTGGTCGGACTCTACTTCCAACTACACACATTGGCCAAACATTTCGTCAACATTACATCAGCGGTGAGATATTTATTTAATTTTTCTAATTAAAAGAATCACACTTGGCATAACATGCTTTTTTACAGAATGTGAGTAAGGCCTATTCTACATAGAAAATAAGCAATTCTAATGAGTAATTCGCATAAGTACTAGTTCATCTGTATGTGACCACAATGTTATTCAGAACGTTTTTATTTTAGGGAATCTGTGCTCACTCAAAGTGAACACAAATACACACTAAGCTACTAAAAGCTTTGTCGAGAAAATGGTTGGCACCTAGTACAAACAGTATGAAACTGTGCTCACTCAAAGTGAACACAAATACACACTAAGCTACTAAAAGCTTTGTCGAGAAAATGGTTGGCACCTAGTACAAACAGTATGAAAGTCGATATCTTAACCGCCAAGCTATCAACCACAAAACATTATTTTTTAATTTACTTTCTACTAACCTGGGTAGGCATAGAGAATGGACTTACACTCTTTCCTATCCAAATATACTCCTTCTGACCTCGCTTCCCTCGGGAATGGAATTGATTTGTTTAATCTATGTTATTCTCATTCGACCACACTTTTTAACCATTCCTTTCAACCTTACGAATTCTTTCAATATGCCCCAACTTATTAACATTAATCTTTGTAACAACACTAACTTCCATACCACATTCCTTCCCAATATTCTCATTTATTTCCATGTCTTACCTATTATTTCCTCACTTCTTTATTAGATCTGTCATCACTACTGCAAATTAATGAATCTTTATTATTTCAGTGTACCGGAGGGGGCAATTGCAAAAAGAATTGTGCTTCTCAAGATCTGGATTGTTATATTCTGGACGACAACGGCTTTGTGATTCTCTCTGAGGAGAGCACTCACACGGGACAATTCTTTGGACAAATCGATGGAACAATAATGGATTCCCTGGTCCAAGACAGAATCTACAGAAAAGTGCCGTTATTTGATTATCAGGGAAGATGTCCAAACGGAAAGAATCCATACAGCGCTACTGGATCATGTTTGATGGTAAATTTACTTTATTTAATTACCGGGAAATCCAAATCAAATATGTTACATTGAATTATTATGTACTACAGACTAGAAGCTACACATCTCCTCATAAAATTGGGAAATGAAAAAATTGACTGTTCGTCACCCTTGCAATATACCTACATTTTCTCGTACATTAAATTTAGATGCCGTTTTGAAAAGTCTCTAAACACTCACACTTTTTCAACTGCCCTATTGCTATCTTGCTTCGAATAATCATTCAAAACAATAAGATGGGACGATAATAATGAAACCATCCAAATGAAATAGGCCCCGAATGAATTATAATGTACTCGTGTTCGTAACAAAAACGCACTTGCCTACCATAGCCATTATTTCTTATTAGGACTATCTGGGATGATTTTTTTATGCAGTCACTACTTTTCCTTCCCTTCCCTTCCCTTCCCCTCTGTAATTCATAAACAAAAATATGACACACCCTATATTTTGAAATATTTGTTCTAAAAGCCACATCTAGTACCTATAGTTAAATCAATGGTCTAATATAAATAATTATTTATTTATTTAGCATATGGACAGTTCATCATAAAAGATTGTAATACACATTTTTTTATCTAATACAGTCAAAACAATGAAAAGTATTGGAGCGCAGGAGAATTTACCTATTCTTTTTTTTATAAATAATCAATTACGGGTTCTGTTCCAATTGGTATGTTTTGAAGCCTTTACTTCATTCAATAGTTGCTTAGAGAAGACACAGAAAAAATACTGTTTTTATTACAAAATATATGTCAATAATATTTTTTTCATTTGAACAAAGCCCTACATATCATTTTTAGAAAAGAACGGTTATATTTTAGTTTTATCTACATTTATTTTGTAATTTTATTTCAGCCCTCACGTCCACTAAGCTGGCTATCAAAATGGTTATTTAAATTGGCTGTAACCTGGTTCCCTCTGTGGACTCCGGCAGAATCTAGAGCTCATGCGTATGCACAGGAAGATTGTAAGTTTGACTATTAATTATACAGCATTATTGGTTGATCGTTGGAACGGAATAACAAAATCGTGGATATCACTATACCGTATGAATAAAAATTGAAAAAAGCCGAGCAAGACAAGATAATTAAATATCCTGATCTTGCTCACGAAATCAAGGATATGTGGCACACACCAACCACCCACATAATACCTATAGTGATATTTATGAATGGAGTTATTCCTAAGTCTCTTAAAGACAATCTAGGGAAACTTGGGATCTGTAGAGGTCTCAGATATGCCATTCAATAGGCAGTTCTGTTGTCCTCATGTAGGATGTTAAGAGTGTTCCTTTCTCTGTAGTTCGAAGGTCTTTCATGATTACATTACATTGTGATGTATCATGAGAGACAAGACTGATATTTTTATATTTAGTATACAGCATTGTATTCAATTTTAATTTATGATATATTGTGAATTAATAAATAAATGTTTTAAATAACAATTGCAGCTTATGCAGATCCTTCATATGCCGACTACGAAGACCAAGAGAACATGTATCCCACCATGGAAGAGTTCCCTCCTCCCGTAGTTCCTCCCATGGCACCAGAGCCTCCCATTGAACCTCCCGTAGAAGCAGTGCCCCCACCACCCCCTCCACCACCACCACCACCCGCAGGCCCTTCGCCCCCCATGAGTGCCGGGGGCACCGTGGGAGGGCCCCTGGGGGTGAGGGCCTGTGACAAGAGGACAGATCTGTACGTCTTGCAGGCTGAGAGACTCAACATGAGTCAACCGTTGAAAGGGAAACTCACCAACTGCCATGTCACAGGATGTGAAAGGTAATGGAAATATATACATTTTCATCTGATACAGGCTTTCCCAACGAATGTTGTGGCGTCTTTAACTATATATTGAATTCGAATAGTGAGAAATTAATTGATTAGGTGGTTGGTATTCCAATGGTATCAATCGGTGGCTTTCGTACGTACAGCGTATTGGAAGTCGTAGGTTCGAATCCCGGCCGTGCCGACCATTTTCGCTTTCATGACACAAGCATTTTCAGCAAGTTTCGGAGACAAACATTACCACCTAATGGCGATCGTTGTTAACGTGAAGTGATCACACTAAGCCAGCCTTCGAAATATAGAAGACGGTCGTAAGCCCGTAGTGGTTTGTTCCATTTAAAAATAGAACATTAGTAATAAATTGTTAGAGTCATCTTATAGGTAAATACAGTTAATTGTATGTTAAAATGCTACATAAAATATAAATTTTATAATTAAAACATGTTTCAACTCCTATTTCTATCTAATGTTTTAGACCATTCAGCGTCCAAAAGATCCCGCACAGCAACCTGATCCTGTTGGTTGTAGACACCTTGTGCCCGTGTGGTGTCAAGCAACTGGGGACCGGGGCCAGGGAACTTCCTCCAACTCCTTGCAGATACCCAACACACTCCAGAAGGAGACCACACAAATGCATCAACTACCATCCAGAGGTAACACACTACACTACGTACCTCTACTTGACATCAGTATCAATCATCAGCTTAGTACCACACTCCTATACAAAACCTATAGAATTCTATCTTTTTTATCTTTGTTAAAACATCAAATTGGAAATACCTATATGGAATTTTAACAAAAGATAGGACGTAGATAGGTTATGTAGCAGCCCTATATTTTTATTGACTGATCTTTTTTTCTTTTTAGGAAATAGAAATACAGTTGTGCGGAAGCTCGGGCAAATTACTGACATCGTTGACGCTTCTCGTTGTGACGTCTCTGGCCCATCTCTTCAACACGTGATTCCAAAAAATCACTCTCCTAATATAATTTTGATAAATTGTTTGTATGTATTATAACTTAATGAATGAAATGATTATTTTTGAAAGATATTCTATCTGGAAGTAATATTGATATTTTCAATATCGTTTAATAATCGTGTTGATATCGTGAACGAATGGCGATAAATTAAAAAAAAAAAAATTAATCGGTATACAAAAAGACGACAATACTCAATTTAAGAAAGAAAAAAAAAGAATCTTAGTCCTAATACTATAAAGGTAATTCAAACATTATTGTACCTAATTTATATGTATTGAAGATGTAAAAAAAAAGTAAGGTTACGACGCTTTTATGTCATCTCGACCGTCACAATGGACTATAATAATTATTATTATCAAAAAAAAAATGAAAGTAAAGTATTTTGGGTTGAAATGAAAAATGACGATCGAGAAGAATTGAACCATTCAGTATGAATGTATCTTTGTTAAACACTTTCTAAAAAAATTAAATGTACATTATACTTACATATAGGTTTACATTAAAAAAAATGATTGTAAATTATCTACTGAATAAGTTTGAAACTAATTATGATTATAAAACATTTTTTTAAATATTTTCTTAACATATATAATAATAATGATATCAAATATTGCGAAGAAAATAAACAAACTTACAACAACAACCACTCTTCATTTTTCTTCTTCTTATAATAAATTATTAAATTTGTAAATATTGAAAAAAAAATTCTAACATTGTCATCTTAGAAAGCTAAATTTAATAAAGTTTTGAGCTTTTTTATGTAAAGTTATTGATAAAATAATAATATATGTATTTATTAAAATCATAATTGTTTCAAATATTTCACTAAAATGATTACTTATATAATTACAAAATTGTGTAATCTAAATGTTTTTATAATATTTATTATTATCATTGTCAGCTGAAAATAAACGAGTAATTTAAAGCTTATGCTGTTTCTTCCATAGTTTTAAATGTTGTTATAAAACACTTTAACGTTTTTATCTATTGTACATTGGTTGGACTAATAAGCGTGTTAAGATTATGATAAGGAAGACGTCGCGGTTTTTCTGTACTTTTTACAAAAAAAAAAACTATTGCGACGTGAAAAAAAAAAGAATTTTTTATGAGATAAGAATGCTTTTTGTACGATGGTTCTAAATATTGCTAACGAAATGTTGTTATATATTATTATTTTCTTCAAAGAAAAGGTAATAAGTTATTTTCGAATATCACTATCAGCTATTTTCATGAGTAAAAATCATTTTCATTAGCTTTTAGCTTAGAAATTAAGAGTCGCATTACGAATAATTTCTGATATGAAAAAAAAAATATAAACAACACAAAATTATCAAATTTGAATTGATTCCTAAAATGCCTTGTTTTATACTTTTTTATAACAATAATTTTTTACGTACTGCTTTTACAGATTGTCAATGCAAAATAGATTTCTTTTTTTTTTAAATACTGCTCTTTATTTTGAATATGTGTCGTTTTTTTTTTTTTTCAATCAGTAGAACGAATCGAAGAAAAAAAAATGTCTGTAAATATAATTATCAATTAACGTCGTATGTATTAAGTGATGCACCAAAATAAAAATGAAAGCACATAATGTATGTTGCACCGTAGATTAAAATATTATTGAAGTCTCTTTCGGATTCTTGTACTTGGTAAAATGTTGAAAATTGAAGAAGAGCGGAAAAACTTCCAAATTTTTAGTCTTTAGTATATATTTTCTAACTTATTCTTCAAGTGTAATGTCAATAGACCTTAAAGACCACTCAAAAACCGCTACGGCAGTGATCGAAGATTATTGGCAATGAAAAACTGGGACCCTTTCTGTGTTCACATCAGTAAAAAACATTGATTCAAAAATTCCATCAATGATTTCTTATGATAACTGTATATTTTGTACACACTTGTTTTCATATTTTGAGAATTGTTGAATTTCCAGAAGTGTGACATATTCAGTTAAAACGTGAGGTTTATACGTTTTTTGATTTGAATAATAATAAAATGACTATAATTCGTTTGTTTTCATCTACTGAGACTTAAATCCTATAAATATGATATCGGAATAGATAATCTAATAAACCAATGTCAAAATGACAATAATAAATAAAATAATTATTGATTGCGACATGTCCAATATGCAAGCGTGATGATTTTTTTTAATAAACGTAAACCTTAAATTTTGGCAATTGTGTAAAATTGAGATGGTACCTACTTAATTTGCAATTTATCATAATTTCGAAACTTTTATAACAAATTTCATTTTGCACAAATTTGTTTTGATTGATTGCGTGTAATATTGTAAAATGCATTGAGTCTAAAAATATATTTTAAAACCTTGAAGATGATTGATAGAATAATTGGTTTCCCAAAACCTGTAAAACGCACAAAACCACAGTTAAATAATTGTCACTTGTATGTTATTAAGAAAATGCTTTGACTAACCGTCTTTGATATATAAAAGGAAATTGTTTTTGCTATCAGTTGAAATTTTCTAAAAAATCTTTTATTTTAAATGCGTTGTTAATGATACATCAACTTGTAGGACAGTGATGTTACTAAAAACTATTTATTTATGGACTAACCCCCAATATTTGTATTTATTTATGTCTAGTTTAATAAAATATACTATTATAATATTTAGTATTCAATAATCATCTGGACAATAAATAAATTTATTAAATAAATCTTACCTAAGATACATAGAATATTTATATATCTTATTATTATGATAGATAGTGAAATTATTAAAACCATTATTCATCTTTCTTCTGAGTCCGTTAAGCATCGTTCATCTATTTTCATAACACTAAGTAGTTTTCATAATATTAAACAAAAATATCGTCACCGTCAGCAACAATTTGGATAAAATATCCATCATCATTGACAGTTAAGTGTTCATATCCTGCAAATGGGAGTTCTTACAATACATCATAAGGTTGTGACAGCTTATATTGTGATGAAAAAATCTACATCATTTTATAGATTTTTGCAATTCTGTTGATAAAAATATACAAAAGCAGTACCCCTTTATATAAATTATTGGTAAAATTCATCATTTTCAGCTAATATTTGAACAAAAACAGTACTAGGTGTATGAGCTGTCAAATTGTATCAGCTGTTGATAGTCGGCCATCTTTGTATTTTAGGAAAAACTACAATAATTTAAACAGGAACCAAATATGAAATTAGAAATTACGAAAAAAAAGGATTGAATTTATTTATTTTGAAATCGCCATATCTTAAAATTGCCTTCAACGTTAATTACGACATATCCATCAATATCAAAGGAATTGTATCCGAGTTAACTGGAACATATCACATTGATCAATTCGTTAGTTTTATAAAATTTATTTAAGTTTCTCTGTCGACTAAATTCCATCCATATCACTAATTTCAAATTACTTTTCACCGAATGATAAAAAAACCGATACTACTGTCAGTATTTCATTATCTTTTGATGTTGTTTTCGAAACACTCCAGTTTTAGCACTCCTAATGATTTTGAGGTTATTTTATAGGATAGGTCATAAACATTAGACAAGATTGAGGGCGATGGAGATTTCTAGTTGCCTCCCTATGTATATTTATATGACACATTAGTTGTTTTATTATTCAAAATGATTCGTTCGATAAAAAGTTTGTATTTTCTCCTACAAACTGAACGTGTTTTTAATTCAAAGGAGAGACAAAACTTGAGGCATATTTTATTATATGTACGTTTTCAACAGCGAAGAAAAATCTCCTTAAATAAAACAGTTCAGATTTTTGGATTATAAAATATCCATTAGACGAATTTGTTATGTCGAATTCTCAGCTGCAATGCTGAAATGCAAAATGTTTCCATTTTTGATTCAATCTTCAAACGTGAAAATTTTCTTTCTAAACTTTAGGTATTAAGTTCTACATCAAACCACTTAAAGTGTATAAAAGTAAGATGATGTTACGAAATAAGAAACGCACTCGCAATAGAGAAGAAAATGTTGTATAATGATAATGATAAAATTAATAGCCTATGTGTATCAGTGGACTGCTTGGTAAAGCGAAAAGTCTTCCATTAATGTGAATGAACGAAAAGTAATTTTAAGGTTATGTATTAATACTTATTGTGCTACACTAGTCGTAAATAATTCTTCCTGATAAATTGTTCTAATTGTAATCATTACATATTGTAAAATCTCTGTTATCAATGTTTAATGATCACTCATTTTATATGGAATAAAGGTAATTCTTTCCGATAGAATACCCAATACTTCTCATTTTCAATGTTCTGAATTATGTACCTATATTCAATAAACAATATCATTATTAAAATAAATAATAATGATATAAGTACCTACTTACATATTTTTTTAATTTTCTCCCAGTGTTAAAATGAAAAAATTAAATCTACTCAATGAAATTTTTATTCGAGAATGTTGCCAGAACTTGAAAAAAAATTTATTAATGTCAATGGCGGATAAAGTGTTTCGGAGAAAATCAATAGTATTTAGATGATTATTATTATTATAAAACATGTAAAATAATCATAACTAAATTAATATAATATACGAAATATTAGATATAATAATTATAATAATATTATGATGGTATGTGTTAAAATTATACAAATTCCAATTCACTCGTTTTTTATATAATATTTGAAAATGTTTTTGTTTTAAACTCCATCCTGTTGAATCATAATTATTGTTATTGATTTCTAAAAGCACTTCATTATCAAAACATGAATAAGTTTGCATCACTTACAAAAGTTCCAAATAACATTTTTTTTGTAGGTAGTAAAATTCTCGGTTACATATATTATTATTATTCTTTCTATTATACATTTATTGTAGTTGAATTCTAAAATATTTAATGAAATTACTATTGTCTAAAAAACTATTGTTGTTGAATGTATAAATTTTTTTTTTTTGATTTAACCATTCATTGTTTGATGTTTTTATTTGAACATTAAATTATTATTACATCTCTAGAACGCACATCACAATAAAATATTTCAATATTACATTTGAATTTTACTCTGTTTCCCCAGCAAAGTTTCTGTGACTCAGTTGTCAGATGCAATATAAAGAGGACGCCTTTGACTATTGATAATGTAAAAAATTCATATGATAGTCGCTAACTACCATGAACTATTGTAGTAGTCATGTGTAACTCAGAACTGATCTGAATCAATGATCCGGATCACTCTTAATTGATCTGTGTTCTACAGATCACTTGCGGATCCTACGGTTCAACAGATCAATCAGCTCAATGAATCAACAGATCAATCAGCTCAATGAATCAACAGATCAATCAGCTCAATGAATCAACAGATCAATGAATCAACGGATCTGTGTGAGCTGTGATGATCTGTTTGAATTGCGGACCCGTTGGATATCTGTTGATCTACAGAACACTTACGGGTCCTACGGTTCAACAGATCAATGAATCAATCAGATCAATGAATCAACGGATCTGTGTGAGCTGTAATGATCTGTTTGAATCGCGGACTCGTGGGATCTATGTTGAATTGAGGACCCAAAGATCTGTTTGAGTTAGATTTCTGGTTTAGACACAAAATATTTATTTTTAATAAAAGAAGTTTAATCTGTTTTAAATAAAAACCAAATTTATAAAAAAATTAAAACTATTCTTTTTATATTTTTTTATATTAAGTATACAATAAAAATAAAAATTTACTTAAGTATTGATAAAACAATGTAAAACATAAACATCGATTCAGAGTGTTATCTTGAATTCCCTAATGCCAACATAAATAAATAACACTCTTTTATACACAGGTGTCAGTATAGCCGGCGGAACTTAATGCTTGAAACATTATCTACCAGTCAACCGGTCCCGTCCAATCTGAGACAGGATTCCAACCCCGAGTAGAAATTTCAAGTGAAAAAACACATTGAAAATTTCTGACCCGACCGGGAATCGAACCCGGGACCCCTTGATCTGAAGTCGGAGCCTTTGCCACTAGGCTACCGAGGTCGGTTATAATACAACATACTTGTATCTATGATATTTATAGCAATGCCTATGGGCAGGGGACGGGGTTCGTGACGCATGTTCATCATACTGTCCTAAAATATTGGACTTCCCCGTGTGGAGGTAATAATAGTATAGCCCGACAACACTTTACTGGCATATCGAGAAATGTCTATTGTCTACGCTCATAACATGTAGGTAGGTACCTACTTAACGATTGAGGTCGGATAGTGATACATATTATATTTCGTTTTCTCACACATGTACATATGTTTTATATTTTATCTCTTTCTAGAGTTAACTTATTTTTTACAATAATTATGCGCAGGACTTCCCTGGTTAAAGGTAAAAATACATTCCGACAAAACCAAGCGTGTATAAATATTATATTTTTTTTACGGATTACGAACAATAGAACCGTAGTTTTATCATCAACTTATGAATGAACGTTTCGACTACATTATTCTTATAAATATTGAGTATCTACTCCGTCCAGATATTACCTAAGTGTAAAAATCTCTGTACTGTATGAAGGATACAGTCGACCATAGAGAATGATCTATGTATCTACACCGGAAACAGATCTGATCCGAAGATACAGACAGGTACATAATATGCCGCAACCGGAAAGAGCCGTGAGCCGTGTATGTATCATATCTGGGCTGGGTCGCAACCAGATAGATCCGTGACACGGATCACTGAGCTGATCTGTTCGATCAGATCAGATCATCGTAGTGATCTGATACGAACAGATCAGATCACTCCAAAGTGATCTGTTACCCATGACTATATTGTAGAGGCATAATAACTAATAAGTCATTTGCCTCACAATCCCGTACTCAAATGTGTTGAAGTTTTTGTATGAAAATAGTTCACTTGTTTTCTTTGGATTTTTTTTTTGGTATGATACACTTATGTACATATAGTTTGAAAGTGGATATTTTAGGGAAGTTTTTGTGCGATATGAAGAACTCAATATTTTTAAAACTGACTTAAAAATGAACATAACTTTTTTCGTTAACTTTTAACACTTTATGGACCTTAACTTTTTTCACGTCACTTTCTGAAATAGAAATTTATATTTTCTGAATATGCATACATTTGAGATGAAAATAAAATTATGCTGGATCTAATCAATAGCTAAAGAAAAAATTGGTAGATATAGAGGCAAACAGGTAAAATTTTGGGATTTAAAATTTTTTTTTTATTCAAATAAAATCAGGGAGCACCTTATATAAATTGTGAGTAGCCATAATATAACCATAGTTTGTCTAACATTCTACCAAACAACCTGTATACCTATTAGGTATTTGAATTTTTCAACAAGACAACATTCGAAAGTAGGGAACGAAAATCACTAATAATTATTGTCTATGAAGATTGTCAGCCCCTTAAACGAAGTATTTCATAAACACCACTTTTTGTCAAAATATCCTGACCGTTGTTCGTTTAGTGTGTGGTTGTAAGAATGTTCTAGTGTGTGTGAGTAGAGATATATTGGCCTGCTAGCCTGTCACCTTGCTGACATTATTGAACAATATTTATGTAATGGAATGACACTATAGTTCCAAACCATTGGGTGGGTTATCATTCCCTCTATCTTAAACATACTTTAAGGTCAGCCCTACTATGTCATCTGTGGCCACTCTATGGTGATTTCTGTTGCTATGAAATAAGAATGAGCAGTGTGCGAGGAGTTATTTAAATTGCCGTTGTTGGCTGAAATCTTTGAACAATTTATATAATAATTAGTTTATGTACTTATTTTTGTATATCATCACATTACGTATTAACATAAGACCTTACATTCGATTTTAATGTTTGTTGATCCTTGCATGTATAAAAGTAGTAATGTTAAATACAAATTATTCCATTTCCTTGAATATATGAATATACTCAAAGTGAACACAAACACACTATTTGACTCTTTCACAGTAAGCTACTTGTGTCGTAAAAGAGGAAGATGATCGGCATTTGGTATCGAGCCCACGAACGCTAGGCTACCAACCACTTCCTAGTAAGATTTCGGTAAAAGAGATTGCTAGAATTCTTAGAAGATGTAAAGCGAGACGGGAAACAGCTAGTAATGAATAAATGGATAAATGATTTATTCAAAATGTTAGTAGACAATATAATAATATTAAAGATAATATCATGAGAAATGTATTCCTGCCTCATTGAAAACTTTTAATAATTCCATGAAATCGTCAATGTCCATTGACCTGGCTCTCTTCTTGTCCGCCTCTACTTTTATTAATATTTCTTCAATTTTGCTTTTGATATCAAAATCCGCAGGAATTTCCTACAAAAAGACATTTAATTTTAAATAAATTATTATTAGGGGAGCAATTGGGAATAGAAGTCAAAATTTCTGGCATCTACACAACTAAAGTATGGAGATTGTTAAAAAAAATTAATTTCTTGGTCATAATTTCTGTTCAAATTGCATTAATTCAATCTTGAGCATTTTAAAAATGTGATTAAACTATGTGAGACTTTATTTTGTTTATTTGAAACATATTATATCACCTACATTATGTGCCTATCTACTTAATTTCACATAGGTTGCTGCTTAAGCATTTTCATCTTGGACTGTTAAGCAATGGGATGCTAAACTAGAACCTGTTTGATAACCTAGGTACTGACTATCCGAATCAACAAAGTAAACAAGACGGGTTTTAGCTAGTAATAATATAAAGTGAAGAATAAAGAAAGACTTACAATATTGTTCATGGAGCAGTGTACTCGGTAATTCCTTTCCAACGTGACTAAAGTCGCAGTCTGTTTAAAAGCAGCCGCTAGCGTTTTATTTTTCCTCACAAAGGCTATTCTAGTCAGCCCATCCCACTCTTTAAAATTGATTGGTGGTGGCGGATTCCTCGGCTCTATTCGGACAACATTGGATTCCACTTTTGGTGGTGGACGGAAATTGTTTTTTCCAACCTGAAATAATAAATCAGCTTCAGACACTGGGGGCAGCCTATTCCAAGACTACATAACTTTGTTACTCACAAAGTGTGTACGTGCAAGCATTGGAAAGTCTATGGTATCAAGTTTATAGTTGGATTTTAGAAGAAAAAGAGATTTCAGTGTCTGTCGAGTTCATTCATACAGTAAAAATAAATCTTTCAATAATAATTTTATAAGAAAAAAACTTTCAAATATACCTATCTATGATATATTATTTGCAGTAGAATCACTCAAATATTGCTAACAAAAATATAGACTAGATATTTTAACCTAACCAAAAAATTTCATGACTTAAAAAACGGTTGGTAAAATAATCAACAGGAAAAAAATAATAATAGTTTTTGGGGGTGACTCTACACCCTTCATTAGATGGCTAGTTGTTTATGGTTATAAATAAATATTATGTAATAGTAAAAATTGAAAATTTTTGTTTCGACAAGGGATACCAAAAAGTTTGAAATAGCCAATAAAGTAATATTATTTTAAAATAGAAACAAAACTCTTACAACATTACCTTCATTAAAAGATCAACTCGTGATAGTAGTTGGGTATTAATAGACAGCCGGCAATATAGCTTATCCCCTGGCTTGGCCACTAATCTGTAAGCAAACTCTCTTTGGAACATCAAGACAGCACATCTGAAGAATGGCCGATGTAGAAGAAGTTTGAAGACTAATGGGGAACTGATCTGATACGGTACGTTGGCTATGCATATATCAAAAAATGGGAGCTCCGTCTTGAGAACATCGCCGACCATAATCTGTAACTTGGGTTGGAACGGCGTACCCTGAACACGCTTTTGTAACTCAGCTACTAATCTGAAAATACAAGAATCATCAAATTCTTTAAAAGTGAAATAGGAATATTTTCTACTCACCAAACCTACAATATATTTTTCTAATTATTCATGTAATTAAGTCAATTTCATAAAAAAGATGTAAATCAACAAATTAATTATAACTAAATTTTAAGACAGGTACATAGTTTTCTTTTACAAAACAAAACAAAAGATTATAAATCTTGACATATTATACTTGATCATTGACATATACTTATGACATAGTTCAATAGAGATTTGTTCGAGACACATATAGACCATTAGTGGGTAACGTCACTTGACATTTAAATTAACTGCAGAATTTAAACGAAATCAGAAGAATACACTGACACGCCCATCATGCACTGTACAAACAAGTGATAAACATACTCAAAAACTCTTAGTTGCAACCAATCAATAACAAAAGCCGCATGACATTTAATGGTGTATTATGTACTAGGTTCTAGAATCTGCGTTCATTAGCAATCTCGGCGATTTGATAAATTAGTATTTGCAAAACTAACCTGGGATCAATTTCACAAGCAATGACTTTTTTGGCTCGTTCTAACATTTTGACGGTCATATTTCCGGTACCTGGACCAATTTCAAGAACTACATCTGTAGAACGAAGAGCGGATTTGTCCAACATTGATGTAATTATTAAAGGATTCTTCAAAATGTGTTGACCAAAACTTTTGTTAAATAATATTCCTGAAACATTAAATTGAATAAATAAATATTATTAATGAAACTTCTCTTTACTAAGGGAGATTTATTTAAATTCAAATGTTACTTTAATTCTTACCTTGTTTAGCAACATCAATGTGAACTCGCGATTTCTTTTCAGCTTTGATTTTCGGCATCTTTTTATATTTTTAGTTTCACCGATTGCTAACGAATAAATTATGTATTCTTATGTCTAACTATTATCTTTCCTTATTTCATAAGAAAAACAAAATCATTTCCAAAACTTCATCACCCCACGTAAACCACGTAAATTGGCAAATATAAAACAACTAACAAGGTTATGTTCTTTATTATTGAAATAGACAGCACTCACATGTCAAAAGCACATTTTGATAAAAGTGCTGCCATAAAAGAAAGGTCATATAAATAAATCAATCCGAATTGATTTATTTAAGAAAATAATCATTATATTCAAATCTTTTATGATTAAATCTGTATATTTTTTTAATTTCGTGATCATTTTTTCAATTTTTGTACTAAATTTCACAAGTTAATTGTTTTTTTGTAAGGCCAATAAAACATTTTTGTATGATGACCATACCATATTTTGTTATTTCCGTCATGGTAACCAACACATTTTTTGACAAAAAAAAACGACATACATCATATTTTGAATATCCAGTTCAGTGTTTTCAAATGAAATGTTTCAGGAAAATAATATTAAATTGATTTAGCAACATGGGTGGAAAACAATCAAGAACGGATTCTTCAAGGCGTAGCTTTAATAATGAAAATCCAATTCCTATTGAAATATCTCGTGTAGCCGAACATCGAGCTTTGGAATGTGACCCAAGAACTCAAGATATCATCAAGGTTTTTGTATAATAATAATAGTTCCACAATTATTACATTTGATGTTTTAAATTTAATATGTTTTGTAGATATATTTTAATGGCCTATGGCCGTGATTATAAATAAATAAATTTCATTTTAAAATAAAACAAGAATGTTTACATTTTATATTTATAGACGATGCAATCAGATCTACAACCTCCGTATAGAAGCGTGACTTCTGGCTATGATATATCAAAAGAAGGTGAAATTTGGAGAAGAAAAATTGACGATTTGAAAAGCAATCATGAGGCTATTAGCAAGGCAATGGACAGAGAGTACGAAAAAGCTGTCAACGAATCGGCAAAGATGTTTAAAAAACCTGAAAATATAGATCCACCGTGTTTAGATTTGGAGAGATTAGTAAGTTTAACTTATGTAATTAAGTTTAACATCGAAAGCAACTACTTTACTAATAAGTTTTGTTTTATCGTTTTCAGGTAATGTTGTGTTACAGAGACAATCCCAACCAAACATTAATGTGCGCAAAATACGTTAATGATTATAAAAAATGTGTAACAAACAAACGTCCTATTGTGCAAATTAATCATACTTAATTTATTCTTATTTTTTTTCCCCGAATTACACTCTATTCTATTTTATTTTTTGATATATTTAAACCAAAATTGATAATTGTATGAATATTGTAAACAATAAATAATTTTTTTGTAAATAGATAATTATCTATCATTATCGTTTGCTGAATAAAACGAAATAAAAAGTTATTGTGGTTTTGTTTTTGTTTTAAATACTTACTTACATAAGTGTTTATTTTAGGATTACGTTTTTATATTTTTATAATAAGGATAAGAAATATCTCAAACACTGCTTTACTGAATGTGAAGATTTTTTAGGTTTTTAAAAAAGAATACAATCCCAAAAGCAAGAAAAGTTTTTTTTAAATAATTCGCGCCGTATTTCCAGGAAAATATTATTTCGTCATATTGGCACCTCTAACCATAGATAATAGGATGAGCAAAAACCATAGAAGAAAGTGACGTTTGTTTTATATTTTCTGACATTTTAAATGTCATATTTTTGATATTTTCACGCCGGCTGTCTCATTTTCTTACGACTATTCCGTCGTATATTTTTTTGCTTGAAAACAGATAAAGTGAGTATTTTCAATTTAATCTCCTGCTTACAAATTCGACAAGATAAATATTGTGTCTCCTATTAATATTCATACATAATTTTTTAGATGCCTAAAAAATTTGTTGGGGAAAATAGTAAAGCTGTAGTAGCAAAAGCTAGAAAAGCTGATGCCAAGAGTCAAAAAGAAGCCATATTACAAAAACAAAAAGAGGATGAGGCGTGGAAAGATGATAACAAGCAAGTTTTAAAAAAGCAACAGAAACAGGTCTGTTTTGTATTCAAATTTTATGTATCTTTGAAAGGGATAAAGTAAGAACAAATTGTAATAACCATAGAAAATGAATGCCTTTTCGTGAAATGAAAACTTCTTCTTTCGCAACACAAGCTTTCAGTAGCTTTCCGTGAAAGAATCAAAGAAGTGAGTGAATGATACAATAAATTTTTTTTTAACAGGGACTCGGCATGATGGGTAAAAAAAAACTCAAAATGACAAAGACATCATTAAACAGAGAAACAGCCAATATCACTTGTAATTTTGTTTTTTTAGGAAGAACTAGAGAGAAAGAAACGTGAACAACTAGAAAAAAAAGCTGAGGCAAAAGCGTTATTAGAAAAGGAATTAGATTCTATTAAAGTCCAAGGTAAACAACCATTAGCGAAAATAACCAGGGCGCAAATATTGGCTGAAACGGAGAAAAGAAACCAAGCCGCCATCAAGGCGCAACAACAAGAGGTATGTAATATTCCAACTTAAACAGACAAAAAGATAGGTTTAATTTCTTGGTTATGACATCTGTACTTTATTTTTTTTTCAGACTGAGAAGACACATGTTGAAAGAGACATTGAAGAAAATCTCAATAGAGTTGATATTGATGGAGAAGTAGCGAGCACAATAGATCAAGCTATTTCTGTCTTATCGTACGTATCTATCTTTTTTTTTTCATTACTAGCTTTCCCGACAGACATTGTCCTGTGGTCCTAACCAGAGGCGGCCTGTTCATATGTGCATAATGTTCACTGCGCCCAAAAACAAAAATACATAATTCGATTGAGTTCAAATAACAACATTGAAATTTTTCTAAAACATCCATATTTCATTCGTATTCAAAGCTCATACGGGAATAACGCGAGAATATATGCGCGCACACATTCTATCTCGCCTATGAAGTACCGATGCTTCGTGTGCACATTTGAATGTGCCCGATAATTTTGTTGACTTGGTATGAAAATTGTCTAAAATGCTGGAAACGGTGGAGTAAGTGGGACGGGCTACTGTAAGACGTATGTATGTGAGAATGGAGAGGGAACTACCATCTTTTATATATTCATAATTTTAACTTCTGACCTGACCTTCCTTAAAAACAGAATCTATTTCTTTGAGAAGTGGTCAAATCCGGCTTTCTGAAGTCCAGCTATCTCTCCATCTTTTTGAGAGGCGCCCCTCTGGGGACTTTTCACAACGAAAATTCCAAGAGATTGTATCTTTGTTTAATTTAGGTACTTAATATTTCTACCACAGTTTGGCAGCCTGTTTAATTATATAATATGAGACTAATTCGTAAAAACTACCTAACATCATCTTTATATAGGACTTATTGTTTAATTATTTATTTGATACTCTGTAATAATTTATCTCGTAACAAATCAGTGATGTGTTATAAATATAGATGTGCAAGTCTCTTCAGATTTGTCGAAATTTGAAGACACTTTGATAAAATTAATGTATATGTCAGCACAGAAATATATTTGTCTCTATCTTAAACTTAGTGATACAAATGTCACTACATTCTATCACTTGCTAATGGTGCGTTTATACCTAAAAGACATAGAGACGATCTAAAAAGAGAGCATATTTTCTTTTATGGTTGAAATTGGACACCATAGAAACAATAACAAGCAAGAACTAATTAATGTGGGATGACAAGTTAAGTGTCCATATCAACGATCAAGAAAATATAATATATTATTATACTCTACTTCCAGATCTGACTCTATGTTCTTTTGGTGTAAATGCACCTTAAAATGTAGCTGTGTGTGAATTGATATCCCCTTTATATGCACACACTTCTATATAGTATTGTCTCTATTCAAATTGACTTTCTTTAGTCTCGTGTGACCATGTAGGACGTGTGCCTACGAAACTAGTCTGGATAAAATTTGTGGAAAGTTGAACTTTATTTTTAAAATCAGCTTCCTTGAAGATAGACTAAATTTTTACAGACTTGCATATCTCGCATTCACTGTAACAAATATAATATATAAAGGTTCTTTAAATGTTGTGTTATTTATTTTTAGTGTTAAGTCTGAAGAGAATAACGACAAACACCCAGAAAAGAGACTCAAGGCTGCATATGCTGCGTACGAGGAGACCAACCTTCCCAGGCTGAAACAAGAGAACCCTTCCTTGAAACTATCTCAGTTAAAGCAATTATTATTCAAAGAATGGCAGAAGTCTCCTCAAAATCCTTTGAATCAGAAAAAAAGTGCATAATTTATTATTAGTCATAGGATTTAAAATACTGCAGTGATCTCTCGCTACTTTGCACTCATTGTCAAACAAGCTCATCGATAAAATTAAATACTGTAATATCGACAGCTGTATTGTGGAAATCAGTGATGTTTCATTATAATAAGCAAACGAAAGTTTTCCCAGATGCCAGGCAAATTAATAAATCCCAGTGATTTAAAATAAGCTAAAAACACGTAACCGTACGTAAAAGGGCATTTTGGAAC
Source organism: Mystacides longicornis (assembly GCA_963576905.1). NCBI lineage: Eukaryota > Metazoa > Arthropoda > Insecta > Trichoptera > Leptoceridae > Mystacides > Mystacides longicornis. The sequence continues at coordinate 32,772,180 of OY756426.1, read as the reverse complement.
AAAAGGAAAACATCGACCATCAAATATCCATCATCGCATTCTTCTTCAAGGTATAAAAAACCAATTGCCGCTTCCAACAGAGAACTTGCATGTCAAACTGATGCCTCACTAAGTAGAGTAGAAGGTTCTTAACCTCTCTCAGAAGCTAATTTAGACGATTCGCCACTAAAAATTACATATCTCATTTTTCTAGGTTATAGCATCTAAAATACATATAGATATAGGGGGGGGCTATAGTGGAATTAATGCATCGCAGGGAGTGGACAACTGCAATAAACAAACGAGGGATCACTGTAAATGTTCATTGCTAAATTTTAACTAATTTGTACTAGATTGTATATAACCAGACTGCAAATGAAATATATTATAGTAAGATGCTCTCTTTCTTATGTAATGATGTGAAAGACCCACAAATAGTTTGTTATGTTCCTTTGTTACAGAGCTGAGGGGCATGAATAAAGTGGGTCATTTGAGTTAGAGCATGCTTAATTATAAGAGATTTTTTATTTTCAATCTCAATGCTGTTTTTTTATTTTCAAAATAAAATTTACTAAAAGTTTTTAAATAATGTCTTGTTTTCTTAATTTATTAGTAAATTATGTTGTTAAAATTTGAATGAAATACATACCTATGTGTTTTTTTTTGTATCAATTTGTACTATCTTACAAAGAAATAAATTATCTAATGTCATTTCTTTTATTATTACTGTACCTGGTTTTCACATGGCCCATCTGTTGTTTTTAATTTATAAATTATTGTACTTTTGGACACACTTTACAGACAATTCATTCTACTGAATGGTTATAACATCTGTCCAGACAAGGGTCTTTTGGCAGAGGGAATCCATCAAACATGTTTGAATTTCTGACGATTGCAAAAAGGCCTTTTTCACCACGCAAGAATAAAACCACGATGCTGGGTAGCCTTTTTCACCATCTAGCATTGCCGTGATATTTTTTTTTGTGTGTAGGTCATTGTATTCTCTATTAGGTAGTTATACCTTATAAAATGTTATTCAATACGACTGCTTATGGGCCTTTTACACCACGCACAAACAAAAGCACAAATGTATTTGACTCCAAGGACAGATTTCTTGCCCAATTCTGTGTCTTCATATTTATTTTACTGTTAATTAAATAGAATATGGGCTCACCCAAAGTTAACACTTTCGACATCCTTCACACTGAGGAAGGGCTTGTGTTATGGAAATTTATTTATTTATTTTTTTATTTCATCAATTTACGGCATTATGCCTTTTACATTATTATAAATTAAATGTGAGTGTATACAATTAATATAAAGGAGTACAATAGTTGCTAAAAAACATATGCACATATACTTCTCATCATGATACAATATAAAAATTATAAAAAAAAAAAAACAATTTATAAAATGTTAATCATAAGTATCAAAGCTTAAACTCAGAGGTTAATGGACAAACAAGTGCAAGACAATAAAAGGGTCTAGATTCTATGTGTGAACATCTCTTTAAGAATGGATTTGAATTCATCAAAAGCCACACAGAATATATCTATATTAGTTAGATATTTGTTTCCCATATAATGTATACGAGGCACCACTGTGTGTCTTATGTAGTTTGTATTATGGTTTACTATGTAGAAAGACTCTTGATTTCTTGTACATCGAGTAGGTACCCTAAACATAATATGCTGCACCAGCTCAGGGCTGTCAAAAAGATTGTTTACAATTTTATATAAAAATATAAGATCATTTATGACTCTTCTACTTTCAAGTGTTCCTAAGTTTAATATTGTAAGCAAGCGGTCGTAGTTCAGTTCATTTCGAGGAATACCCAATTTAAAATTTATAAACCTCAGAAACTTTCGTTTGATGCGTTCTATATTGTTTATATGAATGTTATATGTGGGTGACCATATTGCGGAATTATATTCAAGCTGCCCGCGAACGAGCGACTTGTATAGCAGTGCAATCGCGTGAATATTACTAAAATCACTCACCGTTCGCAGAACAAATCCCAACGTTTGCATTGCCCTACTTGTAACATCGTTAATATGTTTCACGAATGAAAGCTTATCATCAAATACTACGCCGAGGTCCCGTATCTCATTTACTGTTTCAAGTGTATGGTCTTCCACTCGATAATCAAAATGGATAATCTGTTTGCTTCTAGAAAAAGTAATCTTTTGACATTAAGAAACAAACGATTCTCTCGGCACCAGATATTTAATATATCAAGGTTTTCCTGTAATATGTAACAGTCCCGGTTGCTTTCTATGTTTCTGATGAACACCTTCAAATCGTCCGCAAACAACAGACATTTGACATCTCTCATTTTTGAGACCAAATCATCTATGAATATAAGAAAGAGTATGGGAGAGAGATGGCTGCCTTGCGGTAAGCCACTCGTAGCAATGAAACAATCCGAACTAGTGCCTTTAATATTTACCCGTAGCGTTCGTCCTGTAAGAAAGCTCCCAAGCCATTCTATCAAGACCCCCGATATTCCCAGCCCTGAAAGCTTGCTGACAAGGATACCATGGGGCACCTTGTCAAAGGCCTTACTGAAGTCAGTGTAGACGCTGTCCACTTGACAGCCACGAGCAAGGCCTTCGGCAATAAAATGTTCGTAGATTGCCAGATTTGTCAACGTAGATCTACCGGATATGAAGCCATGTTGCTGATGTTCCAATATTCGTGATACGGACGGAACTAATTGCTCGAGTACTAGAGATTCAAAGAGTTTAGCCAGGGTTGACTGGAGACATATTGGTCTATAATTTACTATTTCGGATTTGTTTCCCTTTTTGAAAATAGGAATAATATTACCCATTTTCCATGCGGACGGAAAGCGTCCAGATTCCAGGGACTTATTATAGATTACCAAAAGTGGAACAATAAGAGCATCCGCACATTTCTTTACAAAAATTGGTGGAACATTATCAGGCCCCGGTGATTAATTAATGTTCAGATGGAGCAATTTATTGCACAAATCTTGAAATGAGATATGACAATGTGAAAGTTGGACTGATTTATCATTTGAAACAGCTGGTCAACATTGGAATTCAAACCCACAACCTTCAATATTATACAAATTAATTACCTTTGACTAATTAACAAATGTTTGTTTAATGGCAAACCTGTCCAATGAAGCAGCTGAAATATTTGGAACTTTTTAAGATCCACTGCATGTGTTAATTAAAATTTGAAGCAAGATCAATGTGTATAAAACTAGTGGAAAACCCATCATAACCTATTCATACTGTCAGATGCAATTAGATCCTCTAAAAATGTTCCCACCAGAGATTCTTCCCATATTTTTAAGGAATCTGTGCTCATTTGAAGTGAACGCAAATACTTTTTTTTTTACTCTTCCACAGTAAGCTTGATCGGTACCTGATAAAACCACTTCGATTGATTGACTGAAAGTAAGTATGCATATATTATCAGCTATAATAGCATGTAAATATAAATAGCACAATCAATATCGTGGATCATATCTGTGACCTTGTACAATATAATGTGCCATTACCTACTTTTTAATAGTATGTCCCTTTAAAAATCAATAATATGATTCTTTGTCTAATGATAATTAACTATATTATACTTCTTCTATGATTAACTACTTATATCCGCATTAGTTATATAGGTACCATTGTGGCAAGTTTGGAAAGTATTTTTTTTTTTAATATTTTTCACTGAAAATTTTCTTTTGATTCTTGTTAGAATCTTACTTGCAAACATTACTATTCCAATAATCCCTTAGCAATTATTTTTCTTCTGTCTTTCTTCTATTTCAATTAAGTTTACATTATATGCTTTTATTTGTGACAATTAAGTTGTCTGTTTACATTATGTTTTTGAGCAAAATGCGGCCCGTTGGTCTTTAATGCGGCCCGCCAAATCTGAAGATTTTTATATAACAAAAAAATTGACATAGTATTAGGTATTCTTCCTGGTTAGAATAGTCCACAAGTTTAGAGCTTTAAACAAACTTCATAAAAATATCTCCAAACTTTATAAAGTCATTAATTCAAAACAATAATTATACGCGTGTAAAGCGTGACGTCATTTGACAGCATTGCGTTCCACTCTTCCATACATTTTGTATGGAAGTTCAGTTCCAGAAAAAAAAATGTTTCTTAGAGAAACAAAAATATAGGATTATTGCTAATCATTGTACTGAAAACATACAGGGGCAAAAATAATCTTAAAAACGTCGTTTATGGTTTAAAAAAAATTAAACAAAAACCCAATTTCCTTACTTACTCATTAGTTTAAGGCACAAAAAAAACCCCAATTTCATTAGTATGAGATTTAAAATGTCAGATAGCTTCGTGGAGCGCGGCTGTAGATGTCTCTATACATTGACTTTACACCCGTATTCTAATCTTATGAAACATTTTTTTAATGCAAAAAGGTTGCCCAGCCCTGTGATAGATGAAAGTGCGCCGTCAAAAGGTTTCCGATCTCTGAACACAATTAAAATCATCTAGCGAAATTTCTGTGAAGCTAGCGTAAGTAGGCATAACATCAACATGATCATGATATATTTTTTTCTCACGTGCCATTATTCTGTTCAAGGTCGTTATTGTAATGTAAAGCATGGATGCGATTTTATATTCTTGATTTAAAATTCATCATGTGATTGTTATGCTTCAACAGATCAAACCAATAAAATATTGTCCATTTTTGTAATCTTTATTCACTGTTTAGGTAGTGTTTATTTATATATTATTTTGTCTTTTCTAACCATAGACCCAATATTAGTACCTACCTACTTGTGACACACGCTAATGCTCTACTAAAGTTTCAAATTCAAAAACATTCAATAAAATATCACCGCGCCCAATCTTGCGTGACTTCAATGGCCTCATCCCGCACCATGTCCAAATCTCCCTCAGCTCTTCTTCGAAGAAACGAAACACGGTGTGAGAGGGTCTTCGGGACCCTGATAGGAGGAAGAACAGCGCTCTCCTAGACCAACTGTCATTTGGCATTCTTAACACATATTATTATGCCGAGTCTATCTCCTCTCCACAATGGTAGAAGTAGTGATGACCCTACGCTGGGTGCGCCGGCGTAAAGCGTCGTTCGTGATGCGGTGGTACCATCTTATACCCAAAATTATAAAGTATCGTTGAATTAATATTCTACGTACTAGAAACGACATCTTCTCATAAAATAAAGCAATAAAAAGAGTAGTTGACTAGCTGTCACCGTCACCCTTGCAATGGCATTCGTTTGACAAAAAGTCAAAGTATTTACAAATGTACCTACCTATCTACTCTTTCCCTTATAAGTATTAAATTTTGATATCTTTTTCAAAAGTGTCTAGATACTGATACTAATTTAATTGTTTCATTGCTGTCTAACGTCGAACAGTCATTCAAAATAACAGAGACAGCTGAAAGATAAAGAAACCGTTCAAATAAATTTTTCTCCGCCCCGAATTATATATATTTACAACGAAATGGTATGGTATGGCGGTTACGACGCCGGCTTTCGCGCTGTTTCATGCGGAGGTCGTGGGTTCGATCCCTGGTGCCGACCATCTTCCCCTTTCATGACATAAGCTTTAAGTAGCTTACTGTGAAAGAGTCAATGAGTGTAGGTATTTGTGTTCACTTTGAGTGAGCACAGATTCATTTTATAAAAAAATATATTATTACCTCCTTGAATACAATAGTTATTCATTATTTCTTATTAATAAAAACTGCGATGATTTTTTTTCTACTAAAATCTTAATACCAAATAACCTTTTCATTAAAAATTCAACCCTAACAAAAAAAAAATTGTGCAAACAGGTAAAAAAAAACATAAAATCGACCAAATTTGTTGATGGTAGGGGAAATCTCTGTTTTTTTTTTTTTAACAAAAATGTGATTTTTGGAGGAAGTGGAGTATCGTAACGATTTTTACATGCGGTCCCATCCAAAAAAATTGCCATGGGCCCCAGATTTTACTTTAGTTACGCCACTGAGTCTTATGCGCCTATATACTCGTAGTAGGTGAGTATCACAGTCAGACATAATCCATGTGTGTCATTTCCTTTTTATCGTTAGGAGAGTTCTTCTAAGCAAGTACGGTCAACGTGCTAACGAATATGTTCAACAACTAGCATACTACTTCTTCTTCTTCCTAGCTTAACTATTTCTCTTCAATGGTGGACACAGAGGTCTCCCAGATATTGTCACTCTTATCATGTCCCAGTCCCATCAGCCCAACGAAGTGGTCAGCCATTCAGCCTTGTCTTCAGGGCCCTGATGATGGGAGGAAGAAAAGCTCTCTCCCCAGACAACTCTATCATTCGGCATCCTTAACGCATCGATAGATTATTGTATAGTTATTTTATTCAATGGAGGTAATTTTGGTTGATCCTGATTAAGCGACCTCACAATTTTCTTCAGACTGACCGAAATAAAGTAGCGATATAGGTCACCTATTGACGCAATTTCCTTAATTATTCAATACTAGCCTTTTTACCCGTCCATAAAATTGTTGATGAAGTTTGTTGAGAAAAATGTGAATTACAGAACCTGATTTATGGATTAATAAAATATGGTACCTATAAAGTATGTCCCTAAGTGGGGTCAAAAAATGGAGAATTGATTGACTGATCGAGTTTGTATTACCTGTAAGTCTGAGGATTTGAATTGGTAAATAGGTAGATATAATTAGATAGTATGATAAATTTGTAGAATTGCTGTGGAGGCAGCAAAGGTGAGTCATAAACATAGCATTTTTATCTATTTTCTATACCTTCCCCTTCAAGTACATTTAGATAGAACACTTGATTTCTGTAAATGCTTTAGTTGTTCTTCTGCAAAAATATAATTATGTACCTACAAAGCTTTATTTATTCTTAATATCAAATTTAACAGGTAGGTACATAATTATTTTAAGTGTTAAGACCTCTACCCGAGCCAGTGATTTTGTATCTGAAAATCTTTTGTATGAAAAATTGTCAGTATAGCCAGCAAGAAAATATTGCATAAAAAATTCCTATAAATATTCTGACCCATCTGGGAATTGGAACCAGAAATTTCTTACCAGAAGTGGGTGTTAATTATTTTGAACATAGTAAAGAATTTTGTGGCCAAGGATTCGAACCTGCACCTCACATCCAGCCTTCGTGTGAATAGAAAAATCAGTGTAGATTGCTTATTAAAAATATAACACAGGAATAGGGTAATAATAAAAATTTCAAGTTGCTATGGCAATTATACCACCAATTTATTAAATCCCTATGCCCCTAAGTGGGGCGTAAAGGGAGTTTGGATTTCAAAAATTAATTTTACTTACATTAATAAAACAATCAATACAATAATTGGTAAAGAAACACACTTTTATAATAAATAACTAAGGTATTTTGCAGTTGATAAACTTCATTTAACAGGGTAAAACTTTTTAATAAATGATAATTTTGAGTATAAATATTTAGGTACTTCTAGAGAATTAGAACTCACATCTCTCATAGGTGCTTAATATAAGTCATACCAAGAGTTGAAAATTAATAAGAGATATACAAAACATGTAAATGTTATTGTTGTGAGAAAATATCTAGAAAATTTTGACACATTTTAAAATTCTGTAGACATTTTGGCATTGCATTCATTATAAGATATAATCCTAGGAATCTCAGCTCCATAGACGAATTATGGAAGGCATAAATGCAACGGGCCGTTGGCCCGGTGGTTAGCATCTTGGCAGATTGTTGAATTTGTCGATTACTCAAGGATTTCAATTTGACCACCTAAATAAGGAACGTTGTTAACGTGAAGTCATCACACAAAGCCATTCGAAATAGCAAGAGAAGAAAGTCATAATCCAGTTAGTACTGGTCAAATGTTAAAAAAAATGGCATTTTAAAATTGACCATAAATAACGGTGTAATGTTAAATATATCAGTCTGTAATAATATGAATTTTTTCGATGTTACAGGAAAAGAGGTCTGATTATAGAAACTTCAACAAAAAAAAAAAACAGGTTTACAATAATAATAATTCTGAAATTAAAATAATAATATATCTAAATTAAAAAAAAATTAATAGTTTGGAATTTAGTTAACAATAATTGTCCTCCAATGCAATCACTTGTAAGTTAATGATGTTGCTAGGTTCTTTTAACAAATCTATGAATGCTCTTTTTAGTATTTACTTAATACACATAATCTGCAAATTAAATATACATAGGTAATCTTCATATTCATAAGAATAATATTAAAAATTGTGAAGTTCCTGTCAGATTCGCTTTCTTTCAGAGTTCTGTTTTATCGACCAAATCTACTAAAGAATTTTTATACTCATTTCAATTTTCAAAAATCATTTTTACGATTAATATATTTAAATGTATTATGAATTTAATTTCATGTATCTTTATTATTTACCAACATTTAATATGATTTTATCAGGTACTTACTCATCTAATGGCCACGACAGATTTACACAAACTGCGGCCATAAATTTTTTTAAATGTGTCAAATTACAAAATGGAGGAATTATATTTCCAAAATTTTGCATTAAATCTTTATTTATTGAGAATAATAAGATTTGAATAACATTTATATGTATAACGAATCAATCTCCAATTATTTTATTACATTTTCATACCGTAATACCAAGATTCCATTCAACGTTTACATGAGTAATTTTGTTTCCAAACGATGGCTTACTGTCTTTTTTGAAAAATTTGTATGAAGATCCTAAAAAAATAAAGTTTTTTAAATAGCGCTTAATATATTAAAGTTAACGTTGCCAATTGTATCTTAGAACGTTCTCGAGCAAATTTCACCGCTCTGCGCAGATTCATATCTGACGTAGCATTTGTATTTTGAGCGTGATGCTCCGACATAACGGAAAGTATTGTCAAAGGCAAATAAAAAAACATTTCTGAATTATTATGTAGATATATGTCATTGTTCATTGTACATAATTCATTTTGTTTTAAGTCAAATAGATCGACTGACTTATCTAATATTTTCGGGGGGAGGGAGGGGTCGTCACATTAAAAAAAGAATCATTATATGCATCAGCAGTAGAAAGCCTTATTATGACAAGTTGCAGAACACTAACTCAATATTATATTCTGCTGTATACAGTATAGATTCTCAAAATCTCAACCATGAACAAAATCTGAAATAAAGGTAAGGCGCCTTTATTTGCACTAATAAAAATATTATTATTGTTTATTTCCTTATGTATGCACATTTTACATTTCGGTTTTTTGTTTAAATTGCCCAACCTCGGCTTATTAAAATTTATATTTGATGTAAAAAAAATATGGTCCTGTTGTCTATGGAAGGTGGAATTTTCTTTTTGTTCCAAATTTGAATGTATTTTTGTTTTTCTTGATATTCAACTCACTTTATAAAATTTTGCTTGGTCATCAAGCAATTGCTCTGTTTAATTATATAGTTTTTCAGTTTAAATAAAACATTACCATGAATGCTGCATTTTAATAATACTTGATACATTTTCAGGATTTTGATTCAATCTTTCTTTGAAAACTTTCCATCCTAACCAGAGAAATTTATGTACAATTGTACATACTACATACATTTACTATTTTTAATAATAAAAGTCTTTAATAATAAACATTTGCAGTAAATCCGTAGGTAGAGAAATCTGTCAGAAGTTAGCTCTGTCCCACTCTGTCTTAAAATTGAATTTTTAAACTTAGTTGATACCTGTGTACTATATTGTTGTGCTGTAAGTATGTAAATTAAGATAAATATGCTTACTTTTTTATTTTGATTTTTTTTTTTCAATTTATATAGGGGGAAGGGTGCCAAATTTTATAAGGAGGGGGGGGCCCCAAATTTTAGTCCCGCCCCGGGTGGTGAAAACCCACGGCACGTCACTGCGTTAACGCTTCGATATTAAAAACAGAATGAACTCAATGTTTGAACTTTACAGACTATCTAAGGCAGGGGTGCACAGACTTATAGCTAACAGGGGCCACTGGTGAAGTTTATGAGCCAGGACGGGCCGCAAGAAGGAAAATTAACACTTTTTCTTCTTCTCCTTGGAAATTTTTATTCCCACATGCTGGTGGGGTCTGCCTTTAGTATTTTACTCCGCCACTGAGCTCTGTCTTGGGTTAGCTCCGCAACTCCTCATATTTTGACATACAACTTCGTTTGTAAATTTATACTAATATTTTTTTAATTTGTACAAATTATGATACTAAATGATTAATGATCAAACACTGATGTAATCATATTTTTTTATTTATTTTCACAGTAGTAGTTGATGTGTCATTTATAAATACCAAATTCTACAAAAAAAAAAGAAACGACAATTAAAGGAATGTTACAAATTAGCTACATATTAATACTTTTGGAAGAGCAATAAACTATGAATTTTGATGATTGAGAAAAACAACATAAAACAACATAGTTTAGGAAAATAGAAAATATCATTGTCACAACACATAACATAGAAATCTTGTGGAAACATTTTTACATACAATACACTTATAATGGATAGTTAAATAATTCCAAATGTCACATCAATTAACATCACAAACAATCCAAAAACACATGACAGACTCTGGCGTCTTCAAATTATCTACTCAGGTATTCTTTTGATTTTTCGTTGGCGGGCCGCAGAAAAATAGACGACGGGCCGCAGTTTGTGCATCGCTGATCTAAGGCCAATTTTGACTTTAAATAATTTTAACAATGTGCTTTATCTGTATAATATACAGACCTCACGATTTTTTCCTATATTTCGTAATAATATTTCCGCAAAAGTGAATGCTGTTATTGTAGACTTGTTGGCATTTTGCAGTTGAAAGGCGGCATAGAACCTTTATACATTCGTAATTCAGCATGAAGGACGTGGTTCGCAATCCGCGGTGCCGGCGATAATCTTCCACTTTCATACACCCCTACCTTATATAAATCAAATTATGACGTAAATTTTTAAAAATTTTGTTGCGTACCGCTACTTAAGTAATGTAGGTACCTACAGTTCTTCTTCTTCTTCCATATTTTTTGCTTTCACCCCTCATAATGAAGTTTACCTACTGTGTTGCCATTTTCCATGATAGGTATAAATAAGTAAGTATCAGTGGCGTACCAAGATGGGGGGGGGCGGACCGCCCGGGCGCCTCTATTAGTAGGGCGCCAAAATTTGCTCGCGCTACTATACACGATAAAATATTTTCATCTCGGGCGGATTAACAAAAATAACATTTCCCTGCGGTAAGTCTGCAGGTAGAGAAATGTGGGTCAAAAGTTGGCTATGTCCCACTCTGCAAGAAAATTGAATTTTTAAACTAAGTTGATACCTTTACTATAGCTATTGTTGTGCTATAGGATGAAAAATGAAATAATATTATATAGGCTTAGTTTTTTTACTATTTTATTTTGAAAAATTTTGGGCTGTTTATTTTTCAATTCCTATAAATGGAGGGAGGGGGGGGGGGTGCAAAGGGTTCGGTTCCCGCCTCGGGCGGCGAAAACCCACGGTACGCCACTGAGTATTCAATTAAAATATTTTTTTGCCAAAACTGAAGCCTGCATGACCGATTGGTTACAACCAAAATTAATACACACGACGTCATAGCGAGTACGCGAGCTACAGTATATTGTATACCTACAGAGTTTATTTGTGCTGTTTAGATTGGTTTAGATAAAGTCCATATGTATAGGTACTCATTGACCCAGCTACCATCAGCTATCTAGTATGAGTGTTATCTGCTAGACAAATTATTATTATCTACGCGTATACCTGTGCTAAACTCATTACGTAACGTCCACATGTGTGATTTTGCGGTTCGGTAGGTAACTCCAATAATGTACCGCGTGATACTAAATTAACTCTATGTAAGGTACATTGCTCGTGCAAGCCCACTCATAATAATTTAGTGTCAGGGATTATTCGATTAAAAAAACTGTTAGATATTTAAAGTTTAGAAAAAAATATGTTTATTCGAAATTTAAAATCATGACAGATAGCGTATTATATACTTACTTATTTTTTTAAATTTAGAACACTTTTATTATGATGCATCTTTTTTAACTATAGGGAAGACGCAGAGAAAGAAAGGGAAAAACATACACAGAACTATATACAAAAAATTGGTCGCCTTTATACATTCTTGATCTAGGTAGGTACGTTATAATTCTACGAAGATCCCCTCTGATTTCATTAGGTCGTATCTAGGTAGGTATATACTAAGTATAAATAAAATCATGTTGAATATTATTATATACCTACGTATACGTAGTTCCAATAAGCTATCTTCAAGTGTTAACAAGTGACATGATAAACTATGAGTACCTATACCGTAACTTCCCAATTAAAGATAAAAGTAAACGTGTACCTACTTATGTAAATATTGATAAAAATGACGTCAATATTTTTTTATCTTGATATGCGTATACCTACCGTCTTCCTTTTTCACGGCAGCGGGGACCTAAGCCCTACTCGGGAGCATAGGGAGGCATCAAGAGTATATACGTTTGCGCATACATTTTGAAAAATATCCATTGCTAAAAAAATATCCTATTGAAGGGTATTAAAATTGAATTAATTAAGACAAAAAAAAACATAATTTGGGAGACAGACTTCGGGGCTTTCTTCATTATGAAAGCTAAAAATTTTGATTCATAAACTTTCATACTTGAACTTTCCTGCTAACTATCTATCTATACTAATATATAAAGAGGAAAGATTTGATTTTTTGTTTGTTTGTTTGTTTGTTTGTTTGCATCGAATAGGCTCCAAAACTACTGAACCGATTTGAAAAATCTTTCACTTTTGGGAAGCTACAATATCGGCGGTGAACATAGGCTATATTTAATTTCCAAAAAAAATTGGGTAACCTACGAAAACTTCAATAATGTAACCCAAGGTGTAAAAAATTTACCTAAAGTATTCTTTTTATCGCGAACGCTGTGAAAACTAATGATGATAGAATAAAACAATGTACCACAATTTTGTAGAAGACATCATTATTTACAAAAAGTATCGCGACAGCATATGTCTAACTATTATAGTTATGCCACAATAAGTGTTTTTTTATTTTAAAAAAATCAATAAAATGTCACCTCTATAAAATGGTTTTTATTGGTATCTCGGTATTACTCCTTATTAAAATAAATTAGTTCATATTCAAGTCTGCTTCAATATGTTTGTATAACTTTTTGAATTATTCAATTCGGACATTCCATTCGAAAGTTATCACGAGTTTAAAAATGTGAGTATTGGAAAAAAAGCATAGTCTCTTATCATCTCAACTTATCCGATGCAGAGTGCGTAAGGGAGCGGGAGGGGACTGAGGGGTGTCATATTTTCAAGTTTAGTAGAAATACCGCGCAAAGTAGTCACGGTGGTAAAGTGACGTGACACGATACATTGCAATGCAATAATTATTCCAGATTAACATATATGCTATAAAATATTTTGAAAAAGTTAGGGATCTCTGTATGAAAACTAAATTATTTTTAAGTATCTATCTACCCGTGCGAAGCTGGGGCGGACCTCTAGTATTTAATATTAATGTAACAACAGTTTATGAAAGCTATAGGTATAGTTTATCAATATCAACATCACAATTGCCAATACATAAATTCAATCATAACTATGTATACTGAAAATATAATTGCAATGATAATGAATACTTGATCGATATTGCAAAGTTGTCACTTGAATTAAAATGTACGTCATAGTTTCAAATACGAAATAAGCAACCCTATCAAATTTTGGCATCTTGCCCTTTTTTTTTTAAATTCCCGATACTTTTACATTAAATACATAGATACAAATAGAGAACGCTATGGAAAATTATTTAGAAAGATTTATCTATGAATAATGTAACATGGAACAACATCTCGCTAAAACGAATCTTGAATTAACGTAATTCTCAGTAAGTACATAAATACATATAAAACGAACTTTAGGTTCATCGGAAAACCACATACAACTGTCCGTATAAAAAAAAATATTTCGATGCAATATTGAACCGGATCTAGTTCATTTTTTTCAGACAATGACGGCTATTCTGAAATGAAAAACAGACGATTGAGTTGCGTCGTATCGAATTTTTATTGAGACATTTCTGTATAGGGTATTTGACACTATGAAAAATAAGATACAGATTGTGGTCATCCTGTTTGAAAATGGCCCAAGAAAGCTTATTTCTTTTATTTTACAACTTAAATAGGCTTATTTTTTATAAAAACACGTAATAAAAATCCAAATATTTCTATGGAACTAGTCACCGATGAAAACGCCTTGTGATTAGTTGTGGTCCCCGTGACGTCACCCCATGGTAAATGATAGTCATCAATCTCATACCAATACAGAAGTGTGACGTAAAATGCACCACGTGACCAGCGCCATTATACAAGACAGCGTTTTACGCGCGTTTTTGGATATTTAAACTTTAAACATGATTTTCATATAAAATATGGCATATCTTCAGAAAATATAAAGAGAATGTGCTTATAATGTATCGTAGAATAATTTAAAACGGTTTCTGGAAATTAGTCAAATACCCTATTCTGAAGATGTTTTATCCAATACATTAGTTGCGTACTGGCTACCGATTAAGTTCTAAGCAAGAGCTTCTTGCGTCGAGTTGGAACGTGGATTTGAGAATATCCGTGTCCCGTCAATAACGTCACAGACTGAGGATCCATTAATTTATTCTATGCTGAGGACTTCACGAGCGGCTCGTGTGGACTTCTTTTGTCATAGATACCTATGTAAATAGATAAGTTTATCTAAGAAAATTTTGAATATAACCTCCCATAAACTATTGAGTACTTCTACCGATTTTTCGTTATAACGAAATGTTTTTCTTCGTTCCGTGGATTTCGTTACTCGAGGATTTGATCAGTTTTGACTTGACCTAAATTAAAAAACTATATATTATTATTCAGTTATGTATGGAACACCGTTCTGGAATAGTTTTCTTAACGACGTGTGGATGTGTAAATTTCACGAAATTATATACCTACATACTGAAAAACGCAAAATATTGAATAACTTCTACCTAATAATTCACATAAAACAAGTTTTCTTATTAAATGCAATAACTGACATATTTTATCTGAACTACCAATCTATTTTATCGGCAAATAAATAAATAAGTATGTACAAAAAATAATATTGCATGTTAAATAATTATAGCGTGCTATGTATTCGTGAACTAAACAGAGCGAATTAGTGAGTTCGTAGTTGGAAATGCGCACGGTTGTGTTGTTGCCATCTAATATCTATCTATCTATACCGATTCATTCATATTTCCCTGTTTGGTTCGCGCGCGCGGACGTCAATCTTTGAGGTTATGCGGCAAAATTTCTTGTGTAATAAATAAAAATATAACCTTTTTCGCACTAAAATTATTATACAGTGTCAAGTAAAATCAAGAGATAAAGTGGATAATATAAATAAGGAAACTAACTATGATTTTTATCATTTAAGTTAAAAAAAAAAAACGCAAAAGTGATTTCTGAAATTTTATTATTTGTTTATTTATCTCGGATTACTAGTAAACGCTTCACCAATGGATAACATGGATAGTTTATTAAACGTTTTTCAAGAATTTCCCAGAGAATATGTAATTGGTTTATCTGTTGTTGCATTTGCTACATACTATTTGATTGAAGTTGTCAAGGTAAGATTTCCACTTTATTCCATACCAATAATAAATCTGAATAAAATGTTCAATATGTCAGGTTGAAATGATTACTCATAAAACTCGATAACCTGCGCGTAATTATAATTCATTGCACCTCGGTTTTTTATATTGTATATTAATATGGTCGATGATAGTAATGTTAACAAGCTATTAATGATGTCATCGTTGATGCTATATTATGCTTCGCGTAGTTTAAAAGCTAGGATATTTACGATTTCCATTTTTGGTGGTTTGATGCAGATTTTCGTTGGCGTCGTTCGTTTTTCTGTAATATTTCCCTACCTATGCGGATAACCGCCCAAATATGCTGCATGCGCCACACAAATAATAATAATAATTTTGTTTTAAATTTGCCGCATTTTTTTTAATTCGTCTTTGTATAAGATTCTAACCAGAAAAAAATTTAATTACTTTGGATTTTTACCATTTAGGTTTTTGAGAGTGGATTCGTTAATACGTAAAGTCATGTGTTTTTAAGATCATTAATCAGCCTTGTTTATCTAACGATGCAAATTTTAACCATGCATGCATCAAAGATAATTACTGTTACTTTAAAATTAAGCAGATTTCTCATAAATCTTTCAATTATTATTTTTAAAATGCTCACTAAAAAAAACATTATTATGAGATGAAATTTTTATTTACCTATCTGAGATATTGTATGTACGTGTATAATAACATTTTATCATGTATTTTTTTATGATTTTTCTGGTTAGATTCTATTTAGAATAGTTTATGTATTCAATAAACTTTTCTTTCAATAAACTATGATCCTTTCTAAGAGTCCCTGAAATGAGATTCATTCTACTGTTTAAAGACACTAACAATGATTAGAGATGGACACTATAACGATAGCTGATAAAAATATTAGATAAATAAAAATAATGCCTCTAACATTATTCATATTACACGATATTTGTAAATATTAGTTGAACTAAAATAATAGTCCGCTAATATTACCCTAAAAATTATTATGTTCCTACTTAAATAGACCACTAAAAAATTATTATTTTAACACACATTTAAAGAACGGGTGATAACAGATAAACAATAGTAACAATATTGTTGCATTATGACGTACCTAAGGCTGAAAGTCATATTGATTCCATTCTAAACGCAGACTTTGACGAAGCGATGGACATGATTGTGTGTCTAGATAAAAAAGAAGGGATCTTATCACATTAACAACTGTAATAAATAACTAGATGACTCAGTAAACGTTGAGTCACCTATTTCCTAAACATACCTAATTTCCAGTAACCCACAACCAAAAAATAATCCTATATTGTAACAGGCAGGAAAACTTTTTATGGGAATACAAAACTGGTTTTTTTATTTATATTCTCACCATTCAAAAATACCCTGAGCTTATCCAAATTTATCGAAACTTAAATCTATAATATAAAAGAATGTCGGATTAGTGCGAACACTTATAACTCAAGATCGGCTGAACAGATATTTATCATTTTTGGTTTATTGGATTCTTCCCCGCTCCGGATAACAGAATAAATAATAAAAAATCGAAGAATGGACACCAAATAATATAAAATATACCTAATATTAAAGTTAGTGTGGAACTAATTTCGATACAACAACGCCATCTGCGAAAAACTCTATAGAAACACAATTTTTATTTACCTGACAACCATTTGACAATAAAAATATTGGCATGCAGATTTTTGATGGATTTTTTCTAATTTGTTAACATTGAAGCGCAATTTTTTTATAAATTAAAACGCGAAAAGTGAATAAATCTAATTTTGAAATCAAATTATCGTTTCACACAAACTGTCAGCTGTTGAATAGTTGGTGCGATTGACAGTATTCGGATGGAAAAATTGTGGTTTCAAACAGATGTATCTAAAGCCATATTCATAATTCTTTTAAATTCTTATTCAATATTCATAGTTAGACCACAGAACAACGTCTATGGGGAAAGCTAGTTAGAGAAAAATATGGCTTCAATGCTTATGAACAATCACATGATCAAAAAAAAATTTAAGGTTGGGTCTTCAGAAAAGTTTGCATACTTAATAAAATCGGGATATTTCAAATCAAACTGATTTGAACACTCATACTCGCTATTATAGTTAAACGCTGCAGAACTTGGACTGTAAAATTCTAAGATTACTCGAAGATTAATGGGTTTGAATTGTGGTGTTGGTGGCAACCTGTGGACTGTTAGGTGTACTAACGACTCCTTCCTCAAAGAACTCAAATTTATTGAAACATTTTCTGCGTTTCATTTACTCAACCATAGATTACGGAACTCTTAGCATTAGGGTAGAATTGTGGAAGAAAGGAGGGTTCCCAGGGCCAACCAGATAAGGGAAGGCCATGAGAAATGTTTCTGGCTAACCCTTTCTCAGAGGATTGCCATGACAAGTAATATACCATTGGAATATGAACGACCAAATATAGTTAGTACGATAATATGAGATATTCTTCAAAAGTTTGGGAGTTTCTGCTACAGATGACTAAAAAACATTATATTTTTATCAAAATGTAGTTCATATATATTTAATTTTTTCTAGATTACCGGCGAATCATTCTATTGGAAACGTACTGCGCCATGGTTTATATATTTAATGTTATGAATTTAAATTTAATCACTATTGTATTATAGTAAATGATCTTAACAATGAAACATTAGATAAATAACACTAGATTTAGATAATATAAATAATCATTTTGACAGTACCTATTTATGTACCTGCATGGTACAAACAATTAACTCATCATGGTCATTTGCTCAGATTTTTTTGCTAATTTTTCTGCAGTAATTTTATTTTGTTCAAAACACCACCCTGCCCCACTATCTTCCAGTGCCTTGGCATTATAGAATTGATGGTTTTCTGGGGATTTGGCAGTGTAAAGGTTTTGGCTGAAAACAGTGGTTTATTACTACTTGATAAGGCTATTCCTGGTATATCATTAAAATCCTATATAGAAAAATAAATTACATTAAAAAAATGTAAATTTTTACATATACAATTTTATTAGAGAGAGAGTACACTCTTTTCTATCCAAACAACATTTCTCCTGACATAGTACCTACCACTTCTCATACAGTTACTTTTATTTCTTTTACTTCTCACTTCTCTTCCTTAAATACAATCAATCTGTTCATTCTGAGTCAACCATGACTTCTCCCACTTTTCCTATCAACCTTACAAATACAGACTTTCCGATACAAAGGTATGAGTATAACCAACGGGACCTATTGCCTAAGGCAGCGGTTGCCAAAGTGGTGGTCTGCGAAAAAATTTCAGAAAAATGTGGAATATACTTACTCATCATGTTAAGTATTTTATTATGGTTTATTAATAAAGCTTTCATAACTTGGTTACTATTAATAGTTTCATTTTATTAACTAGGTACATTTTATGTGTTCTTTGATCACAATTTTTTTTTATAAATATATTTAAGTGGTCCGCGGGATTAATTAACTGGTCCGTAAGGTCAAAAAGTTTGGCGACCGCTGGCCTAAGGCAATTTTTCATAGTCGACAGGCCATGTATATTTATAGATATTACTGACAGATTGTAAACACAATGGAACATTTGACTTAGGTTCCGTTTACACTAAATAAACACGGAGCTGTGGATATAGAGTATATTTTCTTGATAGTTGATATGGTCACCAAGGAAATAACAACGAGAAAGAACTGTCATTGCCCATTAATTAGTTGTTGTTTCCATGATGTCCAATATCAAAGATAAAAGAAAGTATGCCGTATGTCTAGCTCCGGCTCTATGTTCCTCTGGTATAAACGGACACTTATAAGCCTTTGTGCCTGTTTGTGCCATTGAAACAATTATGATAGCAGTAAGTACTGTCCCTGTAATTGGTTGGCTTGTCATTAACTAAAAATAATATCTCGTGTGTACCCATATTGTCATTTGATCATCATTACTTATTATATAATGGGTGTACTCGTGAAACCATTGTGGTTGATTCAAATAGAAATTTATACCATTAACAAGGATTTAAATAGGTGATGACCCAAATCTCACGTAACCAAGGTGAGGTGCGGCTGGCAAATTAAATTCTTTTCTATTCTCCCTTCGTGACCTCAACACATCAAATTTATATCAATCAATACTCCCTTTGAACTCCACTCAGTAGCACAGGGAGGCAACAAGAGCAATGCTTATGACCTCCTCCCACACCATGTCCAACTCCCTCAGCTCTGCCTCGAAGGAAAGGAACACGTAAATAAGCATATATATTATGGATTGATTTGAAGTATTTTTCTCATACAAACTTTTCCTTGCATGGAGTGAAATTTTATCTTTCGACTCTCAATTTCATGTTGTTTGTTTAGAAAATGAAGATGTTGCTGTTAGTTGTCATTTATTTGGTCGATTTGGATAGGTAAGGGGGTTTGATAACCTCCCCGAATAATAACACTATGATTTGAATAGGTCAGGTAAAGGTTGGAACATAGTTATAGAGGGGGGTGTTTAAGGGATGGGATCCCCCATACCTTCTTGGACACCTCCCCAAGCGATAACACTGCACTCTTTTTTTTTTTTTTTTTGTTAAAACATATTCATTTTGTGTCAAAAATCGTGACCTTAATAATTATTTTAAATTTAAAATAATTATTAAGGTCGTAAAATTTAGTTTTGCTGGTAATGAAATTCAGTATTGACATTGCATTATACTAATATCATGGTTCATTGAAGCTTCAAAGACACTTAATCGTGCAAGGGTAAAATCAATATCAATAATAATATGGAAAACATTGTCCACTTATTGAAATAGTCTCTATGTGTTGGAGAACTGATGCGTGCTTATGTACCTATGTACGTTGTGGGAACTAATTTGTTTGCTGTGTGTTCTAGTACGCGTCGGTTTGACTCACTTCCATTGATTGTTCTTCAAATAAGCAATATCAACACAAGCTCACTGACATGTGGGAAAAAACTTTTTGATTAAATTCGTTTACTTCCTATTCTACAATCTTCTTTTCTTTGTAAGCCCGTATGTAATATCTTTCTTCCGTTTGATTTCCTTTAAAAATCAACTCTAATGAAAATTAAAAAAAAATGCTTTTAGGAGAATGGATCGTGACCACCTGGCGAAGGTTTCAAGAAATGCTGCATTCCTAATGATTTAAATGGGACGAATGTTGACATTATTGAAAAGGGTAATGAAAATACTGAAGATATCAATGAGTTCTCATTCCATGAAAATTGTCCAGATTCTGAATAAAAATTTCCATTTTTGGTGTCAATTTGTTTTACATTACTGAAATTTATTGAAATGAATGTATCTTGTGTTATTACTTACAATAACTTAAATAAAGGCTTATTTACTTGAATTTTACATTCTATGAATTCTTTGTTTTTTTTTAAATCTTTTATAAAAAAAAATTGTATTAACGAGCTAATAAGAGATATTTTTCTTCACTTGACGTATTCCAAAATTAATCTTTTTTAATTTATAAACATGAATCTGGGCTCACCCAAAGTGAACACAAATACGTTTTCAACATCTTTCACTTAAAACAAAGCTTGTGTTTTGAAAGTGGAAATGGTCAGCACCGGGATTCGAACCCACTTCTATGATGTCTATAATCTTTTAGATTGGAGACGTGATTTCTCCTAATAAATAATCAATAATTTAAACAAATTGAAGTTCCACAGTATTTATGAAATAGATTTTATATGAAGGTCAATTTCTGGGTCAACTCTTCATTGACGCTCAAATGACTATGAAATGGTCACTATACACTTGGTTATCTAATTAGCAACTATCGCAGAAGTTAGAATGGGACAGTCTTGATTATATTGAGTTTGTTTTAAGAATTGTTACTGAAAATGATTAGACAAATTAAGTGATCCATAAATTTTTCACGCAGCTGATAAGAGACTCTAAGAGATAATACAATGGATCTTCTCTTATCTGGACTTGGAGGGGAACTGTGATAAACCTTGATCTTAACAACTTGGTAGTTTAGTTAGTGCGACTTTCTGTATTCAATTGGTACTGAGTTTGAACTCTGGTGCCAAAGATGTGTCTCGTTCATGCTGAAATATGTAGAAAGTTCATCAAGTAAACACCAAAAAATACAACAATACAAAAAAACTTTCTTCTACTCAGGTGGCAATTATAATAACTGTCATATGAGGCAATTTATTCTATTCAAATAGTCTTGTCCATCTCAGATAGGCTACCAACCCCAGAAAAATAATTAGGTGTTTTTTCACTTTAAAAACTTCAATTGATCTTGGTACATCTTGTTCAAAAGTTTGACACTTAAATAACCAGGCTGCTAAGATCCGTATGTCAACTAACGCATAGGTGAATACTGTAATGCCAACTTGATCGAAGAAAAATCGAAACTATAAATAAATGTCGATAGTGTCCCAGATGTATCCCGAATTTTTTTTTTTTAACTTATTAATATACTAGCAGACCCGCCCGACGATCTTCGACCTAACCCAAAGAAATTTTTTTTGACTAATTACATACAGTTTACGACATAAAAACTGGATTAAATTAAGCTAAGCTATCAAGTAAGCTAATTTTTTGCATTATTTAATAATTATTGTTGATTCGGATATGGGATGAAGTTTGACGGGTCATTAGTTTGTAATAAAAACAAATCTTAATTGGGTAACTTTTTGAAAAATCCAAGAGGTGGCGGTGTAGTAGGAATTAAGTCACATGTGATACATGCTACGTTATTGTATATGTTGTTGAAACAATAGGCTCCATTCAAAGCAAATTTTACCAAATTATTATGGTAAGATCCATAATATCATCGCATTGACACCTGATTGAGAGAACTTGGGTTCGAATTTTTTTTTTATCAGCCTTCCACTCGGGTTCGAATTCCTGCTGTTCTTATTTTGTCGATTTCTTTTTTTTAATTTTGAATGGAAAAATGGATTTTGTTAATCACATTCAGTATTGAATTGCTTTTGAAGAGTGCCTACAAAAATCATTTTTAAAATGAAACAAATATTCGAGACACTGAGGACGACAGGGAATCGAACCCAGCAACTCTCAATATATTATGGCGATACTACGGATAAATTACGAAATAAAAAAACAAAAATTATTATGGATACATTTGAGACGCTACTGCGGAGGATTACCTGAATGTCTAAAACAAAAATATTTATATTTAAAATAAAAAAAACCATAGATACAATAATTGCAATATTTTATTAAATTTATAACCATAGACTGGTCTCTTCGCTAGATATGTTATCTTATATAACTACAAACAAATAAAATAAATTTATGTGAAATATTGAAAGTGATGAACTTTGATCAACGCAGTTATATGCAAATTATGCATTATAGTTTGTGATAAATAGAACTTAGATAATTTATGATGTTTCATAAATAGATGATGCATTTATAAAACAAACATGAAATGCCACCAACAAAGTATATCTTTGAGTTATCTGTATAAAAATGAACTCCTACTTCTGGCTGTACCAATTTTGGGAATTCTCTGCTTTTGTAGTGTTTGTTATTGTTAGGAGAAGGTTCTTATGGAAGAAAACAATATGCACAAAACATTTGAAAAAATCAATAAAAAAAAACTTGTAACCTTATGGAGTGTTTATTTATGTATTTATTTACTCGAAATCACATTACAATCATATGTGCTTACATAAGTTATACTAATTAACATTACAAAATAAAAATAACCAGGAAAATGCTACCTCACTAGGTGTAAACCTGTATCGAGAATAGCCTAATAATAATATAATGCAATATACAATAGAAAAAACAGTCAAAATAATCAACAACAATAATAATATAATAAGTAAATTAGAAATATAGCAAGTCAAATCATAAAAATATAGAAATAGTCAAGAATATCAGACAGATTGAAACCACAAGAAAAGAAGTGTTCAAAATGTAAACAACAATAAAACAAGTGAATTAAAAATATAGCAAGTCAAATCATAAAAATATAGAAATAGTCAAGAATATCAGACAGATTGAAACCACAGGAAAGGAAATATTCAAGATGTAAACAACAACAATAGAGTGGCATAATTTATTAAATAAAAATTATAAATAAAATTTATTGATCGCATACTTACGTTACATTGTGTGCTGAGGGCAGGCTTATTGCCAAGTGGCAATTTCTACCCACTAACCCCAAATACATAGAAATCAAAACTTTTCCATACCACCAGGAGGGTTATCCATGACATAGTCTAAATAGAATCTGATTCAAACCTTAAGTCATTAAATGTATATCGGTCACGAATTCCTTGGCAGTTCTACACATACCAGAGTGCTTTCAGTAGTACCTCATTCTTCAAAAACTACTCGTACATGACTACTTAATCAATCATCAAGCTAACAAATAAACAAAACCATGTAATACTATGTTATAGAAGTAATTCTCTAAGATATTAAATGGTATCCGCTAAACTTTAAATTAGATTGCATCTAGCAATACATTACAACCCCCATCAGTTTGTAAAGTTAATTAAGTAATACTCTATAATAAGTTCTGCCTCTGTGTATTTGTTCCAGCGTCCAGTGGTCGTGTGCAGAGATGGCCCTTTCAGAGACTTCATCCACGAGCACATCCCTCTCTTGAAACAGAAATTTTGGCCTTCTATGTGGTGCTTTGAATCGCGTCTCCAAACGGTCTTTGCCAGTATACTGAGAAGTTCAATGTTGCCTGATATTCAATACAAAAGGTACAACACAATTTTAATTGGTAATTATTAAGCTTGTGGAGTGATTCGATTTTTCACAATTTTTTTTTTATGAAACACATATCGACTTATATGCAGATTAAGTTGAAAACATTTGAAGTATTTATCAACGAATTTTTAAGTAGAATTCAATTTTAAAAGTTGCCTAAATTTTCATATAAACTTTTCCTTGCTTGAAGTGACATTTTATTTTTTGATTCTCAAGTTGGTGTTTTTGTTTGGAAAATGATGATTTTGCTGGTCGTTGTCGTTTAGTTGGTCGATTTGGATAGATGAGGGGATTGACAACATCCCTGAAAACACTAGGAGTTGAATAGGTTAGGTTAAGGTTGGTACATAGTTATTGAGGAACGTTTGGGGGGAAACCCCATTCATTTTTGGACACCTCCAAAAAATTAGACTTTCCGCCTGAAACTTTTTATAATATAAATTCACACAACATGAACAAAACTTATCAAGATGGCCGCAATGCTTAGCTGTCAAATTGTAGTTCCATATTTTTCCGGGTAACCTAGTATGTACGGGGAACCAGATTCGCACCAATAGAATCCTTGCATAAAGTGCGCATGCGCGACACTAATAGTAGATAATATAGTTTTTCGACATCACTCGCAAGTCCACAACAGATGTACGGTTAAAGTCGCCGCCGTTCGTATTGATGGTTGTTGGTTCGAATCTCAGTGCGGGCGGACTTTTTTTTCTATTTATCCGTTTTTTTTTCTGTGAAAGATGTCTAAAGTGTATTTGTGTTCACTTTGGCTGAGCCCAATTCATAAAAAAAATAGGTTCATTAGCACGCTTAAAATATTTTCATGACTAACAGTCATGAAACTTTATGAACTCACGAGGAGGACAAAGCATGTCAACATTATAGAAATTAATGATAAAAATAACTCACTGGTGGAAAAAATCTTATTTGTGTTGAACCATAACATTCATGTCCCAGAAAATGTAATCAACATTTGTACAAGTATGCACAGATGATTTTTTAGACAAAATAACCGGGGCAGCAGTGAGCAGCCAGGGGAGAGAACGTGTAGAAATGCCGAATTAACTATTGTACATCAAAACGCACAAGGACTTAGAGGAAAACAACACGAAATACAAACATATGATCTCACATCTATCGACGTCTTATGTTTCAGCGAGTCATGGCTTAAGGAGGAAGAAATTGAGAATTTTACAGTACCAAACTATAAGATCAATAGTTACTTTTGTAGAAAATATACAAATAGAGGTGGTTCCTTAATATTAAGTAATGTCAATCTAAACCCAAAGAATAGACAAGATATAGTAGATTGTTCTATTGAAAACATTTGTGAAATAAGTTGCATAGAAATCAAAAACCATTTAATAATTTGTGTATATAGACCACCATCTGGTGATTTTCAAAATTTCATAAATGTAATAGATAGTATCCTGACAAAGTTGAGTCACAAGAATAATAAGTTTATTACCTTATGTGGTGATTTTAACATTAATTTTGACAATGGCTCACATGAGACCTGCAGTTTAGTAGATCTACTAAACAGCTTCCTTTTGACACGTAGCATATTTACTGCTACAAGAGTAACACAAAATACATCCTCCTGTATAGATAATATTTTCACCGATGCACCTGTCACACAAACTAGAGAACTAAACATTGTTAGATCTGACCATCATGGACAGTCAATCACTACCCAAATGTTTTCTCCAATAAACATAGAATCCAACATTAAGTATATCAATAAGAGAGTTTATAATGAAGATAGCGTTAAAAAGTTTAGAAGTTCAGTATCCTTATTATATGAGGACCCTAATCTCAAAAACACAAACTGGCCACTCAAGGAATTATTTAATCTAATTCTAACAGAGATTGAACATCATTTCCCAACAAAAAAAATTAAGATCAAAGCAAACAACACATTTCAATCCTGGGCTACACCTGGGATAAAGGCCTCTAGGAAAAAATTATTTGAGTTATATGAAATAAAAAAGCACACCAATTCAGAATCAATAAAAAAATTTATAAGTAGCTACAGTTCTATGTTTAAGAAGGTCTGTAAAGAGGCCAAAAGAATGTATCTAAGCAAGCAAATCTTAGAATCTAAGACCCCTATTAAAACTACCTCTGGAAAATAATAAAAAGTGAGACTGGACGATCTGTAAGTGAATATGATAG
Source organism: Mystacides longicornis (assembly GCA_963576905.1). Taxonomy (NCBI): domain Eukaryota; kingdom Metazoa; phylum Arthropoda; class Insecta; order Trichoptera; family Leptoceridae; genus Mystacides; species Mystacides longicornis. The sequence continues at coordinate 32,745,672 of OY756426.1, read as the reverse complement.
TAACAGTGAACAAATAACACTAACAGAGACTAACAATATGACTAATATAGATACAGCTAACTTCTTCAATAACTTTTTTGTAAATGTGGCGTCTGTACTAACAAACAACACTTCCTCCATTGAAAAGTCACTAACGTATTTGAATCCACATATCAACCTGTTTAGCAACTTTAAATTCAAAAGAGTAACTGAAAAAGAAATCCTGCGTACTTCATCACTAATCAAACCAAAACAATCTGAAGACTTTTGGCGCATTTCTACACAATTACTCAAAACTGTCATAAATGGTCTGGCTCCAATATTAGCTTACATAATCAATACTTGTTTTGAAAAAGGTATCTTCCCTGATTCACAAAAAATTGCCAGAGTATTGCCTATTTTCAAGAAGGGTGACAAGTCTGACGTTAATAACTATCGACCCATATCAATCCTTCCAGCAATTAGTAAACTAATTGAAAAAATTGTTACTAACCAACTCTCTGACTTTTTAGATACTAACAAGATTATATGTAGTGAACAATTTGGCTTTCAAAAAGGTAAAAGTACATCTGATGGGATTGCCTCCTTACTAAGATCTGTTCTTGAAGCTCTGGATGGTAAAGAACCTGTTTGTGGGATATTCTGTGACCTCTCTAAAGCTTTTGACTGCGTAAACCACAACATATTACTAAAAAAACTTGAATATTATGGAATAAGAGATACTGAAAACAGGTTCTTTCAATCCTATCTTAGAAATCGCCAACAGTATGTCGAAATCAGTAACGCAAGATCGGAAACGGCGGTGATAGGTAGTGGGGTCCCACAAGGCTCGATACTTGGACCACTGCTGTTTCTTATTTATATAAACGATCTTCCATACTGTATAAACAATAATTCTAAACTCGTAATGTTTGCTGACGACACCTCACTAATTCTTAAAGGTGATAAACATAATTTAATAACTATTAATAATACCTTAGAAACATTTACTGTCTTAAAAGAGTGGTTTAGTGATAACTCCTTAGTTCTAAACCTGACGAAAACAAATGCCATTAACTTCTCTCTTGGGAGATCGGATGGAGCTGATCCAGTTCGGTCTGCACTAATGCAAAAGGGAATAGAATTAACTGATAGCTGTAAGTTCTTGGGTGTTACTTTGGACAAAGGTCTACAGTGGAACCCCCATATAGATCAGCTGTGCTCTAGATTAAACTCAGCAATTTACGCTATCAAAAAAATCAAAGACATATGTGGAATAACCACAGCTAAATCAGTCTATTACGCGTATTTCCATTCTATAATGTCTTATGGAGTGATGTTCTGGGGCATGGGATCTTGTGTAAAAAGAGTTTTTATTCTACAAAAGCGAGCTGTCAGAACCCTATTAGGTATGAGTCCTAGAGACTCATGTAGAGAGGTATTTAAAGAACAGCGGATTTTAACTCTACCTAGTCTATTTATTTTTGAATGTCTTAAGTACGCTCACAAAAATCTGGAAAATACTCCTCAAAATTTAAAATTTCATAATCACGATACACGCAATAAAACTCTACTAAGGCCTGTTGAGCGTAGGCTGGCGAAGCTGTCAAAGAGCTTTGTTTGCATGAGTGTGAGGCTATACAACCGCCTCCCCTCTGATCTTAAATTATCTAACTTTATAAATTTCCAGAGAGAGGTTAAAAGGTATCTTGTCGAAAATGCATTCTACTCCATTGATGACATGTTAGCAACCTAATTTCTTATGTATGTGGTGTCGTGTTATTTGACTAACATATTAAGATAACTAATACTCTTCTCGACTTTGTTCTTGTCACTACTGCAACTATGTTATGTTAGAACATAATCAATTATGGGGGTTTGGGGGGCAGAGCCCCCCATACATCTTCACACACACCCCCGAATCCATTTTACCCTCTTCAAACAGAATATATTTGTATTTTAGGCGCATTTTAATTGTTGACGCCATTTGAATTTTTGGCTCGAATCTGATTCCCTGTACATACTAGGCTACCCTATTTTTCCCACCGCAAGTCAAATGGGATGAATCCGAATACTATATTTTTATGTTCTTTTTTTGAATTTCAATTTATGTTCAGATTTCTCCCACCGGCGCCACCGTTGCTATCTATAGAGCCATCTATCTACGTAATAGTAATACAACCTATAATGGAGGAAGGCACAATAAATTTATAACTTTTTTGCCATCAAATCTTACTGAAATTAAATTTGCTTGAACCAAATTTTTTTATTCATACACTTACAGAGACTATAACACTTATTGATGTCTTTTATTGCAGAGAAATCTTAATGTTATCAGATGGGGGTGAAGTAGCCCTGGACTGGATGGAAGAAGGATGTGCCTTTGATAGTCCTGTGGTGGTTATACTACCAGGACTGACGGGAGCGTCACAAGCCGAGTACATCAAGTGCCTTGTGCATGGTGCCCTCTCCGTGGGTATAAGGACTGTGATATTCAATAATAGAGGTCTTGGTGGACTCAAATTAAAAGTAAGATATACTTAATTAGGATTATATTATTTTAAGAACATTTTTTTTTTACCCATCACCCCATGTCCTTTAAGGGGTAGCCAGAGAGAACAAACCTAAAAAAAGAAATAAATTTACATTTTTCTATACAATTGTCGGTATAGTTGGTAGAATGTATTGCCTGTGGCAATTTTTCCAGTCTTCTGGTCCCGTCCAATCTGAGACAGGCCAACACCGGGTAGAAATTTCAAGTAAAAAACTCTGACCTGACTGGGAATCCTGATTTGAAGTCCACCCCTATACCACTAGGCTTCCGAGATCGATCTCTTTTCTATCCAAATAAACTTATTTCGCTTCTCATACAACCTCTCCTATTTCTTTTTTTTTCTGACCTGGCTTTCCTTGAGGACGGAATTGATGTGTTCGATCCCCGTCGTTCTCGGTCAACCATGCCTTCTTACACTTTTCAGACTTATAAATGCTTGTAATTGTAATCCTATATGCATCCATTCTTTTCAAATGCCCAAACCATCTCAATTTGTTAACTTTCATCTTTGTAACAACTCTACCTTCCTACCACATTCCTTCTTATAATTTTTTATGGAGGCTCATGACTTTTTACGTTTAGTGTGTGATGCCATTTACATATTATTATTTGAAAACCCATTCTATCTTTTCTATTCCTTGTGTCACTGATATGTGTAATGTTATTCCTTCGAAATGTAATATTAGCATTAAAAAGTGTATAGTATGAAATCCTTTTTAACCTAAATATATCTGACCGCATTTCCGAATTTCGAAATCACCTTAAATGGCCCACTGTACGGCAAAGGCATGAACTCCGTTTACTCACTTTTGTTCACAAAGCACTGTATTCACCTTCATTATATTAGGAAAGCTTTTGAATACCTGGCAAATCATGGTTTGCCTCTGAGGTCAAACAACCAGTTTCAATTCCGGTACACAGATCAACTTTCGTCTCGAACTCTTTTGCAGTTCAGGGTGCTGGTTGCTGGAATAATCTCCCATCGAACCTTAGACTGGCCCAAAGACTGATGTCGTTCAAGCGAGCAACTAAAGGGATGATGATCCCCTCAAATACAGTATCTGTGTCCTAAAACCCCATCTGTCCTTCCCTCTCTCCCACCCCATCCACCTCCCTTTCCTTTTCTTTTTTTTATTGTATTGTTTGCTTTGTTCTTCTTTTTATGTGTTTTTTTTCTTTATATTTGGGTTAGTCGTTAGAGACTGCAACTTCGTTGTGGTAAGCTCGTTCTCTGTTATGTTGATTCTGCAATGTCTTTTTTATGTCAAATTTTGTGTGTTGTTTCTTATACTTTCAATATACAGTGTAAATAATAAACAAATAAATAAAATAACACAAAAGTATCTACTTATAACAATGTTGGGCTCACAACTAATATAAAACCTGTGACTGTTGATTTTAGACTCCTCGTTTGTACTGCGCAGCCAACTACGAAGATTTGGCGGAGGTTGTGAAGCATATCCGAGCCAAGCACTCCACTACATTACTGGGGGCCACAGGTATTTCAATGGGCGGGCTCATACTAGGAAATTACCTGGCCGGTAAAAAAGAAGACTGCAATATCGATTATTCCATGATCATATCAGTGCCGTGGAATGTTTTTAAAGGTAAAATAATATTTCTTTACAATATTCAATAGATGTCCACTCGAGAGAACTTAACTACCTGAATTTTCTCCGGTCACTTGGCCCCTCTCATAGCTGAGTAGTATTGTCAACGCACCTCATTCGTGGGGCGGAGGTTCGAATCCTCAGCAATACGTTGGGGAATAACAAATCAAAGTACCTAATGGTGAGTGTTGCATACGTAAAGTGATCACAACTAAACCAGCCATCAGTGATGAATGTCGCAAGCCCTAATAATACAATTAACATTCAAATAGAACTCATATAAATTGTGATATCTGCTACATTGTATTGAATGTATATTCGTTTTTTTTATGGTCTAACAGTTTGTTCAGTTTTATATTTCTTAGCTAGTTGGTAGCGTCTGTAGTGACACCATGAATCTCATTGAGACCGCGCTCAAAACCAAAAATTGGACACTCAACTATATGGTCCATCGTCTGGTGGTGACCACACTAATAGTCGGTGCTCTGTGTAAATTCCCATCGATGCATAACATCTGCGCATTTTCCGTGGCCTGTCCTGATTCTGTTAAGCGCAGACCACTGTTATGTGCGTATTTGGTAAAATTAAAATTTAAGGACGTGAAGTGGTCTACCTCACAGTCCCTATCTGAACTCTATATTGCCTACCTCTTACAGAATGTTTGAAAAAAAAAACGGTAAAAGAGCAGAGGTGCAATATTGATTGTGTGTTTGGTAAAATCTGTTGACACATGAGCTGTGCTGTTTTATTGCAATATGTTTGTAATATTCCAGGTTGTGAAAGCATTGAGAAGCCATATTTAAATAGCATGCTGTGCAAACACCTGACTGACTCGCTTAGAAAAATGCTTGATGACTGCGATCCAACCAGGGAGATAAGGGTACGTAACCAGCTCAGCTTTATCTATGTTTGATTGATTCTATCTGTGTAAGTATCCTTATAGTATAATATGCTGATTTTACAAATGATGTAATAGGAAAATTTAGATTGGAATCAATAACTGAATGATAATTAACCTTATGATAAAAAAGACCTCATTCAGCACGAGCTGACCTATTGAATTTTATCTGAATTAAATACAATTTTTATCAAAAAAAAATTCATCTATAAGTAGGTGGTTCCAGAGATTAACTGTCAAAAAAATAATTTGTCTTTGCAAACATTAAACTCAATGTACTTTCGATATTGAATTTCTTTGATATGAAACATGATTAAGCTTAAAACATCCTAAAGATAATGACATATTTTACCCTCACAATCCTTTCCATTAGTGTCAAAAAATTTATGAGGGTTGTCCGTAAAATAAATTACCGTATTTGAAACGAGCATACAGATTGCTGTTACAGCTGGATCGACAATGGTCTTTCCCCTGCCCATGCCCAGTTAAACTCGCTGCAATGCTTGATGTCTGTTTGGCAACCTTAAAGAATGGAACTCCTGATCGCATCGCCCACCAGGTGTGAAAGACGCTCTGTAATTATTTTTTTGTGTGCAAGAGGCCATTCGGTGACTGATATTCATTCTCAAATGTTAAAAGTGTATGGAAAAATGTGCATAAATGTTCTAATTGTGCGAAAGTGATGCAAAAAATTTGGAACGTCATGTCTTGGATAACAATCACTTCGTCGCTGAACGATATGGTTTTTTGTCGTAGAAGTTTGTGCGCCCTTCTTTGAATTCTTTAATGAAGTATTAAGAGCTAAGAAAATAGTATATAGGGGTTGGCTAGATTATTGTGGTAGTAAATATTGTAACTTTTCCTACAGGCCGATTATGACAATGAAGAAATAAGCCAAAGCAGGACGGTGAAACAGTTTGACAGTGCCTTCACCAGCAAACATTTTGGTTATAAGGACGTCGAGGATTATTACAGTGCGGCCACACTGCACACCAAACTACACGACATCACAATACCAGTCCTCTGTCTCAGTGCGGCGGACGATCCGTTCCAGCCTCTGGAAGGTAAAACTATACTTAAATAACATTATACGGTTTTCACAATTTAGTTAAAGTGAGTCTTTTTAAGAAGCCTTATTGTAGAATAATATATGTGCTGCTGAGCTTTCCAACTTATTTGGAGCTGTGCTTATGCTCTTTTTCGTACAAGATTATTATTTTACGCTAATTTCAACTTCACAGATTCAGAATGTAGGTACCTACTGATGTTGTTTGCTTGGGTTTTACTAGGTATATCACTGGACAACGGTGTGTGTATGTGAAGTTCAGTTCAGATCTGAAAATGTTGGTTGCTTAGGTTTTTTATTAAATGAATCTGTGCTCACTCAAAGTGAACACAAATACACTCTTTGACTCTTTCACAGTAAGCTATTAAAGCTTGTGTCGTGAAAGAGAAAGATTGTCAGTATCGGAAACACTAGGCTAGCTACCACATCTTGGTTTATTATGGTGATGACTATATTTTGAAAATTTTGTCTGATTTTTTTGTTTTTAGCCATTCCCATTGAAGAAGCAAACAAATCCAATAACATAGCCATCGTCATAACTGCAAGAGGCGGCCATATTGGTTTTATGGAAGGTTTATGGCCATCGAAAGCTAACGATCAATATATGGCCAGATTATTCGCCCAGTATTTCGGCACAATTTTCAAACACGGCGACACTCTAAAGAAAAATGTACAATACGATAGCGACATGGTATCTTAAGTTTTTTTATTTCTTTTTTTTAAATTACCATAGACATTGCCTTAAGAGTTGGGAAACAAATTAAAATCAAAATGAAATTACTCAAAGTTTTAATGACATAATGTGGTTATGCATTTTTTTTAACCCAATCATCGTTTCTAGAAAGTGATCACATATTTTTTAACCTATTTCATCATTTAAATTAATATTAAAATAAAGATGGTATCTGAGTGAATCTGATAAACAAATACATCTTTATCTATAGATATGATAAAATACACATATCAGTGGTTCTAAAAATTTTAATATTTTGGATATCGGAGAAATAAGATTGTGATTCAAATTTAGATAATGACTAGTATTCTGAAATTCACGTTCCAACTCAACGCAAATTACGAATAATAGCCATTATGTGTGATGTCAATTATAAAAGAAAAGAAAAGAACAAATACATTAAAAATGTTAATCAAGGCATCAAGAATAAATTGATCAAATTCCTATTAAAGCATATTATAGGTTAACATAGATTTCAAAAACAGAAAAAATATTTAAAATTGAAGTCATATCAGTCATCCTTTGTGTGTTTCCCAACTTTTTATCTGTGATTTAATTTCTTCATTATTATATTGTAATTTCATTATTTAAATATTTTTAACACGAACAAATGTAACCTATTTTACATTATGTACCAAAACTAAATTTATTATTATTATTCTATATTATGAGAACCATATCATAAAATTAAAACAGTTATATTATGTTACATATGATTTTTGTAGTTATTGTGGGCAAGCCCTAAATCATTTCCAGTAACCCACAACCAAAAAAATAGCTATCCTTTGTTGTGATACATCTGACAGGCAGAATAACTTTGTATGGGAAAACAAAATCGTTATTTTTCTATTTTTCTCGCAATTTTTATTTATTTTATCACCGTTTAAAAATACCCTGATCTTGTACTAATTGTTCTAAACCAAATTTAGTCAAATCGGTTCAGTTGTTCTTAAATTTTAGCGAGACACATGCACAGCTAATCATTTTTGTATAGTCGTTGCATCTTTAAAATAATGCATGTGGCAAAGTAAACCATTGAACAAAAAATGATACTGAATTGAATGGACTTCATTTAATTTAAAAAAAATTGCCACATACATCATTTTAAATATGCAACGACGAGTATATAAGATTGCTGAATCACTTGAAATTGAGTATCTACTAAAAATAAATTACCATTATAATGAAAATACTTTGTCAAAATCCCTTCTTTTTCTCCTGGCCAGTTCTCCTGGTACGCAATCTCCACATCTTCCTATCCTGTGTCATCTCACTGGTCAGCTGGTCCTCCCTTAGCTGTTTTTCCATAATTGTCCACCATGTGGCCTGTGGATGACCTTTATTTAGCACTGAGTGATGTGGGGAAGTTCAGGACCATTTTGACCAGGTGATCGTCCCCCCTTCTATTATTTACATTCCCGTAACATCGGAGTCTGTTTTTTTTCAAGTTTCTTCGATTGCGATCCCAAAACTATCACGAATAAATTAATTCCTTATCTTGCCCATTTTTGTAATCCTCTATACCATGCATCACATGTCGAAATTACGAAGCTACAAAATTCTTAGTAGGTAGAACAATGTTCAATTTTTTTTCAAAAATCGTTTTAAAAAATGTGCTGAAGTGTTTCATACATTGAATTCCGTTCCTTTTCCAAATAATAATAAAATAGTTTGCAATACAGTACAAATTTGTTTTATGTAATATTCAAAATATTTATTAAAAAATGAAAGAAATATTGAGTGCATTGCATTTAGTCAAACTTTGTAAAATCTGTGAGTACACAAATTTGGGCGTCTGCTTATAAGTGAGTGTGTATGATAATAATAATTAAATATTTTATTTTATAATATAGATTAAGAAGCCTGAAGGCAATAAAGTTTTATAAATTATACATACATAGTTGAACACAAAATTTGAGTGTTTCCACTTAAGGTACCCACCTAGATATAAATTTGGGCAGATACGTAGACAGCTGTCAAACGCTTGATAAAGATGGCCGCTATTTTCAATTGTTGTAAACAGTAGGTATATTGTATAGCAGTTTGGGGCTGCACAATCAACCATATTATTGAGAAAACACAATTCAAATAACACAAAACGATTTTCATTACAAATAACTACACAGCAGTGTAGGATTGAAAATGGCGGAGATTAGTAGTCACATGATTCTATGAGACTGCCTGATTTATATCTAGGTTCCCTAATTTTACTATAACCATCATTACACAAAAACGTCCAGCTAATATTGTACATGTTTAAATTCAAGTGTAGCTACATGTAAAATATTTTTAATGTCCGTGTTAGAGATTTTAATGTACTCAAATTTTGTGTGAAACATCTATCTACTTATATATTTTATCATCATAATATACTAGTATGAATTACTAAAAGCTGCTTTAACTAAATAAATAATCATTTAATATTTAAAACATATTGATTTTTAAAAAACCCCCGCTTTTATTGAAATAATTGATTTTTTTTAATATGATATACCTAGGTATTTTTAAAAAGTGTAGAGATTAACTAAATATAATAAATCTGCTACAATTATTGAAAATGACCAATATATTTATTTACAAGTTTCCATTTTCAATATTTGAGAGTTGAAAAGTGGAAATTTGAATTATTTTCTGATTGGTGCGGTTGTGTTAAAAGAATATTTGGAGAAATTTGTTTGTTTTTATTATTTTATGTTATTTTTGACAGTTTTTTTTTACAATAATTATGTTCATTCCTTATAAATTAATAGAAATAATAAAGCACACGATATATACACAATGTTCCAAGAACATAGCTTACTCTTATATTTATTATTCAATAATTTTTTAACAAATATTTTATCTTTTAACAAAAACTTGTTTCAAAATATTTTTTTTTTGTTTCATTGGCTATCTATCCATACATTAGATAGATCCATTTCCTATATTTTGTACAGTAAAAACTTCAAATTAACACATAGTGTGAATTTTATTATTTCAATCTACTCTTTATAAGTTATTAATCTGAATCATTAATAATCTCGCTAGCTAGAAATAAAGCTACCGCCTTCTGATCAAGAGATTCCACATTCGTTTCCTGGTCAGGTCAGAAACTTTCTGTGTTTTTCACTGAAAATTTCCAGATTGGGCAGGACCGGTTGACTGGTAGAGAATTCTTTAAGAATGAAGTTAAAATATGATGTGTAGAGGAGTGTTATTTATTTATGACTTACGAAGAGTAGATTGTAAAAAACTTTACTTACTTGATTTTATTCTAGAATGTATTTTGGCGATTCAACAATGCTTGTAGTTTAAACATCTGTAAAATAATATTCTATTTTATTTCTTAGTCGGAAAGAAATCAAAAAGTAAATGACATTAGTCTGCTGCTAGTTTACAAACAGGATGAAATCCTAACAGTGAGAAATGCATGTAACAAAACATTTATACAATTACCCTATTAGCCCAAATATAATGTGGTGTTTTTAAACCATTTTATTTGCTTTATAAATCGACCCGCGTTAAATTCGGGGTTTAGCACAATAAATACTGTAGTATTTCGAAGTAGGTACCCACCTATGTTTCCACAAATTAACTTATCTTGCGTAATAATTGTATTGTTTCATTGCACTGCAAGTATTTATTGAAATGAATTGAACCAGTGTTTATACTAAATAAAACTCATCTGATTGAATTTTACATTTTGTTATGATATGAACATTTTGAGTCGCGTTATATTCAGGCCAATACGGTAGTTTCCTAAAATAATAAAAAATTGTGATATTCCAAATATACCTATATATCAGAGGATTGTAGGAATTCTGTGAAATGAACAACCAATGTGTAGTTAAATTGTTATTGCATGGATAGTGCCTTTATAAATATATTTTATTGTTAACTTGATGTGATATTCGCACAATATAATATTGTTTTCATACTATTGGAGTTTTTATTTCTTAGACTGTCATACCTCCCTGACTTCTTCCTTTCCAAGTCTTCAACTTTCGGCCCAACATTATCATACAGTTAACATTCAGCCTACAAAATGAGGAATTTTCTATGTAATGAAGGAATGAAGATGACTTTGAGCCAACTAATTTGATGTCATCATTGAATCAATGAATGTTCAATTTTGAAATGTACACCTACTTAAAGTTAAACCAATAAGAGCTTAACCCATCCGAATCACAATCGGTACTATGTACCGGCCGAGAGAAATGTGCCGAAATTCACAATCGGTACGTGGTACTGACCTACCAATATTGCCATTTTTCTACCTGCAACTGCTATCTATGCAAAACCTATAATAATGTTATTGTAGATAAGATTCAAACCTTTTTATTCGAATATTTTGCTGCTTAGAGCTTTATACAAAATAAATTGCATACACGCCGGTAAAGAAGGGATAGAAATTTTACCTGCGCTGTTTGTATGGCTGCCATCTTTGTTGTTGACGTTTGATTGCGGGCATGCCGTTTACACATGTTATTTTATCACATTTTAGTTATTTTGAAATTGAATGATATAAGCTAAAACGTAATTAAACTTTTGTTGGAGAACTGCGATGAAGATTATGATATGAGATCCGTTTCCTGTGATGATATTTTCTCATCAAATCATTTGGGAGAGTTAAATCAATATTGGTAAAGAAAAAGTTACTCCGAAAAAAAAATTTAAGTCACAAAACAAAAAAATGTTTTAACTCTAAAAATTAATATTTTGTCTACTTAACTTCCAATTTTTCATGGATGTAAGAAGTAAGAGGATGGAACGTCTATACTACTTTGTATGAATGACAGTGAAGCCAAAAAGTGGGGAAGGGAAATCAGCCGGCGGCCATCACGGAAGACCCACATACTTGTGAATTTGTATGGACAATGTATGAAAATTATTCACCTAGTATCAGAAAACATTATATTTTCTTCTTAAAATGATTATATTGTGACAAAATATACTTTTTTTCTTATGTTTGATGAAATAGGGAATAGGTTTGTATTAAAATGAGTAAATAATACAAGAGTATTTTATTTTTAAATATATTTATTTAAAATTATTCTAACACAATATGGAGAATTGATGACTGTTAATAATTTGTAAAGGAAACCAGATACAACAAACTCATAATCCTTTGAAAAGAATTAATTTGTTGAGTGACTTTCGAACAGAAAGGGAACTATCAATATACCTTTTAGCAATGTAATGCAATCTAATATCAAGATATTTTCGTGCAATAGCTCTTGTCAGTAAACCAATATGGTTGTCCAATGGAGACTGTTCTATTACATGATGCGAAAGATCATAAAATAAAGTATAATCTTTTAATAACATCAAAACCATATTCAAAAGAGTATCCGTATTATATTTCTTGGGCATACATTTACTAGAAGTCTCTGAAAACCGTTGCCTGACAACCCTCTCAGTAATCTTGCAGATTTTAATTACGTCAGAAGAAGGGTATAGTAAACCACCATTACTTTTTATATGTATGAGAGAGTATGGTGACTCCTCAATAACTGGGACAGAAACAGTTAGTGCGTCTAGGCACTGTTCACAATGTATTCTCTCAGCTACAGGAAAGGAACTCGCAGCTACAGATGGGGAACTCTCAACTACTGATGCTGTTCTCTTATTTTCAGGCAATATCCTGCACTTCGGAGGTTTCCTTGATGGTATCTTTACCTGAAACATAAAAAAATGATAATATATCTAATATTAGCTAGGCAGCTCTAACATTTTTTTTAACAACAATGAAAACAAATTTTAATAGGTATACTGTAACTCTACAGTCTAAAATTGGTGGATAAAATACTTCAAATGTTATCAAATCAACCCATAACATGCTTATTTACCAATCTGCATATAAATTTGATATATGTTTCATATAAAAAATCGTGAAAAATAGAAGAAGCTCGCGAAGTGAATAATTACCCAAATTGCAATTAATTTAAAACAAATATTAAACGTATAGATATGGGAGAATAATGACAGATTCAATCATTTCAAAGGGATCTAGATCTTTGTGTTGGTACAATAATACTGCGAATTTGTACGTAACATTAGAAATTAGGCCATTGTCATGGGACCACTTTGCATCAAAATCACTTTTTTTCAATACTTTCCAATCAATAATTATAATCATTATATGAAATTAGTACATGTACAGTAAGATTGGGATAACTATAACTTGAAAATCATAATAACATGAGACACAGATTATAAAATGACTTACTGAAAGAATGACAATCCTGTTTCCTGCGAAACTTTTCTTCTACTCGTTCTGTTTCCACTGCGAAAAGCAGCACACATAACCATATTAAAATAAGAGTTCTTAGATTCTAGATTATAAATAAAACACTAAACGTGGGAAATTTAGAAATATTTCGACTATTTGCCAACAAACACGCAGGACACACATGGGACACACTAAACAGACGTGGGTCTCTTGTTAAGATGGCCGCCGCAATTTTGATTCCCCCCCCGCGCAGCTTCAAGATAACTGTCAATGGCTCGGTCCATTGTACGTCCATGCAATTTTTATAAAGATTCTCCAACCAATAACTTTGACAAAATTAAAATGAGCATGTAGTTTGAAATTAGGTGAGTAGGTACATTTTAAATGGAAATCTAATGCGTAGATTTCTGCATACAAATGAGATGTCTATGGGTTAAGACCGTTTTGAATGATGTGATCACGTTATGCTAACAATGTTCACCATTTGAGCAGTCAAATCTCCAAAATCCCAGTCGTGTTGACATATCCCATGTTCCTGAATGGACTTGAACCTGCATCCCGAGTTTTATCAAGCAGACGCTACCCACTAGGCCAAATAACCCATATAAGCACTGCAGGTATATATTATATCAATTTTTATGATGAGGCATCTGTAGGAAATTGGTGAAAACATTAAGCAACCAAATTTGATCAGCAACTGCGATCTATAGATGGCGCTAAGATAATAAGTATATGCATTAGCTGTCTCTATTTTATAGCCTATTTGCTGAGTTCAACACAACATTCTCAACTTTCAGATCAGAATAGGTCTCTCTTTGTAGCAGTTTGATTTTTCAAAGTCCATGTTGATTGTATAGCATTTTTGAAGAATGATTCTCAGCAAGTTTCTTCTAGAAACGATTATCATAAAACAAATAAACATGTCATCAACATTAAAAATCAGAGGAAACAATTAAAAAAAAACAAAAGTTGATTTTTCTATTTTTTTAATTGGTATAAAAAATCTTAATACATCAATCGACTGTACTGTATGTAACAGTGAGTGAAACATAATATTATATCATTATCAACCATATTAATTACATTACGTTACAATATTTCTGTTACATATATATCATAAAGGTATATTACACATACATTATAAGTTGGTAAATTCATCCATTTTACAACGCAATAAGCCAATATGTGCAGTGTAAAGTTATTCAATACAATACGTAACAACAGTGCATCCCAGCAAAACCAATCTTCTAAATGACACTTAAAAAAATTAATACGATAAAATGATCATAGACAAAACCTGTCACTTGAAAATCGTTTGATAGAGAAAACACAACGTTGTTTTTTTTACCCTGATATATTTCTTTACCATAAATAATTACTAAGTTTAGATAAACAGAGGAAGAACAACGTTTAAAATCACAAATTTTCTCAATCAAATATTAACAAGTTTGTAATGTTAATCATTTTAAAATGATCTTAAAAAATTGATAATTACGCACATTACAACTGGTTAATATTGCTTTTCAAAGTGACAGGTAACTGTCAGGAGTCAATGAATTGATCTTGGCTAATTTTTGAGACAACATTTTTGAGAAATGCTTAAATTTTTGAGGAGTATAACAGATAGCTCACAGCAATAATAAGTCTGTGTTGCAACATTTTAAAAATAGACAGGTACCTACTAATTTTTAAAAGTTGCCCTTCAAAAATGTTCAGGATATTGATAAATATGATAAAAATGTTGTTAACTATATTAGAAGCACTTTATGAGTTTGTTCATTATTTGTAAAGTGTATTTTACACAATGAGACGTCTAAATTTTTTACAGAGGCAACATTTTGCATTCTAGATTATCCCACTTGATAAAAATAACATAAATGACACCCAACAAAATAATAATTATTGTTAAAGAATAATATATTAAAATATAAATGAACACACATTAAAAAAAAAACATTGTGAATCCTGTTTCATACAATTATTACCACACTTGTATTCTATAATTTATTGAAAGGCTCATTAAGTATAAATACAGCCTTCGAAATACACTAATTTGGTCAGAGGATATCTCAAAACAATGATATCATTTTAAAATCAAACAAGACCTCCAAATTTAAAAACCGAGACTTTTACAATAACTCTTTACTAGTACAAACACCTTGGACAAAGTATTATACAGTGGAGAAGCCGCTGTATTGATATAAACAATATATTATAAGAGGTTTAACGATAATGAAGTAAAAACTGCCATTTCCTAGATTAAAAAAAACTTAACCATAGATAAAGGTTTAGAATAGATACCAATTGAAAATCTGAGTAAATGCATTTAATTGTTTATGTTTAATCCGCCAAAATTAGTGACAGATGTCAAACTACTAAATGCGTCATACATGGTCATTAAATTACAACTACAGACAGAATAACAAATAAAACCTGTATTATAAAGTAATTTGGTGGCGTTTTGGACAAGAAAACAATAAAAAGTAATAATTACTGCAGTTAGAGATGAAGAAATCTGTTTTGAGTCGGAAAGTTGAAGAAAATCACCAGCATAAAATATTAGATGTTCTTTAATTCCTCGGGAAGATCATTCTTAGGATGTTTGTTCTCATAATGCTGCTTGTAGGTTTTGGGGTCTGGCATTTGTGCCTAAAAGTCAAAGAAATACACAAAATTAGTAAACGTTTTTAAATAAACAAATCTTGTGATTCCAATCGTAAAAATCAAGTCGTTGGAAATGCTGGGTTGATACTAATAGAAGAATGAATAATTTAAATACATTATATTTATGCTTGATGTTTTATTTTATACAAAGGTAAAACAAATAAGATAAATATGATTGAGTTTGTTATATCTATAAGAAAGAATAGAGATAAATGCATCAAAATCAGATTAAATGCGAATGAGGTGCATTATCTGATCCATAGCTGGCCTTAATAGTAAAAACATAAATTCAAGGCAAAAATAATGAATCTTTAGAAACCAAGTGGTTGAAAATCTTTGAATCAAGCTACGGCTACACTATGGCCCATGCTGGTCCAGGATGGCCAAATAGTGGCTCTGGCCAAGCATTGGCAAGTAGCAACATTTGGCAAATATACTTGTACACCTGGCTACACTATTGGCCCAACTATGACAGCAGGCACGAGGCTAGACTGCTACACAATGATTATTCACTGATTTATTGATTAATTCTTGCTTTTATTCATCATTTTACATTCTAATCTCCAATTATTCACTGTATACTCCTGAGTGGGGAATTTCAAGAGAGTTTATCTCCCTGGGCAAAAGGGATATTTTAATATAATTTCCAATTCACAAATATGCACAATAAAAACATTCATAATTTTATTAATATGTGCGATCATCCATTGAAGTGCTATGAATATCTAATAAACAGTAGTACATATTACTAGCGTTCCGTATATCAAACACCATTTTCCCGCTTTTCGATAACAGATAGATTTTTTTTACAAATTTTCCTGATTGAATAATGCTTTGATTAGTCTGTGTATCAAAAATCACAGTGATAATACAAAAAAAGTGATATCCGTAACAAGTGGGTTAAATGGATAGAATAATGAGATAAATACTAAAGGTAATCAATTGATCAAAATAATACAAAATGAAACATGTACTTAGTTTAGTGTTCACTTCGAGTGAGCACAGATTCATTTAAAAAAAAAAAAGGAATGAAAATATTAGGAAGGAATGTGGTATGGAAGTTAGTGTCGTGACAAAGATGAAAGTTAATAAGTTGAGATGGTTTGAGCATGTGGAAAGAATGGATGCAAGCAGAATGACAAAGAGAATTCATAAGGCTGAAAGGAAAGGTGTAAGAAAGCGTGGCCGACCGAGAATGATGTGGATCAAACACACCGATTCCGTCCTCAAGGAAGGCCAGGTAAGAGAAATAAGAGGGTGTGTGAGAAATGTTGTCGGTGGAAGAAGCGAAAGAAGTGTGCTTGAATAGAAAAGAGTGGAGGTCCGTTCTCTCTGCCTACCCCCTCACAGGACACGGAGTGATGGGTAAAAAAAAAAAATACTACATTTCATACTTTTTCGTAGATCAACTTCAATTAGTCTTAATGCTAGATTCAAGCTTACGAATTCTCTGGAATTGCCGCTCTTTAGTATAAAAATTCATTGGATTAGACCATTTTTTTTTAAAGCCCAGCATTCGTTTTTGAGTGATCAGCTATTAAGAGATGACCCATCATACCCATTTAAACATCATTAAAACAAAAGTATACATTACTAATATTTAATATCTTATCTTAGGATTTTTAACAGATAAACTTAAGCTTTAATAACATTATAATTTGAAGATAGAGAGAAAAATTAATAATCAATATCGATAAAACACAAAAAAAATTCTAGGTCAGTTATAGACTCGGAAACCATCCAATGGATTTCATTAGAAAGATAATACAGCACAGATGGTTTGAGCCCAATATCCATTCGGATAAAACCCAAAAAAATTCCACTTATCTTGAATTTTGACACCATCCAACCGACATACCCTAAACCAGTCACATTTGAAAGATGATAATGTGAATATGGTCTTAAACCACTAAAGATTATTTTGAATGCATTTGTGAAAGACATTCAACACAAAAACACTGATCTGTAATTCTCGTTTAAAAGGTTATCGTATATTGTCGTTATTGCATTGAGCATGTAAAACAATCGCCTACACTATCTAATTTTTGTGTTTCTCCTTCCCACTTTTTTTATTTTCTTTTATATTTAGTTCAATTATTAATTTAATTAACAGTATATTCGGAATGATTTTGAGTTGTAATTTTGTAGTATGATAAAAAGGATGTGACAGACACCTGTTATTGGAGCATTAAGGGTTTTAAGTGTTTGTAATAATATTATGTTGTTTTGTATTTGTACTAAATGTTCTATTGATGTTTTATCTTAAATAAATAAATCGTATTAGCGGGGTATCAGCTTTTGTGATGATAAAAAATATTCACTTCTTTAAATTTGCAGAAGCAGAAACAGAAGTAAAAAAAATTAATAAAAGACTAATTTAGAATTTTTTGTCCAGGTAGACATCATTCAAACTCCAAAACAACAACTCAAGTTACCGAATATTTAAACCAATTATTGATAGAAAGTAAACACATTATTTGATCAAAACTTGATTTGTGAAGTACACTCACCTTGCATATGGAGCATACGTGTACTAATGCTTTTTGTGCAGCTTTCTTTTGATCATTGGCACTATGTCCCTGTTGCTTCTTAAGTTTACTGCTTTTTTCTTGTGCTTTCGCTTGCGATTGTAACTTTTGTTGTCCGCGTGCCATTTCTGTAGAAATAAACGATAAAAATTCATATGACATAAAATGGTGCAGGATGTAAACAACGCAGTCACTACTTTCAAATAAACAATGACACATGCACGGAAGTTTAAGAAAAAGGCATTGAACTCACTCCCAAATAAAAAATAACGCCAAATTATTGTAAAAATGGTTGTTAATAACGAATTGAAGACTTCCCTAATTGTTATAATTGAATATGATTAATGAGAAAGTAATGAGGATGCATTCTAAAGCATAAAAGTTATGGCGTCACTCTTTTTGTACATGTTACCAAATCTAAATCAAAACCTCGGTATGAAACATTTCGGTAACTTTTGCAGTATTTTACCTGATAAATAAAGCTTCAAACTGTCCGAAAAGAAGCAGGAAACCCCAAAGCACGACGCCGCGAACACGAGATTGCGAATCAAAGATAATATAAATATACTGTAATAAGATATGCGTCTCCCCACCACTTTTTGCATAATTGTAAAAAATGGCCGCCAACAGTGCCTCTACTACTGCGCCTCTAGCGTCGTTTTCATGTAACTACAGCACCACCCACCGAATTTCGTATCCTTTTGAAAATTCTGCTTAAAAATCGAAAATAAAACCATAAATTTGCATTATTAAATAAATCTTTATTGCAAAAAAATGTATACACACTAATAATGATTAAATCAATTTTTTCACATAACACCATCTTGGTCTTGTACTGCAAAAGGGTAAGAACACGTAGAAAGCCGATTCCGATTTGCGCCGACCGGCTCATAGATCGTTGTCTATGGCTAAGAACACGTAGAAAGCCGATTCCGACCCGCGCCGACCAGCGCGAAGAATGTTACTATGCATTTGAATGGGTATGTATACCCATTCAAATGCATAGTAACATTCTTTGCGCAGGTCGGCGCGGATCGGAATCGGCTTTCTACGTGTTCTTAGCCAACGTATTATGTGGAACACCTCACACTCCAACAGACAATACAAAATGTCTAACGTCATCAAAGCCAAATGAGCGTGCGTATGAGCAGGACCGCATACACTAGCACTCCCGTCATACGCGAAAAAGAGACAGCGATATGACGCAAAGGTATTTAGCGCTTGGAGTGTAAGTCTAGGGAACTACAACTTTGTACAAAGAAATATGTATGAAGTTTCCTGTTGCGAATGAGACATAGAAAAATATTAATATGGGACAAAATTCGACAAAAATGTCACACCTTTGTCACACCTTCACTCCTTCACTCAAAATAAAACCTTAGAATATAAAAAGTCTGATAGAAAAAAAAAACGTATAGTTATAAATAGGTATAATGTGTGTAATAAAAAAAGAAAAGGTAGGTAAATATATAATAATAAGTTTGAGTTTTTTAGCGTAACAATTATTATATTAAAGGTCTAGTAAAGTTACTCATTGTGTATAAAGCTTTTCTCCTTCTCTTTGATACTAATTATAATTCCCAAACATAATTTGTTAAAATGTTTACTGTAACGACTAGATTCCCACCACATAATACTTATTGGGCCCATCAAGAATGCTCCCGATTTCTTCCGACTGCTGGGCATCGGCATATCATCCAAGTAGTATTATTATACTCTATGATATCATCTGAAATTCCCACATATGTCTACATATTATTATCTTATTTATGAAAGAAAAACCATAGCAGCAGGGATCCAAGCTAAACAACTCATTGTAACTGGAAAACATAAAATTTTTGTCCTCCATCGCGATTTATTATTATTATAAAACTTTTCAAGAGACAGAAAAAAAATAAGATAAGTTAACGTGCGATTAGATTATCGATTACATTGTCTATTTAATATAAATGCAATGATAGTTTTCAAAAAAGGATTATTTTTAATATTATTATTGCACGAACAGTGGTTTTAAAAGTGCTCATGCCTTTAATATCTTGACGATTTTTATATTGTACCGTACCTATGAAAAATGATCGGCCGCATCCGGTTTTGAAATTTCTTCGAATTATACTTATCTAAAGAAAAACAATTAACCCCAAGAATCAATTTGGAACTCGGAATGCACTACAAATTAATTATTTAGAAAATAATAATTGTAAAAATGATGTGCAACAGAGATAAAAACACCGTGTGTTACATAAAATTGCATCAGAAAATTAAAAAAGAAACAAATTTATGAAACAGTGTAAAGTAAACGTATGAGCAGGTATTTTTGTAGTTGTATTGTATTGTATCTTTTTATTTAGCTCTTGTCAATACCATAGATAAAATGTGTATGATAATAATTGGGAAGTGCCTCTAGAGCCGTAGACGGAAACATCAAAAATTTGGTACGGCGTCCGTAGATCTCCATAGACAATATTTTATCATAGACAACTAAAAATTGACACTTGTTTAGCCGACGATTGACATTGACAGATGGTATTAAATTGTAGCTGAGTACGGATTTGATTATTAATATTGTTGAACAAATGAACAATAATGTAATTGTATAACAAAATTACAACTATCAGCAATAGTAACAATAGAATACTTATTAATGTAGATGTTTTTATTTTTTAGAAGTATGGTTGCCACAATATAACATTTTAGAAGTTAAAACGTAAAAAAAATATTTAGTAATTATTGAGTTCGCGGGCTGATACGATGATGATGGTCATGATCCTCAGAATTGAGGGACCGATGAAGATGAATCTCAATTGCTCTTGAGCTTCTTATTCAATACGTGGAGCCAATTTAAGTAGCTGCTGCCACAATGCATTAAAATAAGCTTGCAAGGATGCATATGGTTATTACATTTGTCACAGAGTAAAGAATTGTCCACATTTTTACTATGAAGGTGAATGGAAGCGGGACAATCTGTGACAAAATATTTCTTGTGGAGTTTTCACTTTTTGAGTGGTATTTCTTGCCACCTCTTATACAACTTAATGTTGCATAATAGTATTTTAAAGACTCCTTAGCATCTTTTTCTGTATGATGCCACTTTATTTGATTTTCAATACTCCTTGCGTCTATTATATTTATCAGCCAAAACATTTGGGAAATCTTTATATCAATAACTTTCATTTTTGAATAATTGATTAATATTAACACTTCACTATCAACCATGCAAAATTGCCAAGTATTGAGACATAAATTTGGGATTCCTAGAATTAGGTAATCCGCCATATTTTTGATATTTTTTTTATTTTACATAATATAAACGGCTTTCGGCTTTAAACACAAATTCATTTCATGTATTAAAAAAAAAATATCACTAAAAAAATTAGTAAAAAAAAGACTAAGCTTTATGTAAAGACATGCAAATAAAAATTCAAATTTTGAATAATATAGATGTTTAATTATTATTTCCGGATACTAATTGTATACCATGTATCCCCAATGAGATTCGCACGAAAATTCAAAGTGTCCTTTGGTACTAATACGAAATTCGCGCCAATTCACGCTTTGACATTAACTGTCATTTGAGTGTTACCATAGTATGAACTGTAATAATATGGCAACACACAAATCTACGGACGCGGGTACGGGATCCGGCTACGGCTCTAGAGGCACTTCCTAATAATTGACGTATGCATTATTGCGATTTTGAAAATTTAATACTTCCAATAGTGATATGCCATAATAGCTATTATTTTGTATTAACATATAAGAATTTTAAAGGTCAAGATTACAAATCACTTTTATTTCTATGAATAAAACAAGTCTTAAAAAATGTGACAGCTAGACATATGAAAATCGTTTCTTTTGCAACAGAACTGCCAAGAACTGCAATGCAATATTGTTCGAATACTTGCTCAAATATGTTGAGGTAGAAATTAATATCCATTATCATAAAAGTAAGTCGTAAAATTTAAATCATGTTTAATTTTATTTGCATCTTTTAAATGTATTAATCAATGTTGACTATCATTATGTATTTCTTTGTAGTTTACTGGAAATAATAATCCCGTTATGGATACAAAGGAGGTACAAGCATATGTATAGAGTACTGCCTTATCCATGTTTATTTATTTTTGTTTACAATTGATATGATTGTTTCCAAAATTTCTCTTCTTTTCTGCTTTATCTTCATATTGGAATCATGCTAGCACATGTTTTCCAACCTCTGCAGTTTGTTTTATCTTATTCATGCTTTTTCTTACTAATTAGTTCGTAAAGAAAGTTTTCAATATTATTTAATAATACATTAACATTTTTATATTTTGAAATAAAATATTATTATTTAAATTAAAATGCTTGCTGTGAAGTTTTCACAAATGGATGTAAGTGTAACAAGTATCAGTGAATGTTTTATATTATATTGAAGGAAATAATGTCATTAGTTTTTTTTTTCATTGTGACTTCTTGGTAGAACACATTTGCAAATGAAAATAGTTTTTACCCAACTAAATCAATTGAAATATGAATTGGTTCTTTGGAATTTGTCTGCTTCCAAAAACTGGTCATGTTTCCTCAACTGAACGTGCATAAAACTAAGTACATGTTTCATTTTGTATTATTTTGATCAACTGATTACCTTTAGTATTTATCTCATTATTCTATTCATTATCAACAGTCGAATTCTATCCATTTAAAGAAACTGAATCTAATTGTTGTGACTTTTTTTAAACATTATTTTAATTTATCTTAAAGACCTTGTACATATTATTGTGTTTTTGAAACTCAATCTTATTTTTTTTTTCATTTCATTACTATTAAACTTTATTTGTATTACAGGTGAGTAAAGCTATTTCCAATAGCACAAAGGAAAGCGTTAAGGAATCTTCGGATCAAAACTCAGGGGACCACATTCATAAATATTTTACAATTTCTCAACGTAGAAGACAACAAAGAAAAAAAGCCGCTCAATTGAAAAAAAAGTCGATTAATAGTGAATATTTAATAAGCAGTGATTCAAACTCAAAATCTTTACATTTACACTTTAGCGAAATCACAAAGAGTCATGTTGAAAAAAAGATCAAACCAATCGAAAGTAACCAAGAGATAGGTGTCAGTAAGAAACAGACTAAACAAATTGAAAGTAACGAAGAGGTAGGTGTCAGTAAGAAACAGACTAAACAAATTGAAAGTGACCAAGAGGTAGGTGTCAGTAAGAAACAGACTAAACAAATTGAAAGTAACCAAGAGGTAGGTGTCAGTAAGAAACAGACTAAACAAATTGAAAGAAACCAAGAAATAGGTGTCAATAAAAAACAGACTAAACAAATTGTTAGTAACCAAGAGGTAGGTGTCAGTAAAAAACAAAATAAAGATATTGAAAGTGGTTTGCTCAAGCCTTTGACAATTGATAAAAGTAAATTGTTACATCCGTCAATTCAAGATAATTTAGTAGATTCGAAATCTATTAAAATGGATCAGAATCAAAATAAATCAAGGGATGAAGTAAAAGCGGCGAGAGAAGAAAAGAAGAAACTCAAACAGTTGGCCAAAACCGAGAGTAAAAATAAAACGGATGCAAAGACTGAAGATAAATCACAAAGTAAGATAAACTCTATAGATGAAAACAATAAATTAGATACTAAACTAAATAAAGAAAATTCTAACAATAAATTGGCGAGTAAACAAACAAATGATAGTAAGTCAATTAAAGTAGAGGCTAGTCAACCAGATATTAACTCAAACAATGACAGCTTGTCGGAGAACAAATCTAGAGAAGAGATCAAAGCCGAAAGGGAAGCTAAAAAACTAGCAAAACAAATGGCAAAAAATAAACCCAAAGGAGTACCTAACAATGTGTCCGAGCTTGAAAATAAATTAGCCAATGTAACACTGAATTCGTCCAATGACGGACTAGTTAGTCAAACGCCGAATAAAGATACTCAGAAATCTCCCACTATTAAAGTGGATAAGACCTGTCAACCACAAAAGACAGAGGTTGGTATTATTTCTTTTATTTGGTATTATCTCCTTTCCCATTTTCGTCAGAATTTCTATCTTGGGTTTGGTCTTGTATCAGTGCCCCTTATTCTCGTAGCGGTCTTAATACGCTCTTATATTGATTTACAATCATAAAATGGCGGATTGGTATTCGCAAAACAAGATATCTAGTAGATATATTAAAAATTCGTTATGTTTGAAATATCAGTATGAAAATGATCCAGTTCCAGATAGGATTAACATTAGATTCCGATAGTTTTGTGAATACGACTGCTTGCGATCGTGTCTTAATCTTATCGTTAATTGATTTTTAAAAGCGATTGATTACGAGAATAGCCCTACAGATCTTTTCAAACCTGTCAACTGGGAGAAATCTTCTCCGCCATCAAATCTGACACTGATATCATTTGCACCCTTCTATTGAGAGTTGCAAACTAATGTATTTGAAGTAACCTTGACTGCATAACACTTATGCCCTTATTTACCTACTGGAAATCATAGGGTTGATCTCTAGTGTTAATATTTCTCTATTGAGCTACAAGGTTAGTTCAGATTAAACTTGTCCAAATGTATTTGTGTTCACATAAGCTACATAGGTACTTAAAGCTTGTGTTGTGAGAGGGAAGCTGGTGGGTACCTGGGATTGAAGCACGAGTTACAGTACGAAAGTCGGCGATAGAGCTGCCAGACTACCAAACACTTCAAATCAAACAAATGAAATTAAACGAACCTTGTAAAAACTGTATAGAAATTATAATTCATTAATTTATTTCGATATTTATTAGGTTGATGAAAATGCAAAGGAAACTGAAAAGAGCAAAGCCGAGCTTAGAGCGGAAAGAAGAGCCAAACAGGAAGCACAAAGAGCCGCCAAGGCCATGTTACAATCAGTTGCCGCATCGCCTAAAGTGAATGACAAGAAAAAAACCGAAGTCAATCATTTAGAAAAACCTAAACCAATTAACGTTTCGACTGAACTAAAGGTATGATAAATTCCCTCAATTTCTCATTTGATTCTGTTCTGAGAATTTTCAGATAGTAATCATCTTTCTATTGTTTGATTTTCAAGAAATCTCAGAGCCCAGATAAGAGCAAAAGTAAGAATGCAGAACATCAACATAAAGTCAAATTGTTTGACCATCTTTATGTTCAAAGAGAGAGCAACTACCTGGAGTCTCCCATACCGTTGAATTCAAAGTAAGTATTGCTGTTCAAAATACGACATTGATAAACTGATTCCTTCCGATGTATTCTAGATAGCATGTGCTAAGTATTATATTTCTGAGAAAAGCACAAAAATAAAGTAATTTATTCCAAACTTTCAATGTGGCCATTATGGGAAAAAGAATGAACATTTATCTACTCTTTGTAAATTAGTTGCAATTCACCCACTTACGACCGGTTTCAGTAACCTATCTCTAGTAGCTTGTGTCCAGGGTCGCTAGGCGTTCGGTATAACAAAAATACGCTGTTATTATAACAGGCTGTTCAGTATTTTTATTTCCAATTAATTTTTCTCCCTAAAATAAACCAGTACCAAATTTTCGGAATGATTTTTTCATTTTTTAGTGAATTTATAACTTTCAGGATACCAAATTTTGAAAACGACCTTTTTTTAGGGAAATTTCTTCAACTTTCCGGATACCAAATTTTGAGAATGACCTTTTTTTGTGAACCTTTCACCTTTGATACCAAGTGGGAACACTGGTTCGGTATTTTTTTTTGGAAAAAACCTGGCAACCCTGCTTGTGACATTTGTAAATACTTTTTTTCCTATGGTTTTGCTATCCTCTCCACCCCCCTGATATTGTGGTTTGTATAGAGATTAAAATGGCCTTTTTAAGAGAGATTTGCAATTTTTGTGGCCCAAGTTTTTGACTCTGATTTCAAGGATGAAGGTTTCAGATGAAATATTTCAGCATCTTTTACAGGTTTCTGCTGATAAAAAAGCGGTAAATAATTTTTTTGATTGAAATAATGCCAAATTTGGTACATATCCTAAGGGTGCATTTAAACCAAACGAACATAATTCCAGAGCTGGAAGTAGAGTAAACTTTCTTTTATCATTGATACTGGATACCACAGAAACAACAAGTAATTAATGGGCAATGACAGTTAATACCTTGGTGACCATATTATCAACTATCAAGAATATATACTCAATTTTCCAGCTCTGGCTCTGTTTGTTTGGTATAAACGAACTTTTTCCCATATGGCATAATAGATCTATAAAAATTTATACAAATTTCTATGGTCACTTCGAAGAGTTGCAGAATAGAAACCCTTTCTATCTTTAGAGTGGCTATCTTTGCTTTGGAAGCGCAGGTAACATTAGAGTAGTAGCAATTGCTGGATAGCATTTAACAGATTACTGCTGATACATTTTTGAAACCAGTCATATGAATAAATTTTTTTACCTTTTCCGTTTCCATTCCGTTTTTCTAGATCCATATTGTGTAGATTCATCTTGTGTATTATTATTTATTATATTATGTAGATATTACAATACTCAACTGATGTATTATATTGTTTTATATTGACCTCAGACCGTACACGTCCATGTCGTCTCCTTCATTGTGGTTAACAAGGTACACGCACACAATCATTGCATAGCATGACCATTAACACCTTAACAATACATTATATGTTTGCTCGTTTTATCAATTAATTAGAATACCAAGTTGATTGAGATATTACAAATTGTTTTGACATAATTAACACGTCCATTGCCATGTGGTATTGCTTTATATGGCTACTCTACTGAAGGGCCAAACCAACACCACCTATATAAGAAGGCCTTAGTGCTGGCGGCCATTTTTGGCCTCTCGCGTCACGGCCGCCTATGTGTAGACAGATATCATAGCGTACAGGTAAGTACATACAGATATAGAAGAGTGAATGCTGGGCCTCACGCTGTGACGTAGCGCTAAGGCCTTCTTATATAGGTGGTGTTGGCCAAACACACCACTTTATGGTTTGAACAAGATTCTGGAATAAACTAAAATTTGTGGTCATCATAAAAAAGGCATGTTTCTATGGAATTATTTGTCTAAGAAAACGTAATCAAATGATGTCACACTCAAAGAACAACAGATTTCGGTTGGAGTTTTGTATACAGACTTGCCTTGTACCCTGTTTTGACAGGAATACTAATTGTTTATCACGTCATAATTACAAGAAAACCCTTTTGGATATTTAAACTTTTTAGATGATTTTCATTATAAGTTTAGCAGATCTGCGGAAAATATAAAATCAGCACGTTTATAAAATAAAATTACTTTATAAAAAATTTGTTAAAACCCATTTAGCTTCCTATATAAAAATCAATGTTTGTTGGTTTGTATTTGACACGGTTGCATAGAAAAGTATTTATTTATTTTTTCATGCCAGCCATATTGTTTATTTGATTGCAGTTAAAATTGTTATTTTTTTGTTTTATTTGATTAAGTCAAGGTATTGTGATAGATAATACAATAATCGAATAAAGTGAAAATTCCTTATCTCTAATTGTACCATTGTCTTACATTATGTTCATTTCAAATAGAACTTCCTCAGTAGGTACTCAAAATTTACGTTTCTCTTTGAATTAAGGACATCAATATCAGATTTCAAATTTTGTGTTTTTTTGCATACTAACTCTTTTGAAAATGATCTTAAATTATTTTTTGAACATTTATCTTTTTAATTTAAAGCATGTGTTATCTTTTTGAAATTTTTTTATTTATCAAAATACAATATGCACGAGACAGACAAAAGTTTAGTTTTATTTTTATGTATGTTTATTTTATTTATGTTATGTTTTAAAAATAAAAGAAATTTTATTTCAATATTTTTCTGGGTTTTTGAACACATTTTCTTGTTCAGTTAACAAATTTTTAGTAATTTTTGTTAATTCTATTTTTTTGTAAAAAGGTTTTACTCATACTGTGTTTTTTGATTTTATTCAAAATGTGCTAACGTGAGTTAACAACAAAATATGAGGATCAATCTGTTATAATTACTTTACACATTGGCGTGTGGAGGGATTATACATAATGATTTGATACAATATGTTTCATTGAATAATTTTGAATTATCTTTTTCAGAGAAATACACCCGGCAATTGTGCGCCTTGGCGTCCAGTACGCCTCCCACATTGTCATGGGATCAAATGCACGTTGCATAGCACTGTTGAATGCATTGAAAGAGGTAAACTTGTCTATCATATTTTTATTTCGGTAATTTAGTAGCATAGAAGTTAAATCTTATTATTATTATTCATATATACACAATATTTACATAAAAAGTCTATATCATTATATAAAAAAAATTAAAAAAAAACAAAATTAAATATAATGCTATAAACTATTTATCAAATATCGGTCTTGTCTCTCATGATACATCACGATGTAATGTAATCATTAGAGACCATCGAACTATAAAGAAAGAAACTTTCTTAACATCCTACATGAGGAAAACAGAACTGCCTTTTGAATGGCATATCTGAGACCACTACAGATGCTAAGTTTCCCTAGATTCTCTTTAAGAGACGAGACTAGGGAATAACTTCATTCGTCAATATCACTGTGTTTTTTTCACATGAAATTTCTACTCGGGGTTGGAATCCTGTCTCAGATTAGACGGGACCGGTTAACTGGTAGAAAATATTTTAAGCATTAAGTAAGTTCTGCCAGCTATACTGACATCTATGTATAGAAGAGTGTTATTTATCTGTACTTTCTCCAATAAATTGATATTCTTAATAAAACAAGGGGCTCCAAATCTAGAATCGGTTTGACGTAAGTTAGGTAAGTCTTGCGCAATAGTGTTGGCTTTGGTGAATAAAAACCATTGGCATCAGAAGATTTGAAAATCATAAAAATGGTCATAACGCCGCTTAAAACACATGCTTATGGATTAAAAGATAAAAATTGGAGAAAAAATTCTCGTCTGTCAAATCTTCGAGCCTTTAACGTGCATACTGTCAAAAACCCTTCACTATAATGAAATAATTTCTTTTTCACACTTTTCATCCCTACTAAATATGTTTTCTAAATATACGTACTTGTTAAATTGGGAGATTATTTTTAAAGGTGATAGAAGACTACACCCTGCCCCCGAATGTGGAGTTCTCTCGTGGACTGGAAGCCCATTTGAAGCCTTGCATCAAGTTCCTGGACTCCTGCAGATTGCCCGCAGTCTCCATGAAGAACGCCCTGAAGCACATCAAGTGGCAGTTGAGACATATGCCTAATAATATTGCTGAATATGATGTGAGTAATATGATAATTTGTTCTAAATACAATCCTTGTATTAAATATTATTGTTCCGCATTCAAATTGTCATATGCATTGGTATATGAAAATAAGCCATATTGTGGGTACATATTTTAATACTTTTGCATATGACTCATTATATTTGTAAAAAATATTATTAACATGTCTTGTATTGTAGATGGTAGACAAGTAAAAAATAAATATTTTGATAATAATTCAATTTGCGTAAAAGTGTCTTGGTCCTATACCTTAAAGAAGCGTTTCTAATATACATTCTTTTTATTTCTAAAATTGTAGGCAAAAATGAAGTTACACGATGCCATAGACACGTATGTGAAGGAACAAATAGAAGTGGCTGGACAGGCCATCAGCAATGCCGTAAGGAAGAAGATATCTGACGACGACGTTATTCTCACTTACGGATGGTAAGCCTTTTCTTCGCAGAGATATTTTAATTTCATCATAATTATGATTTTTTTTTTATAAAAATGAATCTGTGCTCACTCAAAGTGAACACAAGTACACTATTTTACTCTTTCACAGTAAGCTACTTAAAGCTTGTGTCGTGAAAGAGGAAGATGGTCGGCACCCGGGATCGAACCCACGACCTCCGAACGAAAGAGTACGAAAGTTATTAAATTATCTCATTAATCATACTAGTGGTCGACCAGTGCTCGAAATTCGACCATAACTTATTTCAATTAGAAGTTTGAACATTATTAAGGTTCCACTGTCAAAGACTGAGCGAGAGCACTATTTCAAAAATTTTAAAACAAAGACATGGATACATCAAATTTGAAATGTTGATATGTAAAAAAGTTTTTTTTTATTATAATTAAAGACAAACAATATTAATATGTTCTCAATTTGACCACAGATAAACAAAAGAATATATGCATCTGTGTCAATGTCAAATACATCGAAGTGTGTGTATCAAATACGTAACATAACAGTAGTGTATGTCTTGTATGTTTTTTTTTTATTGATTTAATCTATTTTTATGCATAATTTTAAAAAAATATTAGCATTCACCACTCCTCTATATAAACTACTAGCTAGTTACCCGTGGCTTCGCTCACGTGTTACTGTATTTGCTTTCTCTTCCTAAACAATGCAGAATTAATTATATTCGCATCAAAATTAATAATAATAAGAAACATCATCAACATTTCTTTTTTTAAATATATATTCTAAAATTTCCATTAAATTACTATATTTTTATTTATATTTGTCGTTATTAATCTGTATTTAAAAAATATGTGCTTCTTATACAAATAGAATCAGCCCGCGAACTTAAAAATTTCGCTAACTTGACTGACATTGTTCTATGAGAATCCCAAAAAATAACTCGAATAACTTTTATTCCATCAAATGACGTTATTTGAAATCAATTTTTATATTGCTGGATATGAATAAAAAAATATTCAGGTCTCGAAAAGCAATGAAATTAGTGATCTTTAAAACACTTATTTCTATCTGCTTTGGGCATTTTTCAAGCTACAGACGTTTTTTTTAACATTTCAATTTATATCTTTCACGTTGATTTGTTGTTGTTTGTCTGGTCGTAGGTTCGAAATTTAGTTCATAAATATCTTATCCTGAGCAAACACGACATAAAAAGAATAAACGATATCGGTCCAGCCGTTCAGGTCGAAATAAATAACGTTAAACGTGAAAACTGTTAACGTTCCGAACGTTAACGTTTACCAAATTGAAAATGGTTTCCAAACAAAAAAAAATGCGTTTCGTCTTCAATATAATAGCAGCGTCGTAATACTTCCAAAGATTTTGAGGTAACGTTTAACGTTAATTTTGAATAACTGACAGAATTATTTTTTTGACTCGGAATTTGGAACAGCATTGTTTAACGCACGTTGAACAACAGTTTTTACGTTATCT
Source organism: Mystacides longicornis (assembly GCA_963576905.1). Lineage (NCBI taxonomy): Eukaryota > Metazoa > Arthropoda > Insecta > Trichoptera > Leptoceridae > Mystacides > Mystacides longicornis. The sequence goes on along the minus strand of OY756426.1, from coordinate 32,714,311 downwards.
CTATGGAAATAACAACAAATTGTTAACGTTGGAGCTGTCGTTAATATTTCGACTTGGCCTCCAGGCGTGATGCGATGACCATGTAAAGTAGGTCTCCATTTTTATAATAACGTAATATTCTCCCTTTTAAGCCCCCCCGCTCACCGCAAGCCAGCCCGGAGGAAACTAAACCGCAGCAAACCCAATCCGCACAAAGCCAAACCCTAGCCCGATTGCCAAAAAGCCAGCCGCACACAAATCAAGCCCGTGGCGGTTCCCCCCAAACCACCCCATAATACGGGAGGCCTTGGACCCACTCAGGAGAATAGGTTAGGCATAAAGAACTCTCCATTGCGCTCGAAGTCGTCCGAGGCTCATTGTGCCTTTTCTAACCGGTTGAGTTTTAAGGAAGTGAGGTGGTCAACCTCAGTATTCTAATGGTATAAGTAATTGGCGTTCGACTATAAACGAATTTTCGACAATGTAGAGTAGGAAGAAAATTAACTGTCCACTGTTTATATTTTTTATTAGATGAAACGGATATCGGCAACTATCCGATATCCGGTCTGTCCGGCGCGGGCGGCGTAAATAATATCCTGCCGGATACCGAATAGTAAAAAGAGACATGTTTGGATAACTCATTGATTTGTTTATTAAAGTATCACTTAAGAAATACACCTTATAATCACAAAATAAATTCTACAACTTAGAAAATTGATTATCAAGCATAAGGTAAATTATGGAGAGTAATTCTATATAATATTTCGTTATATAGACTATTAGACTATATAGAGGAAAACAGCAGCTTTGCTGGTCTTCGTAAGTAAGGGAAGTTTAATAAAACAACGTTTCGTCATATATCATCCTGGCTGAAGATGCAGATAGTTTCCGCGATTTTTGGAACAATAACGTTCCGGCAACGGAGTCAGTCCAATTTGTTTATACCGCCTACGTAAGCATAATTCATGCGTTGTACCCATGGTAATTTACGCACTGGCCGGGCTCTAGTAAGGACTTCTTTAGCCTTCTACGAATTTTATAAATTTTTGAAAATAAAAACACCGATATTTTAAGGGGAGCGCTTTTCTTCCTCCCGCAAGGGTTCCGAAGATAAAGAAGATCTTCTCATACCGAGAGGGTCTTCCTCGTGTTCTGCTCCTTCGAAGCAGAGCTGAGGGATCTGGAAATGGTGTGTGAGGAGGTCATAATATCCGGCTAACTGCTATCCCTTTCGTCTCTATTTTTTATACGTTCCAGTGGACAGTTAATTTTTTCGCACTATACAGTGACGAAATGATATGGTCATTGACTTGCCAGTGTTTTCAAAACAACGATCTATCCTAAAATGATGTGAGGATTTTGTAGATAATTTTAAAATTTAATATTTTGCACTTTTACTACATTTGATATAAAATAATTTACCTATTGACTTCATAATACTATTTACCTTTTTTCAACATAATATTATATCAACTTGCTATTCATGGTTTACGCAATAAATTCAAAGCAAGATTACTCACATAGTTTTTTTTTTTGCTAGTGTTTTTATGAAATGGCTTCAAATATTTTGACAGATCAAGACATAAAGAATTGCAATACAATCCAGATTCTTTTCGTGAACTTACCGTAAATTATTTTAGTAGAGATAATAAATTACTAAAATAGGTAGGTACCTACATAATGATTTTAATGTCGATCGTAAAAAAAACAATTCAGAATCGCTGTACAGGATGCATGGTACGAAAAATATATTGAAGTAGGTAGGTACGTAAAGTGTTTGTCTGAATTCACGGAAAGTGTATTATTTATCTCTTATATAAAAATGGAACGCTAATTTGCGCGGTCATCGTATGGGTAAGAACACGTTGAAAGCCGATTACGATCCGCGCCGACCAGCTCAAAGATTGTTGTCTATGGTTTCCATGCATTTAAATGGGCATCTCGGGAAGCGGGTTCCTGCTTTTTTTGTGGGTTTCCCCATTCAAATGCATAGTAACATTCTTTGCGCCGGTTGGCGCTAGTCAGAATCGGCATTCTACGTGTTTCTTACCCTATGAGAACAGCTGAACTTATATCGCCCATTTTTTTTGTCGTGTTTGCTTTTGTCTGAAGGGTCTTATGAAAGAAAAAAGTTGCACGGAATAAAAATAAAACTTCCATATTGTTATTAGATTTTTTCTAATTTTGAAATTAAATCAGGCGTTTGACAGGAATCAGTTGTTTGATGAATGATACGATTCACGGAATGCTTATAGTAAATAATATAATGATATGTTTTATAACAGATGCAGCGGTTACAGTAGTTAAAAAGGTAATAATGAATGTATCATTATACTAATTCAAATTCAATAATATAAGGACCACGTCGTCGTCTGTGTTAAATAACTTTAAACTGAAATCAACTTAAAGTTATACATAAAATCTCGAACATATTATTTATATTCCAAGGCGGGACGAAGTTTGACGGGTCGGCTAGTTCAAAACTATATTATTATTATTATAGATTACGCAATAGTTTCGTCACGTGTATTGGAGAAAGTAGGTTGGGTTGGGTATACCTACCTACGTATATATTCATACACGCTGCACCGGACCAGCTCGCGGTGTATGTATGTTTATTGTATGAAACGATGTCGTCAATAAATTAAATTTTTACAAAAATTGTTAAGAAAAGTTTGAGATGTACTGCTATGATGTATGTATTTTTTATAGAAAAATAAATTATCTAGTTGTAGCGTTTCGGCAATTTTCGATATTTTTATAAAATTCTGAAATATAGGCACTGAAACTCGTAAATTTGTCATAAAAAAAATATTTATCTTTATAAAAAAAGTTTGAGAAATCCTGGAACTTCTTCATTAAATTATATTTTAGATATTATATTTTTCTATATACATACACAATTTTAGGGTTCTAGATTTTATGGTTTTCGAGATATATGGAAAAATTAAATAAAAATTCAAAATTCTGAGTATACAAATTTTGTATGCTTAAAGTATTCAATAGTTTCTAAAATTTTAGGATCTGTGCATCAAGCGAATCAAAAGTTATAAAGAGGGGACGGATACACACACATACACGTTGGAAAAGTGCCCATCACCCCCTACCCTCTAATTAATAATATATTTTGAAAACGAAATAGTATAATTTGACTCTTTCTGAAGAAATCATTTTTTTGAAATTTCGGTAAAACCAGTTTTAAACTTTTTAGGAGGCACTTAAAAATCATCCCTTTTTATATGTGCCCTTTTTCGTCCCTTTTAGTTAAATTTTGGAAAAATTGCCAAATACGCTAACACTCATTTCTATAGAAGAATTCATATGCCAAATCTCAAGTTCGTACCATGTCTAGTTTCCGAGATATTCGCATACTTTGAAAAACATTCAACCCTTATTTTCACCCCCTTAGGGGTGGAATTTCCAAAAATCCTTTCTTAGTGGAAGGTTTTGTATTGAGACCTACCTGATTTCCAAATTTCACTTCTCTACGATTAGCCGTTTGCGCTGTGCGTTGATGAGTCAGTCAGTCAGGCACTTTCCTTTATTATTATAGATAAGTGTGCGAAATTTCATATGTATGTGCGCGTCCGCGCATTTTTTGTAAAAATGGTCGCAACGTTTTTCCCTCACGTAGTAATATACAGATTATGACTTTTTCAGTTCCTCCCTGATTGAGAGAATCATAACAGAAGCTGCTCTGGAGAAACGTTTCCGCGTGGTGATAGTTGCAGCACATCCTTGGAATGAGGGTAGAGAGCTGTTGAGGAGGCTAACTGCCAAAGGAGTCAAGTGCTCATTGGTGATGATATCCGCGTTGAGTTTCATTATGAGAGAGGTAAGAGAATACCACAAACTGTCATTTCTAATTTCTACACATTTCATGGCATTTTGGGAATTATGATCTTTGCTACTGATAATATATCGACACTTGAAAGGCCACTTAGCGAAATGTGCAACAAAAACCCAATTTTATAGGAGAGGTTTTCTTTTTTTTTGTTTTAAAAAATCCTAAATATTTTATGACTTTTGAGGGTTTTCTACATAGTCATTAAAAATATAGCGAATCAATGAGATATTGAGTGTTATATAAATAAGCATGCTTTCTGGTACTTATGTCGCCTACAATGTGTTTTTTATTTTTAAATTCAATAGAAATCACTTTGAGAGGATAAGTTAAAATAGTCAAACGCTTCACTGTGAACAAAAGGAAGTGCAGTTGTTATAAGAGAAAAATCCATTTGAAAATGATTTGTAAAAATTATCCTAACCCACAGATATATCCTGCACTTTACTAGGTTAATGCTCAGTTTGGTTGCTTACGATATACCAAACAGGTCGCTTACACAAAATTTTCAGTAAGTCAAAACGTTTGGATGAATCACTTTTTGCTGTAACTTGTCAAATAATTTGAATATACACCATGGCAGTCAGATACATCGATGGATTATATTTTTTTAGTATATAATCCATCGATGTATCTGACTGTTATTACAATATTTTATTGACTTTAAGGCGAGACGAAGTTCGATGGGTCAGCTAGTATTGAATAAACTTAAAACTTCAACTGATTATTTGGTATAGCTATGAGGAATTTGCTGATATAGACGCTTCACCACCGAAAGGCGTGGATTTCTGATGAAGAGGTCCCGAATAACTTTCCCGATCGGGTCAAAATGTTGTGTTTTTCACTTGAAATTTCTACCCGAGGTTGCCTGTCTAAGGGTGAAAGTACAAAGAACGCTGGTTCACGCACGTCAAAAACAGGAACCCGCTCTCCGGCATGTCCGTTCAAATGCATAGAAACATTCTTTGCGCCGGTCAGAGCCAGCATTCTTTGTGTTTTCACCCTAAGATTGGACAGAACTGATTGGTTAGAAAAAAGTGCCAATAATGATACCTTTGTATAGAAAAGTGTTTTCTTTCATATTGATTACTGAAGGTAGTGTCGACCAAAGCTTGGTATAGTGTGAAAGAGGTCATGAGTGTATATGTTTTAACTTTGGGTGAGCCCAGAATCATCTTACCATAATTATTTGGAAAAATTTGGGTTTAATGGACTCTATTCATCCAACAACATATACAATAATGTAACACGCTTCATGTGTGTCTTATTTCCTACTACACCGCCATCTCTTGGATTTTTTCAAAAGTTACACAACTATAGAGGAATTGTTTTTATTACAAACTTATGACCCATCAAACTTCATCCCATATCGGAATCATCAATAATTATTACATAATGCAATACATTATTAGCTAAATTGTATTCAGTTTTTATGTCATAAACTGTATTCAATTCATGTAATAAGTCAAAATGATTTTTTTTATTCTGCGTTAGGTCGAAGTTCGACAGGCAGGACAGCTAGTTTAAAATAAATCCTCATCTGCAAATTCTGGTTCAATTTGATTCGTGTGTGTTAAGAACATTCACTATTAGGGTGCGTTTACACCAAACGAACATAAGAGCCGGAGCTATAAGTAGAGTAAACTTTCTTTTATCGCTTATATTGGACACCATAGAAACATAAATAAGCAAGAACTAATAATGGGCGCTGACAGATTATGCTCGCAAGAGCTCTGGTTCTTTTTCATTTTTGTTTTATTGGTATCCATATCAACTATCAAGAAAAGATACTCTATTTCCAACTCTGGCTCTATTTGGTGTAAACGCACCCTTAGGTGATTTATATAAGCTATTGTACTTACATCGATTTGTGATCCATCACAAGTATTGGTGCCAGTAGTAACACCTTTATCAAACCTTATAAAATCGAAATCCAAACCAGGAACGAATTATCTGACACCTGGTATCAGGAAACCAACGGTGCTATAATATGGTACACTGATGGCTCCAAAAAGGAAAGCGGAGTTGGTTCGGGTGTGTACGGACTGACACCCAGAGTCAAGATGTACAAACACCTCGGACAAACTACAACCATTTTTCAGGCAGAAATATGTGCCATAACAATATGTGTCTATGAAAACCTAAAAAGAAACTACAGACACAAAACAATTTATATCTACTCAGACAGTCAAGCAGCGCTCAAAGCCCTTGACTCATGTAAAATAAATTCATCTACAGTACAAGACTGTACTATAGCACTTAACAAACTCACAATAGCCAGGACACTCAAACCATAAAGGTAATGAAGAAGCGGACAAACTTGCAAACATGGGGGCTGACACCAAAACATTTGGACCAGAACCCCACTGCTTCTTAGCCAACACTGTTCTAAAAACAATGTTAAACAATAATATGCTGGAAAAAGCAAAACTAAACTGGGAAAACATACCCGGACAGAAACATGCCAAATCATTAATAGACGGCTTTATAAAAAAGAGATCAGACAAAATCCTTGCTTTAAATAGAGAAAAAATCAGAGTTCTAACCAGAGCACTGACTGGACATTGCAGATTAAATAAACATCTAAGTACAATGAAACTGATGGACATGCATCTATGCAGATTCTGCCTAGATGAACATGAAACACCATTACACCTGCTATGTGACTGCGGACCACTGATGCAGACCAGAAACAAAATAATTGGATCTCACATCTCTGATCAAACTCAAATCAAAGAAACCAGCCCACAAAAGATCCTAAAGTTCATCCGCGAGATCGGACTGTGGGGTGACCTCTAGCAGCAAATCCATTCACAATGAACTAATATAGTTGACGTGAAGAAAGCACTAGAGGGTTTAAAAAAAAAAAAAAAAAAACACCTTTATCGCTCCCTATCAACATTGAAGATGTATAATAATCCACAACTTTTTGATATTCCAGATAAACAAGGTTCTTTTGGGTGCCGGGGCCCTCTTGGCCAATGGATATGTGATGGCTCGCGCCGGCACTGCTCAGGTAGCCATGGTGGCTCATGCACACAACGTGCCCGTCCTGGTTTGCTGTGAAACTCATAAGTTCTCCGAAAGGGTCCAGACTGACTCCATAGTTTTCAACGAAATTGGTGAGTGAGAATGTCCTTGTATTTGATTTGTTTATATGCTCTATAAAGTATCTCTTTCTAAAGTCTGAGTTCATTTTATTTAATAGTTTAATTAATGTTTAATCAAATTAATAATAATCTACTCAAATGTACAAAGAGAGTAGGTAGACTTTTATTGTTGTATTGTTATTTTTTAATTTTATTTATAAAGAGGTTACGATAGTAGTTCAGTGATTTACATGCAGCACTCGATTCCCTCACATCACCTGGCGATCATTCCAAGGGCCGAAGTCAAGATTTTAAAAAATATCTTTCACGTTGAGTGTTCAATGTGACAAACAACTATCAAATTCATATCTTTTGGACTCTGAATTTGATACAAATTTGTGCATATCATCACCAATGTTAAGAAAAAAATGAAACGAGTCTCTTCTATAGTTCTATCACAAATTTTTTAATTAACACATTAACCGGTTTTCGGAGACTACCTGTCACCATTATTAAATGTTTAAGAGTCTTAAACCGGTTAATGTGTTAATTAAAAATTTGTGATAGAACTATATAAGACTAGTTTCATTTTTATCTTGAAATGGACTATCACCATAGCACCTTCTGCCCAAAACATCAAAGATATCACCAATGTTGACGGTGGCGGCAATACTGTTAGATCTGACTTTAAAGCCTCTGGTGTGTTTACAGACGTCTGACAAATGATCCCAGTTTCGATACTTTTTTTTTAATCACAATTTTATAATGTGTTTTCTCTTGAATACAAACCTCACTGTAACTTTTTGTGGCTATATAAGAAAAAAATTGATGAGATATTAAAAGAATTGAGGGTCTATTTTGTTCACATTATGATTTGATTTGAATCTTTTCAGGTAATCCCGACGATTTGATAAACTGTGATCCATCGCATAAAGAAGGTCCATTGGCCAACTGGAGATCAAACAACAATCTGACTCTGCTGAATCTGACCTACGATGTCACTCCTCCCGATTTGGTCACTGCTGTTGTTACCGAATTGGCAATACTCCCGTGCACAAGTGTTCCTGTCATCCTTCGCATCAAACCGTCTGAATTTAGTGTGTAGTTCAATCAATACCTTTTTCATTTAGTAGCATATTTATTTATATTCTCGCTTCTTTATTGTTTAGAAATTAACATGTTGTTTTAGTTGCAACTCGATGAATAAAAGGATATTAAAATTTTCATTAAAAAAAGTTTTGTATTATTTTATTTTTCAACATTTAAGCAAACATGTCAAAATGATGTTGTAGTCCTAATGAAGATTTAGGATCATACAACGGGAGTTCCACAGGGTTGCGTAGTGGTTCCCTTAATATTTATTAAATAGGTATATAAAGAGGAAAGATTTGATCGTTTGTTTGCATTGAATAGGCTCCGAAACTACTATGGGTATAGTAGTTGGTAGAGTGAGAATGCACTGGTATTGTATGGTGAATCGGTTTATTGTAGAAATAACATGTTATACAGAATACAGAAAATACTATTGAGCGGGCGCACCGCAATGCGCGTCGCGAGACGGATGATGGTGCGTGTTGACTCTATGCGGATTTGGTGAAGACTTGATGGTGACTGATGGTTGGTGTGCTGCCTTGTACGATGTGGCAGGCTGCTACTGGATGACGACATCTTGAAGGAACGCTATTGGTTGATGATGTCGTCATGAACAGGGTCGCCACACTACTGAACCAATTTGAAAAATTCTTTCAACACAAGCTTTAAGCTTATTGTGAAAGATATATTTGTGTTCAATTTGGGTAAGCCCAGATTCATTTTTTAATTTAAAAAAATCATGTTGAATAACTTTTATCTTCTACATTTATCTAGAATCCAATTTTACTCCATCAACAACCGTACTAATAGAATATTATTGAATACACGCAGAATAAACAAAAGTGGTACTAATAAAACAAGGAATAAGCTATGACGAATATAGTTTACATGCCAACTTTATTCCTTGCTACCCCCAGGTATAAGGAAGGAATAGCGATTATAATGAGACAGACTACAATTGCACTCTTCATATTTTGACACTTCTTGCGAAAACAAACTTGAAGTTGCAACAAGTCCGAGTTGTCAATGAATCAGATCGACCTTTGGAAATATTTGTACATACTCGAGATATTCCGCATGTGAACTTTCATGAGGGTCCAATTGGGTTTGTACGAAATGCTTAGAAATCAACCACATAGTATGTAAGAACCACAAACAACATTGGTAAATGTGAGGTTGCCATAGTATTCTGCGGTATACTTATGACACTGTATAGGGTTGATTATTAGTAGCGCGTGGTATAAGCGATTTACGCCGGAATAACTATTCCCTTTATAACGCAGTTTCATTAGTACCACTACAAGTGTTTTTTGAGAAGTTATATGTATGCCCCCTTCGAGTCAATGCCAGTAAGATGGAGCTCAAGGCGAATAATACCTGTCCTGATAAACAGCTACCAATAACAATGGATGGTCAACAGGTCTTCCGGATGGATAAAGTAAAGCTTGAGAGCAACCGTTATCATCACTGGATATCTCGGGGCCGAGCTTCCAAAATTACTTTTTTGGTTTTCGGTTTAGGTTTGCGTCTTTCCCCGAGATGGACCTCACGCAGATGTCTCTTTTGATCAGCTAATACTTTGAACACTTTAGAACATAAATGACACTTGTATTCATTGCTCTTATGATCGTGTTTGTTGACCATGTGGTTTATAAAAGTGGTGTAGCTTCTAAATTTGTCCTCGCAGTAGTAACACTTGTGCACGAAGTTATCTCCGCTGTGCGCCTGGATGTGCCTGAGCAGGCTGTCTTTTTTAACAGATTTCTTGCAGATGTCACACGTCACTATATTCTTTTCATGTCGGGACATATGTCTCTTCCAATGTTCGCGAAGTATAAACATTTTACCACATTGTGTACAAATATGGTTGGGATAATGTTCAGGCATATGAATCAGCAACATTTTATGTGAAGGAAACGATTGATGGCATTCTTTACAGATCCTATCCGATTTATTTAACTTAAAAGGTATCCTTCTTTTGTAACTCAATCGACGTAGAAATTTTTTCCTTTCTTTTTTATCTTTGGGAATAGTTTCTTGATCTACTTTCTCTTCGAATGGGTTTTGACATGTCTCGCTGAGTAATTGAATATTTCTTTGGGTTCTCTCTAAGGCTCTTTTCAATATGTCATCACTGCTGCATGCTCCTGTAGGATTACTATTGGAATCTCTATTCATGGGGGAGGTCCAATCCTCGGCTTCACTGATGGTTCCAGTACTTGAAATCACATCTATGTCATCCACTTCTACTTTAAATTCACCTGAAAAAAGTTTTCACTTTTATATAATTAAATTAAATAAACGTATATTGCCGTTGTGTAATCAATATGGGTCGTAAGACACTTTTACCAAAATTATGTTTGTTTGGTCATACGCAGGTGCCTAAAAATATATTCTGCAATATGGCCATTACTGTAATACCGATGCATACCTGTTTTGTAGGCATTATTTTTTGTACAAAATGTGTGCATGAAACCATAGATAATAAATAAAACTTTATTGCCAAAAAATGACAGATATGAAATAACATTACAAAAGAGTCAAAGGTGGTCCCGAAAAATCTTCCAGCCAATCCACCACATAAGTCATGTGATGTGTTTTTTTCTAAAGTATAAGTATGTGTTTATAATATTACTTAAGCATTTTTTTAATGCATAATAGCAGAAATTATTTTTAAATATAATTCTTAATTTCAAAGTATTTTTCAATTATCTTGGAAATGTGTTTTGCTCATATGATCCAGATTGATTACGCAACGAAGATATTAAGGACAGAGGTGAAAAATAGGATGTTTCAATGATAAATGAGTCAAAACATGTTAACTGTGTATGAGTTTCTAAAGCAGGTAACATGTTTTGACCTAATACCATCGAATTGTTTAGTTGTGCAGTACCTAATTTTATTATTTAGTTATCAATCGGAAACCAAAAGAACACTGAACAACAGAAACAAAACAAATAATGACACTAACAAATAGAATCTTCTTTTCTTTATTTCCGATGGCTCTACAACCCATATCGGGTCTTGGCCTCCAGAAATAACAGAAATAGAATCTTCAGGGCTCCAATAATCTACCGCATACCCATTTATGAAGCTGTGCAACAGATTATATCCTGTAATTCTTAAAATAAACTAATTTCTCTTTAATAAAACTTAAATTCTTATTATTTCTAGGAGCTTAACAACGAGAGAGGTGAAACATTGTGTTTAAATATCTCACTTACTTTAAATTTCATTATTGAATATCTAGAAAATCACCTGCATTTATTTTTTCTGATAAATTAAAAGAAACACCGTAGAACTTTCATAAAAAATAATTTTTTTTTACGAAAATAAAATTCACAAGTTTCTTATTTTTTGTAGTAAAAAAAGTACACTTGATTTTCGGGGGAGGGGGGGTCCAAAAAGTTGTAAAAAAACATCACGTGATTTATTAACGTTTCCTAAGAAGAAGAATATCGGCATCAGCTGATATTAACAACCCTGGTCAAAACGCCTCAATCTGATGTCAGTTGAGGAGAAGTTGGTACCCAAGTGTTGGTATTTTTCCCTCTCAGAAGAGAAATCACAGTTGGTACCCAAGTGTTGGTATTTTTCCCTCTCAGAAGAGAAATCACAGCTAAGTCTCTGCTGTCTTTTATAAAGAGAGATCATTAATTTTTATATGGTTGATTTTCAGAGGCCACATTCCAAAGAAGAAGAAGAAAATTTTCAGAGGCAAATTGCAGGTGTATATGGTGAATCAAATTGAAGATGGAAGTAGCAAACATTATGCAAAATGGGAAGAGCAAAACAATAATTTATATAGGTACCATGAATGAGTTTAATTTTGCATATGAACACAGAATAAACTTGTAAACTTTCACTAAATATATTCCAACCATAATCATATATAAAAGAAAGAACAACATAAAATAAATATGAATTTAGATGCTCACTCAGTCGGCTGAAAATATATTACGGACCAAAAATTATTTTAGTATGCAGAATAAGATAAATAGAAGTTTATTATTAAATGCCTATCACAATCTTATATCACAAATAACAAAGATAAGATATCTTGTTTATATCCTCGCGGATTGAAGACTGGATTTTTCCTAGTAACATGGGTAATCAAACCAATGTATTGGATAACAATCTCAACAGACGATGAGTCGAACAATGGTAAGATTCAAAGGGCAGACTTATTCTGAAAGATTTCTTCCAGCCAACCCAGATTACAGTAATTTATAGACCAAAAAGTTTAAACACCTGTTGCGAATACAATCTCACTAAAATTTATTTGTTATTTTGTCTTTATGGTCACTTTCTCTCTAATTTTAATCTTGTATGAAATCTCTAATATAAATGAAAGTCGGGTTAATGCGAACACTTATAACTCAAGGTCGGCTGAACAGATTCTTTCAATGTTTGATTTATTGGATTCTTCTCTGCTCCGGACAACAGAATACCTAATAAAATGAAAAAAAACTGGGTAAGAATATTTAAGTTAGTATGGAACGGATCACCTGCGACGCGCCAACGCTATCGCGGGTAGAGATGGGCATTATAACGACAGCTGATAAAAATAATAGCTAAATAAAAATAACGTATCTAACGTTATTAATATTAAACGTTATTTATAATAATAATAGTTGAATAAAAATAATAGTCAGGAAAATAATAACCTATCGCTATTATGTAGGCAATACCAGTTTCCAGATACCAAATCTTGGAAACGACCTTTTTTTTTTTTTTTAGGAAAAAGTCAAGTTTTCAGATAACAAATCTTAACGAAATGGCTATAACGTTTTTGAATTTAAGCCGTTAGTTTTTGAATTTAAGCCGTTAGTCCCATCTCTAATCGCGGGTAGTTCCCTCTCATTCTCGCATACGTGTTGCCGCTCATACAGTAGCTCATCCCACTTACTCCAATTTTCATACAAAGTCAACATCGAGCACATAGAGGTGGAATGCCTGCGCGCGCATATTATATTCTCGCGTTATTCCCGCCTGAGTTTTGAATACGAATGAAGTATGGATGTTTTGGAAATATTTTAACATTATTATTTTATTAGTAACTTAATTGGATTAATTATGTATTTTTGTTTCTGGTGGCGCAGTGCACATATGAACGGGCTGCCTCTGGTTAGGACTACAGGACAACGTCTGTCGGGAAAGCTAGTATTATTATAAAATGTTATATTGTATTGTGAAATGGTGTATTGCACATGTTTAAAAGAGGGTGTTTTACTTTAATATTTAATACTTTAAATATCAACAAACACACTTAGTTTTTTTTTTAATTTTATTGTGGCCTTTCTTCACCCGAATTCGAGTGATTTTGGCCAACACGCTCAGTTAATTTCAAAATATTAATTCCTATTCTGAGTTTTGTATTATTTTATACCTAATACAGCAACTTGTTGCACTTTGTTGTTGTTGTTGAACTTTTGTTGCAAATCACCCTGGAGAAAATATCCTCGTTCTGAGCAGCACTAAACAATCCTTCAGCCATCAAGATACTTGTCCACTCACAAACATTGAAGACACAGGATAATATCTACTGTTGCCCCACATCACATCCTAAAAAATTGGAAACCATTGGATGAGATGTTTGCTAACAACTCTTTTATGTTGCTAACCATGTCTTGTTGTCTTGTCCATTATATGAAAAGCATGCTCCGCTGTAGCCACATCTCATCAAGGTCCTTATTTTGAGCATCCTAGATTCAATTCGGTTTGAGAGGACAGACTATAGGTATAACACTTTCCATGAAGATCTTTACCACATTTTGAGCCAAGCCTTACTGAAATAACTTGTTAGAGTTTTGAATTTTATAAATATTTTATTTTCAATGATATTTTTTTATGTGAGTTCTTAGGCCAGATTTGGCAGCGTAAGTCTTGAAACAGATGGAGCATATGTAGTTTTTTTCTTTGGTGTGTGTAACCATATGAGACTTAAGTCCGCTTTGGCTAAAAAACGGCTTTGAACATTCTGGACACACGTGAGGTTTTTCATTCAAATGATGTTTTTTAACATGCTGTCCCAACGTGCCAGAGGTCGCATAAGCTTTATTACATAATTTGCAAGGATGTTCTCTGAGAGTCATACCGTGTACTTGACTCATATGAACTTCCTTCTTACGGTAGCTAGCAAACCTTGCATCGCAATATTTACATTTATTAGGTGTAACCAGACCTTTGTGTGTGTCTATGTGTCTTTTCAAACTTCCTCTTTTGACAACCATCGAACAAACGGGACACAAAGTGTCACTGTTAACATGCGTCCTCTTCATGTGACCTTTCATTTGAAATTTTGTGGCGAATATTTTACCGCAAACTGAACAGATCCAGTTTGGAAAATGAGAAGCCATGTGTGAAATCAAACGAGCGTGAGTGGTGAAAGTATCTGTGCAGAGGTAACAGTTGGTGGCCTTTGGGTCTAGATTATAAGGTTCTCTGATTTTTTTCCATTTATTATAAATTTCCTGTTTCCTTTTCTTCTTGTATTCTAAACTATATTCACTGTCGAGTTCGGTTGATTCTTTAATTTCTTTTTTGTTTATGATTTCCAAATCCTTTTCTATCAAAGATGAACTTTTCAAAAGTTTCAAGTTCTTGCGTGTTCTTTGGATAGCTTTTTCCAATATGTGATTTGATGTATTATTATCGGACACATCCTTTTCAATTTTCTTTTTAAAACTTTGGGATTCGGACGCAAGACACTCCTCAGACTGAAGTTCATCACTCTCTCCAGTATCATCATGCTTAATTTTATCTGTCCACATCCATTTATCTGCAATAAGTTTCAAATAAAACCGTCAACCATGAAAAATCTCACCTTTATATCAGAAGGCTAATCACATATTGTTTCAGTATTATGCTTTTGGTAAATATTTCTCAGCGTTAATAATTGCATAAATATAATGAAGAAGCAGTTTCTTAACCTAATTTTCCCACCACACAAACAATTTTCAATAAAATATTGGAGCAGCATAAGAATGTATTTTGGTGTAAATTATCAAATTTGATATTATTTATATAAAAAATAGCCACAAATCTTAAGATCCGCCGGTTAAACTGACACCTTTGTATAGAAAAGTGTCAATTAATTTATTATTTTTGTCAACTTACCAGAAATGCTTATGGTATTCTCTGATGTGTCTTCATTTTTATTACAGCTTAAATGTTTCATCATATCCTCTAATTTGCTTTGTGAAATTTCAATTTGTTTTCTAAATGATAAGCTTTCTCTTAGTTTAATTATACATTCTTCGCATATTTTCATTATATCTTCTGTATTTAACGCCTCTGTTTTGATCTGTAAGGATGAATAATATTTTAAATTATTGGTGTCTTTAATTGAGTAAGTAAATAAAATGAATTAAGTAAATACTAACTTCGATACGAAAACATTCGCTCAACATTTGGGAATAGTTCTCAGTTTTCCCCTTTCGTTGATAACTCTTGTAGATACTTCTCAAATTGTCGTCTTCGTTGTAGCAACAAAGGCAAATGTTCGATAATTTCTCTGCAATATTTTCGTTAGACATTTCTTTAAAATTCAAATCGGTTAATATAAGAAAAATTATTTAACGTTAGCAATCAGATAAAAACAAAATAACATCAGTCGGAATATTAAACAGTGATCCTATTTTTTACTCCCAAGCAGTAAGCAGTCCGAAGTGACAGATTGTCAATTGTGTTGACAGGCAACTGTCATATCAGGAGTCACAAACCTAGCGCAAGCGGAGCGTGCCCAAGGTGGCACGTTTTTATTAGCTGCATACACACGTAACGATTTATCTTTAAGATTTGACTGATAATCGCTCATTTTCCAAATCTTAGCGATTGTTCTCTTCACTGATTTGAAAAATAAGCGATTATCGATAAAATTGTAAAGATGAATCGTTACGTGTATGCAGATAATAATTTAGATGGCATGTTAACGATTTCCAAGTTAACAAAAAAACATTCAAATTATACATTTTAGGTAAGACATTGTATATAATATTATGGTTAGATAAGAAGTTGTATTAGGATGGTTGGAAGAAATTGTCCTAGGCAATAAACCCGCCAATTTTGGTTGATTATTCTATATTTTTTTTACCAATTAAGTGTTTTATTATTCCTATTATATACGTTGTGCCTTAAAAAAAAATATTAATATATCTATAGTCATTCGATAGAAAATCAGAGACTGATTCAAATATTTCAGGCTTTTTTTTTTAATATTGGCCCACCTAAAATGAACACAAATACACTTTCGACAGCATCTTTCACATAAAACAGCTTGTGTTGTGAAAGTAGAAATGGTTGGCACCGGGATTCAAACCCACGACCTCCAATATTCTGTGCTTATGAAAGCCGTCGACTGATACCACTGGTCTACGCAACTGATACGTGGGAAATCATAAAAAATGAAACGGGACGATCTATGAGTGATAGCATTTCAAATAATGAACAAGTAATTCTTAAGGAAACTAAAAACTTAACTAATACAGACACAGCAAATTTCTTTAATAATTACTTTGCTAATGTAGCTTATTTACTAACCAATAACCCATCCCCCTGTGTAACAGATGCTATTAAATTTGTCAAAAGGCCTCCTAATTTAACACATGACTTCAAATTTAAAAAGGTCACCAGTCTTGACATAATATCAGCATGTAACGAATTAAAATCAAAACCGTCAGTGGATCTTTGGTATATATCTACAAAACTGCTAAAGACGGTGATAAATGGACTAGCGCCACTGCTGACTGACATTATAAATATTTGTTTTGACAAGGGTGTGTACCCAGATGCCCAAAAAATATCACGGGTCTTGCCAATTTTCAAAAAGGGTAGTAAACTAGAAGCAAATAATTATAGACCCATTTCAATTCTCCCATCCATAAGCAAAATAATAGAAAAAATTGTTACTAATCAACTAACCAAATTTTTAACCACCAACCAAATAATTCACTGTAACCAGTTTGGGTTCCAAAAGGGGAAAAATACGTCTGACGCAATCGCTTCTCTTCTTCGAATAGTATTGGAATCACTGGACAAAAGAAATAATGCTTGTGGAATATTCTGTGATCTCTCAAAAGCATTCGATTGTGTAAACCATGACATCCTCTTACGTAAATTGGATTGCTATGGTGTTAAGGGAGTAGCAAACAGTTTTTTTCGGTCCTATTTACAAAATCAGCGGCAAATAGTCGAAGTAAATAATACTAGATCCAATGCTGTTGAGATGAGATGTGGAGTACCGCAGGGATCCATACTCGGGCCATTACTTTTTCTTATTTATGTAAATGATTTGCCTCACTCCTTAAATAAAACTGCTGAAGTTGTCATGTTTGCCGATGATACTTCACTGATTTTGAAGGCAAAAAGAAATGAGGCAAGCACGGTGGAGAGTACTTTGCAGGAGATAGTCCAATTGGAGAGGTGGTTTCTCGATAATGTGCTGGCACTAAATATAACGAAAACAAATACTATGAGCTTCTCTCTGGGAGGACAGTGTTGTTCTGACACAATCACAAACGCTCTATCTGAAAGAGGCATGAAAGTTGTCAACCAATGTAAATTCTTGGGGATTACTGTGGACAGGGGATTACAATGGGGAACACATATCGACCAACTATGTAAGAAACTGAATTCAGCCATTTACGCTATAAAAAAGGTAAAGCAAATATGTGGAATTAACACAGCTAAATCAATTTATTACGCCTATTTTCATTCATTATTATCATATGGTGTAATGTTTTGGGGAATGGGGTCAGAGTCATCCAGGGTGTTTGTGCTTCAAAAGAGGGCACTTAGAACCCTACTTGACTTGAGCCCAAGAGAGTCTTGCAGATCTTTTTTTAAAGAGCAAGGTATTCTTACGCAGCCCAGTTTGTTTATTTTTGAATGCGTTATTTACGCCCATAAAAACATAAAAAATACGCCTCTAAATTCCGACCACCACAGCCATGACACACGAAAAAAGAATCTCGTCAGACCTATAGGACATCGTCTGGCCAAAATGTCCAAAAGTTTTGTGTGTATGAGTGTACGTCTATTTAATAGACTCCCGGAAAACATGAAATCCTTGACAACGATTGCCTTCCGGAGAGAGGTGAAAAAGTATCTTGTTGATAATACATTTTACTCTACTGACGAGATGCTAAACGGTGATACCGTCTAGCATCAAATTTACTTACAATTGATACTACTATACTAATAAAATTAACCTGTACGTACATGTGTGTAGATGACCGTTATGGACTTTGTTCTTGTCTCGCTTACTGCTTCCCTAATATCTCTGTATTACTTCCGTTCTCGTTGTTGAATATATAATATGTATCTGACGCAATGCCAGAAGAACCCTTTACATTCTTCTGGTATTTAATATTTTTAATACCTTTTTACTACCTTCCTATTGACTATTGATAATTATGGTTTATTGTTGTGTTTCTTAATTTTATTTTTCTTTTGTTAATTTATTGTAACTATTGAAGTTGTATTTATTGATATTGTTGTAAAAAGGATGAACCCAAGTGTCTCGAATCAGAATAAAGATACAACTTTTTTTTTTACCCATCACGCCGTTTCCAGAAGGGGGTAGGCATCAAAGAGTACGGACTTCCATTCCTTCCTATCCATACAAACCTCTTTCGCTTCCTCCAAACGCATTACATTCCGCATACATGCTCTTCTATTCCTTTTGCTCCTGACTTGGCCCTCCTCTAAGACG
The DNA here is from genome assembly GCA_963576905.1 of Mystacides longicornis. Classification (NCBI taxonomy): domain Eukaryota; kingdom Metazoa; phylum Arthropoda; class Insecta; order Trichoptera; family Leptoceridae; genus Mystacides; species Mystacides longicornis. The sequence goes on along the minus strand of OY756426.1, from coordinate 32,695,593 downwards.
GCACCGATTTGATCGGACCATGTCATTCGAGGTCGGCCTCGTCTGCGTGCACCCATTCTTTCAGATTTATATATCCTTTTAGTCATTCTATCTTCGTTCATTCTCTCTACATACCCAAACCACCTTAATTTATTCACTTTCATTCTAGTCACAATGCTAACATCCACTCCACATTCCTTTCTGATTTTATCATTCCTCACCTTATCAATCAGTCTCTTTCCGCATATCCTACGCAGTGATCTCATTTCTACAGCATTTATTCCAACTTCCAGATTTTTCGTCCATGTCCAAGTTTCACTCCCATACATCATGGATGGAATCAGGATTGCATTGTGCATCAATTGTTTGGATTTAAGAGATACATTCTTATTTCTCATTAGAGGTCTTAGTGCACCGCCAACGCTTCTACCAGCCAGTTTCCTTCTTTCAATTTCCTTTTCACACCTTCCATCTCTGCTAAATAAACTACCTAAATAGACATTCTCATCCACTTGTTCCAAGTTCTCATCATTCACAGCCACACAACATTGCGTTCTTACATCTTCTCTTTCAAAAACAAGCACCTTTGTCTTATTGACATTCATCTTAAGACCATTCATTTCACAATTTTGATACACACGCGTCACAAGTTCTTGCAAATCACGTTCGCTTTCAGCCATCAACACTAGGTCGTCTGCAAAAAAAAAAAAAAAAACCGGTCAGAAAAGGCACAATGAGCCTCGGACGCCTTCGAGCGCAATGGAGAGCTCTTGATGCCTCCCTATGCTCCTGAGTGGGGCTTAGGCCTCCTGCATTGTTGGTTGGTTTGGGGGGGATCCGCGGCGGGCTTGATTTGTGTGAGGCCGGCTTTTCAGTTTGATTGCTTTGATCGAGCTGGTGGGTCGGGTTTGCTGTGGATTGGTCGCCTCCGGGCTGGCTTGCGTTGTGCGGGGGCCATAAAGGGAGTATGTATGTATGTACTAATAGAATTAGCAAATCTCCCACAACAGCATCCCAAATAGGCTGTTGAACTATCATAGTACTTCATTTATTATTGGATGTCTTCTTTTCCTTCAGTTGGTCCTTTGATGTGTCGAGGAAGAGGACTTGTATTTCTTTTAATGTAACATAACAAAATAGTAAGAACAATTTTTAGTAAGAGGCTTTGCAATTATTATGAATAAAATAAGTTATGGCAATCCCAAAATAGTTGCGCAGTTTACAAATAGATTGAAATGGCTGAAACACGTTCACAGAATAAGTACTGATACAGGTAATTCCGTAAAAAAATATTAGGGATTCCGTTAGATTTCAGCCTGCAAATGTCTGTTACGTTAAATTTTAAATGCTTAGGTGGAAAAATATTAAAAGACTAAATATATATTTGGTAAAACACTTTTATTAACAAAATGAAATACGCCCACACAGTACATTATCAATAACGTTAAGCTATTTTGTGACCGGTCTTGAAATCAAACACTACTTAGGATCTTATCTAAAATCGGAGAAATAGGTTTTACAATGAACCTTATTTTGATCTGTTACTCTTACTGTGCACAAGATAATACATAAACAAAACCTACTTGATGCGATCAAAAAATTCGATTATTACGGATTAAAAGTAAATGATTTTATGAAATGTGCAATGAATCAAAAGACAAATTTTTAAACTACAATATTTTATTATTGATATTTTAAAGAATGACAGTTCCCATTAAAATAATAAATTGTAAATGAAAGAATGTGCGGCAGTCTTAAATGGACTATCTTAGTCCTTATGGTGGTCATCTTTTTGAATTGAAAAATCTAATCTCACATAAATAATGACTAAAATGAATAAAATATACAAAAATCCTACCACCAGCAATGGTTCCGACAACATTAAGATACGCGGGAATGAATAGCGCAATTGGAAATCCTGTATGTGATTCTCTACTAAATTCTTTTTAGAGAATGAAATGGTGGGTCTTCCTTTGGTGTCCAGGTAGGTGTGGTGCAAGGAATCTTTCTGCCTTATCACGGGGTACGGAGGGGTCAGCTTGATGTCCAAGGAACCCTCAGGAAGAATCACTTTAGTTGTAATCTCATCCACCACCATATCATCAAACACGTGATCAATTAATCTCATCCTAAGTAAATACTGATCCCCAGAATGATAAAGATACTCGTAGCTTGGAACGTTGTAGCCTAGAGTGTAGTACGTCTTCCATCCTCCGAATAGCGGAAAACGGGGACGAAGATCCAATTCAACAAAGTCTTTCTTGATCTTCATGTGCGAGGTGGAGATGTTGCCGTTGGTATCTCTGTAGTATACTCCTGTAGCAGAGGCAGGTAGGAATGTTTTATAACTCTTGACGCTAGACTGTCCACTCGTCATGTCCTGCTGGTACTCGTACCTGGAGAACGGGCCCTTAAGAACAGCTCCCGAATGGTACATGTCTATGGTTTCTTCAATAGCAATATTACCCCAGTGAGAAACTTCAATGACTCGATCGATTTTCGTAACAGTTAAAAATGGAGAATTATTTTCATAGTGAACGTTGAGTGCATCTGAAGAAAACTCTTTAATATTTTCATAAGGACCATAATTCACCCCAGTGTCGCTTGCGGTGAAAGGTTTTAGTTTAGAATAGCTTTCAATATTTCTGGTTCCAAACAAAACGGATGTTTTTTGTGAATTGGTAGTGTAGGGTGAGTAGAAATAATGATTTCCATTGTATTTCACTAACTGCTTTTCTTTCTGTGTAATAGATGCCGGATAGGGGTCAAGAGCCTTCGAATAAACCATGTCTATCGAATACAACACCGTTGCGCCGGGTTGCAACGCTTCCTTTAAATCTACTTTATAAAACTTTATACCTGGTTTATCACTGACTGTAGTTTCAGTCAATCGTGTATCTCGCTTGGACGCATCTTTAGCAGATATAAAAGCTAGAGTTTGCTTGGACGATGGGTCTACAGCAATTAAATAACTTTTAATAGCACTTTTGCCAACATTCTCAATGGTAACCCTTGATGTAATCTTCACAAGTTGTGTGGTTAAATCAATGGTTCTTTCTACATTTTTGTTTATAATATCCTTACTTACAACGTCAACATTTGCACACGATGTATTCGTAAACAAAAACAAACATAAAAGCAGATATACGCTTGATTTCTCCATTGCCGATGGTTAAAAAAGCCGAACACAAAAAGCCCACCGCTAATGACACGCAGACGGATGTTACGTTGCTGTCATTCTCAGACCATAGACTAATATTGTAAATAAACCATGGCATAGTAATTTTCAATCTGGCAATAAACAATTTGAAGTTTTTTTCTTTAGGTTTCTATGAAACTTATGTACTTAAAATACCACAATGACATAATATACATGTATATAATACACAATACATGTATAGGCTCAAGTTAGTCAAGTTTGAGTCAAGTTATTAGTTTGGAATTTCGAAGTGACAGAAGGGCGCCAAAGGATGTGGTTTTTTTAGCGACGAGATAAATGTTCATGTTTCGCTAGATACTTAGTTAAGATGAAGCATTCATTTTGTGTTTTCTTTATTCTGTTATCCGGTAAGTCTTACATTTCGCAGCAGTATATTATTATGCTTCCTAGTTTTCAACTTTATAAATTCCTATCCTATTCACTTTTTTGTTTCTTTTTAGTAGTTGTTGGGTTTATTCTTTTCTCTCAATTCCTTACTAGTTTCAAGATGAGTCACATGTTAGTCAAACTATTTTCAACAACGTTGTTTACTCTTCTTATCCTGCAATCCTAAGAAAATGTTTTATTTCAGCTCTAGCATATTCAGAATGCCTTGGTGGCGCCAGGGGCGGTGGAGGTGGCATGAGGGCCTCCAAGTACACCGGCAATAACAGTAATAGCAAACCAGCTATATACAATGGAGGATCCTATTCTGCTACCCAGCAATCTGTTAATAAAAGTAAGCAAAACCACTTCCTTATTCATTCTTGATACTTCAACAAGCCATATAAATTTTTGTAATTCCATTCTTTTCTTTAAAACAGCATTGATACCACATTGCTGTGCTTTTGTTCTGTATATTTTACAATAGAATCATGTGATGTATTGGATTCTTATTGAGTTTTTTTTTTTCCTAACATGATGATATGTCCTAACCATTATGCATGTTACTGGGCAACTCTTTTAAGCAAGTGCCATATGCGGTGTTCAGACGGGGCGATGTAAGGCCAGACGATTTCGCTTGCATAAAAAAAACATCGCTCGGTCGCCCATAGATCGTCTGATGTGTTCACACGAGTCCACCGACATACATTCAATCTGTCAGGTGCGCTGATTGTTTTAAAAATGGCGGACGTCGAGGTAGAAGTCACGGAGTAATTGGAGTTAGTTGAAAATATTGTTTTAGACGATATAAAAAGACTCCTAATTGAGGAAAAATAAAAAATAAACGCAGAGATTGGTTGCAGAATTGGATTCTAAGGAGAAATAAATTTAGAGCAGTGCTGTCAACTGTCAAGAAACAGAACATACGGACGCCGCGCATATCTGCGCATGCGTGAATCGTTCCACCAGATACAAAAGTTGAAAGGCGTTCAACTTGAGACGATATCGCTTTCAATCATTTTTATCGTTTCAGATTTATCGCCAATCTGTTCACAGGGTTCAATTAGCTGGCGATATTTTAGTGTCCTGGCGATATTCGCCTCGTCTGAACACCGCATTAGTTCTATGGTGCTTTTAAGAACCTCATCATATGTGTGGTCATGATTTCGTTACCGTAAAACAGTACGATCCAAACAAGAGTCTTTTTTTTACATCAAATTCTTTCTCACCTTGATATCAGTATACATACATTCACCCTTTAAGGCCCCCCGCACACCGCAAGCCAGACCGGAGGAGACCAATCCGCAGCAAACCCGACCCGCACGAAACCGACCTCCTAGCTCGATCCAAGCAATCAAACCAAAAAGCCGGCTCCGGACAAATCAAGCTCGCCGCGAATCACCCCCAAACCAACCAGCAATACGGGGGCCTAAGCCCCACTCGGGAGCATAGGGAGGCATCAAGAGCTCTCCATTGCGCTTGAAGGCGTTCGAGGCTCATTGTGCCTTTTCTGACCAGTTGAGATTTAAGGACGTGAAGTGGTCAACCTCACGGTCCCGATCTGATTTTTCCATTTCCTGCCTCTTACAGGATGCTCGAAAAATCAGCAAAAAGAGCAGAGCAGATATTCTTCGCCGGCAACCCGGCGAAGCGGCTAATGACTGATATCAGTATAAGGGGATTAAAATATTTTTGATATTTTATTGAAAGTGAATCTTGCTTATTTATCTCTGCCATGGGCAGCTGTTTTGGGATATACTGTTGCCCAAGTATAAAAATTCTTTCATCCGCCTGATAGATCTGCCTCGTATCTTCCAAAAATGTTACAGTATTTTAAAAAATGAGCATATCATGGGCCTATGCTAAATCGTTGTTAATTTTATGTTATATTTTATTTGTAAATAATATGATGAACCTGTCAAATTATAGAGTCAACTAATATCTTTCATAATTATTTGTAGCTACATCCAAAAGTGTTCCAGCCAAGCGCAGTTCGGGAATGTCAGCATGGGGCATTATCTGCATTGTTCTCAGTGTTATCCTCTTCTCCGTTGGTTCATACTACACATTCATTTTCTATCCATTACTCTGCAAGAAAGAGAGGAATTATGACATGATTGAACTTTCTAATGTTTAAGTATAATACAATAGTATCAGAATGAGGTTGTTAGTAGATTCTCTGGTAATGTTAGGGGTTACCATTGAAAAGGCTGCCAAGTATTAATAGTCATTTGGAACAATAATTGTAGCGTGCCATACTCATGTGACGAAAGGTTAAGGTTTTCACAAAGATCTGAAGAAACTAATTGATATGATTTTTAAACTGTAACATTATCATAGATTTTTATAACTTATATTACTCCTTTATCTTTCCATAGCAAAAATTGAAACCTCTTTGACCTGCACTTATGACAGATTGTTTGGCAAAAAATGATGTTGTTGTCTACAGAATATTAGTAAATTGAGATATTTTGAATTTTATTTATTGAAAGAGGAATTAGTCCGAAATTACTTAAAAAAGCAAAACAGCACCTCTAAAGTGCACTCCACTAAGAAAAATATCTACATTTTTGGCAACCTAACTGTCAAACATTGAAATATTTAGGCTTCACTTTTTTAATGCGTTTTGGAGTTCTAATTTTTGTCTACAATTCTGTGAAAAATATCAACTCCCTATTTCAAATTTAGACATAAGTTTCATTATCTAAGGCTATTTAGATCTTTCAATTCTCCATGACATTCTTCAGGTCGCATCTGTTATTCTCTTTGCATTTTCAAAAAACTTTCCGGCCTTTCTATGGATGTTGCTAAAAGTGAAAATTCTAAATTGCTCCATATTGTATAGTTTACCTTCGACATGCTGTTATTTTTATTAGTTAGATGAGAGGTAAAGTTAATGCAACATGAAAATTGTGATTTTGAAAGAATTATTCTTTTCTATTTTTAACACTCAGTTTGTGATTTTTTTCATATATATAAATTTAATATTATCTAGTTATTAATAAAAATTTGTAATGTGTTCATAAGAATCTCGTAATGGCTAATTAATATTAAATTTCATTGATTTAAGAATATATTCTAAGCAATTTTGACGACAAGCAATTTTACACTATGCATTTAAATCTATACCAAAAAATAAGTTTTTTTAACAAACTCGACTTTTTGATTACCTCAAATCCGTTTAGTATTTTTTATAATATTATAGTTACTTGACTTTTTTTTTATTTTTAACTGATCATTGTTTTTGTATCTATTGACATTTTATTGAAAAAAAAATTGAGTAATGATAAAAACAAAAATTTTAAAGCAATATTGTATGTGTAAGAATTTAACATGACAATGATAAATGCCCAGTATTAAGTGATTGTGCTCAAATATGTATATTTTTAATAAGTTTAGGTAAGAAATTTAATTAATTAATAATTTTAAGTTTTACTTAATTTAGATTATGCATGCCTTTTGAATGAGAGATTGGACTTTTCCTAATTACTAGACATATGTACAAACAGTGTCGCCACCTGTCCCAGCGTGCGTCCGGGTTAAACCTAAAATATCCGGGTTGTATCTTTACTCACCTTTTGTAAGTTTGTGTCAGGTTCAAAAATTTTCCTAAGGTGGGAACACTGCGTTAAAACCATAGTATATCCGTGTAAACACCTCTAATGTGAAAAAATGTATTCTGCCCTTGTACTTAAAAGAACATTTTCCCATTAGTGTGGTTGCTCGATAGTTAGAACCATATTTACCAATTCATCTGCAAATTGTTGCACTACCTTTACCCACGTTCTATAAATATTCATTGCGCATTCTTTGTCACATTCTTCATCAGACTTCCTCATTTTAGAGGTTTCCTTCAGTCAGTGCGTCGAGTGGACGTCTACAAAACCATAGGTTCTGAGCCATAATACCTTCGATCCTAGATTCAGTTTGTGTTGACACTATTTCCAATACTATGGTTTAATTAATTAGAGTTTTCAAGCTTTACTATGTTGCCAGCCCAAAGTATTAATTCATCATAATATTATTTATAATTTAGAATTTTATGCTTATATTGTTATGAAAATATTAATGCTTCAAATACCCAAACTAAAAAGTTTCATATTTAATATTCAATACTCAAATTATCGATGGGGAATGAAATTCACTAATTTTAAATATATTATTTATTAAGTTGTAAAATTGTTTAAAAAAGGTTATTATGATATTAATTTCTTTTTTGAATTTAAAAATCCCATTGGAAATGTTGCGTAACAAGTTAATTCTTCAAATATGTCATAAAACTACAAAAAAAAGCCTAATATAATCAATGAAATATTATTATACTGGAGATGCAATTCCATATGAATTATAGTTTGAAAATGGCATCACAAGTCAATTTGAAGTTGAACATCAATAAGAAAGCCGTCAACTGTACCGCTGGACTACCACTACCACTTCAAATCCAAATTTATGCACTTCAAATAATATAATTTAATAAAAATAGTTTAATAAAAACTGCGATTGCATCTCCAGTATAAATTTCATTGGAAGTAATGTCATTGCCCTCTTAAAGTTCTATAATATTGTCAGTTAATTTGAGTCGAGCTTTGAAGAAGTCGTGCAAATCTCCAGCTTTTATAGATCCAGAATTTTTCAAAGACGTTTTCTTTCAAATGTGTCCCAACATTTCCCATGCTTTCCACAATATGTTACTACTTTTTGAAGTTGTTTTGGGTCAGACACTGTGCTTATAACTTGGGATTTTGAGATTGAAACATTTTAGTATACTTGAGTATAAGTATATTTTTTATATGAGATTTAATTATCAACCTAAGTAAATCAAGACTAATGCATAATTATATTTTTATAATATGTGGTATTTTTTTAATTTTTATACGAAATTGACCAGTGTTTTAACATTATACATAAATGTCTGTGTCCTTTATGAAATATACATTTATATTCTATGTATTCTTGGTGTTTTATTTTTATTCTGAAAATAATATATTGAGCTACTCAAAAAAAATTCACTACAATAGTGTCTTGGTCAATGGATATCCGCAAGATACATGCAAAAGAAGGTTGATTTTGTTTCTACCCATCACGCCGTGTTCTGTAAGGGGTAGGCAGAGAGAACGGACATCCACTCTTTTCTATCCAAGCATACTTCTTTCGCAGAATATCACATTATTTATTTACAAATAGTGAAGAAAATGAAACATTAGTCCCCACAACAAACATGAAAAAGAAGAATGTCACTTTCAATATTATAAACAAAGAAACATAAGTCACTCTAACATATATGGAGCAACCAAAAGAAGGATGTCGCGCTCACTATTTATAAAAATACAGAAAGTCTGCCACGTAATACACTAATTTCACTTCAATAAATGTGCAAAAAAATTTACCGTAGGCTCCAGTTATTGTGATCATAATATTTGGGGCGTCCATTAATCACGTGATACCAAAAGGGGAGGGGGGGTCTGGAAAAAATCACGTATGGGGAGGAGGGTCTAGTGTGAAAATAACATGCATTTATTTTTTCTGGGTAGTGAGTACGTAACTTTTGCTATAGCACGACTAACCACACATCAATCTAACTACTCATAACTACGGCTTAACTACATAATAACCACGCTGAAACGCACAACTAACTACATTTGTGACGTTACGTACTCGCGCTAACTACACTAGGAAGTAGTTAGTCGTGCTATAGCCCTTACGTACTCACCCCCCTGATGAACTTAAAAACACAAAAATTAACATAGAAATTTACAAAATTGTCGAAAATTAAAACCATAACTTTCATAATTCTTTGTACTAAAATAAGCACACAGGTTTTTTGGGGGGGAGGGTATTCTGATACATCACCAGGGGGGTCTAAAAAGTTGTAAAAAAAAACACCATGTGATTTATGGACGTCCGCGTGTGTTTTGATTCTATTAAGCAGTGATCACAATAAACGACGTCTACTGTACTTCAATTATTATTCTCACTTACAAAATTTTACAGGCCGGAAGACAATATTTAACTATATATGTTGTCTTCGTTTTTACTGGGTTGGCTGACTGAGATCCTTCGGGATAAGTCCGCCCTTTCGACTGTCTAAATGTTTTTTTACTGTTGCTACACTGTACTTTTGAACCATAAAGTTTTGGCTAAAGTTTTTCAAGAACCATTCAGTTTTATTTATTTCTCCTTTCTCTGTTGTGATCCAAGCGGGTACTGTTTTACCGACCTGTCAAGTTCTGAAAAAAAAAGTTCCACAAAAAATTTGCAGTCTCTTTTATTTAAATTTTTGTATAAAGATGTCAGGCTAAAACTCAATAACCACTGGACAGATTCAATTTTAATTTCTAAGTATTGAACAAGCTCAAGGTATTTTCATGCGGTGATAAAATATGGAAAAAAATGCGAGGAAAATAGAAAAATAACAACTTAGTTTTTCCATATAAAGTCATCCTGCTTGTCACAAAAGATATTTTTTTTGCTGAAAATGAATTAGATCCATAGATATGTAGGTGAAACAATCTAGTACCAAATAAAAGAAGGAAATAATATTTATTTTTTTTATTTAGTACAATCGACAGAAATAACAAATTTTTATCAAGCTTATTAAAATTACTTATAAATTATATCTATTATATTAATCAGTTCTTATAAGTAATGTGTACAAGGAATCAATCAGCTAATTTAATACATATAAATAAGGCATGAAATAGTTATATAATACCTTACAATTGTGCTTGGATCACTTTCATTTACAAGTAAGTTTGCAGATCTTTTGATCAGAACTGACGTTTTCTAATCAAAATTTTTAAATTTAAAAAAAAATATATTTTTTGTTTTCACTGGAAAAACTTTTAAAATTTTCTTAGTTAACTTTAAAATAAGAGTATAAAAGTATATAAAAAGCGACATTATCACCAAGAAAAATCCTGGGTTGAATGCGTAGGAAAAGTTAAATTTGTTTTATTGAAGTGCAATGAGAAAAAATTAAAACTCGGAAGACATTTTCTTTTATAAAAAAAGAAAAAAAAATGTACACACAATAGGGAAATGCATAATACCTCACAAATTCATTTAATATCTTATCTAATGACTTAATACATAAGAGTAAGAAAAATGACTTAAATCCTTAAGTTAAATTTTTAAGTATGTTAGTTAAATTGTATTTATGTAAGTAAAAATCTGATTGAACAACAATTTGTGATTTATTTGGAAAGAAATATACATGTTTTATTGCCTCCATATGCCTCAAAATGGGATCAAAAAGGGAGAATTGATTGATTATTTTCAAAATGTTTGTAGAAGTAGTATTTACAAGTTATAATCACAATTATACAATAAGATATGCTTTTGAAATTTTTCTTCAAATTATAACTCGTCTTTCTCTTCGCTCAAATCCACATCAGACAAATCAATGTCTTCCTCTTGCGGCAATACTCCGTCCTTTCCGTCCCAGGGTTCAGTCTCGTATATCTTTGGCATCTCGGCACCTTTCACCGGAGCGGTTTGTCCTCGACCATATGACAAATCTCTAAAATATAAAGAAAATAAAATAAAAAATTTGTTCAGTCGTCATTTGACACAGTGACAGCAACCTAGGAAGGAGCAAACTTAACAGAAAGATATTCAAGAAAGTCGGGTTAGTTATACCATTTATTAGTTAGTTGAGAACGGCTGAACCAATTTAGGTAATAATCTTTGGTTTGTTGGATTTGTCTCACAACAACAGAACAACTATTAAAACATTGAAAAAATGATAATAACAATATTTTAATTATTTTAACCCAATCTTCGCTACTGCCCCAGCATATGGGACACTATAAGCCGTGGCGCGTACGCGGCCGTCCCACCAAGTGGGGCGGTTCGTATTACACGGCGATACTGTAGGTACTAAGGACCTCACGGCTGTGATATTTCGTAAGTGTGTTCCCAAAATGGTACTGCCAATGACATCTGTCGATATTTTTCAATATTTCTGTTAGTTCCTTAGAAATTTTCAATATTCAAATCTGGGTCGATCTCATAAAGCTTCGATGAAATTTCAAATAGTGGCGGGTCCTACTGAGTACATGCGCGTTCAACAGCTAATTGCGTCATCGCACAGTTTGATACAAACCCGTGCGCCAACTCGCTGTTTTTCTCTAAATTCGCGATATTCGGAAAGTTTTGTTTTATTTAAAAATTATTTATTTTATAATATTTTTTTTTACTATATAACATAATATATTTTGATCATAACTCATAGTTTAAGTGCTAAAGTACGCCAATTAGTGAATTATTTAGTGTTTTTAGTGGTGTCATTGTTTTTTATACTGTTTTTTTTTTTATTTTTTTATTCTCTAAAAATGGCTCGTAATCTGAATGAAAGTGAGATTAATGAAATGGTTTCCGTATTAGATTCGGATTATGAAATATCAGAAGACGAATCAGATCCATGTGACGTAATGGAAAATGTTGATGATAACGAAGAAATAAATTCGGAACCTACACCTGCTGAAGAGGTGTTCATTAATTTGAATAATTGGTCTTCAGGACCACACATTCCGGTTGTTCACCAGTTCGAAAATTTTTCTTCTGGCATTTCATCCAACACTTTAAACGAAAATTGTAAACCTGTCGATTTTTTTATTCATTTTCTAAACGAAGAAATAGTGTCACAAATTGTAGATGAAACCAATAAATATCACGACTTTTTCAAGTCTTCAAAAAGTTTTGGACCAAAGTCACGTATTCATGCATGGAAAAATACTAATAATTCAGAGTTTTACGTTTTCATTGCAGTGACAATGTTAATGACGAGATCTCGTCATTTGAAAGTTGAAGAATATTGGAGTACAGACATTTTTCTTTCGACTCCAATATTTGGAATGTTGATGTCAAGAGACAGATACGAACTTTTATTGCAAATGCTACATTTTAGTGACTCTGTAGTTTCTAGTAATGATAAGTTGGTTAAAATTAGGTTAATTTATGAACATACACGTAAAATTTTTAAAGAAACATTAATTCCTCACGAAAATTTGTGTATTGATGAGAGCATCATAGTTTTTAAGGGTCGGCTGATGATAAAGCAATATATACCATCTAAAAGACATAGATTTGGTATAAAATTATTTGTTTTAGTGGATGTGCTAACAGGGTATATATTAGACTTTATTATTTATTGCGGTGAAGGGACAGACGTCAGGGATGACCAAAATCTCGGAATGTCTGGCGCAGTCGTAACGACGTTACTCCAGGACTATATAGGCAAGGGTCACAACTTATGGTGCGATAATTGGTACACTAGTCCTCAACTGTTTAAATTTCTACACGAAAATAAAACAAATGCTTGTGGAACAGTTAGGAAAACTAGAAAAACCTTGCCAGTTTTTAACAAATTAAAGAAAGGAGAAACTGAAGCAAAAAGTTGTGGCCCTCTGTTGGCTTTAAAGTGGTGTGACAAGAGGGATGTACACATGCTCACCACTATACACGATAACACCATGCAAGAAACAGGTAAAATCAATTATAAAACTAAAGAAAACATTATTAAGCCTGCTTGCATTGTGGACTATAATAAAAATATGGGAGCTGTGGACAAAACCGACATGATGCTCAGTTCTTTGTCATGCATGAGAAAAATGCTCAAGTGGTATAAGAAAGTTTTTTTCCACATGATAGATTTTTATTTATTAAATGCTCATGCATTATATACACACGTGACAAACAAAAAACAACCACTTGCAGACTTCCAGTTAATTGTAATTAAGCAAATAATCGAAATCCATGGCTCGATTACAAAATCCTCCCAGCCAACTACATCCTCAGACACGTCAACAATATCACGAATTATTTCTAAGCCAAGTGCCGACCACATGCCAGAAAAAATTCCATCTACTCCATCAATTAAAAATCCTAGAAGAAGATGTAGAGTTTGCAGTTTGAAATGTAAGAAAAAAATCAATACGCGATATTATTGTAAAAAATGTAATGTTTCGTTATGTCTGCAACCCTGTTTTAGAGTGTATCATACCTCAAAGAACATCACTTAAAAGTTTGTTTATTAAAAATAGTTATAATTGATTTGTTTAAGAGTTTGTTTATTTAAAATAAGTAATAATAGTGCCTGTTAACATGAGACCATAGAATAATATACATACTATACAAAAGTGCTTAGTGCAGTGATGATTGACACGGGTTTTGTGATCAGCGCACAGCTCTGCCGACAGCGGTGACACACGACACTCACTATACATACGTACGTAGATATGTATGCGGCAGTATGGCGGCACTAACTTGAAGTAAGGATTTCATAATGTTTCTTTTATTTGATAGATTTATGACAAATGGATGAGATTTGAGATTTGTTTATACAGTCAAATTGATCTCTGATATTTCTAGATTATTATGATACATAAACCATATCTTTCCATGTACAAATAAGGTCATATTTTATCGATTAATCACTACATGTCTTTTTATCCAAATTGCGTCGCGCAATATATACCTGCAGTACAATCAGCTCCGCGAACATTGGGTTAAGGCAGGATGAAGTAGGCAGCTAGTAAAATAAAAATGGTTGCAAGATCTTCTAAAGGTGCATTTATACCAAACGAACAAGCACCCAGAGCTGGAAAATAGAGTATATTTTCTTGCTCATTGTTATGGTCACCGAGGAAATAACAACGAGAAAGAACTGTGATCGCCCGTTAATTACTGTTGTTGTTTCCATGGTGTCCAATATAACGAATGATAAAAGAAAGTATACACTACTTCCAGCTCTGGCACTATGTTCATTTGGTTTAAATGCGCCCTAAGGATGGACAAAATAGTATTTAGAAATGAATAGTAGGTACTACATTTTCAATTCTATCATAAACAAACACCAATCCATTTTCAACTTGGTATAAACACTAAAAGCAATATTAACACACCTGAGGAATTCGTTGATTCCTTGTTCGGAAAATGATCCACGGAGAACAGAATACTTCAATTTCTTGGGATTGACAACAGCCATGGCGGGATAACCAAATCCACCAATTTCCAGAGCTTCTTCCACAGCTGGTTGGGAGCCTCCCTCGCTCCATACCCATCTAACAAAAAAATTGGTAAATTATGAGTTTGAGTTTTTTCAATGATTATCTATAACATAAATGAAAGTCAGGTTAGTGTGAAATACTTATAACTCGAGATGGGCTTAACAGATTTTTATAATGCTTGGTTTAATGGATTCTTCTCCGCTCCGGATAACAAAATAATTATTATAAAAATTTGAAAAAATGGATAGCAAATAATCTAAGATATAATATTAAAGTTGGTATGGAATGGGTTTACTGACAACAACGCCATCTGTGAAAAATTCCACAACATCTCAATTTTTATTTACTAGAGTTACATAATAAGAGTTTTTAGAGTTTCAAAACATTGGTACGCAGATTTTTGATGACAATGTCTGTCGGGAAAGCTTCTTTTTAAATAATGTAGAACATACCCCCACATCTTCTTCTTGTACTTTTCTCCCATGTTTCTGAGAATATCCAAGTACTTGTTTCTGCAAGCCGCGTCACAATCCAGAATGTGTGGCAGAACTGAGAATACACAGAGAGGCCTGTCACCGCAAGCTTCTTTGACCGATTTTTCATTTACAATCTGAAATTTAATATTAACATTGAAATTGACAGAAATAAACTATGTCGAGGGCTCCTACGTATAAAGTGGAATCTGCGTTTCTCAAAGTTTGCAGGAGAAGGAAATGAAAGTTTAGCATTGTTTTATTTCATACAGTTATGGAACATAACATATTTCCAATGTTGAGTATATTCATGTTTTAAACCGGTGGCAAATATGGATAATCTAATGTCACTCAATTTTCAACAAAATACACATTCAATAGTTTTCACTTACAAGCTTTTTTCATATCTGCCAGTTTCAATTTATTAACTGCCTAATTTTGCAGATTTGTTTGATCTTATCATATTGAAAAAATACAAAAATCTTTTAAAAAAGTATATGCTATAGTACTTTATTTTATAATAATAATTATTTTATTCATTGGAAACATCAATTTTATAAAATTTAATGAAATTCATGAGAAAAAAAACCTCAATATCTCCTACTGAGTATTTAGAATTATGAAACTTTTTCAGAACTATAGGTATAATATAGCCTCTGTAAAAAATGTCTAAATTTAAATTTATTTATTTAGTTATCTACGCAACAAAAGTCATTTACATTTGAAAATATATTAAGCATTTCATAAAACAACGCTTTGGTAAGCAAACGAAAGAGAAATCTAGATAACTACATGTGAAAAGAAAAATTTACTGCTTGTAAAATCTTGTTTTGTATTAATATGATAACTCACTTGCAAAAGTTCCGGTGGCGGTACATTCTCGGAATGTTTTTCCATAGCCCAGTTGACGATATCGCTCCCTGTGCGACCACCGTTATATTCAGATACTGAATCGGAATCTTTCTTCCCGGCAGCAAACACTTTGATAGTCGGGTATCCTTGCACTCCATATTGGCTGGCTTTCACTTGGTGGACTGTGGCATCGAGGGCACCCAATTTCACCTAAAGCAATAATCATGTAAGTATATTAACGTATCATCTTAAATTTTGAATTAACCTTCATATATTAAAAAAAATACGATTTATTAAGTACAAACAGATACCCCCCTATGTTACAATGATTGTTTGTCATTTTTGATTCAATAACAACAAATGATGTAACTTTTTGATGAGCATGACAGATCATTGCTTTTTAAAGTCTTTGACAAATACAGTCAAAATAGATTTTAGCGGCTTGAAACCATGTTCACATTATTATATTTCAAATTAGACCAGTTTAGGATATGTCTGTTGGATGGTGTCAGAGTTTGTGTTTTATATGGATAGTGGTCTCAGACCATCTTGGCTTTATATGCCCAAACCACCTTAGTTTATTCACTTTCATTCTAGTCGCTACCCTAACATCCACTCCACATTCCTTTCTAATATTATCATTCCTCACCTTATCAATCAGTCTCTTTCCGCATATCCTACGCAATGATTTCATTTCTACAGCATTCATTTCAACTTCCAGATTTTTTGTCCATCCGTAGAAAAATAACATTTTTTGTCCTTTATAGATAATGATTATTTAACACTTGACAGTTGGAATATATGGCTCACTTCTCATCTTCAGATCACATGTTGAAGAAATGGAGAAAGTTCTTCCAAAACAATCAAGTTATGGAAAAGAGGAACCCAAACAGTTCCTGGTCTAAAAAAATATGTAATGCCCATATCCCCGTTTCTGATTTTATTTTAAATCTCTCATAGAGTGCACAAGTGCATCTGAGCATTGTTGAATAGTTTATGTGGAATTTGTTTTCACTTCAATGATAAACATTGCATTATCCACAAAAGTGATGAACATCTCCTCACTTGCCGAGATATGCCTGTGAGGTGTGATATAGTAGAACTGTACACGAGTAATGACAATGCTGTAGTGGATGAGTGCTCGGACTCGTTGAGTAGGTAAGCAAGTATCCACATTTAAGACCCTTTTAATACCGTGCTTAATTATTGGTACAAGATCTTCAGTTTGAAATTTTTTGAACCATCCCTGGCACTGGTGTGATGTCAAACATCGCAGACGTTCTCAGCTGCAGCGGTCGCATAATTTTTTTATAATATTCATACAAGATACAATGTTTGAAATACTCTTAAACCATCCATAACCAAAGGATAACTTTAAAAAAAATGTTTTTTAAGGTTGTGTTTACAACCTTAAAAAACATTTTTTTTAAGAAAAAAAACATTTTTTCCAATCCACGAAACATTAACAACGTGCTCATGAAACCCAACTGATCTTCAAAAGTAGTAACGACATTTTGGTGACATTTTTGTCTGGTCTTCCTAATATTTTAACATGAAATATCACTCACTTTGCCCTTCAACTCTGTAGCCGCTTTGGCCCAGTGTGGAGCCAAATTCTTGCAGTGGCCGCACCAAGGAGCATAGAACTCAACCAGCCACATGTCTTCGCTGTCCATCACCAGTTTCTCAAAGTTGGCATCCGTTAGTTCAACTACATCGTCAGAATCTCCCTGAAATTTACAAAATTACTTACGTTAAAATCAACAAATTACAAATTTCTTACACTTAATGACGTCAACATAACAAACTGGAGATGTGTACTTATTTTCTCTATTATAAAAATTCCCCACATAAAAAATGGGACGATTAGTGAAGAGGTAAAGCCTGGTTCAGACTAAGTTGAGTAACAACTAAATTACTAGCTATTGACCAAAAAACACACTATATTCAAGAACAGTTCTTTAGTGAGAAAGGTTATAAACAGCCGGCAACAGACTGTATGAGATAGGGAGTGTCCATTAATCACGTGAGCCCAAAAAGGAGAGGGGGGGGTCTAGTGAGAAAATCACATGCAAATATTTTTCTGATGAATTTAAAGAAACACAGTTGCTCTTTCAGAAATTTAAAAAACAGATGACAATTAAAATCATAAGTTTCTTAATTCTTTGTACTAAAAAAGTACACGTGGTTTTCGGGGGGAGGTATTCTGAACAAGAAGAGAGGGGGGGTCTAAAAAGTTGGAAAAAACATCACGTGATTAATGGACATCCCCTTAGTTGGAAGACATTGCTTTCTATTGATAAACTCACTCTATATACCTAGACATATTGAATTTTATGGATTCATTCTTCTATTAATGTAATAACCAATGCACAGTAAAGTATAAAGCAACAAATTTATATTAATACAGTATTTACTACATGAACTCAGCTAGTAACACACATTTAGTAAGTGAAGTGACCCCTACTATGCGTCATTGGCCACTGGCACTAAAAAATATAAAATAATTTAAATAAAACAATTGATTTGTTATTCCACTATATTTATTGATGAAACTAGTCAGGTAAATAAATATAGTGGAATAACAAATCAATTGTTTTATTAAAATTATTTTATTTAAATAATTCCACCAAGAATGCACGTTCAATTCGTTAATTTTACTAAAAAATATAACACAATGGATCAACTCAAGCCGACATCCAAATAATTTTGAGTGTTCAGACATGTTTAGTCACTAAACTACTCCCTACGCAACTAAAATACTTAAAGTAGCATAAACTAGGCTTAGAGACTTGTTTGGACTTGTGGTGTATGAGACACCATTTATTTTTGTGACGTGTTGTTCTGGTATTTGGGATGTGATAAAATGTAATATTATAATATCTACTTATAATGTTAAGAAATCAAAAATTATATAATTATAATACAATACTTACAATATAGAAAAAATCTTTTAGGGATAAAACAAATGAAAGATAAACAAGAAGGCAAATTATACTTAAAGCTCATGGAATACCTAGGATGTACATGTTGGTATTGTTTTAAAAATATGGCGACAAGAAAACACAAGACCCATGACCATTTAAAGATTATTTGCAGCGGAATCGTCAAAGAAAATAGATACATGGAAACATTTTAGGAGATGAGCAGTGTGTTCTACCAAAAATAACACAGACAAATATGTTAATACAAGTACAAAATAAACGGCAGATTTTTTATTTGATCATGATGAGCAAGAATTCCCATCTTGTAATAGTTTCCAATCCAAGGTTAACTATTCTATAGACACAAAAATAAATTTACACTTCTCTATACAAAGATGCAGTATAGCCGGCGGAGCTCATTGCCTGAGATATTTTTTTCCAGTCAACCGGTCCCGCCCAATCTGAGACAGGCCAACCACGGATAGAAATTTCAAGTGAAAATACCCTGACCCAACCAGGAATCCAACCCGGGACCTCTTGATCCGAAGTCCAAGCGTATTGCCACTAGGCTACCGATGTTGGTTATATTTTTAACTATAACTTATAAGGGAGATGTTTTTGCTGGTTTTAACATTACCTACTTAATTTGAAATGATTATTTTATTTCGATTAAATTAACAGTCGTAGTCCAGATAAAAATAAATAATAGCCTATATAAATTATAAAAAATAATAAGGGAAAAGCTATTTATATTGGTGAAAAATTTATTAAGTATATGAATAAGGAATGAATCAGGAAAATTGATGAAACAAATGATAGCAATGAAATGATCAGCTGGGAGAGAATATTGTTAATTTTATGACATCGAACAGTGATATGGGAAAAAAGGAGCATAGTTAGACAAAGAACTGGGCAGCTTCATAGACATTGTCATTTCACAGGAGTTTGGAGCGTAAAAGTCATCTGAGCATTGCCAGAGTCTTCACTCGATCAGAGATCCATTGCATTACAGTTCCTCCAAAAGTCTGCAGAAGAACAGTCAGTAAGCAACTTAGCAAATTGTACATTAGGAACTGGAAGTCCACTCAATTTCTAGCAACAATGCATCACATGATTTCTACATTTACATTATTTATTTAAAGTTCTAATAAACATATTTTGTTTCAATCTGTTGATAAATATGCAAGCTTCTTACTAATAACTCTATATTACTACGTGAGGCAAAAACTTTGTGACCATTTTTACGAAAATTGCGCCGACGGAGGAGTATGAAATTTCGCACACTTATGGTTTATATAGAGTGGCATAGGCTAATACCTTTTTTTAAAATAATGTAAAAGAAAATACATTAAATCAATAAAATAAACATTACAACACTACTGTAATATTATGTATTTGGTACACACACTTCGATGTATTTGACATTAACACAGACGCATATGAATATTGTTTTGTTTTGTTTCAAATTGAGAATACATTAATATTGTTTGTCTTTAATAATAATAGAAAAGTTTGTACAACATATCAACATTTCAAATTGGACATATCCAATATCCACGTCATTGTTTTTCAAAGAAAATTGTGAAATAGCTTCGCTCAGTTTTTGACAATGGAACCTGTATAATGTTCAAACTTGAAATTTAAATTAGTTATGGTCGAATTTCGAGAACTGGTCAATCACTAATACATTGAAATATTTGTCAAATGTATTAAGTTCTCTGACCATTGTGAACACATCAAACATATTGTAAAGTTTACTGAGAAATGGAGAATTGTGATAAAACCATTTTATAATCAAATTAGTTTTTTTTTCTTCATAAAAATGAAGTTGAGCTGAAGCTGACTGATTCGAAAAATAGTGAAAGACTCTTCCACCATAACCAGCCTGTGTTATGAATAACTCTTCATAATGTGGTACGACAGCCAGAACAATGACCATTATGATAAACTATTACAACTAAAAATTCTAAATATTTCATCATACCTTTGAAGAGCTTCCACTACTCTTTCCGTTGAGCTGCATTTTAACTTGACTCTTAGCTGCTTTGAGCACTGCATCAGCCATATCGGAGGCTGTTCTGGCACCATTGTAAGCTTCTGGAGAATTTTTGTCACTTCCAAAGATTTTGATGGTCGGGAAACCGCTCACACCATACTGTCCAGCAAGAGATTTGTGTTCATCAGCATTGACAGCACCCACTTTGGCAATGCCCTAAAAATCCATTTCAAATTACCTCAAATTCTTTATTTATTTTAGAGTGTCTGGAGGAATATAAAAAAATACAAACTTACCTTTAGAGCTTTGGCCACTTTTGAATATTCAGGCACTAGATTTTTGCAATGCCCGCACCATGGAGCGTAAAATTCTACCAACCAAATTGAATCACTTTGTTTCACCAGACGATCGAAATTTGTTGGAGTCAAATCTAACACGTCGCCACTAGAAGGATATAGACCGCAGGCTGTGGCTATCAAACTCGCTGAAAACGAAACAAATAGCATCTAGCTAGATTTAACAAATATTAAAATCACAATAAAATATGTAAGGAGGATTTATCAATTAATATGGATTACTTGAAAACCCATTGGGGAAAAATAAGGAGCATTTTGTTTCCATACTTACCAAACAAAACAATAAATTTCATTTTGATATTCTTAAAAGCCGGCATCAGCTTGAAAACGGATAAAATAAGACAAAAACTGTCCAATAATGAATTAAATGTGAATCTTCAATGTTTTCTAAACGTGTAGAAACATTTCGTTGTACAAAACGTTATAAACTGATCACTTTTGTCACGAAATTCTTTTGATAACAAGGTCCTTACCCACACGATTTTTAATCTTCCATTGAATTTCATACACCTCAGCTGTCGCTGACATGGAGAAATATGATTGGCTGAAATAGAATTGCCAGAACAGAAATAATGCGATTGCCATTGCAAACATTATTGGATTTTCTTTCTTTCTTTGGTACTGGCAACACAACGTAACTCACTCGCAAAAAAAATACAAATGTCAAAATATTTTATGAAAACAAAAATAAAGGGTTGTATTGCGCCTTCATTTCATCATATTGTATAAAAATATTGGATATTTTCTTGCTCTTTCTGTTTTAAAGATATTCAAATATGAATTTGAAGAAATTACTAATTAGAAATGTCATTAGGTAAGCAATTTCATTGTTTTCCCTCCATTTCTATAAAAAGCTGTTAATAAAGGCGGCAAAACGCTTGATGACAGCGGTATTCATTGTTGGAGGTCGTATAGTTCGGTCCGTTCTCAAAGAAGTATTCTTAGAATATTCCACTTAATCCTCGGTAAACAGGTATGTCAATTTCACACTAAGAAATAACCTCGGCGCTTGAAAAATACTCGTATAATTCATGTAAAACGTGAGCGATAATTATCTTATCTTGCTTCATCAAAATATTGGAATTAGCATACGACCTCATATATTATTATATTTGTTCAACGCCCTTCCTTGTGAAATTAAAGGTAGTAGAAATTTTCAATTTACCCAACTATCTATGGACTTGAAAAATGCGTAAGAGTGCTTAAAGCAATGTATTTCTTTTCCTATCCACGACGGTTGTAGTCTTCCTGGGCTTAAAACCTTACCATTAAATTAAATACAATTAATAATTTTTTCTTATGAACTTCTGGTACGTATATGCCCTACTAACTAAATGAATTTTTAGGTAAAATTTTACACATTATAAAAACCATGGCTAACTATTCGACATTCACAAATAAGCGACCATTCACCGTGTTGGTGGAGGGAAATATTGGAAGCGGTAAGACAACTTTTCTGGACCATTTCAATCAGTTTGAGGACATAACTTTACTTACAGAACCTGTGGAAAAATGGAGAAACCTCAATGGCTGGAATCTACTTGTGAGTTGACTATACCTATTATTATTGTCTCTAAACAAGTGATTAACTTTTCAATCACCATTATTTTTGCAATATCTCATAATATATAAACTTATCTTACTTTTAGGACTTAATGTACAAGAATCCCGACAAATGGGCTATGCCATTTCAATCATACGTCTCACTAACCATGCTGCAGATGCATACCAAAGAAGTACCGACCAGGGTCAAGTTGATGGAACGATCCATATTTAGTGCGAGGTACTGTTTTGTTGAGAACATGATTCAATCCAATGTGATGCATCCTGCAATGTCGGCCGTGTTAGAGCAATGGTTCAACTATATTACCTCCACTTTAAATGTAAGGGCAGATTTGATTGGTAAGTTATTTAATGTCAAAATATGTATTGTTTATTTATCTATGGTGTTATATTGCCATAAAAAATGAGCAATGTGATTTATTTATTGTTAACATTAATGGATTCTATACTTAGGGTGGGTTGTTCAACGCCGCGAGTAATAGTAAAGTATTATCACAATACTTTACTATCAGGTGTTCCTCGATCGTAAGGAATGTCAAATCAAATGGTAACCGATTAGTAACATGCATCACAACATCACAATGCTTAAAACATTTTTTCATCATGCAAAATTATGATAATAATAATACTTGGACAACTTTTATGGCGCCGTTTAGTGAAATATCTTCACCTCAAGGGTAAAATGTCTTTAATGATTAAAAAGTTGCTATTGCTAACGCTTTGCTATTACTAACGATCGAACAACCCACCCTAAGGGTGGGTTGTTCCCACACAAAGTATTCCATAGACAGCCCTATTTGCCAAAATATCGTGGCCATTGTTTAGTGTGTGGTTTTAAGAGGGTACTATTGTGTGTAAATTGTCAGCTATATAATTGGTATAAGCTATATGAATATTTTGTAATATAAATTTATAAAATAAATAAATACAATATTGATCTGCAAGTTTGCTGTCATCCATGGTTATTGAATGGCATTATGGTTCCCATAGTAACAATAAGTTACGATTCGCTCGATGTTATACTGACTTTAAGGCTCTAAACATAGATAAAATTAATTCTGTCAGTAAAGGTTGCCGGAATAAAAAATAATTTAAAATTGGTGACAAGTAATGTTCTTAATTCAATTTTTTTTGTTCTATTTCTGATACATAATTTAAATGAATGTGAATTTCAGTTTACCTGCGGACCACTCCATCCATTGTTCATGAAAGAATAAAAAAGAGGGCTAGATCTGAAGAACAATGCGTGCCCCTGAAATATATAGAAGACTTACACAAACTACACGAAGATTGGCTGATGCATGGAACCATCTTCAAAAGACCCGCACCTGTGAGTTCTTACTTTCATATTTGAACATTTAATAGTTATTATTAGACACCTGAAGTTTTTGCATTTGCAATAAACCTGACTATTCACGAATTTTCACAAAATTCGTGAATGATGACTAAATTAAACACAATACATCAATTTTTAAAAAGGATACCTTATTGATTTATACATGGAGTTGAATATTGTGAAGCTACAAGAAAGAAAGATTTTGCTGAGGAATTCAGCATCAGAGCCGTATGGATGCCTTCTGCTAATGTCCATTCAGAGAGATTTCTGTATTCTGACATGTGGCTATTGTCTGAACTTAGGACAAATTTAAAAGAAAAACGTTAGCAACAATCTCATTTTTTTTATCTTTAACACTAATATTTTTGTACATGTGTTTTAAATTCAATATAAGTAATACTTTTGACGTTTGACGCAGTGGTGACATTTACTGTGAGCTCCGTAATTGTTTTTCTGGAAACTGTAGTAAGTGCAATTGTTTTGAACTGATTTATCCATTGCTGAATAAAGTGGATGCTGTTGAACGGTTGAGTGAAGTGAGAACAAACATTTTGTCTGCAATTTGTTGAAGAAAACATTAAAGACTGTTTAGTCGCCGTATTGTTGTCGCTGGTGGAGGTAGACTGAACACTGAATTCATTCATTCACATCTTGGGACATCGCTGGTACTACAATTCGTCAACGATAGTATACAGGGTATACTGTTCCGGGTGGACTATTGTACTGTTTCAAGAATATAAAATAGTAAAGCAAAAAAATTTAAACGATGGATCCCAATGTAGTGCAACTTATAACTGATGCATCTAATATACTAAATAACGTGCAGTTGGCACTTATCGAAGCTAATTCATCTGCTATCAAGACTGTTAAAGAGCTGGCCGCGCGGTTGCTACCTATGACGACAAATTTGTCCAAGGCGGTCTCGCAGATTGGAGTGGTAACAGGGAAAATGGAAGGGGAGCTCAAAGTACTGAGGACCATTCCAGCTGAACAGGCTGGTGTTTCAGGACAGAGCTCTGTCCTAGAGGCTGTTCGCGAAATGGATGAGCGGCGCGAGAAATCAAAAAATGTGTTGCTTATGAACGTTCCAGAGAGCACAGCATCTGCCCGAGCCCAAAAGCTGAAGGATGATCATAACACAGTCATAAATATTGTTGAAAAGTTTGACGTTGTCAACATAGATAAGATCAGTGTATCCAGAATTGGTAGAGAAGCGGCTGACAAAATGAGGCCTATAAAGGTTTCCTTTTCTGATTCATCAGAGGCTAGATTTGTGATGCGGAATAGTAGACTACTCGAAGATGGTATACGAGTGAAGGCTGATCTAACAGTCACACAAAGGGAACAGCTTCGCGGACTATGGAGGGAAGTCGACGAAAGACGGGCAGCGGGCGAAGAGGACTTGACTGTGAGATTCTTCGATTCGGTTCCGAAAATTGTAAAATTTCGAAAAAACTCTGTAAGGGGATCAACGCAAGCGCGTACTATCAGAATGTCCGAGGAGTAAACACAAAGCTGTCCGAATTATTTGTTAATGCATCTTTAACTTCATATGATATATTGTTTTTTACGGAGACTTGGTTGAATGGGGGGGTTTATGATAAGGAGCTCGGATTTGACCGGTATTGTGTGTTTAGGAGGGATCGGGATAGAGGAAGTAGTGGCAAAGCCAGGGGAGGTGGTGTTATGATATGTGTTGCGAATAGGTTTAGGTCATGTAGGATTAAATGTTTGCATAATTCGTTAGAGCAAATATTCGTTAAAATTATTCTCCCAATAGGTATTTTAATTGTGGGATGCATATACATCCCACCAAATTCTGGCGTTGAAGCGTATGCTAATCATTGTGAGGATTTGGAAAGAATCCGTTTTAAGCATCCAGATGCAAAAATATTGATAACCGGTGACTACAATTTGCCAAATGCTGAATGGAATATACCTGATTCAGAAGTAATGATTGGTGATGATGAATGTACAGCTGAAATAAGAAATATGTCATCTTTCCTTGGTTTGGTTCAATGTAATTTATTGCGTAATAGTCTCAACAGAATGCTGGATTTGATTTTTTCTGATATTGACAATTTTAATGTTGGTAATGCTGCTGATGTTATCCTACCGGCTGATTCCTATCACCCTCCTTTGGAAATTGATTTTGTCCTGGATTTTGATACCGAAATCTTGTCGGACAAAGTCTCTAGAAATTTTAAAATGTGTGATTTCGACTCCTTAAACAACCATCTTTCTGTTACTGATTGGTCCTTTCTTGACACATTTGTCGATACGGATGAAGTTGTTACTGAATTTTATAGGGTAATTAATGCTTCAATTGAAAAATTTGTACCTCTTAAGCGGCCCGTATGTAGTAAATATCCGAAATGGTTTACACGCGAACTTATTGATATGATAAATTCAAAGAAGAGACTACATATCCAATATAAGGTCACAAAACGTTCTAGTGATTATGAGGCATTTAGCTCGATAAGGAAGGAATGTCAGACACTTACGAAAAAGCTGAAGCTAAAGTTTTACGAAAGTATCGAGGACCAATTACCAGGTGCTTCTATAAGTCTGCATAAGTTGACAAAATCTCTTAAAGGCAATCAAGGTGAATATCCAAAAATAATGCATTTTGAAAATGAATCTGCCAATAGTGTGGATGTCGTAGCGGAATTGTTTAGGAAATTCTTCATGTCAACTTACGTAGACGTTCCTGTGATTGGTGACACGCCTGTGCTTCCAGTGACTGATAGGATTCATATGCCACGTATAGTTTTTTCTGTGTCGGACATTGAGCGTGGCATTGATTCACTTGATGCAAATAAGTCTGCGGGTCCCGATAATCTGCCACCATTATTGATAAAGAAATGTTCAACCATCTTATGTCGTGTACTGCAGAGAATCTTTAATATGTCGGTGGAGTCTGGAATTTTTCCAGCAGCTTGGAAATCAAGCAATATTATTCCAATTTTTAAAAAAGGTGATAAATCGGATATAACTAACTACCGTCCGATTTGTATTCAGTCGTGCATACCCAAATTGTTTGAGAGTATTCTGCTCGGTAAGATTAAAAATGATTTAACGATTGCTATATCAGACCAACAGCACGGTTTCATGCAGAATCGATCGACTCTGACAAACCTTCTGGGATACCACTGTGATATCATGGATGCTTTGGTGAATAGGGCACAGTTAGATTGTATATATACAGATTACTCCAAAGCGTTCGATCGTGTTTCACACACGCTACTGTTGGCAAAACTACGGTCTCTTGGCGTTGACGGTAATCTCCATGACTGGTTTTCCAGTTATCTCACTGGGAGAGAGCTAAGAGTGTGTGTATCGGGCGCGGTTTCTTCCCCCTTTTTGGCGAGAAGTGGCGTACCGCAGGGTTCACACCTTGGCCCTATACTGTTCAACTTATTTGTCAACGACCTTCTAGGAGAGTTTGATGGAGTGGATTTTGTTATGTTCGCAGACGACTTAAAAATTTATAGGGCGATTAGCGGTACTGAGGATTGTCAAATACTGCAAAAAAATATCGATGTGCTTTTTGGTTGGTGCGTTAAAAATGGTTTAGAGTTGAATATAAAGAAATGTCAGGTAATGCGATTCTATAGAATCAAGAACCCTATCGTGTACCCATATTTGATTAATAGTGAGCAGCTTGAATCGGTTACAAAAATAAAAGATTTGGGGGTAATTATGGACGCGAGTTTGACGTTTGTTCCACACATAAACGCTATGGTGGACAGAGCTCTCAGATCATTAGGCTTTACTCTACGCCTGTGTGAAAGTTTCCGCAATATTCAGACCTTTGTGACTATTTTTGCAAGTATAGTGAGGCCGATACTTGAGTATAACTCCGTGTTGTGGTCTCCATATTACCAGGTACATAGAAATAGCATAGAGAAAGTCCAGAATAAATTACTTCGTTTCATTAACTTTAAGCTGGGCATATCAGTGGAAGACATAAACTACAAAGAGCTCAGAGACTCGTACAGGCTAGCGTCGCTCTCAGCACGGAGGAATGTTTTCGACATGACTTTTTTGAATAAACTTATCGGGGGTGTAATCGATGCACCGCAGCTTCTGGAAAGAGTTGAACTACTAGTACCGCGGAGAAGTACACGCAGTAGAATTACTTTTAATACGGCAAATTGTACAACTAATTATTCTTATAACGCACCTATGCAGCGTCTGCTTAGAAATGCGAATGCTCTGGACGATATAGATATATTCACTACAAATATAAATTATTTAAAGAAATTATTATTTGAAAAATATCACTGAACCGAACTCCCTGTATGTCAGCCATTACTTTTTGTGAGAGAGTAGGCGGTGCGTGTATGTGTGTGTATGTCAGTGTGACGAATGATGTTTAACAATAATAATATTATTTGGGTTGAATATTTGTGGTTCCCAATGCAACTATTTTAAGTGTAAATTTATGTACAAATTTATATAGGTGGGTACTCGTGTATCTACCTACATACTATTAAATTTTTTCCTTTTATCTTCAGGGCAGCGAGGCCTTTGTGTTTGCTCCTCTTGCATGGTTTTATTTTTGTTTGTTTTAATGTGAAATTGTGATTTTTTATGTCATCTTATAATAACCATGGCGTAACAAAATGTATAATATATTTTTAATGTAAAAGCAACAATTGTTGCGTAGAGAGAAATAAAATAAAATAAAAAATAAAAAAAATAAGAGACAGGATTTTAGAAGAAGAAGAAAAAAAATCTTAAAGAATATACATATAACAACTAATGACTAACAATTCATTACTGATTTTCGATTTTTAAATGGAACAAACTACTACGGGCATACGAGCGTCTTTTACTGTTATTTCGAAGGCTGGCTTAGTGTGATCACTTTACGTTAACAACGTTCGCCATTAGGTGGTAATGTTTAAGTCTCCGAAACTCCTAATCATAAGAATTCTCAACATGTTCGGGAAAATTGTTATGATCATTATCTTAAAATTTTTATTTCTCATCGTTCTTATATTTTTATTGTTTTTCTATATTACCTGTCTACTGGAATCTAATTAATATTACAGGTGTTAGTTTTAATTTTTTTTATTTCATTTAATTTAATTATTGGTATAATATTATATTAACCATATTTATGTTTTTAATTTCAGGTCTTGGTGTTAGATGCTGACTTAGATCTGTCCCTAATAAGCGAGGAATATAAGAGGATGGAACATCACATACTGCAAACTGCCGTGGATCACGTCATCACCTCTCCAAATAAATTTAGTCCCAATAAACGCCCTTCCACGTCCAAAATATCGCCTAGGAAACCAGCCAAAATTAAAATTAACTTATAATAGACAATGAGCATATTATTATTTCTATTTGATATGAACATTATTGGTTATAACAACCAATATACTTTATATTATATAAATCTTATTTTATAACATTTAGTTAATATTGTATATTATTGTACCTTTTTATTACTTTTTTTATGTAGGTTAATTTGTTGCATCATACCGTACCAAAAAATTTGGGTATTTCCCATAATAATTTCGGTATAATGGAATATATATATACAAAACCTTCTGTACAAAATTGATTACTTATCATGCTTCGTATGTGACTGATTTTCTACTCCACTGCCATCTCTTGAAAAAATGTTTAAAAAGTATTTTTATTATATCAGACTTTTCAAACATTACCCCACCCCAGAATAAAAATTATTTTGTTAATTATTAGTATGTGGATTTAATATTTTCATAATTTTCTTAACGTTTTGAATGCCCAAGGAAAGTTCTCGAGGTTGAGATTAACAAAACAAAATTCATCAAAATTGGTCAATTGCATGTCGGAAAACGTGATGTAATTCAGCTTATAAGTTAGAATATTATTTTTTTATTCTGGGGTGGGTCGAATTTCGATGGGCGGGTCAGCTAGTAATAAATATATTGTAGTATGCAATTTATGCGGAAGTGCTCTGTTTGTCAATCTCTTTTTTTTTTATTTTAGTTTTAATGGAACACAAATATCGATTAATATTGTGTTTTAGTCCACTCTTGAAGAGTTGCAAGAAAATCTCGAATTTAAGAAAATAGTTTCTATGTTGCTTACAAATTCAGAAACAATAATGAATCTATACAGAGACTCTTCTGAACATTATTTATTGTAAAAATAAATTATACCTACGTCAGAATCAAACTCTCATCCCCGATTTTCGACTTAAATTTTAGACAAAACACTGTAAAACTTTGTATTGACGTTTCTAATTGACAATGTTCTAATTGAATTATAACACAGTTTGATTTTAAGTTCTATGGATATGTATGTACATCCACAAAATAGATTATAATTTGAGGTTTATGAAAATTCATTGACTGATAAATAATATGACTTAAATTCAATTTCACTTTGAATTAAAAACATGGTTCCTCAGATCTACACGCTAAATTTAGCGGTGAATCTCCTGTCACTATTTGTAAATGACCGATTTCGACTTAATTTTGAAATCCTCACATCAAACTAAAAACAACTTTTTAACTTGAGTTTAAAGTTTAATCTGTGTCACCAGTCTTCAAAGTATAAACTTTAAAATAGTTAAAAGGGTGTTTATTTTGTGACGTAATAAAACTTGTTCTTATCAATGTGTGATATTTTAGGGCTTTTAATTGTGTCCTTTTTGTAGACAGATAAAATCAATTTTTTCAGACATTTTTCAAACTTTGTGGTTGTCAAAAACATGTAAATTTTCAATTCCTGTTCCCTCGCTTACATCCAATCATATTTCTCATCCGTATACACATTCTCATCTCTTACATTCCTCTTTTTTTTGTTCTTGTCTATGTTTGACTTATGTCATTAAGGGTGGGTCCTCTCGTTAAGAGAGTATATGTGTTCTGTGAGTGGGTCTTTCGATCCCGCGAGTAATTGATAGTAAAGTGTTAGCACAATACTTTACTATCGGGTGTTGTTACTCAATCGTAAGGAATATCAAAGTAAATGTTAATCGATTACCAACATCACAATGCTTAAAAATATTTTTTCATCACGCAGAATTATGTCAAAATTACATTTTTTAATGACTAAAATATTGCTATTAGTAACGATCAAAAAACACACCCTAAAAGCCTATAGGGTGTCATTATATTTTGTATTACTACAGCCCTTAACTTTATTCCATAAATCTTACTTACCTATAAAACACCCAGCTAAATATAAATATTTTATTATTTCGTTCAAGACATTACGGTAATACATTTTACACAGCCACTCTATTTTTTTTTCTATTTTTTCATAGTTGTTTCTTTCTTTTTACTATTTTCTTTGATAAGTAGCCTGGAGGTATCAAATCTAATATATATTCTACTCATTCTGACATCATTTCATTGAAAGAAAAAATTGTTTCAAAGAATTAGGGCTCTGCACGTGCCTGGAAATGCATTAAAAAGTACACATTCTTAATAATCATTATAAACAATAATCACAAAAAACATGTCATTCTATATTATACAGAAGAATAAATTAAATTTTGATTTTTTGAAATGTTTCGATATTTCTATTAACTTTTTGTTTAAAAGTTGTCAGTGCAATGTATCCCAGTGTAAAGTTTCAGATCTTTCGAAAAATGCTTCAATGCAAAAAAAAACTATTTTATAAAATTAAATATGTTAAGAAATGTAAATTTTAGATATACAAGATGTTCTTTTTTGTATTTATATAACTGAAAATAATGTCAAAAGGTCAGATGGACCAAAAAATTATATATATGACCTTGATGTAGATTAGTGTTTAACATAACTAAACCAAAGTAAGATATTGTGTAATAATCATTCTTGAGATCAAAATAAAGTTTGATAAAAAATATGATGTACTTATTTCAATGTAACATCTACTAAAATATCTTACATGGTGTAACTCGGTTTCGTTTGAAAAATATCCAGCATTATAAACAATTGAAATGGTTGGTATCCCAGTGATTCAGTCAACAGCTTTTGTACATACAGGATACTAGAGGTCGTGGGTTCGAATCCCGGGGTTGATCATTTCCACTTTCACAATACAAGCTGTGCTTTCTGTGAAACATGTCAAAAGTGTGTTTGCGCTTACTGTCTTCTTGGCCAGGGATTCCTGGGGATAATGATGGCAAGCAACAAGCTCGGATGACAATTTCCAGAAATAAGTCTGTTTCATTATCAAAAATAACAATTATATTTTTTTGGGGAACTTTCATCTTTCGAATACCAAGTGGGAACACTGGTTCGGTATATTTAAAAAAAAATCTGGCAACCCTGGTCATGACCCACAAGAAATGGGATGTTTTTTTTCCTTTTTGTGCCGCTAGAGGCGCCCTTGCTAATCCGGTCTATTGTCAAATTCAGTGTTGCCAACGGGGGCGATTTACTTCTTCTTCTTCTTATGGTCGTTCACAATCTAACCTCAAAAATATCATTCTAGTTTATTTCAAATTAAACAACTTATATATTATTATACATGATAACTTACAATAGGTTTAGAGTAATCATTGTACATTTTTTACATACTATTACAAATAAAATTGTTCATCTTTTTTTATATACCTATCTAAATACAAATTAAAAAATACAGAACAGCACCCCTGAGATTTATTCTCAAATTTATGCGCAACAAAACAACTTCTTAGCAACTAAATCAACAACTTCTTAGCAACGCAATGGAAAACAAACTTCCCAACGTTGGCATCACTGAAAAAAACATATCTACGTTGGCAGCACTGAATTTGACAATAGACCTGATTAGAAGTTCTGCCACCTAGTGTGTATTGTCGGAAGCTCCCCAGAAAACTTCCCATTATCATTATAATAGAAAAGTAGGTATTTTATTACTAAATGTAAGTACTGTACTTAAAAATATTAGGCATGGACCCAGCCCAGAGGGGGTCATGGCCCCCCTGACCCCCACCCCTGGATCTGCCCTTGCCTGAGACAAGATACAACCACCAGACGTACGACGTTTATGTAAGTAAGTACTTCTGGTCTTTATATTTTAATGGTTTTTAACTAATTCAATGGGAAGTTTTCTGGGGAGCTTCCGACAATACACACTAGGTGGCAGAACTTCTAATCAGGTCTATTGTCAAATTCAGTGCTGCCAACGTAGAGATGTTTTTTTTTCAGTGATGCCAACGTTGGGAAGTTTGTTTTCCATTGTGTTGCTAAGAAGTTGTTGATTGAGTTGCTAAGAAGTTGTTGATTTTGTTGCGCATAAATTTGAGAATAAATCTCAGGGGTGCTGTTCTGTATTTTTTAATTTGTATTTAGGGTAGGTATATATAAAAAAAGATGAACAATTTTATTTGTAATAGTATGTAAAAAATGTGCAATGATTACTCTAAACCTATTGTAAGTTATCATGTATAATAATATATAAGTTGTTTAATTTGAAATAAACTAGAATGATATTTTGGAGGTTAGATTGTGAGCGACCATAAGAAGAAGTAAATAGCCCCCGTTGGCAACACTGAATTTGACAATAGACCGGATTAGCAAGGGCGCCTCTAGCGGCACAAAAAGGAAAAAAAACATCCCATTGCAAATAATAATTTTAAGAACTACCTACCTACGCTTTTTTTGCTATAAGGCTTCGCTTTTTGTTATAAAGAAGGTCAGGGACCATGTAATGTCCCTTGTGTCACTGCGATCAAATAAGATCTATTGTGACATCCTTCAATTCATTCATGGAACGCTACCTCTTATTGTGCCTCGTCTCCAGAGGCCTCTTGCAGAGTGACAGTGCCTCTTCCCAGCTCCTGCCCTCTGCAAGAAGTCTCCTTTCTTTTTGATGCACCCGAAAGTTAGGTCTCAGCATAATCGCCATCTCTCAGTTGCAACAATTGCTTTTGGTCACATGACCTTATGTCTCCTTTGACCACTGATATGGAAGTACTCATTATATTCACCAAATCAGGTCGACTCTACAAAGGTGCCATTTACATCCCTCATAGCCAGAACTAGGGGTACAAAAGTCCGCCCCTACAGATACCTGCATGCTGCATTTAGGGGTAAGGCAAAAAGTCACCCTATGATTTCCTGGTACCAGAGGGAGCCTCCGTTAGTAATGCATCCTCTGGCACGGGTCGAATATAAGACCTTGGATTGGGGATTTTTCTAGGTGAGAATGTATGGAAGGCTCATCGGAGGCAGAAAGATAGGATTCAGATGTAGGGTATGCCCTGCATGTTGGACAGCCATGCAGAGGCATCCCGTACTCTATTCGGCTAGTGGACCCTAGCATCCGTAGAGACCGTTTGTAACCGCCGTTTCAGCCTGGGCCAACGTAAGGTCCACCGCTTGTAGGTATACTAGAGAGTCGAATATTCCCCATTATTTCTTCTATGGAGTCGAGTTGAAATGCAGTGGCTTAAGAGGCATTAAATGCTCTTATATTGCGGGGAACATTTCCTTTGCTTAGCTTTTATAATAGAATCAAACGTTAAAATTAAAAAAAAATACGTCTTGTAATCAGTGTTGCCAACGGATTTTGGCCGATGTCGCCGATTTTCAAAAAAAAAGTAGCCCAAAGTCGCCGAACTGAAAATTTGGTAGCCCAAAGAGTCGCCCAACTGAAAATTTGGTATCCGGAAACATGAATTTTTGCTAAAAAAAAAAAAAAAAGATCAATTCTTCAAAAACGTTACTTGAAACTTTGTAATACTTAGCCATTATATCGATTTGAGGGGTTAAATAATAAAACTTTGCAGTATTACGATATTTTTTTTTTATCCGAAATATATTTTCGAAAATATCGTAATACTGCAAAGTTTTATTTAACCCCTCAAATCGGTAAAAAAGATCATTCCGAAAATTTTGGTATCCGGAAAGATGAAATGTAGCTAAAAAAAAAAGGTCATTCCGAAAATGTTGGTATCCGGAGAGGTGAAAGTTCACCAAAAAAGGTCATTTTGTATCCGGAAAGGTGAAAATTCGATAAAAGGGAAGTAGCCCAAATGGCGATAAATCGCCCACGTTGGTAACACTGCTTGTAATATTTACCTACTAACCTAGCACAATAATAATATTATTATGTATACAGATAGGTATTTAACTTAATTTTTCAAAATAAAATAAATTCTATAGACAACAGGCGACCCTCGACATTCGCACGATGTCAAAGGTCGCTTGGTTTAACGTTAGTTTATTGTATTTTATTAATTTTACGAAGTGGTTGGTAGCCCAGAGGTCGTAGGTTTATTTGATCTTCGGTACCGTACATCTTTCGCTTTGATAACACAATAAGCTTTACTTTCTGTGAGCATATCAATTTTGTATTTGAGTGAGCCCATATTCATTAAAAAGCAAAGTAAAATAATAAGAATGTCTACAATAATCACAATCTATGACATTAATTAGGTACAATGAGATACAACTAAATACCAACTTGATCTAGTAGGTAGATTCACCATAATATTTATTTTATTGATCCACAAAAAATAAGTAGCAGCATAAGAACTTGCGCATTTTCAACACTATATTTACTAAGATATTGAAATTGAATATGTATAAATAAATAAATTAATATGCAGATTCAAATTAACTAATCATTAAGATTTCATTAAATTTAAAACAAAAAGTATCCATATCAAATATAATGTTTTTGCGGGACACCATGGCCGGGGAATTCCCTCATTCTTTTAACCAAAAGAGTTTTTTTGTGGGGGAAGGGGGTTCCATCTCGATGATTTTTTATGGGCTCGATCCTCATCCAAAAATTACCACGGGCCTCAGATGGTTACGCCAGTGGAACCAAGATCTGTAGATCTAGGAACCTTAAAGAGCTGTATGAGTGTATGACGTAATTGATGGCATGTTGGATGGAAACCATTACGCAAAAAAACGAATTGTTCGAAAAATCAAAAGCTGCCTGTACTCTGTGTTGCAATATACAAAAAATAGTATCACCATTTTTGAAAACCTTTATCAATTTATAAAAAATATAATTTTCCATCTCACCAATAATGATCTGTACGATGTTTTCGTTTATTTATCGTCTGACTACTTCTTTTAATAAAAATGACATCGTTTTATGAGACTGCTTATTTTTAAAACATGACCGTTCGATTTGCGTGTTTCGATTGTGCAACGGCGAATTCGAAACGTGGGCGTCTCGAAAATAAATTGCATTCATTGGAAGGGCAATTTTGTTAAGGATAGGGAGTTAGGGACTACATTTTCAACTTCACGTAAGTTTTTGGTTTATATCAATTAATTCTGCTTTGGAAAAAACATATTCCAATAAATTCTTCGGTTCGGCCGAAAATTTATACCCCCAAATTTCAAATATTGTATTCTATTTGTTATATCTATCCTTGGAGAATTCCGAAACACGTGTTAATTTCTCGGCGAATGTTTTAAAAATGGAATGCTACATTATGTTTCCTATTCCATATTCAATCAGTGCTGGCTGATGTACAAAATATACCAGCTTTCTCTCTAGTTTCAAAGGTCCACTTTCTGTACAAACAATCTTCCGTCTTACAGTCATTACCTTAATTAAATAAGGATTTTTTCCATCACGCCATGTCCCTTAAGGAGTAAACAGAAAGAACGGTCCTCCACTCCTTTCATCCAAGCACACTTCTTTTGCTTCTTCCACTGACATACCATTTCTCTTACACGCTCTCCAATTCCTTTTGCTTCCCAGCTGACCGTTGAAGACGGAAACGATGTGTTCAATCTAAGTCATTCTCAGTCAACCACCCCTTTAAGCCTTATAAATTCTATTTGCATCTATTCTTTCAACATGCTCAAGCCATCTCTACTTATCAATTTTCATCTTTATAACACTAACTTCTATACTTATCACAGCACTGGGCCAACAGCCCAATGCATCTTTCCAATGGCTCTGCAACCTATATATATATATATATATATATATATAGTCTTGGCCTCCAACTTCTGTTCTTTGCTGTAACAGGAAAATATTCAGAAGCTGCGCGGGATCTCTCCCAACCACTTTCTGCCACCGCAGTCTACATCTGTCAACTGTTCTTCTCCCACCTGGCTGTCCTTCATATGTTCTTGTTGTGTGCGTCTTGGTATTCTCTGCACATGGCCTGCCCATCTAGCTCTTCATTTAACCTTATCCCCGATGTATACGCTTCCATATTAGTATATTAATAAAGCTTTATTTATTTATATTAATCAAAGTGTGCTGTAGGTAGGATATAAATTTTATGCTGATACATCTGTTGGAAAATGATGAGAACATAGGCATAGAAGCAACAAAATTTTGTAACTGCTTATCCATAGATGGCGCTAGGATATGAAATATATATCTAATTTAAGCTGCCTCTCTTTGCTTGTTTTATACCTTGGTACATGAGAATTTCTCTGACATAATATTTTATTGTAATCCCTCTTTTTACTTAGGATGGTGTTGGTACCGTCAGATTGCTGGGAGAATATTTTCAACTGTGATGTGTGCTTAAACAACTACTCCAATGGTCAGAAATTTCCCATTAGCTTTAAATGTGGGCATGTAATCTGTGACAGCTGTGCCAAGTTAATGGTGTTGAAGACCTGTCCACTAGATTTTAAGGTATGGGTAAATCTCAAAAGGTCAAATCTTAACCGCTGCATATTTTACATTCAAATTATCTTTACAGACTAATGTTTCTCTGGAAATTGAAAACATGGAAGCGAATAGAACGATTCTAAACATGGTTAGAGCAAGTGTGCCTGAACATACTTCTCATCCACCAGCAATAGCTTGTTTGCCTGATGAAGACAAACATCATTATGATGAAATCATCAAGAATACAAATGAAATTGCAAAATCTTTAAAATATGTTGTAAACGGTAAGGTGAATCTTATCCAATACCAATACTTTCTTTTTCAACGACAATTTGGAACAGGTTCTTATTCCAAATTTTCATTTTTTCTAGAAGTGAAGGTGCCAAATTCTGTGATAAAAAGATTCATTCGCTTGGTTAAATACAGCTTATTGGATGCTGAAGGAAGGACCAATTTTTATGAAAATGCCTTCTCGTTAGGCGAGAGAGTTTTGAATGAAATATTCATGTTGAATCATGTAAGTTTTCTTTACTCTTCTCTACAATATACCTGTTTGCAAAAAATCCGTACTTTTTAATCAAAATACATAATATAGAAGTTTTCTAAGGGATTATTGAAATACAAAGCAGAGATACACTGTGTGCACAAAGAGTATCAAATATTTATAGCTTCAATAAAGCCAAACCAACCTGCAATGGAGTTTTATTTTTTTCTGTTAATTATCTTATATATAAAAATGGAGAGCTATTTCCAGATGTCATCGCATCATGCCTAAACGGCTGGACCGATTTCGCTAATTCTTTTTTTTGTCGTGTAGGCTTTTATCAGGAGAGTGTCCTTTTAGAAGAAAAAAAATAAGAAAAATGTATGGAAAATTAGAAAATTAAAGAAAACTCTACGTAGACAACCTTATTAGTACTTTTTACCTTATAATTTTTATTCCAATTTTGAAATTTTGACAGAAATTGTCAATTGGTGCGATTGACAGAATGCGGATGGAATATGGTTTAAAACAGACTCATCGGTCGGAATTACATTGGTCAAATGATAATTAATTCATATTAATAATAATAATAATAAACACTTTATTGGCATGAATATATAAAAATAACAAACCAAAATTGGCGGGCTTATTGCCTGGGGCAATTTCTTCCAACCAACCTATCATATTCATAGTTAGGAAAACAAATTCAAATTTAATATTCATAGTTAGGAACACAGGACACCGTCTGTCACAAATTCGAATTCAATATTCATAGTTAGGAACACAGGACACCGTCTGTCGGGAAAGCTAGTTAGAATATAAAATAACTTACAAAAAATAATGTTATTCAAATTATGGCCACTACTTTTATAATCTGGAACGGAGGTTGGTGATAATATGCTAAAATATTGCTGCTATTTTATCCTGGCTATAATTCTCATAAACCTTACTTTAAAGGTACCCCGTAAGGAGTGACCAAGGGGGCTAAGGTCAATGCTTCTGATTAATACGAATTTTTACAGTCGCACTTGTATGTGGATCCATTTTCTAATGCTTTCGCCACTTGATGCATTGTGTGTAAGATAGTAAAATTCTGAGCATTCACCATCGAATAACAATAATATTCTCATACACGAAAAGCCTCTGGGTACGGTCCATTGTAAATAAATAAAACTCAAAAAAAATATTACCTCTCCGCACTTCAGTGTTAAAACAAATACACAATTTCTCTTTGTGGACGCCTGTATATAAAAAAACTATGGTTTATTTTCAGAAAATTATCTACGAAGGATGTGATGTAGTGAGTGTCATAAAATCAAAAGGCTGTCCTTTTTTTGGCTCTACCAATCACTATATGGTGTTGAAGATAGTTCTGAATATTCTTGGAGATGATTCATGGATCACAAAAAAAGTCAGTTCTTACATATCATCATTATCACAGACATCCTACAAGGAAACTTTCTTATCAACGTTTGCACAGACCTTTGCATTTCTAGGACCAAGAAAATAACAGCGTATATCTTGAGTTTAAATCCCGAATGCTTCAAAACCTCAAGAAGCTAACAAATTCATGGTCACTGGAAAAAGATGTAGAAGAGTTAGAGAGAGTTCTAGTGCATGTTTTGGGATAAATTAATGCTTCACTTGTGTTAATAATTTGTGGATTTTGTTGTGGTGATGTGACTTGCTTTTGCTGTGCTATTTTTGCTTTGTTGTGTTTGTGTGAGTATACATTTTTGATGTGTGGTTATTATTATTTATTGCTTGGCTTGTCACTGCATCCCATAATGGAACTAGACTAGCCTTACATTAGAGCTTATTGCTCAGTCCAACCTCCTGGAAGAATTGGAGGATTTTCTTGTTGATTAGCTGTTTAATTTCTTCTGGGCTCATTAGAAATTTGCCCAGGTTTTTATGTGTGTTTTGCATCATTGGTAGGCATTCGCAGAGGAGGTTCATGGGGGTCTCTAGTGATGTCTGGTTATACTCGTGGGTTTGTTATTGTTTTGAGTGTAAGGTAATCGGAGTGAATGTTGTTATTTTGTATTAATTAATAGATGCACACATGTTAGTCTTCAAAATTGTATTAGTTTATAGTTCTCCAGTGCTTATTTCTAAAAACTGCATTATCTTGGCATAGGCATTAAATATATATATTCTTTGCATTACAGTTGTTGATAGATTATATAAGTCAGTGTGTGGAAGAACACCATACACACAAAGACTCTGCAACGAATTGTGCAAAAGAAATTATAGAAATATTGTTCAAGGCGGCATGCTTTCAGGTAATATTTTTATATATACCCGTCATGCTTTACGTTTTTTATTCCGATTGTCAGGCTTGATCGGTAGGTAATTAAACAGGTTCTAGTCTAGCTTCCCATTGCTTAACAGACCTCTATAACTGACATAAGCACAGAAAAAGAAGAATGACACTTTTACAATTCATAAAAAGACAGAAGAATGATAATTTTAATGTTTATAAATAGAAAGAAGAAAAATTATAGTCTGCTACCCACATGGAAAAAAAACTCACACTTAATTCAATTTCACTGTTCAATCGAAGGGTAAAAAAATACTTTAATAATAATAATATTATACGAACCTACCTACATAATTTGCAAGTTTTACTCTCTCTATGGTTTGAATCTTAGCTACATTCCCTACAACCTCTATGTGTGATAAAGGCAGCTGTTTTTTACCGACCTTATATGTCACTAAAATATTTGTTTTGCAAATTTTTTCATTAAATCTTTATTTATTGAGAATAATAAGATTTGAATAACATTTGTATGTATAACAAATCAATCTCCAATTGTTTTATTACATTTTCATACCGTAATATCAAGTATTCAACGTTTATATGAGTAATTTTGTTTCCAAAAGATGGCTTACTGTCTTTTTTGAAAAATTTGTATGACGATCCTAAAAAAATAGAGTTTTTTAAATAGCTCTAAATATATTAAAGTTAATGCAGCAAATTGTATATAAGAACCTTCTCCGGTATTTTGCAAAGCTCTGCGCATATACATATCTGACGTAGCATTTGTATTTTGAGGGTGATGCTCCCATATACGATAAAAAGCAAATAAAAAAACAAACATTTCTGAATTATTATGTTACTAGCTGTCCCACCCGTCGACCTTCGACCTAACCCAATTAAAAAAATAATTTT
Organism: Mystacides longicornis; assembly: GCA_963576905.1. Classification (NCBI taxonomy): domain Eukaryota; kingdom Metazoa; phylum Arthropoda; class Insecta; order Trichoptera; family Leptoceridae; genus Mystacides; species Mystacides longicornis. The sequence goes on along the minus strand of OY756426.1, from coordinate 32,654,336 downwards.
GGCTTATTACATGAATAAAATGCAATTTACGATATAAAAACTTAATAAATTTTAGCTAATAATTCATTGCATTATGTAAGAGTTATCGTTGATTCGGATGCAGGATGAAATTCGAAGGGTCATAAGTTTGAAATCAAAGCAATTCCTCTATAATTGCTTTACTTTTTAAAAAACTCAAAAGATGGCGGTGTAGTAGGAAGTACATCACATGTGATGTATGTTTACCTATTGTATACATACGTCGAAAGAATTGAACCCATTTAAACCAACTTTTTTGAATTATTATGTTAAGATTAGGCATATCATTTCAATAAATGGATATAGAAATATCCCAGCGCCATCTATGTGAATAGTCGCCGATAACAATTATTGCCATCATTTTCAACAGATGTCTCACGTATAACTCGAGATCGGCTGAACAGATTTTTATCATTTTTGGTTTATTGGATTCTTCTTCTATGTGGGTTCGATGGAGGTCAAGACACACACCCAAGTCATATTAACTTATCACTGAACCCCTCTTCAAATACAGAAGGGTTCAGTGAATTCGCATATGAAAACCGACCTCGGTAGCCTAGTGGCAAAGGCTCCGACTTCAGATCAAGAGGTCCCGGGTTCGATTCCCGGTCGGGTCAGAAATTTTCAATGTGTTTTTTCACTTGAAATTTCTACTCGGGGTTGGAATCCTGTCTCAGATTGGACGGGACCGGTTGACTGGTAGACAATGCTTCAAGCATTAAGTTCCGCCGGCTATACTGACACCTATGTATAGAAGAGTGTTATTTATTTATTTATGAAAATGGTAGGGATTGGTTAAAAGCAATCACCCTGAGCCAAACCTTCCAAACAAACTGTAGACAGGCAGTTTTAGTGGTTCAATTTCAAAATAAACTTTTAGATGGAGGGAAGACCAAACGATGCTCCTGTGTGGCAGTTACGTGAACAATATCGAAACTACACCGAATTGAAGAAGATTCATGACATGGAAATCATCAAGATGACTTTGCACAGTGGCTTGAAGATTTCTTTGGAACAGTGGAGTTCTCTTTTTTATGGTGATCCCTTGCACACGGCCGAAGTGCAAAGTATGGTGGATAAACTGGTTAACCACCAAATCTACATGAGGTCTGTGTCTGAAACATACGCCTACTATCAGTCTACCAAACCAAAACACGAAGCTGATCTGTTGTGTAGTTGTCTTCATATTTTATCTGGCACAAGGGGTTACAAGCGTGAGTACATCTTACGATTTCTCCTTTAAATTTCCTTAAGTTTATTGCCTCATTTCGCCATAAGGGGCCGTACAAAAAGGGGGAGGGGGGTCTGGAAAAAAATCATGCAGAGGGAGGGGGGGTCACAGTAGCACTTTAAAAAATTGACTAAAAAAGCCAACACAGTAAAAAAAGTACAAATTAAAATTTCAGGGGGCAGTCGGGTATTCAGAAACATCAGGAAAATCACCGGGGGGGGGGGGGGGGGGGGGGGTCTCAAAAGTTACAAAAAAAATCATGTGATTAATGGACGCCCCCTAAGTCGAAGATCAAAAATTTTCAACCAGAAAATAATCATTTACTTTTTTTTTATCTGAACAAACTAATAAAAAAAAGGAATTGTTAAATATAAAACAAACCTATATGCTGTGGGGACAATTCAGGTTTTGCATCAATATTGCTGACATCGGTAGTCCAGTGGCATAGGTGCCAACTTCTCGACGAAACTTGATGGTGGAAAATCCAAAATTGTCTACCTTGTTTTCAACACTACATTGCACCAATCTTCTTTATATGATATTTATTTATAGCAATTTGCATTGATGCAAAAATTTTGTTTGATGAAAACGACGGAGTTGTATACCTAATGACATGTGACAAGATTTTTCACTTATTTACACTATGATCCGCCGAACGAGTTATTATCAATTAGATATACAGTGGACCCCTCACAAGTAATTCACATAATAAGCAAAAGAAAATTTTACAAAGTTGCTCCTTTAACTATAGATAGTTTCACACAATAAGTATTTTTCTCTTTAATTTAATCAACTTCACCATGTTCTTATAGTTTACTTAAAAAAAAAGCGAAGAACATTTCGCTGTAAACTGACTTAACATTCATTGATTCAACTATTACTACTGGATATTGTTGAAGCTTTATCAATTTAGACGGAGCAGTATGTCTTTTGAGAAAAAAGACTCGTTGTGCACACTGCTCCAAGGTGCTGAAAGTTAACTTCGCTTATCAGCGAAAGACCCAAATTGGACATCTGGCTAAACTGCTATCCGTTTCATCTCAATACTATTAACGTATCCGTTAGTTTGTCATAAAATACTATCACTTTCTTTCTGGTAGTTTATTAATCCTTTGGACACACTGTCAAAGGCAGTCGCAAAATAATTGACAATTATAATAATTTTACATTTAATCAAACAAAAATAATTTAATTTCAGCTAATTCGTTTACATGGCAAGAGCTTGAACATGTTGCTGTTTCTCTTTTTGTAATGATGAGAGAAATGCTAACATTAATTCAAATCACGGAAGAAAAGATTCCGTTGGAAAATAGAAGGAATACAACTTGCTTGAATAACTATATGATACAAAATATCACGAATAATTCAATTGAAAATTTAGGTGAGTTATGGGATGTACACCAAGCCATATTACATAGGGAGTCATGTTAGTGATATACTTTTGTTGGTAGCATTAGTAATTGAATAACTTTCATATAGTTGATAGCATTAATGATTGAATAACTTTCATATTGATAGCATTAATGATTAAATAACTTTCATATAGTTTTGTTGGCAGCATTAGTGATTGAATAACTTTCATATAGTTTTGTTGGTAGCTTTAGTAATTGAACAGTTTTCTATGAAGTTTCATTATTGATTTAACGATTTTTATTTCAGTTGGTGTTCAGTCCGAGGGATCCAGATCTAAATACTTTCCAAAGAATTACAAAAATTCTATGTGCTGTTATACTCTTGAAGGGAAACCTTGTTTAAGAGGGTCATCATGCTACTACGCTCATTCCGTTGCAGAAAGAGAATTGTAAGCTAACAAATACCCAAGCACCAAATTTTTCTTTATCCTAACTTTTATGATCGTAAGAGAGTTCTTAAGCTATTCTTAATATAGAACCTAAACAGTCAAAAGTAGAACAGCGATTCTGTAAATAAACTTTGGTTAATCTCTAACTTGAAAAATAGCCCAATTGTGAAGGTCATAGGTTCGAACTCTTATGACGACTTTATTGTTCATTTTTTGATGAAAAGTAAAGGGTGATAAATTAATTTCTTCATTTTAGTTATAAAGTTTGATTTGATTGATTTCTGGAAAGTGTCACACAACCCAATAACTAATTCAGCTCACTGCTGCGGACTCGAGCGGTTTGGGTCGCTACAAAGTGATCTGTTACGTCAAACGACGTCATCCTTTAATGGTCTATTCTGAAAAGTATTTTGCATGGAGATTTCTGAGTGAATTCAGTTTTACAGTTTCTTGTAAGTGTGATAGACGCAAAGGCCACTAATCTTGTGATTATTTTATTATTATGGATCTTCATGTGTTCGGTCAAGGTGGATCTTCTTCCATATTTCTTGTGATTAACTCCACATTCAAAATACTCTTCTTAAGTATGCGTTGACATGACGTGTATTTTCACTTTGTGTTTACTGAAAAATGCATTTTGACATGACCAGAAAGATCCCAAGAAAATTTAAAAACATTCAAACAATTTTCAAAATATAGTTTTGTTGATAGCTTTAATAATTGAGCAATTTTCACATAGTTTTAGTAATTGAACAATTTTTATTTTAGTTGGTGTTCGGCCCGAGAATCTGGATTTAAAAATCTTCCATAGGATTAAAAAAACCATGTGCTCCTATACTCTCAAAGGGAAACCTTGTTTTAATAGGGTCATCATGCCACTATGCTCATTCCATTGCTTCACGTGTGCCAATTTTTTTTTTGTAATTATGATCTTGAGAGCATTGTTCTTATAGAACCTGGGTATTTCTATCTTGTGAAAAATTAATTTCTTGATTTCAGTTATAAAGTTGGATTATTGCTATCAATCAAATCTCCCTTTGATTGATTATTGCTATCCAAGGAAAAATTGTTAATTGTTACACATGGCCCTACTATTTAAAATTACGGTATGATTATTACAAAAAACCTTTTTTAAATATGCATATTTTATGTTCATTTAACTTTTGGATAAAAAAAATAATTTGGAACTATTGTTTACTCATGTAATAATATGTAGGTACTAAGTATATATAAATTATATAATGTGATAATTAAGTCATTTTTTATTATTAATATATTGACATTGTTTATTTTCATAAAATAAATAGGTAATACTCTTAATGGCTTGTTTATGTACATCATGCATATTATATTAAAAGCAAACTTTTTTACTGCAAAATGCGTTTAATTTATTTTTCCAAATCTTAACCCTTACTGACTGACAGTCAAAATCGCACTTTTGACAATGCTACCAGTATTAATAGACATTTTTAACCAACACTGACAAACTAAATTAAAGTTAAACGCACGCTTTTATAAAACAATGGGGGTAAGTACCTTACTGGACATTAACATTACAGGTAAGAACCAGTTATATACCGTATTAGCCCCAATATAGCCACCCTGAAGATTTTAGAAAAAAAATATTCATTAACGAATTAAAAAAATGTAAAATCCAATCATATAAGCCTTTATTTTAAGTAATTATAAGTAAAAACACACATTAAATTCATTTCAATATTAATTTTTCTCACAATGTACCAAAAACAATTGTGCGAGCGATTTTAAAAGGAGGAAAGACGGGTAACCACAATATCGACTCCTAGTAAACCCCAAATTTAACGCCTGTTGTTTTTTCAAAAATCGTCTAATACGGTATAATAATATATTTCTTAGGAAACAGATTATTTTACAAATTAATTAACCTACATATTTTGAAAGTCAGAATCAACTTTCTAAGTTATCTGGATTAACACAACACATTATGGGTTAGTCAAAAGTGAAGGTAAAACAATACTGGAAGGATTGCATACATTAAGATGTTTTTGCAAAGTAGATTTCTGAGTGAATGCAGTTTTGCAAACTGAACATGTGTGGTTTTTTATATTATTATGGATCTTCAAGTGTTCCGTCAAGGTGGATCTTCTTCCATATTTCTTGTGACAAACTCCACATTCAAAATTCTTTTCTTGAGTGTGCGTTAGCATGTGCATTTTCACTTTGTGTTTACTGAAAAACTGCATCTTGCATTCGCTGCAACTATGTTTTTTTTCACGCAAATGAACACACTTGACATGATCGGAAAGATCGGAAGAAAATTTGAAAACTTTCAAACAAATGTTACACTTATATTCGTTCCCTTTATAATTGTGACTTTTCACCATGTGATTTATCTGCGACGTATAATTTGTGAATTTTTCCGAACAAAAATGACATTTGTGATAGTAATTATTTCCAGTATGTGCGCTCATGTGTCTTTTGAGGCTGGCTTTTTTAATAAATGCATTGCACGTTGAGCAAGCCACTCTATCTGAGCTATGGGTAAAGTTTATATGTCTAATTAATTGCCGTCTTTGAACGAAGACTTTGCCGCAGTGATTACAAATGTAGTTTGGAAAATGCTCCTGCATATGAAGAAGTAAAGGTTTGTATGACGGAAAAGATTCATTACAAAATTTACATATGCGATCCGTTTTTTTTAATTTGTACGGCAGGTTTCTTGCGTATCTCTTTCTATATAAATACTTAATTCTCTCCTTTTTATCTTCAGGCTCCTCCTCTGAATCGGATCCGAGTTTATTGTTAGTTTCATTATCACCTAAAATATTCTCAATCCCATTTGGATGAGAGTTTCTCAGAAGCTGCAGGTTTCTTTGTGTTCGTGCTATTGCTCTGTCTAAAATATCCTCACTGCTGATAAAACGTTCTTTACAATCATCCAAGTCTTCACTCGATAACACTTGATAATAATTTACGTGATCCAAAGTATTTTTGTCCAAATTTTCAAAGATTATATTTTCTTCAATAATTCCATTTTCTGAAAAGAACCAAAATAAGCTTCATATTTGAAATTTTTATTTCCATAAAAGTTATACCCCTGTATTGGTAAACGCTCATAATATTTGCTACTTCTAATAATAATAATAAATATTGTTTCCAAATCTCTAAAAACAGACGAATGGCAAATACAGAGGTTTTACAATGTAATCAATTGGTAATGTTGCAAACCTGTCGATGTCATGTGCCAACTCTTCAGGGCTTTCTGACTCTCTTCGATCTGCTGCTTAAACATAAGAGTTTCCCTCAACTTGTCAACACATGAGATGCAGATTAGGAAATCGCTGAACTCCGAACGGGACATCGGAATCTTTAAAAAGATAAATGCAAAATAAAATTGTGTTTTTTCAATTTGAGTGACATAATGTTTGTTTCACATAGTCCTAAAACATCATGAATGGTCATCTAGGCGGAGGAGGGAAATGCTTGTTACAGAACGTATCCAAGAGAATTTTGCAAAATTTTACATCTTGTGAGATCATCCGTTTCTTTGGAGCAGAGCAGAGGGATCTAAACATTGTGTGACAGGTCTTTGCAACTATACAAAATCCTGAGAGCTCATGTTGCCTCCTTAAGCCTGTAAGTGGGGTCTTAAAGGGATTATTGATTGAAGATCGTCTGAACTTTTACTAGAAAAAATACCCATTAAATGTTTACTTCAAAACAAGCTTTTGTGCAATAAAATAAATGGTTATTTTTTTATAAAAACAAATTTGACAAAATAATTGGAAACACATTGATCTTTCGGTTCGATACGTATTAAAATCAAAATATGGTCGTAACCATTTGAGATTTTATCTTAAAAAAGCTCTCATTAATATGGAATGGTTATTTCTTATTAAACTGTAAAAGATCTATCGATTAAAGTTATTCACCTCGATTGAAAAACACTTGAAAATCATACTGCAATAAACTTCTGGTATACCATTGCAGAGGTATTCATCCATCATATTTCTAAACTCTCCAACCCCATCCAAACAACACTGACAGACGTTTGACGGTGTAGTCATTTCATTTAGACATTCCACAGTCAATGCGGAGACACTAAAGTAAATTATAAACCTTACTTTTTGAAGATTATTCAGTTTCTAACATTCATATCGGACAATAAACGTGAAACAAACCAAAACAACATTGCCGAAACAGAAACAAAATTTGATTTGACAGTTTGACACAAAGATAATATAAATATATTTGACATTGACAGACAGCTAGTCCATAGATATCGAATTCCTTAGACAAATCTTTCATGCAGAAATGTTAAAATTTAAAATAAACTTTTGCCACAAGCATGATTAGAGGGCGTCACGTGATGTTTTAGCAACTTTTTACTCCCCACCACCTCTCTAGTGATATTTGGTGAGGTTTCAGAATACCCTCTCCCTTCCTTTCTTTCTTTTCGTATCCGGTTTGATGTTCCGGTGCTGAAAGGATTATCCGGCAGTAATGCCGTTGCCAGGGGATGCTTGATTGCTTTTTCGTATCGTGAAAACTCAATCTGCGTGGAGACTCCTTTCTCGAACTCTTTCCCTTGAAATCACGCGTACTTTTTTAGCACGAAGAAAAGTGTTTTTTTTTTTGCTTTTTTACGAACATTTAATATTTTTTGCAAGATATACTGATGTTTTTTTAAATTCATAGAGAAATGAGAATACTTGATTATCATTCTCAAATATTTTAAATCCTTATTTTTTGTGGCCATTCAAGTATTACGTAGAGCATTTTTTTAGACATATTACCTCCTACCCCCATGAAACGCACCGTGGCGTTTTTCGGTCACCCTTTCCTATAAGGTTGCATAAGGTGAAAACTGAAAACACAAGAACGCCGATTCCGACCGGCGCAAAGAATGTTTTATGCATTTGAACGGGCATACATACGCACAGCAAAACCAGGAACCCGCTTTGCGGCTATAGGCTCAAGTCGGAATCGGCGTTCTTTGTGTTATACCCTAATACCCATGCGACTATTATGTATACCGGAAAATCGCAATCTATCTATAATAATAAAGGAAAGTGCCTGACTGACTGACTGACTTATGGCATTCAGATTTGTTGAATCTGATCCATAAGATGAGATGAGACTGAGATGAAGAAGGAGTACTGATTTCTTTTCTCAAGGTCAAATGATATTGGGGAAAAATGGTCTTTATCAGAAGATGAGAAACTCTCTTATGAGTTTTGGCAAGATTAAGAATATCTGGAGTACTCACCAACTTTCACTATTTCTTTATGAACTAGATTAAACAGTTAATAAGGAATTCCACCAACTACCGAAATGAAACTCGATTTTATATTACAAAAAAAACACAAGCACTATATTAGTGAATTCAAATAAAGTATCACAGAAAAATATATTTTAACTTAAAACTAATTACAATGTTATGCACTGGTAGGTTCTGAAGGAAAGAGTAATAAAATTGTATATTGAAAAAGCTTTTATAGGTAGGTTATTCGCGCAAGATAATTTTTCCAAATAGGTGATGTGTTCTCCCTCTGGTGTGAAATATCCTAAGTTAGTTAACTTGGTACGGACGGTGATGAATCTACGTTGTTGATAAAATACGAGATGTATTCGTCGTATTCCGCTAGATGGCTCTTTATCCTGGATGGTTCTATACACTCGTTGTCATCAGATAGAAAATTAGTTTGTGTGGTATAATTTCCATACTGTCTAACCGCCATATAGCCTCCCGCAAGAATTTATGGCGTGCTATAAATTCTGATGTGGATCTGGTGATGGAGTGTGGAATGGAACTCTGCAGTCCTCTGGTTGAGCGGTTTGTAGGATGGTACGTACTGGATGTTGACATGGCTCGACTGGGCTGGTCGTTGTAGCGACTGGAACTTAAGAGAAGTTGGACAGAGTGTTCACGACGTTAGTGCGGTTGCACTGGGGAAATATGATGGCTAAAACAGCGTTGATGTGTTTTACCATATGAAGCGGCGATGTTGATTTGCGCTCGGCCATTAATGCAGCAGCGATGGTGCGTGTGCTGTAGTAACTGGTTGATCCATGATGTCGGTTGACGAGCAAGGAAAAATGCATCAGTTGTTTTCAGTGGGGTGTAATCGTGGTGTGATGTACATCTGCCACTGTTGAGAGAGACAGTAGTGGGGCAAAATTCGTTGGAGGAGTTTGGCCTCCGAGCTACGAAGTCTGTGAGACAACTCGTGTAGTCCGCCTTTGCTAAGTACAGCAGGTGAAGATTGCTATCGTAGGCTTCCATCAATTGGATTGTGGTGGTGTAGTCCAGCGTTGGTTGAGTAGTGTCGTGATGAGATAATATGCAACACATAGAATAAACAAAAAAATTTACAATAGAATTGGTATAAGTATATTTGTTTTAGGGTGGTTCTTGAATTTAAATTTTGTGAAATACATTTTAAATTTGGATTTGAAATAAAAAGTTATTTGAGTACCTATATTATAAACAAATGTTGACTTTGAAAAAAATTTCACAAGTTATATTTTACTAAGATAATTGTTCTAGGAAAAATTTTTCTAAGTGTGGTATTTCAATGTTATCTTTTGTTCAATATTCAAAATAAAGTTAGGAAAAATTATTACAAATGGTATTGAGTAGTTATGGTTCACAATTGTTATATGTTCAAATACTTTTTCTATAATGTTTATGAAGTGAAGTTACTATGTGAGATCCTTTATATATAATAAAATTTGTTACCAATCTGGTATTAGCAATATACAGTTGGTGGTTTTGTATTGGGATCTGTAATCATTTGTAAAAATACATATTAGAATTTTTATACAATAAAATAAGTAAAAAGTAGTGGGTAGACATGGTAATATAGTTGTACATAGTGTGTTTGAATTAAAAAATTTTCATAATGTTTTATTTTGTCAATGTATGTGTGTCAATATTATTAAATAAGTGTTACTGATTTGGGAAAATTAATATGCCACTTTTTAGAATTCTGTTTTCAATGGTCTTTTGTATGAATGTAAATACATTAATTGTCTTTTTCTTAACTCGTTGAGTTGTATATTTGATGGTAATAGATTATACGTATGACACTGTTGTCATGTGTGTATAATATGGACAATACGTATGACATTATGGCCATGTGTGTATGTCTTGCTCTAGACTATACGTATGATGCTATGATCATGTGTGTATGTCTGTTGCTCAATCACTACAAGAAAGCTTTGAGATGAGAATCTCTGCTCTTGTGTGTATGTAGTTAGCCGACGAAATGGGAATTTCGGTCTGAAAATGCGCGGTGCATTGTACTAGACGTGGCGTGAAATAAATAGAGCTTTTTTTTTTAGTACATGTGTATGAGTACATGTGTATAAGTATTAGGCCGTATTTGCGTATGTAAGTTGACCTCGAATTGAATTCGGACTGAGATTCTTGAGATAGAATTTCTCTAGTCGCGGAAAACGTTAATAGCAATTGGCTAGTAGATGGTAATATAAGATGGTAATTTTACATTGACAATTTAGATAGACTATTTTTATAGACCATTGAAATATTTGTATCGTAGATAAGTTGATACTTAAATAATCATTTATTGACCAGAATAAAATAAGAATGTATGTGAAAAATGCGATTTAAATTTCTTGTTTTTCTTTAAAATGCAATAATGCGCTATGAAAATCTAATAAAAATGTAGGTATTTGTTTCGCTTGTTGTTTATGTAAAATATAAAAGGTTACCTCAAAGTTTGGCAACATGAAAACAATTTACTTGTGAATCTGCAATCAGATAATCAAAGGTTATTCTTTTGTAAAAAAATCATTTAAATTTGCAATTCAGCATGCGATTATAAATAGCTAATGTATTAAATTAAGTTTTATAAGTATTTAAAGACATGAAAAGTTTTATGAAAAAATTTCGATGTGACATTGTATCGTGAAAAAAATTCAACCTACAAAATTTATTGTTCGCAAATTTTAAGTTTTTTTTCTTTTTTTGAAGATTTTAATATCGATTTCACAGCGTTTGTAAGGCATTATTGATTAAATATGTGTAACATTAAATGGAAGGCAGAAAAACAAGAGGCTTTTAAAATAATCCGATGGGTTGAAATTGTTTGGAAAAAAAAATATGGGCTGAATGCCGTTTTACAATGTTATTTTTAAAGATTTTACTTGCCTGTTAACCCATCGGATGACTCATCCCTTCAGAACCAGTTGAATTTTAGACTTTGCACATGATTTTACCCTATAATTTCATATATTTTGTCTAAAATTTGAACATATTTATCGCGAACAAAGCGGCTTGTAATGCTATTTTGACAGTTGTACTCGCAGTAGAGTGAAGTTTGCGTCGAATGGGAATGTGAGAGACGCGCTTAGTTTTGAATGTAATATGTGAGATGAAAATTTTAAATTGTGGGACAATATTATTTAGATGGCTTTGTGAAAGAAATAATTTGGAATGAATGTATAGAGTGTTAAATATTCGAGATGGATTAGTGGACGAAAGTGTACATGTGACAATTTTGTTAAGATTGTTGAGAAAATTTTGTTTGAGAATGTTAATGGATTGTTGGAGATTATTGGAAAATGATGGATTAAGTAGATAATTGAAGGGTAATTTATTATGGTAATTGATAGAAGGGTGTTCGAACGTCGTAGGGTCACCAATTTATGGCATTCAGATTTGTTGAATCTGATCCATAAGATGAGATGAGACTGAGATGAAGAAGGAGTACTGATTTCTTTTCTCAAGGTCAAATGATATTGGGGAAAAATGGTCTTTATCAGAAGATGAGAAACTCTCTTATGAGTTTTGGCAAGATTAAGAATATCTGGAGTACTCACCAACTTTCACTATTTCTTTATGAACTAGATTAAACAGTTAATAAGGAATTCCACCAACTACCGAAATGAAACTCGATTTTATATTACAAAAAAAACACAAGCACTATATTAGTGAATTCAAATAAAGTATCACAGAAAAATATATTTTAACTTAAAACTAATTACAATGTTATGCACTGGTAGGTTCTGAAGGAAAGAGTAATAAAATTGTATATTGAAAAAGCTTTTATAGGTAGGTTATTCGCGCAAGATAATTTTTCCAAATAGGTGATGTGTTCTCCCTCTGGTGTGAAATATCCTAAGTTAGTTAACTTGGTACGGACGGTGATGAATCTACGTTGTTGATAAAATACGAGATGTATTCGTCGTATTCCGCTAGATGGCTCTTTATCCTGGATGGTTCTATACACTCGTTGTCATCAGATAGAAAATTAGTTTGTGTGGTATAATTTCCATACTGTCTAACCGCCATAGACTCATCAACGCACAGCCCAAACGGCTAATCGTAGAGAAGTGAAATTTGGAAATCAGGTAGGTCTCAATACAAAACCTTCCACTAAGAAAGGATTTTTGGAAATTCCACCCCTAAGGGGGTGAAAAATAGGGTTGAATGTTTTTCAAAGTATGCGAATATCTCGGAAACTAGACATGGTACGAACTTGAGATTTGGCATATAAATTCTTCTATAGAAATGAGTGTTAGCGTATTCGGCAATTTTTCCAAAATTTAACTAAAAGGGACGAAAAAGGGCACATATAAAAAGGGATGATTTTTAAGTGCCTCCTAAATAGTTTAAAACTGGTTTTATCGAAATTTCAAAAAAATGATTTCTTCAGAAAGAGTCAAATTATACTATTTCGTTTTCAAAAGATATCATTAATTAGAGGGGAGGGGGTGAGGGGCACTTTTCCAACGTGTATGTGTGTGTATCCGTCCCCTCTTTATAACTTTTGATTCGCTTGATGCACAGATCCTAAAATTTCAGAAAATATTGAATACTTTAAGCATACAAAATTTGTATACTCAGAATTTTGAATTTTTTTTTCAGTCAGGGGTTATCAACCTTTGAATTTTTACTTAATTTTTCCATATATCTTGAAAACCATAAAATATAGAACCCTAAAATTGTGTATGTATATAGAAAAATACAATATCTAAAATATAATTTAATGAAGAAGTTCCAGGTTTTCTCAAACTTTTTTTATAAAGAAAAATATTTTTTTTATGACAAATTTACGAGTTTCAGTGCTTATATTTCAGAATTTTATAAAAATATCGAAAAACGCCGAAACGCTACAACTAGATATTTTATTTTTCTATAAAAAATACATACATCATAGCAGTACATCTCAAACTTTTCTTAACAATTTTTGTAAAAATTTAATTTATTGACGACATCGTTTCATACAATAAACATACCGACTCAGGCCATCGACAGTTGGATCTCATTCGGCGAGCCGGGCCGGTGTGGTGCCGCGGTGTATGGCTAAGAACACGTAGAAAGCCGATACCGACCCGCGCCGACTAGCGCAAAGAATGTTACTATGCATTTGAATGGGGATACCCACAGAAAAGCAGGAACCCGCTTTCCGGCATGCTCATTTAAATTCATTGAAACCATAGGCAACAATCTATGAGCCGGTCGGCGCGTATCGGAATCCGCTTTCTACGTGTTCCTACCCAATGAATATATACGTAGGTAGGTACCTACCCAGCCCAACCTACTTTCTCCAATACACGTGTCAAAACTATTGCGTAATCTTAACATAATAATTCAGAAAAATTGGTTTAAATTGGTCAATTCTTTCGATGTATCTATACAATGGGCAAACATACATCACATGTTATGTACTTCCTACTACACCGCCATCTATTGAATTTTTTAAAAAGTAAAGCAATTATAGAGGAATTGTTTTGATTTCAAGCTTATGTCCCATCGTACGTCATCCTTCACCCGAATCAACGATAACTATAACATAATTCAATAAATTATTAGCTAAAATTAATTAAGTTTTTACATCGTAAATTGCATTTTATCTACAAAATAATTCAGACATGTTTTTTTATTTGCTTTTTACTGTATGTCATAGCATCACGCCTAAACGGCTGAACCGATTTCACTAATTCTTTTTTTGTCGTGTTGGCTTTTATCAGTAGAAGGTTCTTATGAGAGAAAAAATTAAGAAAGTTGCGTGGAAAATCTACATAATAATTCAGAAATGTTTTTTTATTTGCTTTTTACCGTATGTCATCGCATCACGCCTAAACCGCTGAACCGATTTCACTAATTCTTTTTTTGTCGTGTTGGCTTTTATCAGGAGGTTCTTATGAAAGAAAAAATTAAGAAAGTTGCGTGGTAAATTGGGAAATTAAATAAAACTCGCATTAGCCCCTCCTTCTCTATCTATATAATAATTCAGAAATGTTTTTTTATTTGCTTTTTACCGTATGTCATAGCATCACGCTCAAAATACAAATACTACGTCAGATATGAATCTGCACAGAGCCGTGCAAAATGCCGGAGAAGGTTCTTTAATACAATTTGCTGCATTAACTTTAATATATTTAGAGCTATTTAAAAAACTCTATTTTTTAGGATCTTCATACAACATTAAAAGTGTCATTCTTCTCTCTTTTTATGAATTGTGAAAGTTTCATTCTTCTTTTTCTGTGCTTATGTCAGTTATAGAGGTCTGCAAAGCAATGGGAAGCTAGACTAGAACCTGTTTAATTACCTACCGATCAAGCCTAACATTCGGAATAAAAAACGTAAAGCAAAACGGGTATAAGCTAGTCTATAATATTAATATAGTTTTGAACTAGCCGACCCGTCAAACTTCGTCCCGTCTTGGAATATAAATAATATGTTCGAGATTTTATGTATAAATTTATGTTGATTTCAGTTTAAAGTTATTTAACACAGACGACGACGTGGTCCTTATATTATTGAATATGAATTAGTATAATGATACATTCATTAATACCTTTTTAACTAGGTACTGTAACCGATGCATCTGTTATAAAACATATCATTATATTATTTTCTATCAGCATTCCGTGAATAGTATCATTTGATATAATAATAGCAAGTTGCAGTGGCGTTCCGTGGGTTATTGGCGCCCGGGGCGGGAACCACACCCTTTGGCGCCCCCACATAACTTTTCCTAAAAAAAAAAAAAGGTCATTTCTAAAATTTGGTATCTGGAGACATGACATTTCTTAAAAAAAAAAGGTCATTTCTATAATTTGGTATCTGGAAACATTACATTTTCTAAAAAAAAAAATTTGGTACATGCCTATTTCAAAAACCGGACTTATAGTATAGCGCGAGCATATTTTGCCGCCCTGCTAATAGAGGCGCCCGGGGCGATCCGCCCCCTCCTCGGTACGCCGCTGGCAAGTTGATATAATAATATGTTGAAAAAAGGTAAATAGTATTATGAAGTCAATAGGTAAATTATTTTATATCAAATGTAGTCAATGTGCAAAATATTAAATTTTAAAATTATCTACAAAACCTCACATCATTTTAGGACAGATCGTAAATAATTGTTTTGAAAACACTGGCAAGTCAATGACCATATCATTTCGTCACTGTATAGTGCGAAAAAACTAACTGTCCACTGGAACGTATAAAAAATAAAGATGAAAGGGATAGCAGTTAGCCGGATATTATGACCTCCTCACACACCATTTCCAGATCCCTCAGCTCTGCTTCGAAGGAGCAGAACACGAGGAAGACCCTCTCGGTATGAGAAGATCTTCTTTATCTTCGGAACCCTTGCGGGAGGAAGAAAAGCGCTCCCCTTAAAATATCGGTGTTTTTATTTTCAAAAATTTATAAAATTCGTAGAAGGCTAAAGAAGTCCTTACTAGAGCCCGGCCAGTGCGTAAATTACCATGGGTACAACGCATGAATTATGCTTACGTAGGCGGTATAAACAAATTGGACTGACTCCGTTGCCGGAACGTTATTGTTCCAAAAATCGCGGAAACTATCTGCATCTTCAGCCAGGATGATATATGACGAAACGTTGTTTTATTACACTTCCCTTACTTACGAAGACCAGCAAAGCTGCTGTTTTCCTCTATATAGTCTAATAGTCTATATAACGAAATATTATATAGAATTACTCTCCATAATTTACCTTATGCTTGATAATCAATTTTCTAAGTTGTAGAATTTATTTTGTGATTATAAGGTGTATTTCTTAAGTGATACTTTAATAAACAAATCAATGAGTTATCCAAACATGCCACTTTTTACTATCCGGTATCCGGCAGGATATTATTTACGGCGCCGGATAGACCGGATATCGGATAGTTGCCGATATCCGTTTCATCTAATAAAAAATATAAACAGTGGACAGTTAATTTTCTTCCTACTCTACATTGTCGAAAATTCGTTTATAGTCGAACGCCAATTACTTATACCATTAGAATACTGAGGTTGACCACCTCACTTCCTTAAACCTCAACCGGTTAGAAAAGGCACAATGAGCCTCGGACGACTTCGAGCGCAATGGAGAGTTCTTTATGCCTAACCTATTCTCCTGAGTGGGTCCAAGGCCTCCCGTATTATGGGGTGGTTTGGGGGGAACCGCCACGGGCTTGATCTGTGTGCGGCTGGCTTTTTGGCAATCGGGCTAGGGTTTGGCTTTGTGCGGATCGGGTTTGCTGCAGTTTAGTTTCCTCCGGGCTGGTTTGCGGTGAGCCGGGGGGGGGGCTTAAAAGGGAGAATATTACGTTATTATAAAAATGGAGACCTACTTTACGTGGTCATCGCATCACACCTGGAGGCCAAGTCGAAATATTAACGACAGCTCCAACGTTAACAATTTGTTGTTATTTCCATAGAGATAACGTAAAAACTGTTGTTCAACGTGCGTTAAACAATGTTGTTCCAAATTCCGAGTCAAAAAAATAATTCTGTCAGTTATTCAAAATTAACGTTAAACGTTACCTCAAAATATTTGGAAGTATTACGACGCTGCTATTATATTGAAGACGAAACGCATTTTTTTTTGTTTGGAAACCATTTTCAATTTGGTAAACGTTAACGTTCGGAACGTTAACAGTTTTCACGTTTAACGTTATTTATTTCTACCTGAACGGCTGGACCGATATCGTTTATTCTTTTTATGTCGTGTTTGCTCAGGATAAGATATTTATGAACTAAATTTCGAACCTACGACCAGACAAACAACAAAAAATCAACGTGAAAGATATAAATTGAAATGTTAAAAAAACTATTTTTTCTATATTTTTTGGGCTTACTATAAAACAGTTTCCTAACATTTTTATGTTTTGGAAAAATTAACTATTTTTTTTTTTAACTGTTTTTTGTTTATATATTTATTTCTTTGGTTACCGGTTTCGGCTACCAGCCATCATCAGACCAAACTTAAAACATAAGTTGTCTGGTTTTAAGTTTGGTCTGATGATGGCTGGTAGCCGAAACCGGTAACCAAAGAAATAAATATATAAACAAAAAACAAATAAAAAAAAAAAAAAAAAATAGTTAATTTTTCCAAAACATAAAAATGTTAAAAAAACGTCTGTAGCTTGAAAAATGCCCAAAGCAGATAGAAATAAGTGTTTTAAAGATCACTAATTTCATTGCTTTTCGAGACCTGAATATTTTTCTATTCATATCCAGCAATATAAAAATTGATTTCAAATAACGTCATTTGATGGAATAAAAGTTATTCGAGTTATTTTTTGGGATTCTCATAGAACAATGTCAGTCAAGTTAGCGAAATTTTTAAGTTCGCGGGCTGATTCTATTTGTATAAGAAGCACATATTTTTTAAATACAGATTAATAACGACAAATATAAATAAAAATATAGCAATTTAATGGAAATTTTAGAATATATATTTAAAAAAAGAAATGTTGATGATGTTTCTTATTATTATTAATTTTGATGCGAATATAATTAATTCTGCATTGTTTAGGAAGAGAAAGCAAATACAGTAACACGTGAGCGAGCCACGGGTAACTAGCTAGTAATTAATACTGGAAAGTCATACCTTTGTTCGTTCGAACCCTCCTTCCTGCTCTGGTAATACACAGAACATTTCTCAACCCCTTTTCTATATTGCGTTACATAATATTTGAAAATAAGTGTTCAGGATCTCAAATCTTCTTAACAGAGGTTCTTAGTTTTATTACCTTTGAAAAATTAACCAGGTATTGCTGATCTTTGCCAAGCATGTTTCTGCCTATGTGATTGATGGACTATGCAAACCTCTGAAAGTTTACCACCGGCAGTTTTTGTAAGTAAACTAATCTTTCAACCTTTAGTAGTACCACTACCACTAGGCTCCATAGTTTTGTCATCCAGGTGCTCAAACATATGGCGAAAAGGCATAATGTATTGTAATGTATTGTCAATTAATTGTAAAGGTTTCTTTTTTTATGAAATGAATCTGTGTAACACAAATACACTCTTTCACAGTAAGCTACTTACAGTCTGTGTCTTGACAGAGGAAGATGGCTGGCACCTGGAATGTTTCCTTAAATAAAATGCAACTTAGCGTATTTAGAAATTTATTATTAATTTATCAAAAACAAAAAATTCGGAAAACTGAAATTTTCAATATTAAAGCCAACTTTGGTGTTTATGCGCAACCGGAAGATATCAACTGATCTTAATTTAATAAAAACTCAATGTTTTAAGACTCAATTTAAAGATGTTACAAATTATTACATTACGAAAATATCTTATTTATTAATCAATAAATTAATACGCCCTGTTTGACCCCAATAACGGGCATACGGAAGCAACAAGGGCCTTCCACCGTTCCCTATCTTGCGCTGTTTCAATGACCATGACCTCCTCCCACACCTTGTCCAAATCCCTCAGCTCTGCTTTGAAGGAACAAAACATGGTCAAGAGGGTCTTCTTCGTCTTCAGGACCTTGATGGGAGGAAGAACAGCGCTCTCCTCAGCCAGTTGTCATTCAGCATCCTTAACACATGTCCTAGCTAAGTCCATTTCCTCTCCAAAATGGTAGAGGTGATGGGCCTACGCTAGGTGCGCCAGAGTATAGCATCCTTCATGATGCGGTGGTACGATCTTATACCCAAAACTTTCCTGAGGCACTCCATTTCAAATGTGGAGACTTTTTTTCCTGGGCTTTGGTTAAAATCATAAAATCAAAACTCTTATATTTGAAACAGCAGTCAGAATTTTTCCAAGAGATGGCTCAGTAGTCAGAACCACCACAGTTTATGAACAAGTTACAGAGGCAGAAAATTGAGAATTGATTCAGAAAATACACATGGGGAATCATACAACCCAAAATGCTTTCAGCAGTAATCAAACAACTTAAAAATATATTTGGGGTTAATTCATTTCTCGTGAATTTTCATATGCGACCGCATCGTACACTTCTGTGTGAAGGCCCGACTGCACACCGGACAAACGTAATTCTTTATGTTGTTATGAATCTTCATGTGTTCCGTTAAGGTTTTTTTTCTACCATACTTTTTGTGACAAACATCACACTCAAAATTTTTCTCCTGTGTATGCTTCAATATGTGCCTTGTCAGTTCATTCTTTTTGAAGAATTGCATATTACATTCTTTACACGCATGATTCTTTTCCCCATAATGAACACTTCGGACATGTTTACCAAGGTCCGAAGATAACTTGAAAACTTTAGAACATATGTGGCATTTATATTCGTTACCTTTGTAGCCGTGGTTTTGCATCATGTGGTTTAACTGAGCACCATACCTGCTGAATCTTTCTGGACAATAGTGACACTTGTAGAAGAGGTTATTGCCGGTATGTATATTCATATGCCTTCTGAGACTTTCTTTTTTTACCATCTTAGCACACGTCGGACAAGCCACTTTGACGTTACTGTGTGTACTGTTGATGTGTGTTATGAGATTACTTTTGTGGACGAAAGCTTTGCCGCAGTGATTACAGATGTAATTAGGAAAATGTTCGGGCATATGAAGGAGCAATAGTTTGTATGATGGGAAAGACAGTGGGCATAACTTACATACACGATCGTCCTTGTTTATTTTATAAATAAACTTTTTCTTCTTTTTTCTATCCAAATATGTCTTTGGATCGTCTTCTGTGTCAGACGTTTGTTCCACACTATTATTTTCTATATTGTCTTCATTATTTTCTATTTTTTCAGGATTTTGATTTTTTAAAAGTTTCAAGTTTCTCTGTGTGCGTTCAATTGCTCTTTGTAAAATATCATCACTGCTGATATCCTCCTGTTTACAAACACCAAAGTCAGAATCACCATCATCATTATCGGAGTCATTTCTATCCGTGTCATGAGAAAATGGTTCTTCTTTTACTTGTACAGTTTCTGGAAAACAATATACGCATTATAAATCCGGTTAAAATTGAAATCTGAAAAATTAACATAAATGAACTATGGCAAAAGTTGCAGGCAATTGATGGCATAAGAAACGATGGAAAATTACTTATGATAATGTAACGTATTAGCCTGTATATAATAAAATACTTTTGACTTTTTCGAATGGCTGATGAGGATATGCTGAAGATTCTGGACGGCATACAGGGAGGAAGAAGAAGCTTTGGTGGTTGGATTGTGCGGTGCGGGATGCTCGACAGATTATAATCTCCAATTGGCGGAGTGCCGCGTTGGATTGTCAGTCATTGAGGCAAGCTCTTGAGGCCCGACCATGGTTGTAGGGCCACCGATGAATAAATGAACTTTTCGACTTTTCAGTTTCTGTTAATAACTTTTCGACATTTTCTGTTAGTAAATCAACTAGTGTTAAATTAGGGGCATAGTGCAAGTCGATACTGTGGTATGGCTAGGTATCTAGGTAGGTACATACCTATGTTTCAGATGTTGATATTTTTTTACTAATTATCTTTATGAAATTCCGGAGTCGAGTTCGATTCGGACTAATACAGTAATAAGAAGCAAACAATAAGGAAAATTGTAGACATTTGATAACAAAAGACAAATTATCGGCGTTTTTATAAAAGGGTATGCTGGACCGCTCAAGTATCTGTCGGATCTAAAATCTGGACAGAAATTTGTTGTCTATGCTCATTTTCATTTTGTTTTATTAATATTAAAATTGTTTATGGATGATGCTAACCTGATGCAGCTATTTTTAAACACTTCAGGGCTTTTTGACTTTCCTCAATCTGTTGTTTAAACATAATTGTATCCCTCAACTTGTCAATACATCGTAAACATATTAAAAGTTCACCGACGGTACAAATTGGTATCTGTAAAAAGTATTTGAAAATATGGTTAGTAATATAATGTTTAAAAATGTGTTAGGAGTGTTTTATTGAATGAAAGTTTTAAGTTAAAACATATAATAGGCTTAATATGATTTTGAATGAATAAATTTGTTGAATATGGTGTTAGTCTGACTCCGAAATGTTATTGCTCGATTACAAACAAAATCAAAGACCCTCTTACACCATGTTCCGTTCCTTCACAGCAGAGCTGAGGGATTTGGAGGGTTGTGTGGGAGGTTATCGCAATTGTGTAGGATTGATCGCAGTGAAGAGCCCTTGTTGGCTTAATGAAAGTATAGACACATAAATCAAATGAGAAGACACTCCGACCTACTATTTTTCATATTAAATTTGATTTCAAACTAAGAAAAATAAAACTTTACTCATCAATAAACTTCATTGATCAATTTTCGGTAAAAATGAGTTTTAGCGTCGTGAACATTTCTATTCGAATTGTCCACATCTGTCATTTTCTATGACGTTTCCATAGATTTTTATTCACGTATCTGGCGGTATCAGTGTTGCCTAGTCGCAGAAACGCGTCCAAATATTTCGCATCGGACTGGTAATGCGAGCTGTCAAACATACAGTCAACCGCGACAACACTGTTTGTATGGAAGGTCACGTGACTAGCGGCAAGGGGGAATTCTTTGTATTATTTGTTTAGAGCAAAATTCTCCGATTACAATATTACTCTCCTTAAAAAAATTCTGTTTGTTTGTGATGAATGGACATGTTTTGTTATGTATTTTGTCTCCTATAGCGAATAATACAGAATACACATTTTTAGGACAATATTTATGAACCTCTATTTTCCATACTTTTTCTTTGAAAGAAAACATATATTTAGTAGCTAATTGCGTTATAATTATTTTTTACACTGGTGTTCCTTGCAATATATACCTTGGAAATCATTTCTTTTGAAAATTATCATCCAGTATATTTATTTTCTTTTCATTAAAATTTTTTGTATAAATAAAAAATGAATACAATTTTACGCACAACACGATTTAACCATGTTCAGTTTTTCACGTAGACACAAATCACGAAAATATATGATAATCAGAACGTTTTATACAGACTTCTAGCAAACAAAACCTCCGACTTTTGCAGCTAGTCAGCTATTTTTATCATGATACCCCAAAGTTGCATAGATTACCGATCCAATAGTACTATATCTATGATGTTTCGACCGGCGTTAGACAACGCATTTAAAAATAAAATCGTGCCACAAAAAAAAAACATTTTCAGTAAGTTCAAAAATAATTTATCACAATATGTAATTTATCTTATAAGAGCTACATAGAGCAGGTGATCGGCGACACTAGAAGAATATACAACATACACAAATTATTTATTACACATATACCTATTTATAAAATCCATTGCCTGGGCCTTTATATGAAAAAAGACACAACTTAGGTTATTATGTAAAAATTACATAATATTAAAAAAATTCTTGTTTTGCATTGCGATGTTCTTAATGTCATCAAACATTATTATGTAAATAAATTGCCGCATATTTGATTTAAATTATTTGTTAAAGCGGTATAGGCATTGAAAACTGTAAAGTGTAATATTTTTTATTTTTTTTTAATTGTAAATGGGTATATGTTATTGATAATGTTTGTATGATTGTATATTTGTGATTATTATATATTATTATAAAAAAGGCTCTTTAGCCGTACAATGAATAAATAAATAAATAAATATTATTATTGTGATAAATTATTTTTTGACTTACTAATGTTTTTAAAGAAAAAATAACAACTAACGACTCTAAAAATTCATTACTAATGTTCGATTTTTAAATGGAACAAACCACTACGGGCTTACGACCGTCTTCTACTGTTATTTCGAAGGCTGGCTTAGTGTGATCACTTTACGTTAACAACGTTCGCCATTAGGTGGTAATGTTTGTCTCCGAAACTCTTAATCATGAGAATTCTCAACATGTTCAACATGTCGAAAACTCCCATGTATGAAACAAGTAGAAATTTAATAATTAATGAAAAATAGAGAAGAAAAGTTGGAAATTATTGAGAACAAGAGAGCAACCAAATTTAAAAATTCTCAATAATTTCCAACTTTTCTTCTCTATTTTTCATTAATTATTAAATTTCTACTTGTTTCATACATGGGAGTTTTCGACATGTTGAACATGTTGAGAATTCTCATGATTAAGAGTTTCGGAGACAAACATTACCACCTAATGGCGAACGTTGTTAACGTAAAGTGATCACACTAAGCCAGCCTTCGAAATAACAGTAGAAGACGGTCGTAAGCCCGTAGTGGTTTGTTCCATTTAAAAATCGAACATTAGTAATGAATTTTTAGAGTCGTTAGTTGTTATTTTTTCTTTAAGATCTAGTCCTGAAAAGGTCACAAGAATCTAAACATAATTAGAACGTTGTGCACCAACAAAGCCAATAGGCAATAAATATGAGACAGTAACAAAAATGGATATAGTCATATCCTGGCGCCAAATATAATGACAGCAGTCGCAGTCTTTAAATTTGGTTGCTCTCTTGTTCTCAATAATTTCCAACTTTTCTTCTCTATTTTTCATTAATTATTAAATTTCTACTTGTTTCATACATGGGAGTTTTCGACATGTTGAACATGTTGAGAATTCTCATGATTAAGAGTTTCGGAGACAAACATTACCACCTAATGGCGAACGTTGTTAACGTAAAGTGATCACACTAAGCCAGCCTTCGAAATAACAGTAGAAGACGGTCGTAAGCCCGTAGTGGTTTGTTCCATTTAAAAATCGAACATTAGTAATGAATTTTTAGAGTCGTTAGTTGTTATTTTTTCTTTAAGATCTAGTCCTGAAAAGGTCACAAGAATCTAAACATAATTAGAACGTTGTGCACCAACAAAGCCAATAGGCAATAAATATGAGACAGTAACAAAAATGGATATAGTCATATCCTGGCGCCAAATATAATGACAGCAGTCGCAGTCTTTAAATTTGGTTGCTCTCTTGTTCTCAATAATTTCCAACTTTTCTTCTCTATTTTTCATTAATCATTAAATTTCTACTTGTTTCATACATGGGAGTTTTCGACATGTTGAACATGTTGAGAATTCTCATGATTAAGAGTTTCGGAGACAAACATTACCACCTAATGGCGAACGTTGTTAACGTAAAGTGATCACACTAAGCCAGCCTTCGAAATAACAGTAGAAGACGGTCGTAAGCCCGTAGTGGTTTGTTCCATTTAAAAATCGAACATTAGTAATGAATTTTTAGAGTCGTTAGTTGTTATTTTTTCTTTAAGATCTAGTCCTGAAAAGGTCACAAGAATCTACTAATGTTTTGTTTTTGGTCGCACGATTTTATTTTTAAATAAATGCGTTGTCTTGCTGCATCAGTCGATTTCGGGTGCAAGTCAGTGGAAATAAAAAAGAAAATGCGTTGTTTGCCGTCGGTCGAAATTTTGAAATATTTGGACGCGTTTCTGCGACTAGGCAACACTGATACCGCCAAATACGTGAATAAAAATCTATGGAAACGTCATATGAAATGACCATGGAAATGACAGTTGTGGATAATTCGAATAAAAATGTTCGCGACGCTAAAACTCAAGTTTACCCAATTTTCTTAAGCAGGTTGAAGTTGATAGAAAAGCAGTTAATTTACCTGAATTGAGAAACATGTAAGAATCATATCATGATAGACTTCTCTAAGCCCGTTGTGAAGGTATTCGTCAAACATATTTCTAAATTCTCCAGCTCCATCTAAACAGCATTGGCACATACTTGATGTGGTCATTTGTTCGTAATGAATTTTAGGTAGTTCGTTGACTATATTTTTCTAAGCCTGATCAGGTAAATCGTTTGTAAGAAAAAAATCATAAAAAACGACAAACTTTAAGTATTTATAATTTATTTTAGGTCGTAGATCAACAATCAATCACTGAACCACCCACAAACACAAACCTCAACATTTGACATTGACAGCTACTGTCAAACCCAAGAGATAATACCTTACGAATCCTATTGGTGGCCGCGGTCCAGTCTGGAGACGCTCGTTAGGAGACGCAACTCCATAGATGAAAAAAATGTACTGACTGGTTTGTTTAGCCAACATTGAAACAAAAATTTTATTATGGTGATGTTGCCTTTCTGGTACTTGACAGCGGGCAGTCATGGTCATACCCACAGACTACTTATAATATTAATTACCCAAGCAATTTTAAATTTCTCATAAGTCATTGGTTAAAAAAAAAAGTATTTAATTAAATGATAGCTTTATTGCAGTTTTACAAAAATTTACACAAGAGTATCTATACACCTACTAGATATTTATAACACTTTTGACAAAAGTTTTAATACATAATATTTGTTGTACACAATGAGATTTATACTAGAGATGCAATCGAGTCTAAAAAATGGCATGTAAAAAAGTGTGCCACGACCGAAAATGTGCCACGCTCGTGTTTTAGTCGTTGACAACAGCTCGAGCTTGACAGTTGTGTCCGCGGTAATACGGTGTTCTTGAAAATGGTGGATTTTGTGGTGAAAAAAAGTCGTTCCTCAACAGAAATCAATATAGGAAAATCCTTTTATCAAAAAGGACGTATTTTATATATTTTAAGTGCATATTATTGTGATAAAATGTTTAAAATATAAAAATATATTTGACAATTATTTTTGTTTTATTAGTAAGGCCCACATCACACTACGGGTGCATACCGAGGGGGGTTAAAAAAAACCGCGTCTGTATGAAACGCGTAGATACATTTTTATTTGAATTTGTAACCCAGCGGTTCAGTCGACGGCTTTCTTACTACAGCATACGTCATGGGCTCGAATCCCTGTGCCGACTATTTCCACTTTCACAACACAACTCTTCCATAGTGTGTGCAAGTTTCCAAATGTATTTGTGTTCACTTTTAATTAGCCTAAATTCATTTAAAAAGATATGTACACCCGTACGCGGCGTATGCAACAGTGCATAGGTATATATTTCTAGATTTTTTTTTTATTCTATCAAGGTTTTTTTTTATCAATTTATTTAGAAAAAAGAATACAAATTATATTTAAACAGAGTGCTCCCTAATTAAAATTATATATGGAATTTAAGGATGTTCTGCAAACAGAGGTTTTCCACTTTCAATGAAATTTTTTACGAAATCCATCATACAACTGAGAAATCGCCAGCGGTTTTTCCCACAGTGCCGTATTTCTGACGGTTCTCGTTTAAGCTGTGTGTATGAGCCCTTACCTAGCCGGACGAAATTTAGAAGCAAGTACACTATAACTAGTGTTTTTATAAAAAGGGTCATTTTTGATTCGAATAAATAAATCATTTTTTCCATTTTCGAAAAAAAATTTTATGAATGTGCTTTTAAACTGTTCGTTGTCTGCCTCGCATTAATAAAGACGAGAGATCTTATCAAAAGGTTCTTAGACAATTCTGACAAATACATTCAAATCTCACGCACAAAAAGAAATTTCTATTAATGTGTACCGGTAGAAGGTGACAGCACTTAGCCGTTTGGCGTATTATGTGTGACAAAGACAAAAATATTCGTCAGTAATGCTTGATTGCATATTTTTATTTAAGTTCAACTTCAAATTTACTCGTGATGCTACTTTCAAACTAAAAATTGTATGGAATTGCATCTCCAGTATAATATCTCATTGGTTGTACACATATTTTTAATACATAATATTTGAAATTTTTGAAAAAAGTGATAAAAAAAATCATCACAAAAGTCAAAAAAATAAACATCACAATTGGTATTTTTCTCATCACTTTTATGACAAATGACACACCTTTTGCGCATTATGATTATCTTTGAATATCAACAAAATGACCTCAATACTCAATCCGTAGGTTTTGTATTCTCTTCGAAAATAATACAATAACACAACAGACCGCTAAAAATGGCGTTAAGATTTCAGTTTAGTTTCATTTAGTTTGATGTTTTTCAAACATAAACAGTCGCGTCGCAACCAAACAACAAGTTTGCAATTCATGATATTATTTTTGTTTTTCAATGTTGGTACCTTAAAACCTGTCGCCATCCATACAAAAAGGAAGTTGTCCTTATCGTGAGAATCGGCGAGAGCGTTTTATAAGATCAGTCTTTGTTCTTTGGATCAATTTTTTTCTATGATCTATGGGCAATTCACTGTCAATTAAATCATAGAATAAGGAAGTTATTCTGTATAGGTAGGTACTTTATTTATTATATTCTATCGGAAACATCATTGACGTTATTTCTAAATCTTTTGTACAAAACTATCAGGAGGCTCGTACCGTCAAAATTTCTAAAACAATTTCATAATAATAGCCAATGAGTTTTTACACTACTCAAAGTTTATCAATGGGCTCAATCCATTCTCCTTGTGGACGAAATTCCTAAAACGGAAAACAACATTCCTTCATGTGAAGCATGGAGTATATAAATGTTTTCCAATAATTTAATAATTTATTTTTTGTTCATTTTAAAACACCTAAAAGAGGATAGATTAATACTAAATTTATTCAAAATTAAAATTGCAGAATAATGCGAAAACTGCGATGGAGAGAGTGATAGCTTATGACGCTGTATGCCTAAATTCTGAGGAAAAACGGTGATGCTTATGCGATTTATGCGAAAATTGTTATGGTATCATAATAGATCGCTGACTAGAATAATTCTTCAAATGGTTGAAAATACATATTAGATACATCATTTTTATGATATTAAAATATTGAATTTATATTTATTTTGATAGAATTGATGGAACGTAAAAGAATGGCTTTTTAAATCTGTATCAAATTATTAATAGATACCTACTTAATACTAAAAATATAGTTTACGTTCTCATACGCATGCGTGTAACATTATGATCGTATTCGATTTTATTGCAAATCACAAATATTTTTAAAATTATAATTTAAAACAGAATTATTCTCAGAATATTATACCTACCACTTTGTACAAAAAAAAAGAAACACAGCTCGACATTAAATGGGAAACAAAAAATGATTGTGATGAAAAAAATATATATTTTTATCCATGCAACACTAAAATTTTGATCCATAGAAAAAATAGTTACGATTTGACATTCATAAAACGGCTGCTCGAATCTCACGAAAGAGGCTCACTCTACAAAAAGTGCTTTGTGACGGTTTCGACCCACTGGTCAAACCCTGCCATAGATCAAATCATTTTTTATCTGAGCATCAAGATCGTACACAAATAATCAACCTGTGGCCCGCGGGCCATATCCCGCCTTTATTCTGGGCCCGGCACACTTTTTATCAGAATAGTGATCAGAATGCTTAAAAAATTGTAGGTATTTCCATTTAATGATACCTGAAAAGAATTATCCTTGCGGACAGTCTTGCATATAAAACTATAGGGTGTTTTGTACTCATTTTTCTAGCAAGACCATTAAAGGATGACGTCATCTGACATTAGGCTGGATGCAAAATGGCGGCCATGGCGACACACACACATGCATAAACCATAGTGATGGGTTTATGTATAAACACACTCATACCAAATCTAAAACTTTTTGTTTATGCCTCCCGGCTAATGTCAAAATCCACGTGGCCGTTAATGGTCTATGAGTAGGGTTGCCAGATGTCCGGTTTTCGTTATGCTTGTCCGGTCAAGAAATCAATGTCCGGTTATGAAACTGAGAAAACGACCTTTTTTTTTAGGAGAAATTCACGTTTCCAGATACAAAATTTTAGAAATGACCCTTTTTTTTTTGTAGGAAAAAGTCACGTTTCCAGATACCAAATTTTAGAAATGACCTTTTTTTTTTTAGGAAAAAGTCATGTTTCAAGATACCAAATTTTAGAAATGACCTTTTTTTTTTTAGGAAAAAGTTATGTTTCAAGATACCAAACCTCCACCCCCAGTCCTGTCCGGTTTTTTTTTCAACACATCTGGCAACCCTATCTATGAGCAAAGGGATTAGGTGACCGTAAAATAAGCTAATGTTGTTCAAACGGAATAGGTACCTATTGAGACCAAATTTGTAGGTATTTATTTAGCAAGTAAAGTAAAAAATTAAAACAATCATTAGACTAATTTACAGCCAATTTGATATATTTCACTTTCAACAGTATGGCCGCTGTTGACTGTTTTTGATTACGTGTTGCTTTATCTACCAACTTTGTTAATTTGATATAAAGCAGAAATCTACCCAATTTAGATGTTTCTCACATGAAAATCAGATTTTTTAGAAAATTACCTTATTTTAGTCAATTTTCACCTTTCCAGATATCTACTTACCCTTTTTCTTTTTGGGAAATTTTACCTTTTCGTATACCAAAAACCAATATCTACCACTTTTGGCAGTTTATTTAATCGTTTTCTAAAATTTGGTTCGGCAACACTGCTTTGATTGGATTTTTCGACAATGTTCCCATATGGATGCACCAATTAACCAGAAACATACGCCGGATATCCGGCGGCCGGTTATCTTGTATTCGGCTGCTTAGTTGGCCGAATATCCGGCATCCGGCTAAACTGCTATCCGTTTCATCAGGCGGTCAGAAACAGGTTCCCAACCAAGAAGGCGAGAGAAGGCATATTTACTTAAAAGTAGAGCGACGCCACGCATCCGTGCAGTTCGGTGACCAGAGTGCAGCATGACATAGTTGCCAGCGTCACTCTGCCCGTCCCTGGGATGCGTGCCTCGCTCAGCCCCAGGATATCCAGTCCATAATCTCCCGCCAACTTGGCAGCAACAAGCTCCCCGCCCGCGGACATTCAGGGTCCCGATTTTCAAGCTCTTGTTCCGAGCCGTGGTCAACACAGGGGGGACACTAGCTGCCTGAACCCCCCCTGGTGGGGCCCAGGCGTCCGAGGCTTAATTTTATTGCCTTTTCTGACCACTTGAGTTTAAGGGTGTGAGGTGGTCAACCCCACGACCCCGATCTGATTTTTCGATTACCTGCCTCTTACAGGATGCTCGAAAAACCAGCAAAAAGAACAGAGGTGCTATTCTAACCCGACAGCCCCATGGAAACTTTTTAGTAATTGTCTCTTTTATGGAACGTCTTTCAAATTATTCTCAATCCATAACTCAAAAAATACAATACACAGTTGTGGAAAAATGTGAAGATTAATCTTAACGCTAATTATTGTTATTTATCTCATTTACCTAAACATGATTATTTTTTGGCGTTATAATGTCCCTTAAGAACTTTAGTTTGAACCAAACTACTTTATATGTTTCACATTAGTCGGTGATGGCTCAAACTTAGATTGCAATCAAGAGTCTTATGTATGTGAGTCATAATACTGATCATTGTACCAGGAAGTTGGAGACTAAAATAAGAAAATGCTGCTTTTAATGTAAGTGCTAAAACACATGCACTCATGATTTATTCATATGGAGGTTGAAAATCTCCATAAAAAAACAATTTCTGTAGTTTTATTGTTTTTAAATGAAGGATGCTAGATATTCAAATATCAAAAATTCAAACAATAATGTGGTGTAAATACTCAAATTATACATACATAATTATTTTAGAATCATTGTTGGTCACACAATGTCTAAGTAGTAACAAACAATCTATGTTACAGATGGATAAGTAAAATATCAGCTATTGCATGTGATTAAGCAATTACAAGATAAATCAAATTGGTTAACTAGCTTGAAGATGGTCACAGAAGAAAACTTTTGTACGTCAAATTGCTAAAAACTAAATAATGATGCCTTAATAGTTAATTATGAATATAAAAACAATACTACAGCCTTCTGTCATAAAATTAGATAAATAACATTTTGTAGATGGAGAAAAATAAAACTCTATATGCTTTAAGGAGTTCTCAAAACTAAGCCTTGTGTTTGGAGTCAATTCATTTCTCATGAAGTTTAATATGCGACAGCAGCGTACACTTCTGTGTGAAGGCCCGACTGCACACTGTGCAAATGTAATTCTTTACGTTGTTATGAATCTTCATGTGTTCCGTTAAAGTGTATTTTCTACCATACTTTTTGTGGCAAACATCACACTCAAAATTTTTCTCCTGTGTATGCTTCAACACGTGCATTTTCAATTGATTCCCACTAAAGAATTGTTTATTACATTCTTTACATGTGTATCTCTTTTCCCCAAAATGAACACATTTGACGTGTTTAGTAAGCTCAGACGACAGCTTAAAAACTTTAGAACACATGTTGCATTTATATTCGTTCCCTTTGTAGCCGTGATTTCGCATCATGTGGTTTAGCTGAGAACCATACCCGGTGAATCTTTCTGGACAATAGTGACATTTAAGGAACAGGTTGTTCCCGGTATGTATATTCATATGCCTTCTGAGGCTTTCTTTTTTGACCAGCTTAGCACACGTCGGACAAGCCACTCTGACGTTACTGTGTGTACAGTTGATGTGCCTTATGAGATGCTTTTTGTGAACGAACACTTTGCCGCAATGGTTACAGATGTGATTAGGGAAATGTTCGGGCATATGAAGAAGCAAACGTTTGTATGAAGGAAAAGACTGTTGGCATAATTTACATACACGATCATCCCTGTTTAGTTTATAAAAAATATTTTTCTTGTACCTTTTTTTATCCAAATATTTCTTGCGTTCTTTTTTATCTTTAGGTTCATCTTCGGTATCCGATCTTTGTTCCGCACTATTGTTTTCAGAATCGTCTGCATCATTTTCTATTTTTTCTGGAATTTGATTTTTTAAAAGTTTCAAGTTTCTCTGCGTGCGTTCTAATGCTCTTCGTAAAACATCATCGCTGCTGATGTACTCCTGTTTGCAAACACCAAAGTCAAAATCAATGTTATCATCATCGTCAGAGTCATTTCTATCCATATCATGGAAAAATGGTTCTTCTTTTACTTGTACAGTTTCTGGAAAACAATATTTTTAGGCATTATTAATCATATTGAAATTGAAGCATTTTAATCATAAGAAATCAACTTCGTGCAGGCTGGAACAGAAGATAATAGTAGTGGTACAAGGAATTCTAAACATAATTACAAGTGGAACACATCGGATAATGAAAAAATTGGGAGAGGGAAACATGCAGACTGGAACAGGAGATAATAGTAGTGGTACAAGGAATTCTAAACATAATTACAAGTGGAACACATCGGATAATGAAAAAATTGGGACAGGGAAACATGCAGACTGGAACAGGAGATAATAGTAGTGGTACAAGGAATTCTAAACATAATTACAAGTGGAACACATCGGATAATGAAAAAATTGGGAGAGGGAAACATGCCGACTGGAACAGGAGATAATAGTAGTGATACAAGGAATTCTAAACATAATTACAAGTGGAATACATCGGATAATGAAAAAATTGGGAGAGGGAAACATGCCGACTGGAACAGGAGATAATAGTAGTGGTACAAGGAATTCTAAACATAATTACAAGTGGAACACATCGGATAATGAAAAAATTGGGAGAGGGAAACATGCAGACTGGAACAGGAGATAATAGTAGTGGTACAAGGAATTCTAAACATAATTACAAGTGGAATACATCGGATAATGAAAAAATTGGGAGAGGGAAACATGCCGACTGGAACAGGAGATAATAGTAGTGGTACAAGGAATTCTAAACATAATTACAAGTGGAACACATCGGATAATGAAAAAATTGGGAGAGGGAAACATGCAGACTGGAACGGGAGATAATAGTAGTGGTACAAGGAATTCTAAACATAATTACAAGTGGAACACATCGGATAATGTAAAAATTGGGACAGGGAAACATGCAGACTGGAACAGGAGATAATATTAGTGGTACAAGGAATTCGAAACATAATTACAAGTGGAACACATCGGATAATGAAAAAATTGGGAGAGGGAAACATGCAGACTGGAACAGGAGATGAGACGATGAAGACAGAGGAATGGAGAGAGGAGGGGTCACATTTTTTGTGGTTGTGCATTCCATGTTGTACGCATTTGATACCAAACAACAAATTATCATATGAATGGATTGCTGGACAACTCTGTTCTGTACTCACTGGAGAAAAGAGTTTTATCGGTTTGTTTTATTAATATTAAAAATTATAATGTAGGCAGGTTGCTAACCTGATGCAGCTATTTTTAAACTCTTTAGGGCTTTTTGACTTTCCTCAATTTGTTGTTTAAATATAACTGTATCCCTTAACTTGTCAATACATTGTACGCATATTAAAAACTCGCCGACAGTACAAATTGGTATCTGGAAAAAATATAAATAATTTACAGTAATGAGGAATTCTTAAGTTAATATATTGTTTATTATAGAATTCAATTGATTTTATATTAATAAATTTGTTGTTATTGTGTCGGTTTGACTCCAAAAAGTTAAGTATTATTTTGAATTTTCCGTCATGAAGGTTTTTTAAAGTCATAGTATGAGGAATTGTCAATCCTCAATTATAAAATAAATTGAAGATTCTCTCATGTTAAGGATCATGAGGGAGAAAGGTCCTTCGAAGCAGAGCTGAGGGATTTGGACATGGTGTGGGAGAAGGTTATCGCAACTATGCAGTACCCTGAATATTACTCACTAACATCAGTAAGAAACTCACGAGAATTTTGAATGGGCTGTGGAGCTTTCCGAAGTATTCTGTAAATACATGTTTCCATACAAAATTTTGTGAATTCACACCAGCGTAATGTCACGGAGACTTAGAGTAGGGATACAGGATCAAGTGTGGTGGAGGAGCCCTTGTTGCCTCCCTATGCCCTTAATTGAGGACTTCAAGGAAGTATAGATAGATAAATATACGAAATCAAACGATGAAATGTTTCGAAAAATATTTTTCAAGCAAATTTGATTTCAAAACTAAGGAAAACAAAACTTCATCATCGATGGTGGTAAAAATTGATAGAGAAGTTGTTTATATACCTGAATTGATAAACATGTAAGAATCATATCATGATAAACTTCTCTAACTCCGTTGTGAAGGTATTCGTCTAACATATTTCTAAATTCTCCAGCTCCGTCTAAACAGCATTGGCACACACTTGACGATGTGGTCATTTGATCGTAAAGAATATCAGTAAGTTCGTTAGCCATATTTTCCTACGCCTGGTAGGGCAAAATCTATTATCAAAAAATAATATTTTGAAAAAAAAACAAAACAAATTTTGCAAAATTGTAGATCAACAATATTCTACTATATTTGACTTTGACAGTTACCGCCATTCTCTATCATAGATAAACTCAATTTGAGTTTATTTTTTTCTGAGCAGCAATTCGACTTGTGATTGTGAGTAGAAAAAAAAAGAATGGAAGAATGTGGGAGGGATGATGACAACATGAGACAAATTTTGATCAAGTTTTTAA
Source organism: Mystacides longicornis (assembly GCA_963576905.1). NCBI lineage: Eukaryota > Metazoa > Arthropoda > Insecta > Trichoptera > Leptoceridae > Mystacides > Mystacides longicornis. The sequence continues at coordinate 32,619,917 of OY756426.1, read as the reverse complement.
CGTGTTTTAACACTGAAAATCAAGTAACGTAATGACTTTGCCTTGCCCACTCGAGTTTCCCCATGGATAATCCGTTTGGAGCGATGGACGATGGCTACAATCGATTGAATTTTGGACCGATAGATGTCCAACTCAATCTATCATTTCACATCATCCATTTGGTATTTTCCACTCACAGTCATTTTTGAGTGGATAAAGTCACAGACTGATAAAGTGATCGTGAATTGGGGGGCCTTACAAACTCGCCATGGATGATTTAGGATAATTTCATCAGTTGAAATAATTTAGGCAGATACTACATTAAATTTGATTTAATTTAAATAATAATTTTTAAAAGAGTACCTTTCGTCATTTTAAGCTCATAACTAAAATATCACAATCTTTAAATAACACTATTGTCTATGGGGTTTAATTATACCGTAGACAATAATCCGTATTTGACGTTGACATTTCATAATAAGAGAGAGAAAGTCAAATAATTTTGTGTATGTTACACATATTTTTATTTACAAATGATGTTAAGCTAAAAATACGTACGTTGTAATAAATTCTTTGATATGGCTCAGTTGCATTTATCCAGAATTAAACAAGAACAATTGGCTGACTATGAAAAGGATAATATTTACAATACAGTTTGTCAATGCTGTTGTTCTTCTACTAATTTGAAGTGTTTGAATAAATCATTTCAATCTGAAGACCAAGAAGTTTACTGTGATATGTTGTATTTCTGCTTCTCCATTTTGGTAATTTATTTTTCCAGTGATCTCAAGATTAATATTAAAAACCTCGTTTTCTCAAAAAGTTATCATTTGTTATATACTCTTATCGCTATAAAACTCTGAAAATAACGAGATATTTCCTTACAAGATCCATTCTGTCACATGCAGGACGTGTGGGAAGTCACTTGAGACCCCAACGTACCTCCTGTGTAAGTGCATACCAATGATGCATAACAGACACAGAAATTCATAATGTGCCCAGATGAAGTTAAATAGGTGATTGGTGACCATATCAACGATCGCAAAAGTATTATATTCTAATTTTCAAGCTCTATGTTTGTTTGGTATAAACGCACTCATATGTTTCTATAAAATTTAATTAGATGTAAATACTTTTAGATCGATGTTAAAATAAATATTCCAATGATATGTGATGAATGTATAGTGAAGCTAAGAGAATCTTACGCATTCAAATTACAAATTGAAAGCGCTCAAGTGAAATTAAAGAATCAGGTTGCTGAGGAATTTAAATCTGAAGTAAACTATTCTGGTAAGTCTTTTAATTTTAGCAAAATCCATAATTGAGAGATTGAAAAAAAAATGCTTGAAATAGTTATAATATGAATGCTTTTAAATTAGAATGAGTTTTGTGTATTTATAATAACAATTATTGTAGGTACTTAAGCTTCATTTCATTTTTGTTTCAGAAACTTTTGAAGTTCAAACCTTGGCAATAAAAGAGGAAAAAAACTCAGATTTTGAAGCAGATTGTAATGAGGACAGCAATGAAACGATTTATATAAGCGAGTTAAAGAAAAAGTTGAAAACTTCCCGAAAGAGGAAAAGAAAGTTGAAGAAAAATGAAAAAGATGCCCTAACTTGCAAAACTTGCCAACAAAATTTTGATTCAAAGAAATCGCTTTCTAGCCACATGAAAACACACACCCAATTGTTTATTTGCCACGTCTGTGGTAGAGAGTCTCCTTCAAAGAAATTATTGTTATCCCATGTCATATCACATAATACGGAGAAAGAACAGTGCCACGTGTGCAAAAAATTTTTGAAAAAGGCAAGTCTGCCGAGACACCTACAACAGCATACCGGAAATGCGCTCATCTACGCTTGTAAAGTGTGTCCTGAGAAATTTACTTCATACAATACTAGATTATATCATTTAATTATAGCTCACGGAATCGATGATAAGAAATATCCGTGTAAAGTGTGTGATAAAGTGTTTAGGTTTTCAGGAGGTCTGTCTACTCATGTCAAACGATGTCATTTGCAAGAAAAGAAATGCGTATGCTCGGAATGTGACAAATCTTTTTTCTCTAAAAATGAGCTGGTGAAGCACATGTTGAAACATACTAAAATTAGAGCCTTCCAATGTGAGGTTTGTCTTAAAAGCTACGGAAGGAAATCCACTTTGCAAGCTCATATCAAAATACACAGCAATGTCAAGCAGCACAAATGTCCAATTTGCTTCAGAGAATTTACACAGAAATGCACGCTCAATTGTCATATGAAAGTGCACGAAAAAATGAATTTAATGAAACAGCAACAAGATAATAATAATTAGCATTTGATTGTCTATTTATAAATGTCTTCCATGGCGAACAAAGTTTGTTGCTAAAATAATGTTTGATCCGCATATTAGAGAACTTTTGGGTATGATGAAAAAAATTAATTTTTATTCATTTTTTTACTAATAATTGATTCACCATAATTCCATACAGGGGTTGAAATGTATTGAGAATAAGTAAATATGAATTGTATTTGCCAAATACTTCAATAAATTTATTTATAAAACGAAATTTGAAATAAAAATAGGTACATGTGCTTTTATAAGTTTTTTTTTTAATAATATTTCGACGCAGTGTTTGACAGGTTGAGAACTACATCCAGAGACAAATTTACAGATATAAACTGGCAGCAAAAACAATATCTCTTTTTAACAGCTTGATCCCGTCGTTGAACTTATCTTCTAAATCAGTATTTCCTATGTTTTTAGCAGCTTGTACCAACTGTCTCAAAACTTCCTCCAAACGCCTCATGCATCTGATTATGGAACCTACAATTATTAAAACATGTAGTAATTTGTTCTGCTCCATTCAGTCAAGAAATGAAAGAATATTAATGGTAATAATAACAATATTAGTTAACCTTCAAAGATATCAGTCATGGCACATATTTTCAAGAAAGAAGCTCCGTTACACCATGCTAAGACAACATCCATTAAATATGGCTTGAATTTATCCACGTAGCTGTCTTCTTCGACTTCTAGTTGGCAGTCGTTGGAAACTTTTGCTATTCTACGCGCCAACTCCTACAAAAACCATATTAAAACAATGATCTTGGTTTATTCAGAACACTCTAGAAGAATATTCTAATGCCTAAGAAAAAGATATTCTTCCAAGACTAGACAGGAACAAGCGCACATAATACTAACCTGCATCTGTCTCAATGCTCCCGATAATTCTTCTGTAGATTTGGGGGTATCCGAACTCTTTTCATCGCAGACAAAACAGCTTAGCAGCGATACAGATTGCTCTACACTCAGTTTATTAAACAAGCCATTAAAAATCATTTCCGTCATCAATAATTCATCAGCACTACAAACATAAAAAAAATCACTCCTAGATTGTCAAGTCATTCATATGCATATATATAAATCTAGATTCCATTCCTAGATTGTAAAGTCATTCATCTGCATATATATAAATCTCATCATGCTAGAACCGCTGGAACAATTTTGCCAATTCTTTTTTCGTTCTATTTGCTATTATCAGGAGAAGGTTTTTATGAAAGAAAAAATTAAAAATATTGTGTAGAACATCAGAAAATTCAAGAAAACTTCAAATAGGAAGGTTATTCTTCTTGGTGCTTTTTACAATATAATTTAATTATAATTTTGAAATTACATTGGGGTTTGACAGAAACTGACAGTTGTTTGATAGTTGGTGCGATTGATAGAATGCGGATGGAAAATTATGTATGGTTAATTATAATTATTTACTAGGCTTATTGCCTCTTTGGAGGTTGCGATCACTGCGTCTCATTACGAACTATTGTGACTGGCCCTATAAATATATGATTTAAAACAGACGCATCGGTTGGAAAATATTCATAGTTACGATCACAGCTAGTAAATTATGAATTTCTGAAAGTACTAATGACTTGACAAGTTTGGAAGAATCATAGATTTACATATATACATAACTGGATGAACTACTCGAGTTAATAAGCCAGTCTTTCGCCGCCATCTTTGAAAGTTGTAAAAAGTACATTACTCGTATGTACAACAACCATAGGTGAGGGACAACAACACACCGCTAGAACAGCATGATTGTCTTTCTTTCACTTTTAAAAATGGCGGACGCGGACTGGGTACAAATTCTCAATACAAAGAGAGTTGTATATCCAGTTATGTATATATGTAAATCTATGGGAAGAATGGATGCCAGTGAGTTCTCCTTTATACACCTCATTTAAAGAAGGTTTGTTTGTATGTTAAGTTTCACAAACCTGCTCAATTCACACGCCACCCTTCCTTTGATCTCAATAACATCTGTGGAAGTGCAATAGCCAAGTCGTCTCAACACTCTTTTTCTTGATTTCAACTCCTCTAAATGCAACAGACTTTTTGCTTTTTTGAATTCGGCTCGATAACTCTTTAGTTCTTCCAATGCTTGTAATTTTTTAGCATAATTCGAATACAATTGAGGCCTAGCTGGATCATTGTGAAGTTCGTGTTTAAATAATCTGAAATATAAATAACATTTAATCCAACCATTACACTCGCAGCATTATAACTTTAACAGGCTTACAACTGTTTTCAGCTCAAATAAGAGGCTTTTAAATTTCGGGTAGTCCAACTTAGCTGTTCCAAACCAATACGTGATATGCTGAACAATATCATAGGACCAGGCTTCTAATCGTGATCACATAAAAGTTTTTTCTTAGGGTACATTTACACTAAACGGACATAGAGCTAGAAATAGAGTATACTTATTTTACAGTTGATATGGACACCGTGATTTCAACAACGAGCAAGAACTAAGTAATGGGCGATGACAGATTGCGCACGTCAGAGTTCTGTAGTGCTATTCTCGTAATCAATCGCTTTTAAAAATCACTTAACGATAAGATTAAGACACGATCGCAAGCAGTCGTATTCGCAAAACTATCGGAATCTAATCTTAAATCCTATCTTGAACTGGATCATTTTCTTACTGATATTTCAAACATAACGAATTTTTAAGATATCTACTAGATATCTTGTTTTGTGAATACCAATCCGCCATTTTATGATTGTCAATCAAGATAAGAGCGTATTAAGACCACTACGAGAATAAGGGCACTGGGTCTTTTTCATTGTTGTTTCCTTGGTGAAAATATCAATGATCAAAAAAATATACTCTATTTTCCAGATCTGGCTCTATGTTTGTTTGGTGTATACGAACCATTAAGATGGTGCATCTCATTGTTGCGGCAAAATTGTTTAAGCCATTATCTATTTATGATTTCTGGATGATATGGCTAACAAAAAATGTAGTAATACTAATGAGCTATACATACTTTTCTTCATTTTGTTCTATTTTCTCAACACATTCCAAGAACACCGGGTCTTGTATTTTCATATCTTTGATTGGATTCAGGATAGGCGGTCCTTGCGGAAACCTCTTTTTGACTTCTTGTATTGTTTTCAAAACGGACCTTCTGTTGTCCGACGGACGCAGATCTTTAGGGTAGTAAACACGAAGGGAACTTATCTGACTGATGATATTATGCACGCACGGTACCACTTCCACTTCACCAGCCTAAAAATTAAAGAAAAATTTCATTGGTAGTCTCACTTGATAGCAATTACCAAAAAAGCAAACAGTTTAATCTAAAAAAGTACCTATAAGCAAACCTGAGACCAGTAGGCCTAGCGAATTTTTGCAGTCTATGACTACTCTAACAACTAAATGACAGTTTCGTAGTCATTTTTACTCAAATTAAAGTTGTCGGTGGATTTTAAACGACTAGTCATTTCGCAGAAAGACACCCAACTGGACCCATACATTTATCATAAACTTTGTAGTCGTTTTCGTATGTTCGGTAGACGGGGCTGCGTTTAACTCTACAATTACATGCAAATACTCTGTGACAATTATGTGACAGAATTTTTCTGTTACAATTATGTGTCAGAAAGCTTACAGAATAGTTTGAAGAGTAATTTTAAAATCGAAATTAAGACTTAGTAAGGTGATTTCATTAAATTTGTTTTGATGGAATTGTAGATCAAGTTCTATGAATCTATTGTTTCATGTATTGCATTATATCGTTCATAATAATTATTTATGCGAATAAAAATAAAAATTAATAGTTGAATGTCACCACAACCATAGAAGTTATGTGTATCATAGAGAAATGTGTGAAAAGATAAAAGTAAATTTTCTTTATAAAATCCATAGACCTACTATCTATGGACTGCTAACGTGAACTGTCAAAGGAACAACTCATGTTATCAACATGCAAGGATTTTTCCTTACTAACGAAGAGGCATTGGAGAACTGTAAAAATGTACTAACTGGTACTCATTTGAAGCCTTTCAAACCTTCCCCAAAAATTACTAAAAACTAGTAAATTGAAATGTATTACGAATACCTCTCCTTCTGGACAAGGTAGTGGAGCAGAATCTCCCTCCGCGCTGTCTGATTTTAGTACGTGTAAAAGCACGTCTACTATGATGACCGGCTGAGCTGTGGCTGGGTTTGTATCTTCGCTAACCTTACCCTTAACAGGTTTACGTCTGTTCTCTTGGCCTGGATTCTGTTGTCTGAAGTTTACGATAATACCCCAATCAAATTCTTCCTTGTCGCTCTTTATCTGAAGGCAATTTTCCCATTAATATAACAACATCGTTAATCGAATAAACAAAATTAGTACATGGCAGAATTGTGGTATTTACTTTGACAAGTCTGCCTGGTTGCAAGAATGGCTTGAGGTACTGTGGCATGGTGATGAAGGATCTAAACTGCGCACCCAGTCTGTCGAGGTTCTGCCTGATGTTATAGTACGAGGCCACTTGGTACTCATTTTTGATAACAATTTGTTTGCATTCCTCCTGTTTATCGAGAACCTCTGGAAAAAATCACTTGTGAACATTTCATACTAATAAAATACAGTAGGCGCCGGTTATAGTCATCACTGTTTAATAGAATCAGCTACATTACATTTAAACTCAAAAGTCCCAATTCAAAATGTAGAATTTCATACAATTTCAATCGGACAATATAATTACATTTTTGTCTATTTTTTTATTACTAATCTCGGCTGAAATGGCTGTTTGCACAATGCAATGCTTTGTAGATAAAAGTCAAGGTCAGTCTGGAACTGTTTCAAGTTTATGTATGGTAATAAAAAACTTGAATCTTGGGAGCAGCCAAAAGATGGTAATTTTAACATGCAAAATGATAGAAAACATCATGCTGATGTCATTAGTGATAGGGAAGAGCAAATCCCCCACATGTTTCAAAGGCGTGAAACACTTAAAATTTTAATAAAAATGCTGGGATGACACATCACAGATTTTCAAAAAGCATAGACAATTGGACATAGAAGAAATAAATCTCCCTCATGTTGGACAAATGAGTGTTTAACTCCCACAACCCTTTCTTCTACAATATGTAGGTATCTATGATTGCTTCTTAATGGAATCAAAACACATGGGACAAACATGATTACAATATTCGGCACCTACTGTATTTAGTATTAAAACCAATATTGAGTTATTTTACAAAGGTTGTAGTTACTTTTGTACAAGTCTGGAATGCTGGTTTGATTCTGGAACTGGAAGAAACTCCTCTCCAACATGTACTCCGGATTGATTTCCTCGACTCTCAACAAATTCAAAACCATGTTGTACGTGAGATGGAATGCAGAGTTTATCGGATCGGCTTTGCCTTGAACTATATCCTTACCCACTGCTGGGGACAGTTTCTCATCCGCTATCAAAATGACAATACCTTTGTCATCCAAACCTCTTCTTCCCGCTCTACCAGACATTTGTATATATTCACCGGATGTAATCTATCCCATAGAAAAATAATAAAGATTAACTTGAGGGAAGCAAAAAACATATTTAAGGTTATATTGTATTTTTAGTACTTACTGATCTGAAATCTTTTCCGTCAAATTTCCTAAGACTCGTAAAGAGAACCGTTCTGGCCGGCATATTTAATCCCATCGCAAATGTTTCTGTCGCAAATAGGGCCTGAAAATTATTAATATGCTTTTAACGTAAACTGTAAGACATTTTTTGAAGTCAGTAAATAGTTAATTCAGTAACCTTAATTAGCCCTTCGGCGAACAATATTTCAATAGTCTCCTTAAGAATGGGCAAGAGACCACCATGATGGATCCCGATCCCTCTTCTCAGCAGAGGCAGAACATTCTCCACTTGTGGCAACTTTTTGTCCTCCTCGGATAATATATCCATAGCGTTATTGAAAACTTCATCAACCAATTTTTTCTCTTCGACTGTTGATTGAAACAAAAGAAACATGTTTAATATTAATTTGGTTACATAGAAAAAACCAAGGCTGAAAGAAAGGTGTAGGAATGATGTGGATCAAACACTTCGATTCCATCCTTGAAGAAGGCCAGGTAAGAAGCGAAAGAAATAGGAGAGGTTTCATGACAAATGGTATATTTTATTTTAATTCTTACAGCACAACTTATAAACTACGATTTACTACAGATTAATATAATTTATACATTATACTAGAAGTCTGTCCCAGCTTCGCACGGGTAGATAGGGGGCGTTCAAGTATTACGTAACGCAATTTGGGGGGGAGGGAGGGTCTTGCAAAACGTTACTCTGCGTTACGAGGGCGGGAGGGGGGGGGTTTGAACAACTCGTTACGTAACGGTATTTTTTTTCTTAAATAAAAAAAATTGGGAAATAAATCTTCCAAGTTGGGCAATCCTTTTCGTTTATGTTTTACGGGGAATCCCTCCATTGTACTGTACGTCATTTTTGTTTTTTTTTCTCCGAAGTTGGGCACCCTTTTCGTTTATGTTTGACGGGAAGTCCCTCGATTGTACTGTACATCATTTTTTTTCTCCGAAGTTAGCAAAGGAACCCTTTTCGACAATGTTTTACGGGAAGTCTCTCGATTGTACCGTACGTCATTTTTATTTTGTTATCCGATGTTAAAGCTTTTGGTGGAAACACGTAGAATGCCGAATCCGACCCGCGCCGACCGGCGCAAAGAATGTTTCAATGCAGTTGAATGGGGATACGTACAGCAAAAGCAGAAACCTGCTTTCCGGCATGCCCATTTAAATGCATTGAAACCATAGACAACATTCTTTGCGCCGATCGGAATCGGCTTTCTACGTGTTTTCACCCTAAGCGTAAGAATTTTTCGCTCTGCGAAAAAAGGAACCTTTTTCGTTTAAGTCTTACGGGGAGTCCCTCGACTGCATTGTATGTAATTTTTATTTCGCCCTCCCAAGTTAGCAAATCTTTTATTTTTTACGGGGAATCCCTCGACTGTATTATACTTACGTCATTTTTATTTGATTTTCGTTGTCAGCATTCGTTAGTGGTCAAAAGGGGGGATTTACATCATCAACTGGACTTGCCAACGCAGCTATGCCAAAATTTGGAAAACAGCAAAAGAAAAAATAAAGATAAATTTATGGAACATATAAATAGTATTTTTTTTTCTCCGAAGTTAGCAAAGGAACCCTTTGAAACCCTTTTATTTTTTTACGAGAGTTCAGTAAAAAAATAGTCTCTTGGGTGTTACGTAACATTTAGGGGGGGGAGGGGGGGGTACAGAAAAACGTTACGGCGCGTTACATGGGGGGGAGGGGGGGTCAAAAATCTTCAAAAATTGCGTTACGTAATACTTGAACGCCCCCATACGTATTTAATAAAAAATATTCAGTTTTCTTATGATCTTTATAGATCCCTAACTTTATCAAAATATTCTAAAGGCTATGTTAATCTGGAATAATATAGCATTCTAATGGTCCCCTCCCGTCCGGCTCGAGGTACTTAAAATGTAGCTTATATGACACGTTCGTAGATTTACCATAGCAGCGCCATCTATTGATTACTTACTCAACTCAGTCGAAAGGTATCGACATCTGTTAGAATCATTTGGAGTTAACAGATAATTGTGACTGTCAAATAATAACAGACAAATAATTAGCAATAAATTAAAATTGCGACTATAATTTGAGATTTAAACTATCCTATCTCTCAAGTTGGATCGAACTGCACATGGTGTGCGAATTTTATTATAATCGGTTAAGTGGTTTAGGAGTCCATTGAGGACAAACATCATGACACGAGATTTATATATATTAAGATTAAAATATAATTTATACGTATATCGGTGGAAGAAGAAAAAAAGTGTGCTTAGACAGAAAAGAGTGGAGGTTCGTCCTCACTGCCTACCACTTAAACGGACACGGCGGGTTGGGTAAAAAAAATATACACAGGTCAAATCTTTTTATAGCGAATACCGAAGTAACGAAATTTCCAGTATAATTGAATGGTCAGATGTCTGATTTTTTGTTTTAAAATCATCTTACAATTAGGCAATAACATTTCTCCTACTTTAGTTTGTCTTTGGCATTGGGGAGTTTGCAAGTGTTTGCGTAACATATTTCCTTCAGTGATTGATAAATCCTTGAAATTTGTTTTTGTTCTTATGAAAAAACATACCCAAACTATGTTCTATTAACTTTTGTGTCCCCAGCGATTCTTAAACTTTTTTCAAAAACAATAAAATTTTGTGTTTTTGTACAAAAATAGTCATGATGAGATAATAAGACTAATGACTTTTCTATTGATTTCTTCATTAAAAAATAAAAAACTACTTTTAAACTTGGTTTTTGATCACCTTTTCCTTTGTTGTTTTGAAATATTTTCTCAATAAAGTCTCACAGTTTGAAAATCATTGTTTCATTTCTCTAAAGGGGTAGGTACCTGTTGTTTTGATTACTGGCTGGAAGTTGGGTTACGTATATATAATAATAGCAATAGGTAATACTTGGTTTATTTGACATCAGTAGGTTTAATATGGCGACACAAAAAATTATTATTTCCTATACATCCAGTGTAACGAAATATTTTTTTGGTCCCGTGATGTTGGTTACACGGAGGTTTGACCTGTAGTTCATAGAAGAATTGAATAAAAAGCTCACCTGTATTGAAGTCAAGTTTAGCCATCTGCATGGCGTACAACTCACAATCTTTCTTGCTGAAACTGAATATTATAACGGGGGCAAAATTTCTCTCCATGATCATTTTGACAATTTTGAATATGTTGGAGTTTTGGGAGCCACCTTTGATTCCACCTTTTCTTCCTCTCTGATCTCCTTTTGAAGCTTCCCCTGCACCGGCAAGAACAGCCATTGCTGTGTTGAAATTATCCTCTTTGAATTGACCCTGAAATCAGTTAAGACTTCTCGTTTTCCATCTTGTCTATCGTTAACGATATCATTTAACAATATGAAATCACTCAGCATTTTAAAAAAATTAACGGGTATATCTGACTAGGCAAACACCTCCCGTGTCCACTGTGGTCTACTTTAAATAGACTGAGGGTGGGTGTCTCAAGATGTGGGAAAAACCTCGAGAGATGGGCGACATATTCATTTTTTTTTACCAATCACACCGTTTACGAAAGGGGTAGGCAGAGAGTATGGACTTCCCTTCTTTCCTATCCAAACATCTTATTTCTACAGAATGTCTTATGCGAATATGATGTAATTCAGGAAGACAAACAGTTCATCAGTTCCGGTGCCCATTGCTGGGGGAGGGATGTATGCCTGAAGACCTGATTTTAGCCATACATGTTGCGGCTTATTGGTATGGCAACATTTAGTCTGGTCATGGATACTTAGTAAGTAAATGTCAAAATATTGACAAATCATAGTTAAGAACCACTCTGTTTTTTTTCAAGTATGGTGTTTGTAATTAAATAGTGTTTTCACTTAACACAAACACTTCATTTTCACAATAATAACCTAATAAAAGTCCAGTACTGTCACTGAATGTTAAGAGGTTAGGTATGTAAAAGGCCCTGAAACACAACAGTGTTGTCCTATTTAAAGAGAGGCATAGAGTTGTCCCTTGGACATCAACAATAATAATAGTACCTTGTAGGTAATACACTACAGTGTTAAGTTAGATAAGGTCTTCAACTTTGTTTACGAAAAAATCTGCATACAGGTGTTAAATTTATATTGCACAAAAATTATAAAAGAAAGTATTAAAGAAGTTAGTAAACCTGTTCATCAACTACAAGATGTATTCCATCTCCTCCTGATGGGTAGATGTAGTGCTGCAGTGGCGTGGGTCTAAACTCGGTGTACAGCACATGGCAAGGTTGGCGGTGGATGCGACAGACCCACTCCGCAAACTGACGGGCATTCGGGATAGTAGCAGATAAGAACACATAATGAACATTGTCTGGTAGAAGAATCAATGTTTCTAGAATAAACAATACAATGACATTAGATAATTTTCCGTAGGAGGAGTATTTAGTATGACAATAATTGTTACACACACCTTCCCATACAACACCTCGCTCCTTGTCTCTCATGTAATGGATTTCATCAAACACGACCCAGCCCACTTCCCTCATTATCTCGGAGCCCCTGTACAGCATGTTCCTCAGGATCTATGAATCATTATAAATGTAAGAAAATGAAAATTTTATTTGCAGTCATTTTGAATTACATCAACTAGAAGCGACACCTACTTCTAAAATGTGTCTTGAAATGAAAATTATACCCCTTAAGTTACCGGTGCACTTTTTCAGGGGTATTTTCGATTAGATACTTTTTAAGTCTCTAAAAATACAACATTTTTACCTTTTCAGAAAGCTTGGGGAAATTTTGTGTGATTTTTAAGCCATGTGTAATAATTTTAATTTTGTATCATACTTTGAAAAAATTTAAAATAAAAATAAAACTGACTTGTGGTTTAATTTCATTTTATTTCTGAAGTTTATGAAATTTTCTTTTTTATTTAAAACATTCTTTCATTCATAAGCTATTAGAAAAATGTATCTTTCACAATTTTCAGTTTAAGATCAAAAAAGGTGGAAAACTGAAAAACTCTTAAAACGTTAAATAACTCGAAAACCACTGGCATCAGCAGCCCGATTCACGGAAAAGTTTAAGTCTAAGTTTAGTTCGAAGTTCGAACGAAGTTCGATTCAAACTTTTCCGTGAATAGGGCTGCTGGTAATAATAATTGTAGGCGGCGACTATCTACAGTCTATGTACCTATTCACGGAAAAGTTTGAATCGAACTTCGTTCGAACTTCGAACTAAACTTAGACTTAAACTTTTCTGTGAATCGGGCTGCTGAACCCTGGTTAATGGGAACAAAATTATTGCAAATAAGCTTTAATATAACCTCTTTTCAGAAATTGGTCAAATTACCAGTCACCCCGTATAACACTCAAGTATGCTGCTGTATAGTGAGATGTACATAGAAAATAAAATAATTATTGTGAAAAAATAATACTTCTGTGGTCATGATGAGACATGAAGCCGATGGATTGATGGTGACGTCTCCCGTGATGAGACCAACATCACTGAACTCTTCGTAAAACTCCCTGTATTTCTGATTGGACAGAGCTTTGATAGGAGTCGTGTAGATGACCCGTTGTTTATTCTTCAGGGACAAAGCAATGGCATACCTGGAACGTATTATTCAAACTATGACTAAACATGATCTTAACGATCGCATAGTTTTTACTTCAATTAAAAACAACAAAATTATAGATGGAAAATAAATAAATACTGAATGCAGAAGCATTACATCAGTTTTGATAGTTTATTTATGCCAGAGGAATACTGTGGGTGAAGCTGGTAACCACGACTGCTTTTTGTCTATGGTTTGACATCCTCCTTTCTTTGCAATAAAACTATTAAAAAAAAAAGTGAACAGCGTTTTTTATTCCTCTGCAATTTAAACCTAGGTATTTAATCTGATTAAAAGCTCCATCTACACTTTTTGTTCAAATTTATTGTAAATTGAATGCTATAGTTACTTACTCGGCACAAACGGTTTTTCCGGCAGAAGTATGGGCAGATACAAGCACTGATTGGTTATTGTCTATACACAAAATGGCTTCCTTCTGGAAGGAATCCAATATGAATTTGTATTGCTTGGCTGGAGGTCCCTGGGGTTGGACAAGAGGCACATATTCATGACCTGGAGGCACTGCTACCTCGTGTGTGCAGCCCACGTACGTCTCCAACGTATGGACAACAATGCGAGAATCTAATATTTCCGGACTGCACATAAAATTTAAAAAAAAAATAGTATATCAAGTACTGTAAGACCTTGATAAAATAAACAACAAAATTAAAAAAACTTACTTAACGTCATCCAAAAGATCATCTTCTTGGTTTATTTTCAATTTCTTAACTGCCTCTTCATCCACATCTTCCCTTCGCCTTTTTGAAGAATTCTCCGAACCATTAGTTTCATCATTATCCTTAATGCTTGAAAGTTAAAGAAATATGAAAAGAGTTTAATCAAACGTTAATGGCAATCTATTGCAAGCATTGAAATAATATATAAAAAAAAACGAACCTCTCAGTTATCTTTTGGATTTCAAGTTTATCATCTTTTGCAACTGGCAGGGATGGAACGTCTGCCTTATTATCGTCGTCAAAACATGAAAATAAATTATCTAAATCAGCCATCCTGATAAAAGTTAACCTAAAACTTGCACAAACCCAAACATTTCACTTTTTTATCTATGCATTTATTAATCGTTGAAAAAAAACAAATGTCAAAAAACTGACACAGATAATTTCATAAACAATAATATAAAATACAGTCTACCTATGATCCCATAATTATAATAAAATTGTATTAAAAAATACACCGTTTTTCGTCCCTTCAAAGCAGAGCTTAGGGATTTGGACATGGTGTGGGAGGAAATCGAAAGGAACCCGCGCAGGATTAAGCACGATGGACGGCTCTTTGAAACTCCATATTATGCCCCTAACAAGGGCCAAAAAGGGAATCTGATTTAAAAAAATAGGTACTGCTGTTTTCAAACAACACAACGAGATAAAAAGATTACAGAAAAGTAATAATAAGATCACGCAATTCGGTGTCAACTTTATTATTCTTAATTAATGATCAGTGGTATCTATGGTATCTCATGTTTTTTTGTTGTCCGTGCTGTGCAAGAGTATATATGGCATAGATAATATAATATATACTGTAAATAGATAGCCCTCTTCTATGATTTTCAACAGTCATTGTTTTATTACAACTACCATCACACAGACTTCACTACTACAACCAAAGGACTACTTTATACTACCAACCCCAATCGGTAGAGAATGGAACTTAATAAGCCGTCCTCCCCCCCCCCCCCAATTACTGAATGTTGCCATACTTAAAAATAGGGTAGAATTGTGTAGGCAAAAAATAAAAATATTGAAAAAAAAATACATTTTTATTTTCTATTAAAAAAATAAAATACAAAATGGAAAACAAAATTGAAGTCGGCAAAAATCCTAAATGGATGGATGTCAATAATTGTTGAATATTGGAGTGACGTCATGTGGTTGAAAACTGTAGATCGACAACAGCTTCGTCTAAAAAAAAGAAAAAGTAAATAAGAATATATTGTGAACTGCAAATGAATTACAAAACAACTGACCTACCATTTTACAAAATAAATATTTATACAGGAATATATTAACAAAATAATCAAGAGGTTATCTCTCTAAGATTGTACAAATTTAAACAAAAATAAAGGTATATTAACCATTTAAAAATAATATCCTTTTGTTTTATTCCTCTCTTCATCTTCTGTTGATCTTCTTGAGCTGCTCTCAAGTAATGCTTGTTTCATCCATTATTTGAAAATGGGCATACTTAGATAACTTCCACACATGTTTTGAAAAAAGCAGAGTATGGAATAAGTAACCCAAGTTATGGTTATGTTAGAATATCAATAAAAAACAAAATATAAGCAAATCTTTGTAAGTCGCATCTTGACATCATATGGACAGCTATGTATATTAAGATCTTGTATTTATCGAATATCCAAAGGAAAATCACAAAGATAGTATGTTTCACGTAACATTCCCACATTTTATATTACACCACAATTTACATAAACTAAACGATACACATTTAAGCTACTACATGTGTAAATTAACAACTCGTTTTATTAACTAGTTAAAACGATCGATAAAAGCTTGAAATAAAATAGTATTTTTATTAAAACCACTACGTTAAAAATACGACGCGAAACAACGCGATTTTGACATTTTTCATATGAAAAATCTTAACGTGCATTTCTATGATCTATGTCTATGCAACGCCATTCTCATAGACAAATATATTCTCGCTCAATAGAAATAAAACATCTACCAAAAATAATAATGATTTTTGTTATTAATAAATTTAAAAAATATATTTTATTTATTTATTTAATTGCTT
The DNA here is from genome assembly GCA_963576905.1 of Mystacides longicornis. Classification (NCBI taxonomy): domain Eukaryota; kingdom Metazoa; phylum Arthropoda; class Insecta; order Trichoptera; family Leptoceridae; genus Mystacides; species Mystacides longicornis. The sequence continues at coordinate 32,603,702 of OY756426.1, read as the reverse complement.
CCTCTCAACAACAACGTTTTTAGAAAACATATTATATAAGTAGTGAGAATGAGACACAAAAATCAATAATTTATTTTTTATTTTTATTCAAACAAACTTACAGTCATTAAATAAAATATTACAAAGTTCATTGAATATGAATAATAGACCATTTCAATAAGCAGATTACAAAACAAAATAGTAGGTACTTATATATGATATAATAAATAAACTAAATTACAAAAATAATCATTATAAATACAAATTAAATCATTGATAATATTATTGAGAATAATTGAGGGGTATAAAAGCAAACTCGCATCGATCCACTTTTGTACAAACGTGGGAAATCGATAATTTTGATTGCAACAATATTCCGTGGAATATTTACTGGAAATTTTATTCCAATCACAAGTAAATCATAACTTAATGTCAAAAATGTTATTTAAATACAAATAGTTCATCTTAATTCATTTAAAAATGTAAAAATAAAATGGATCGATGCGTATTTGCTTCTAAGTAGTGGATCGATGTGTTTTTGCATCTCAACATCATTTTGACAGCTATTGTAAATACAGAGTAAAAAAACAGATTAAGTCAATATTATTTTTTATTATAAAATAAAACAATAAAATAATATCTAAAATATTAACAAAATGAAAAAAATATATAAGACAAAATTAAAAACGTCAAATTTATGTAAAACATTTAAGTAAAAAAGGTCATTTCCAAAATTTATCTGGAAACTGAACTTAGTACTGTACTTCAAAATAGACAAAAATATAGGGCCTGGACCCAGTCCAGGGGGGGGGGTTATGACCCCCGTGACTCCCCCCTGGATCCGCCCTTGCTAGGTACACAGTTTTGTATGTAGGTACATGAAAAACCTACTTTCACTAATGGGTGCAAAACAATTTTAAAAAGAATCTATTTTCTACTTATGCATTATACACGTCCATTAATTATGTGATTTTATTTTATTGTAGCAACTTTTTAGACCTCCGTCTCCCTTGGTGATAAGTGGTGAGGTTATAGACTAAACCTCTTCCTTACTCAAAAATCACTTGAATTTTTGGTACAAAATAACATGAAACATTAAAATACCGTGATTACCCCCCCCCCCCCCCCTACGAATTCATGTGTCCAACTGACAATAATGATGACTATACGTAATATGTATGGTTCTATTGTCAATGAGAGAATACAAATTTTGACAATATGGGTTTTTACAAGAAGCGCTTTGACAACTCGCTTAAGAAACTTTAAACACGTTTTTCATAGCTTTTTGACTTTGCAATAGATCTTTTCCATTTTTGAGGATTTCGGGGTGGTTTCCTAGAATATGACGGCTCCACTGCACGAATAAATTCTTCCATTTTTAATTAAAAAACACAAAAACTTTACAACAACTTTAGTATGCAACACACGATTCAAAACACAAATCCGCCATCTTGAAAAAAGGGTAACGCAGACCTGTGATTGGTCGAAATGGATCGATCTGTATTTGCTCCTAAGCGACGCGGGATTGATGCGATTTTGCATCTCAACCTAAATTTTGACATCAAATTTCTCATGGATTGAGTTGGATTTGCTCTTATTGAAGTATAGCAATAAATAGCCCTAAAGAATCTTAATGTTACTACATTCATAGTTCATTTTTTTCCAATATTGGATCGATGCGAGTTTGCTTTTATACCCCTCAATTATTGATAATATTAAATATGGGCTAATAGAAGATTGAATTGATAATATTATTATTGAGAAGAATTATTGAAAATAATAAAACATGGGATAAAAGATTGAACGTGTCACAAGCAATACAAACAATCTCAAAGAAGGTAAGGAGTTAATTATATTTAAAAAAAAACACAGTAAATAATAAAATGACTCCATAATTAATATAAAATAAAAAAGCTTAAAACATGATGAAAAAAAGATAATAATCATTACCTATTGCAATGTTGTGTTAGAGATGTGTATTATAAAATTATGACGATGAATTATAATTTTATTATTTTAGAATAATATTAATGTTGGGATTGTTGGGTGGAATGCCTAATTAAATATAATATTAAAAACCCCTTATTCTTAACCAATTTCATAGGATTGACATATATTTTGGTGAGCGCTTTATGTAACAACTTAATATATTGCCAAATAAAAAAAACAATAAATACCTACATAAAATGTGTTTTTATAAACCTATATAAAAATAGTTTCAATTTAATGATGGTAGTGTAAAAGACATAATATTAATTTGAAATAGATTCATTACTGAACATTACTTTAATACTTCGGAAAGCAGAAAGCAAAACATATTGTTCAGCAAAAGGTTACAATAATAAATACAAATTTGTGTGCCTTCTGAGAACAGCGACCTCGTTGCTGACTGAACTTAATATTTTTATACTGTATGTATGGTAAAAAAATACACTGATGATAAGGGTGAAATGAACATCATTATTGAATAATATGGTCATTTCAATTGTTTATTAAATACATAATTCTAGTAAGAACCTCGATAGCTCAACATTGATAGCCTGCTTTTTCCCGTCATAATATCTAGGAAGTGCCTCTAGAGCCGTAGACGGAAACAACAAAAATTTGGTACGGCGTCCGTAGATCTCCATAGACAATATTTTGTCATAGACAACTAAAAATTGACACTTGTTTAGCCGACGATTGACATTGACAGATGATATTAAATTGTCGCTGAGCACGGATTTGATTATTAATATTGAACAATAATGTAATTCTATAACAAAATTACAACTATCAGCAATAGTAACAATAGAATACTTATTAATGTAGATGTTTTTATTTTTTAGAAGTATGGTTGCCACAATATAACATTTTAGAAGTTAAAACGTAAAAAAATATTTGGTAATTATTGAGTTCGCGGGCTGATACGATGATGATGATCATGATCCTCAGAATTGAGGGACCGATGAAGATGAGGATGAATCTCAATTGCTCTTGAGCTTCTTATTCAATACGTGGAGGCAATTTAAGTAGCTGCTGCCACAATGCATTAAAATAAGCTTGCAAGGATGCATGGTTATTACAGTTGTCACAGTAAAGAATTGTCCACATTTTTACTATGAAGGTGGATGGAAGCGGGACAATCTGTGACAAAATATTTCTTGTGGAGTTTTCACTTTTTGAGTGGTATTTCTTGCCACCTCTTATACAACTTAATGTTGCATAATAGTATTTTAAAGACTCCTTAGCATCTTTTTCTGTATGATGCCACTTTATTTGATTTTCAATACTCCTCGCGTCTATTATATTTATCAGCCAAAACATTTGGGAAATCTTTGTATCACCAACTTTCATTTTTGAATAATTGATTAATATTAACACTTCACTATCAACCATGCAAAATTGCCAAGTATTGAGACATAAATTTGGGATTCCTAGAATTAGGTAATCCGCCATATTTTTGATATTTTTTTTATTTTACATAATATAAACGGCTTTCGGCTTTAAACACAAATTCATTTCACGTATTCAAAAAAATATCACTAAAAAAAATTATTAAAAAAAGTCACAAAGAAATAAAATTAATAATTAGTAAAAAAGACTAAGCTAAAGACATGCAAATAAAAATTTAAATTTTGAATAATATAGATGTTTAATTATTATTTCCGGATACTAATAGTATCCCATGTATCCCCAATGAGATTCGCACAAAAATTCAAACTGTCCTTTGGTACTAATACGAAATTCGCACCAATTCACGCTTTGACATTAACTGTCATTTGAGTGTTACCATAGTATGAACTGTAATAATATGGCAACACACAAATCTACGGACGCGGGTACGGGATCCGGCTACGGCTCTAGAGGCACTTCCTAATATCTATCTACCCATATATTTTTAGCATGACCACACTAAGCATATTTTATAAGCATGACCACACTAAAAAATGACAAGACCCAGCTATGATAGCGCTTCGTGTAGATGTTATGAACTAAAGCTACACACTACTACTACTACTTCATAAACACACACTACTATACGTTACATACTACTACTAGTACACACATATACTCACACTAAAAAAACAAATACGGAAATATATAGTAGGTAGTTTCCTTCCCCTATTTTTTAATTTATTTTTTTAGAACGATATAGATCCCGTTTCTAAAGAGCTTACATGCTTGTGTGATATATGGAGTATATTGTGTTCTGTGGTGCTGTGTAAATATCACAAAATGTCAATTTGGGCAAGTTTCGCGAATGTTTTTGATGAATGAATTTAAATACAAAAGTTTTAAAAATATAGTTTTTTTTTAAATACATAATTTTCGTGATAAATATTCATCCTTAAAAATATTTATAAACACTACATAGCTGTGACAATCATAAGATAACAGTTTCGATTTTTGGCGCCTTATTTGTTTTGAGTTCTAGGTTTAATGCAACTTGGATAGACGCTTAATTTATTTGTGTTTGTTATTAATTAAAAATGGAGTCAGTGGAGCAGCCAGAGTTGACTGCTGCTCAAAAAGCGAGGATTGAAAAAAATCGTCTGAAAGCTCTTATGTTAAAGGAATCTAAGCTTATTCCTCATCCTTCAGCAAAAATGTTAGTTGATATCTCACATATTATTATGTACTTCAATATATTTTTTAATTTACAACTTAAACTATAAACAATTCTGCCAATACTCACGCTATTTATTATTATGTGTTCATTATCAATTTATTCATAAGTAATCTAGAGAACGCAAGACGTATCATACAGTTCTTCGGACACATTGCGAGACGTGGGGATGATAGTTTTGAGAGGCTTCTCCTAACCGGAAGAATCGAAGTCGTCAGAGCTCGGGGTCGGGCTCCGATGTGATGGAGCGACCAGGTCAAAGAGGTAACGGGTGGGACACTATGGGAGGCCCTACAAATGACGTTGGACCGGGGACTTTAGGGACGGCTGGTTGGGATGGTGGCGAGTGGTGATGGTCACGATCCTCAGCAGTGAGGGAACGATGAGGATGCTGATGAATCTAGAGATATTTTTTATTAATAATATTTTCATTGACATCCTTCAATATTGAGGTAGTGTAGAAGGAAGTATAAAGTAATCTTAAAATCATTGAAAGTGGTGAGTCTGGAGTATTACCATCAGCGCCAAGTAACTGGGTTACCGGGATCTACTGATCGTGAACGAGCATAGACAACATTTTTCATTTCATAAAATGTCACATAAATTTTAACAAGTCACTATAATAAGCATTTATTTTTTATTTTTTTTAGTGAGACAGATAGTGTACAACAGAGTATTGTCAAGGTACAAGGGACCAAATTTATTGACAGTGGTGGGGGTTTCTTGCTAGAAGAGAACCCCGCAGAAAACAACTTTACAGAACAGAAAGCCATCAATATAAGTAAAAAGTTACCACCCATAATAGACAAGGATGATATGCCCGTGTGCATGGAATGCGGGGACATATTCTCCACCTCCTATTTATTTGAAACCTTCAACTATAAAACTTGTGACAAGTGCAGGTAGGATGAAATATGTATGTTGTAATTTACACTAATGTCTCTTTTATTTTCCAGCAGTTCATTGAAATATATCTATTTTATAATTGCTCAGAACATTGACTGATTGCAAGACCAACTGACGCCACTACTCAGCGACTCCGCGGAGGCCACACACATTAATACAGCGGTGTTTAAGTTCAATTGTTTGAAAATACATATCCCATACAGTTACCGCGTCAGTAAGTTGTCAATTTAGTGGCCGACAATGAGAATGTCATAAAAAAGCATGCTATGCAATGTGTTATCTCAATACTTGTACTTTATCAAACGAAACATGTGAATAATAAGACAAAATTTTTTGGAAGAAAATGGAAAAAATCTCTTCCTTTTTAGGGGCAAGAACTGAGTGTGAACAACACAGAATAAACATGGGATATGTAGTCAAGGCCTCCCATCAGGGTCCCGAGGACGAGGAAGACCCTCTCATACTGTGTTCCGCTCCTTCGAAGCAGAGCTGAGGAATCTGGACATGGTGTGGGAGGAGATCATTAACGTTGCGCAAGATCGAGCGCAATGGAGAGCTCTTGTTGCCTCCCTATGCCCCTAAGTGGGGTCTTAAGGGAGTTTGGATTTGGATTGGATGTAGTCAAGGAGAAGTTCTTCTGCATAGAAGTTTCTATCAAGTCATGTATAACGTAAATATCTATAATGTTACCCGGAGAATGCTCCCAATCTGTTCCGTTAGTGTATCATTTTATTACATTATAGTTTCCCGTAAGGAAAGTTCTGTATACTATCAGGGGTGGATTTGCACTCTTGGCCGCCCTAAGCTCCATGTAGCCGCCCCTTAGCACTCCTCATTAGTTCACATAATTGAAGGTTGACTTTACTGCCAACTGTTATCGAAATCAATACAGAAATTCGGTTAAGTAATTATTATAGCTGTCTGTGATGCTATGAGGAGGATAAGAGGGAAGGAGAGAGATGGTGTGGTACCTTCTACTTTTTGTCGAATTTTTTGCGTTTTAATTGTTAACTTTTGTATCTGTTGGCTCTGATTTTGTTGCGTGTTTTTGGAATGGCGAGTTTTGATTTGTTTCAGTGGGATTCCTTTTGTGATTTTTGCCAAGCAGTCTTGGTTTTTGCGAGTTTTATTATTTTAATATTGACTATTAGTATAATGATTATTTTTAGGATTATTTGTATCATTGCAATCTGTCTATTTATTTTTAAAATTTTTCCTTATTTTGACGATTTTTGGGATTTTATTTTGATTTTTTTTTAACTCGAGACATTCAATGCTATTGATAGGTGTATGTCTTTTATTTATTTTTTAACAGATCATGACGTTTTTAAGTTGTTTTTTTCCAATATGTAATTTAAAATCTTTTTGTATAATTTTTGTTGTATTTGTAATGTATTGGATAACTAGAGCGTTTTGTTTATGGAAGCTATGTGATATAACGATTGTGAACTAAGTCTGCCGTAAAACACAGTTTTTACTAGCTTACTGCACACACAAGAATTTTATTGTAATTGTTATGAATAAATGTTATAAATTATTGTAAAATGTTAAAGATGCAATAAATGAAATAAATAAATAAATATTTTCCAAGGTTTCAGGGAAAATTGCACATTAAACTAAAACATTTGAAATGGTTTTAGGTTTTATTTATTTAACTACGTTCTTTTACAAGATAACTTTTTTTTTATTTATTAGCCTTCCACTCACTTGACAAGATAACTTGATACACACAACAAAATCATTAATTAAATATTCTCGATCCAATTTCGTTTAAAATCAGCTTCAATGTTAAGCAAAGCATGATGTTTTAATTTGTTTAATGATTGGCCAGCCTAGGCCTGGGCCTACTGGGCTTTAGGGCAAAATCCGCCATTGTATACTAAGTATTTAGTACGGTGAGTTGTATGTAGTAGAATAAGAACATCAAGCAGGGGAGGATGGTGACAGGGGGCCAGCAAAGTAGTTAACAAGTTTATATACAGGTCAGATCTCTTTATAACGAATACCGAAGTAACGAAAATTCCAGTATAACAAATTGTCAATTTGTCCCCGAAAAACATCCACATAAAATGTACTGAAACAAAATTCATTATAACGAAGTCGATCTCAGTATACCGAACTTTTTTGTTTTAAAATTTTAAAATCATGTTACAATGGGATGTTTTTTTTCCTTTTTGTGCCGCTAGAGGCGCCCTTGCTAATCCGGTCTATTGTCAAATTCAGTGTTGCCAACGGGGGCGATTTACTTCTTCTTCTTCTTATGGTCGCTCACAATCTAACCTCCAAAATATCATTCTAGTTTTTTCAAATTAAACAACTTATATATTATTATACATGATAACTGTGAGGTGGTTGATAGACCAGCGGTTACGACGCCGGCTTTCGCACTGTTTCGTGCGTAGGTCGTGGGTTCGAATCCCGGCCGTGTCGACCATTTTCCGCTTTCACGACACAAGCATTTGCTTACTGTGAAAGATGTCGAAAGTGTATTTGTGTTCACTTCGAGTGAGCACAGATTCATTTGTAAAAAAAAAAAAAAAAAAAATAGGTTTAGAGTAATCATTGTACATTTTTTACATACTATTACAAATAATATTGTTCATCTTTTTTTATATACCTACCTAAATACAAATTAAAAAATACAGAACAGCACCCCTGAGATTTATTCTCAAATTTATGCGCAACAAAATCAACAACTTCTTAGCAACGCAATGGAAAACAAACTTCCCAACGTTGGCATCACTGAAAAAAACATCTCTACGTTGGCAGCACTGAATTTGACAATAGACCTGATTAGAAGTTCTGCCACCTAGTGTGTATTGTCAGAAGCTCCCCAGAAAACTTCCCATTAGGCAATAAAATTTCTCCGACTTCAATTTGTCCTTGGCATTGGCGAGTGTATGCCTGACATATTTCCTTCACTTGATTGATAAATCTTTGAAATTTGTTTTTTTTCTCACTTAATAATAGCAATAATAGTTTACTTGACATCTGTAGGTATAATATGGAGACACGAAAAATTAAAAATGTATCATTTCCTATATATCCAGTAGGTATAACGAAATTTCATTATAACGAAATATTTTTTATGGTCCCATGAAGTTCGTTATACCGAGATTTGACATGTACATTGTTTAAATTGTGTCAGAACAACGTTTCCCAGATGAACTAGTTCTAAAATAAATTTTCATTATTTATGTTGGTTTCAGGGACAGTGAAGATAAACACTCATTAATCACAAGAACGGAAGCTAAAAGCGATTACTTATTGAAAGATTGTGATTTAGATAAGAGAGAACCAATACTTAAGTGCATCATACGTAAAAACCCACACAATTCTAGATGGGGCTCCATGAAGTTGTATCTTCACATTCAGATAGAAGAGCGGGCCATACAAGTGTGGGGCTCTAAAGAAGTTTTGCTCGCCGAGAAGGAACAGCGGTTAGAGAAAAAGGATGAAGCCAAATCAAAGAAATACTCCAAGCAACTGAAAGAACTCAGGATGAATGTCAGAAGTAGTTTATACAACAAGACCAAAGCAAAACATGTGCATACATATGGCCCTGAAACCTATAACGAAGAGGAAGACACTTACACGCATGTTTGCACTGAATGTAATCACTCTGAAACTTTTGAAAAAATGTGAATTTATATAAAGTTACATTGACATTTTTTGTATTGTTTTTATATTTATGTCAAAACTGCTGGATAGTTCTATACTAATTATTGTACTTTAAATTTTTTTCTGAATATATTTTCTTGATGCATTTTGTTTACAATACTATTATTTCCTTGTTTTATAAAGAATTTATTAATTACTTACATGAAAATAATATATTTATTCCTAAAAGAATCTAGTATTTTTTTCTTTGTACGTATGCTCATTTTGAAATTTCCTCTCTAACACAAATTGGGAAATTATTGCAAACTTGTATGACGTGGTAGAGCTTTCCGATATATTGCATCATATACAATTGTGTTACTTTTATGACATTCAGAATACAGGTTGAGAATATGAGAGATTTTGCATCTAACAAATTTTTCCAACCCTCTCAGTCTTCAGCCAACATTATGGACCGATGGAATGTAGTTCCTGTTTCTCATTAGGTTGAATCATTTAATCGGCAAATTGTTGTCTGTAAAATGATGTATCTTCTTAAAATGATGTATCTATAAAATCTAGGAATGTGTTTCTCATATAGTTTAGATGACCAGTAAGAGTAGACAGTATTGCCCTAAATATTTATAGGGTGTGATCTGATCAAATGATTATTCAATCAAATTGTCAACATCCGTAGCCGAGCGTGGACTTGCGACGAAGTGGTGCTGGTTACCATTCCAGTTGGATTAAAAGTGTTGTTCACTTGAATTATTTACCTGGGATTGGCCTGTCTCAGATTGGATGCACCAGTTGGATAAAAAAAATTGTCTCAGGTAATAAATTAATTTTATTTACAAATCATTTTTGACAAGCTTTTAAATTCTATCAGTCAGTGTAAGCACATACACACGCATTCTCACTTTCTTCTTCATATGCCTCTCCTAACGGAGGTTGCCAATCATCACTTTGAACTCCTCACGGTCTTTAGCCAGCCTTATCAACGAAGCTGCGTCCGGTATTCCAAACCACTGCCTAAGATTTTTGAGTCAAGAGACTCTTTCACCCCATACCCCTCCTTCCCTCTTATTTTTCCTTGAATCATAAGTTGTAGGAGGGAATATTTTTGGGATATGGGGCCAAAGTATGCGGCCTTACGTCTCTTGACAGTGGTCAGGAGCTCTCTCCTTCTGCATCATGCCGAAGACTCTGTCATTAGACACCCTGTCGACCCATGGATCCGTAGCATTCTTCTATACAGCCGCATCTAGAATGCCTCCAGCTTGTTCAACATTGAAATTTGAGGCTCCAACCTTCCACTCCATATAATAGCACCGATAGGACACACGCTTTTACAGCTCTCCATCGAGTGCTCAAGCTTAAATCACGATTGCATAGCAGCTTTTGCATTTTGTAGAAGGTGGACTTTGCCACCTCAATTATTCTGGTTATTTCTCCTATTAAACCCAATTTAGGGGCATAGGGAGGCAAAAAGAGCCCTCCATTACGCTTGATCTTGCCCCATCATACAGGGGGAAGACACCAACTGCCTAAGGATACAAAAGGCTAATTTCTTGCACCTTTTCTGACCTGAATGCAAATTTTTCTATGTAAGCAAAAGGTAAAAATTGAAAAACAAGTAAGTTTTAAATCATCTTTAATGTCCTCGACTCAACACCACATTTTTATAAAATTACAAGAAAAAATGACAATGTCTTTATTAATCTATCACTATACTGTATTCTCTAAATCCAAGATATAATATAATATAAAAGAGATTTGTAGTTTTCTGGATACCATGCATATTATCAAGACTGCAGTATTGTTACTTCTACACAATATAACCTTAATCGTCCTATTCAAATTTATCTACAACATAATTATTAAATTACATCAACATAAAAATTATCTTTAAAATTTATTTACACTTTAAAATCTATAAATAAACATTCTCTTAACTCTATAAAATATAGGTACATAGTTTTTTGTGAAGCTAAATTAAGTATCCATCTGTTATAATAAAATATATAGGTTTTTGAAATTATTGTCAATCATACAAAAAACAAATGACATATTATTTAGCCATCTATACTGTTTAATTTAAGCTAGAAACACGTTTTTGTGCTGTAACTTGATTTGAAAATATATACTTCTGACGCGTGACAACACAATAGCGTGCTTCTAAAATTAGATTTTATGAAAAAAATTGAAAATGGATTCAAAATTATTACACTATCTTAAAAGCGATTTTCGGTATCATTTCTACATTTTTCTCGGTGTTCCGTATGAATTCTTTTTACAAGAATTTTCTAAAAAAAAGTGAATTATGTATAAATTAGATATTATGAAGAATGGTTATTTGTAGTTCTACAAAAATACAAGATATTTACAAATGGTTTTAACAGCTAAATTTTTTCATCAGTACATAACTTCATTTTAATTTAATAAAAAGGAATTTTATAATGATTTTCTAAAATGAATGTTATTTTAATAACACTTGAAGATGAGGATTAAATTTTGAGAACTTTAATACATTTACCTAAATCTGATTAAATATGTAAATCTAAAAGTTAAAAAAACAATAGCTTTTGATGGTAACTGATAATGAAGTTATCTCATAGTTTGACTAAATAAATAATAGCGCGAATATTTTTTTTTATATAAACAAAACAATCAATAAAATTTCCAATAAATAGTAATAATACTTATAAAATTTATTTAACATATTTACAAGAGTAGTCCATAGAATTGACTATCTATTTTGTAACCATGATATATATATTGAGACAAAATCACGCATTGTCAGCCCAACCCAAATTATCAGTTGTTATCATAGAGCATTTAATTCATTTTGAATAGGTACTAACTAGTTGCTCTATGAAACAGAAAACGTATATGTTTCGATGTCCAGTTGAGCTGAAAATGGCATTTTTATATAGCAGGAGGGGTACTCATGATATAATTCAAATCTTAGCTCATCCCGTTACATGAGTACCCCTCCAGGACCATTTTATTCATGAAAGATTATAGGACAGAATTTGACACATGAGATAAGTTGAGACATCCTTGACAACACAATTGGCAAGGGCCAGTTACAATGTCAATTACATTTTACATATTATAACACATTTAAGTAGATGAGAAACAATCTCATATTGTTCTAATTGTGTCTAGATTCTTGTGACCTTTTTTCAGGACTAGATCTTACAGAAAAAATAACAACTAGAGACTCTAACAATTCAATACTAATGTTCGATTTTTATGGAACAAACCACTACGGGCTTACGACTGTCTTCTACTGTTATTTCGAAGGTTGGCTTAGTGTGATCACTTTACGTTAACAACGTTCGCCATTAGGTGGTAATTTTTGTCTCCCAAACTCCTAATCATGAGAAATCTCAACATGTTCAACATCTCGAAAAATCTCATGTATGCAACAAGTAGAAATTTAATGATAAATGAAATATAGAGATAAAAGTTGGAAATTATTGAGAACTAGAGAGCAACCAAATTTAAAGATTGCGACTGCTGTCATGTATTTGGCGCCAGGATATAACTATATCCATTTTTGTTAATGTCTCATATTACTTGCCCATTGGCTTTGTTGGTGCTCTCATGATTAGGAGTTTCGGAGACAAAAATTACCACCTAATGGCGAACGTTGTTAATGTAAAGTGATCACACTAAGCCAGCCTTCGAAATAACAGTAGAAGACGGTCGTAAGCCCGTAGTGGTTTGTTCCATTTAAAAATGGAACATTAGTACTGAATTGTTCATTAGTTGTTATTTTTTCTGTAATCTCACATTGCGTGAAATCAATGTTGTGATTTATACAGAATTTTTGCCAGTTATAAGTAGTCGGAAACTTAAAACATTCATTTAAGATAAAAGTTATTATTAATTTTAACAAATTCACCATTCCAAAAAACTGGTATTTATACCGCATTAAGTACATTCATTGCAATTAATTCTTAGATTAAAAGCAATATCAGCTAATAACACTTTATATGGAGAATTACTTTGACAACAGGAAATTTTAAGGCGAATCATTTATGAAGATAAGTTTCAGTGTTGCTACCTGTCTGGGTTTGTCCCAGACAGTTTCGGTTTTGCAGCGTGCGTCCGGGTGTCCGGGCAAAACCTAAAATATTCGGGTTGTATCTTAAATTAATGACCATGTTTTTTTTGGAAAATTATACCTTTTCGGAATAACCTTTTAGCGAACTTTCACATTTCTGGATACCAAATTTTCAGAAGGACTTTTTTTAAGCGAACTTTCACCTTTGTTGGAATGACCTTTTTATAAATTTGTGTCCAGGTCAAACATTTTCCAAAGGTGGCAACACTGACAACTTTTAAATACCAGCTTAAAATAAGTGATAGGTACATGTAAAATCTCATAACCAAGTAAAGAAATTCTAGAAATACGATAATTAAGAGATTTTTACATGTGTCCGTAAACCAATATGGATTTCAGTCATATTTTTGTGAAACTCCATCAGATTCAACGATTATAATTAATTTACAATTAAAAAGCACCATTGTTGGTTTATCATTAATAACATTTAACAAACAAACTATAAATTTACATAACCTTTGATTGTGATTCAGTCAATGTTGGTGATATAATAATTATTATACAAATCATTATCAAATAGGCCGGAGAAAAACTCCGAGGTAGGTCATCTTAATAGCTTGATATGGGGTTCATCGTTATTTTAAAACAGATTTCAGGATTTGTCGAAATCCATTTGTTTCATTTGGTCCAGGATATTAATGAAGAAAGAGACTACTTGTATTTACTTTTCAACACTTAAATAACGTCCATTGCACGCATTTGTTCTACCATGTGGAAATGTTTCAAGAGTACACAAAATCAGACATCATTTAAATTCAGTCGCCGACTTTCGTTCTAAAGGTCGTGTGTTTCAATCACCGGTGTTGCCCATCTTCCTCTTTCACAACACAAGTTATCTGTGAAAGATATCAAAAGTGTACTTGTGTTCACTTTGGGTGAGCACAAATTTATTTAAAAAAAAAAATAATACATCAGCCTTTTTTTTGTGTGCTGTAACATTTTCAAATAAGTAAAATGCGTGCAAAAATGATACATATCATTCAGAGAGAATTTGGATTAAGCGAATTGCTCCTTATGCTAAGTTTCCACAGTCAAACCTATCCTATATTAATTCATTCTTTCCATTGATTGAGCACTTTCAAGTCTGTTATTCAATCACACTATCCTATTTACAAAATAAGTTCAGTTCAAACGATTAAAAACATCGATGATACATCTATTATCAGCAATTTAGTAAGCAAGTTTCTAGTGTCAAATCTACTTAAATCAATTTGACACTAGAAACGAACGAAGAAATACGCCGAACTAACTGTTTAGAATATTTACACCGAACTAAGAGACGTGAGGTAATATGATCATATATGAGGATGTTCCGACATCACGATAAAGCAGCGTGACAGTGGTACCAGGCCAGCAGCAATATAAAGGAATGGCCCCTGTCGGTTTTAAATCATGTGTGATGTGGCGATATGTGTAATGTGTTTGGTGACGGTGATATTTTTCGGTGCGGTGGTGGTACCTTCAAGGGGCTCACTCCCCCGTTTATAGCTGCCGATGATCTGAAATCATGAAAGAAATAGTTTGTTAGTCACTAACCAAATAGCAATACAATGAAAATTATATGATATAAGCACAACACAAGGTTTGCTTTCTGCAAAAGCTGTCAAAAGTGTTTTGTACTTCAAGCTCTAATAAGAGATGTTTGTTACAATTCACATTTAAGTTATGTTATGCGTAATATTTTACACATGTATTTATTCATTCTTAGTAATGTCTCAGAACAGACCATGTCTAGGTGAGGCAGTATAATCTTATATATAAAAATGGAGAGCTATTTCGCGTTGTCATCGGATGGCGCCTAAACGGCTGGACCGATTTCACAAATTCTTTTTTTGTCGTGTAGGCTTTTATTAGGAGAGTGTCCTTTTAGAACAAAAAAATTAAGAAAAATGCATGGGAAATTAGAAAATTTAAGAAAACTATAAAAATGGAGATTTATTTCCCGATATCATCGCATCATGCCTAAACGGCTGGACCGATTTCGCTAATTCTTTTTTTGTCGTGTAGGCTATTATCGGGAGAAGGTTGATTTAGATGAAAAAAATTAAGAAAAATGCATGGATAATTAGAAAATTTAAGAACACTATAAAAATGGAGAGCTATTTCCAGATGTCATCTCATCGCGCCTAAACGGCTGGACCGATTTCGCTAATTCTTTTTTTGGCGTGTAGGCTCTTATCAGAAGAAGGTTGTATTAGAAGAAAAAAATTAAGAAAAGTTCATGGAAAATTAGGAAATTTAAGAAAACACAGAAAGTAGGTAATCTTTTTAGTACTTTTTACAATATAATTTTGTTTTACTTTTGAATTTTTATTAATTGACATTTGAAAGAACTGTCAGTGGATTGATTGTTGTTGCAATTGATAGAATGCGAATATAAAATATATCGTATGAAATAGATTGATTGGATAAGTCATATTATAATATTCATAGCAATTAATTTTTATAAGGAGTTTTGGTAAGTTTTAATACAAGGAATATATTGTTGTAATAAAGCGTAAGGAGTTTTGAAACTTTCATTATTTACAGAGATTTTTAAAACCGCCAGCAAACAGAATCGTATACATAACATTGCTATTAAGGAGTTATACTTAATTGAAGTTCATTTTATAAGGAGTTTTGGTAATACAAGGAATACATGATTATATTTATTTATTTATTTATTTATTTCATAGAGACACCAACAGAACACTGAACAACACAAACAAAATAAAAACATGAAACAAACACATGGAATATCCAGCGCTCCAATAACAGGTATCTCCCGCATAGCTATTTACATTGAAGAACAAGTAGAATATTTCGTTTGTTTGTTTGAAAATCAATTCTTCGTTTATGGGCTGATTTTTACAGAGGATGAGTACATACATATAACGTAAATATAATCTGCATCTTTAATATGTAAAAAAGCTGTATATTATTTGCTAATGACCTAGCATGTGTTCTTTATTGAAAATAAAAATTGTTACACTTCCACAATGTTGTAATAGAAGTTAGAAAAAAAATCACAGATACTGCATTAAATTAGCTTTTTAATTATTTCCACTGTTTTGAAAGAGAAGATTTAAGAACGCAATGTTGTGTGAAAGTGAATGTCGAGAACTTGGAAGTATGTTTATTTAGGTAACTTATTTAGAAGAGATGCAAGGTGTGAAAAAGAGATTGAAAGAAGGAAATTGGCTGGGAGAAGGGTTGGCGGTGCACTTAGACCTCTAAGAAGATATCTCTGAAATCGACAGTTGATGCACAATGCAATCCTGATACCATCCATGATTTATGGGAGTGAAACTTGGACATTGACGAAAAATTTGGAAGTTGAAATAAATGCTGTGGAAATGAGATCACTCCGTAGGATATGCGGAAAGAGACTGATTGATAAGGTGAGGAATGATAACATTAGAAAGGAATGTGGAGGGATGTTAGCGTAGTGACTAGAATAAAGAAAGAAGGTTTGGACATGTAAAGAAAATGAACGAAGAGAGAATGACTGAAAGGATAATAATATAAATCTGAAAGAATAGGTGCACGCAGACGAGGCCGACCTCGAATGACATAGACCGACCATATCGGTTCAGTCTTAGAGGAGGGCCAAGTCAGGAGCAAAAGGAATATAAGAGCATGTATGCGGAATGTTATGCGTTTGGAGGAAGCGAGTGAGTTTGGATTGGAAAGAATGGAAGTCCATACTCTCTGCCTACCCCCTTCGGGAATCGGCGTGATGGGCAAAAAAAGTATTAACACCTCAATGCGTATTTTGAATCGGTATGGAGATGTTCCTTATCGTGCTTCGATTAATCAATCAATATTATTTTAACTGAGCAAAATAACTATTAAGACATCGAATATAATGACATATCTAAATTCTTTTTTTACATACATATTAACATCAAATCAATCAAATTTAAAACTCCCTTTGAACTCCACTCAGGAGCAAAGTGAGGCAATAAGAGCTCTCCATTGCACTCGATCTTGCGCAATGATGACCTCTTCCCACATTGTATTAACGTAGGTAATAAGTTTTTGATGTAAAAATAAACTCAGACCCGATGAATGCAGCGTGGTATGCAGGTTTTGCTAATGCCAGTAAAAAGTCATTCGTGTTAAATAACTAAAAAAACGAATTTGAGCTCTGTTGCATAAAACCTATAGTACCCATATTATTTATTTCGATACGAAGTTCGACGGGTCAGCTAGTTACCAATAATTTCTTGAACCTATTATAATCTAGAAATAAATTTTTCATTCATTTATTCACTTCAGTTCTTTATACGAACGAATTTAGATTTGCTGTTCTAATGTAGAAATCTTTTGAGGAGAAGTTGATTATTCAAATTGTTCTGGTAAAAACAGAACTGGGGCTGAAGTCAATAAAATGGCCGCCAATGATACCATGCAGTCGGTATTGCCATGGTAACAAAGTAAAAAGCTGTCTTTTGTACGTTGTTACCATGGGAACACCGAATGATTTACTGGACTTGACTCCAGCCTATGCTAGTGAGACAACCACCCACTGTATCGATGAAATAAAAACTGTTTGATGAGATACCTGTTGTGCCTCATGTGGCTCCTGACCAGATCACTATTGACTAGGGCAGCCATCAGGGACAGCTCTCCCGCCAAGACCGTGGCACATATGATACGAGCCAACTGCTTGCTGTTCTGAGCGGGACATGTGGGGTGTGCTCCCCGCACTCCCAGAAGGTCTAAGCAGGCACTCTGACCAGATAAGATGGTTCCTCCACCTGAAAGAAAATGAATAGCATCCTTATCACTTTTTGAGATTTAATAATCACGAAAGAATCTATTTACATTTGGAATTTGAGTTCCAACAAGCCATATCTCTCTCTGCATATAAAAATGGAACCTATTTCCCTTAGTCATCACATCACGCCTAAACGGATGGACCAATTTTAATAATTATTTTTGTTGTTCTATTTCCTATTGGCCTCCCGCATTATGGGTTAGTTTGGGGGGATCCGCGGCGGGCTTGATTTGTGTGGGGCCGGCTTTTCAGTTTGATTGCTTTGATCGAGCTGGGGGTTGGTCTTCTCCGGGCTGGCTTGCATTGTGCGGGGCCATAAAGGGAGTATGTATGTATTTCCTATTGTCAGGAGAAGGTTTCTTATGAAAGAAAACATTAAGAAAGTTGAGCAGAACATTTGAAAATTTAACATTCTTAGGGCAGATCTTTCAATTGAACATTAAACAACCCAATAAGTTTTAATGGAGTATTAAGTAACTAATGCCTCATTACAGAAAAATCTATATAAAACAGATCTTTCAACCCTCCAATAGCAGCTACTGGACAATTAAACCCCTATAAGGGCGAATAAGAACTGTCAAAATGGTTGTGCCAATTTCTTTTGTCTGTTTTGATACCGTTTTTTGAAATTGTTGACGATTTTTATTATGATTTTATTTTTCCAACCAGTTTGTAAATTGGATTACAATGTTTTGTTTACTTAAAGATTTCTTTTCAAGCTGATAATATGATTAATTATTCATAGCTTACCGATGGTACCGACTTCTAGCGATGGCATGGTGCAAGTCATATAAAGGTCTTCTCCTGTATCTCCAAACGGTTCCATATTTGTACTGCAATTGCTGCTCGTTACATTCTGCGCAGGATCCTGACCAGTTGCTATGAAAATGGCTGTGACCATATTAGCTGCATGAGCATTATTACCACCTGCGAGATAATTAAAAAGGTTAAAATAAATTTTGGAGTGTCAAGTTGTACAAGTAAAAGAGCAGACAAGTGATCTAAATAATGGGTTACCTATGGTGCCAGCCAGAGCTGACCCGGAGAGGTTTTTCAGTTTATTGCACCGAGTTAAGGTTTTGGCATCAGTCTTGAACACATTCCTCAATGTTTCCTCGTCAATCACAGCTTCACACACAACCCTTTTACCTCTACCTTTGACCCTGAAAATTTGTCATTTTTCATATTTTATGCAATTTCTACAGTCTGGCTAAAAAGAGTAGACATTAATTATTGATGAACTAAAATGTTATCACTCTGGCAACACTGAACATAGGTTATTGTTTGACATTACAAATGTTTACAAATGGACAGCAATTCTAACTGGTAAATACAACATCCAATTCATTTTCAAAATTATTAAGTACCTTTTACTAATTTGGATATTTTTCCGACATATTTTTTTTGTATATTCCTATAATATTCACTTACAAATAAATTATAGGTTATGTTTAAACATTTTGACATTTATATGATTGAAATTCGGCCATAGAATAGTGAGCAGTTGTAAGCACCATTTTGTGGATTACAGCACCCATTATATTATCTTATTATCTCTTGTTTTTTTACTCGTTTTGCATAGATTTTTTTTCCATCTCGTTTTTAATGCCATGGCTGGTACAGTTCATTATTAAATTCTTTTAAATAACCTCTACAAAGCATTTCATATGATTGAATAGTATTTTTTTTTTAATATTTTGGCGGTTACAATACTTTACTTTATAAATGTAGAGTACCTACTTATTAAATGTTGCCATACAAACGACTGCAGCGCCCTCAATTATTTTCTACTCTTTTTGTTACTGTTATAAAAAGGTTCATATGAAAGAAAACATTTAGAAAGATCCGAGAAACATTACATTATTAAAACTTAGCGTAGGTAACCTTCTTAGTTCTTTTGACAGTATGAACTTTTCTATATTTGAATTTAAATGAATTGGTGTTTGATATAACAGTAAGTTGTTGCAAATGTGTCCTGTAAACACGGTTTAAAACAGAGGCATCGATTGGAATTATATTGAGAATTATGTTGATTAATTAATCATTATACCAATTTGAATTCAATGTTCATACTTAGGCCCACACGACAACGTCTGTCAAAAAAGCTAGTCATAATAAATACTATTTATAAATATGGGATCATCTTACTTTTTAACTCGAGTATTTTACAAATGAAGAATTAAAACAATATCAAAAATTTTTGTGCTTTACAACCTTTATAATGCAAATGGCAAAGTAATAATTTCATACAAAAGGATCTTAAATAGGCTGAGGTTAGTAACGTACATGACTCGGAGGATGACTAGATGCGATGTTTGCGGTAGGTGGAAAATTACATTTCAAAAAACTCACCAATTGATAGCTGCCGGCTTTTTGTCCGAGCAATAATTTCCCGACAGGCTAATAATCTTCATGTCCAAAAATTGTTCTTGAATTTTTCTCAGTGCCATTTCAGCTCCCTTTGACACCATATTCATGCCCATCGCATCACCTGTCGTTGCCCGGAACCTGATGTACAGTTGGGGTCCATCCATTGCGATGTGGATCTCCTGAAGACGAGCGAACCTGCTGGTGGCGTCAAAGGCTGCCTTTATCCTCTCAAAGTTATCTTTGTTTTCAATCCACCTACGAGCCTCACTGAAAGATTTACAATTAGATTTTATAAATACCCCAAAGGTTATGTTGTTTGCTTGTTTGTGGGTGTTTTTAAACTAAAATCCCGCACTAGTTAGATCAGCAATTCGCCAAGTGGTATATATCGACCCTCAGAGGTCTACACGGTAAAAATAAAAATTGGGGTCATGAAATGAAAATGTGAGTCTATGATACGGGATCTCATATTGTGACTAACTTTGGCAAATTGGGAATTGATTTTATGCAAAGGCTATTTATACAATAATATGTAAGAGATATAAAATTTTAATTGGGTTCATTTAAATTTAGTTTAAAGATGTTACATAATTATTACAAATATCAAGTCATTAAACAGATATTTTCCCTTGAATTTTTTTTTATATAACCTCTCCAATAGAGCAGGGCTCGCATCATCTTTTTTAATATTGCGTTATATTACTTTAATAGAGTCAAAATGTTAAAAAATTTAATTAATCGATTGGTAGGGGGTCTTAAAACCAGAATACAAACAAGGGGCTACAAGAGAAAAATTTTGGGAACCAGAGGCTGAAATTTTTAGAATGCATTTGAGGGTGGAATGCCTAATTAATAAAAAAAAGATGAATAATTGAAATCATTTTCAGTAAATTTTGTATTACGAAGTTTTTCTGGAAATGATTTTTTGATTGAGTTTCAGGTTTTTTTTTTTAATTAATAGGTACATAGAATTGTTAAGTTTATATTATATTTTAAAAGAATTACCAAGCTCTGACAACATTTGGAAAGCTGACTACTGGTGCTCTGGTCATACCAATATCTTCGACAATAGAAGTGACTCCGCGTGGACCCAAAGCTTTTGCTCCACGATTTGTAGACGCCACTAAAGCTCCTTCAGTTGTTGCCATGGGGACATAGTAAGGAATACCGTCCACAACCAATGGACCGGCAAAACCGACGGGTATGCCAACGTAACCAATGACATTCTCGCAGCATGTGTTCAGAACCTATCAAAAGAAAAAGTCTGGATGAAAGGGAATCTCTACATATAAAAATGGAGCCCTACTTCCCTTCGTCACCGCATCATAGATGAATGGCTGGGCCAATTTTGTTTATTTTTTTGTTGTTGTTAAGATTAGGTCTTTATGAGAGAAAAAATTATCAAAGTTGTGCAGTACATTAGAAAATTTGAGAAAACTTAACGCTAACTGAACTGCGTTAAGTTTTCTAAGAGCTCTCGACATTATAAACTCTTCTATTTTTTTAATTTTAATTGACGTTTGACATCTGTCATATTGACACTTGAAAGGCCACTTAGTGTAAGCGACAAAAATCCAATTTTACAGAAGAGGTTTTTTTAGAAGAACCAGATCCGGTTTTTCACTTCGGTTTTTGTTTAAAAAAAATTCTAGGACGTTTGAGGTTTTGCCACATAGTTATTAAAAATATTAGCAAATCAATGAGTTATTGAGTGTTATATAAATAAGCATGCTTTCTGGTAGTTATGTCGCTTATCTTAACTTTACCCGACCAATTGAAATCTTTTTTTTTTATAAATAAATGTAAAACTATGTTGTATCTGTTACTAATAATTTTATTGAGTAGATGTATGTTATGGCTATTACCTAGCCATTTTCAATACTAACTTAAAATCTACATATTATATTGTAAGTTTTATATCGCACACTTTTTAAAATTAATGCTTATGATATACCAAATAATTCAGCAAAATTTTCAGTAAGTCAAAATCTTACGATAAATAATTACTTTTTTGGTGTAACTTATCCAATAATTTGAATATATGCGTGGAAGTCAGATACATCAACTGAAAATATTTTTTAGCGTTGCTTGTGATAAAAATTACAATTTTAGCAAAAGTGTCACTTACGCTAAATGGCCTTTCAGGTATTGATATGATTGTAAGAATGTGCCCTGTGAACATCGTTAAAACAGATTACTGCAAAGTTATTTTTATTTATAAACATTTAAAACAGATTGCATTGATCGGATTATATATTTATTAATACGTGAAGGAAAAACTTTGTGAACTTTTTACGAAAATTGTGCGGACGGAGGAATATTAAATTTCCCACACATAGTTTATATATTGCCGTGGGGTTGCCGGCTAAGAATAGCACCTCTGCTCTTTTTGCTGGTTTTTCGAGCATCCTGTAAGAGGCAGGAAATCGAAAAATCAGATCGGGACCGTGAGGTTGACCATCTCACGTCCTTAAACCTCAACCGGTCAGAAAAGGCACCATAAGCCTCGGACGCCTTTGAGCGCAATGGAGAGCTCTTGGTGCCTCCCTATGCCCCTAAGTGGGGTTTAGGCCCCCTGCATTGCCGGTTGGTTTGGGGGGGATCTGCGGCGGATTTGACTTGTGTGGGGCCGGCTTTTTGGTTTGATTGCTTCGATCGAACTAGGGGGTTGGTTTCGTGCGGGTTGGGTTTGCTGCGGATTTGTCTTCTTCGGGCTAGCTTGCGGTGTGCAGGGGGCCTTAAAGGGAGAATGTGTGTGTGTGTGTAGTTTATATAGTGAAGGAGTGGCGAATGCTAATATTTTTTTAAAATTATGTATAAAAAAAAAGATAAAATCAATAAAAAAAAAACATTACAAAGGGGGCGTTCAAGTATTACGTAACGCAATTTGGGGGGGAGGGGGGGGTCTTGCAAAACGTTACTGTGTGTTACAAGGGGGGGAGGGGGGGTTCGAACAATGCGTCACGTAACGTTTTTTTTTCTTAAATAAAAAAAAAATGTGAAATAAATCTTCCAAGTTGGACACCCTTTTCGTTTATGTTTTACTGGAAGTCCCTCGATTGTAATGTACATCATTTTTTGTTCTCCGCTCATTTTTTTCATTTCGCTCTCCTAAGTTAGCAAACCTTTTCTTTTATTTTTTACGGGGAATCCCTCGACTGTCTTATACTTACGTCATTTTTATTTTATTTCCGTTGTTAGTATTCGTTAGTGCTTTAAACACAAATTGCTTGTAGTGAGCATTGTTAAAGTGAGTTTGTAGATAGGTACTATAATGTCCACAAAAGCGGGGGATTAACATAATCAACTGTTCTTGGCCTATAAAGGCTCTCATGCTGACTTTCCAACGCAGCTATGTCAAAAAAATACCAATGAAATTTGAAAAACATCAAAAGAAAAAATAAAGAAAAATTTATGGAACATAATAAATAGTATTATACGAGAGTTCAGTAAAAAATAGTCACTTCCAGAGTGTTACGTAACATTTAGGGGGGGGGGAGGGGGGGTACAGAAAAACGTTACGGCGCGTTACATGGGGGGGAGGGGGGGTAAAAAATCTTCAAAAATTGTGTTACGTAATACTTGAACGCCCCCAAACACTACTGTTGACACAGATGCATATATTCTTTTATTTATCAGTGGTCAAATTGAGAATAAAATTAATAGTGTTTGTCTTTAATAATAATAGAAAAAAACTTTGTTCATTGCAACATTTCAAATTTGACGTATCCATGTCATTGTTTTTGAAAGATAAATTGTGGAGTAGCGCTCCCTCAGTTTTTGAGAATGGAACCTCAATAATGTTCAAACTTATAATTTGAATTAGTTATGGTGGAATTATGAGCACTGGTCCACCACTAGTATTGGTTAAATAGGTAATTCATTTATAGTTTCCAATTGAACATTCATAGTTAACACAGGCTGTTGGGAAAGCTACAGTAGTAGGTAATAAAATTCACCTTAGAATAGTCGTAGTGAAGATATGGAAGTTCGTCCAGAGCGCTGATGGTGCCGTTTAGCTGAGAGATGACTTCCCTCCTCAGCTTGACTCCTCGCAGTGGATCTCCCAGAGCACCCTCCAGCTTGTACAGTGGTATGTGACCTTTGTTAACCAACAATATTACTTCGTTATCGGACAGCCCCTGAGCCCCTAACTCGGACTTGTATATTTCCAGGCACTCGTGTTCGGATCGCGGAATTCTCGACAAATTAGAAACGCTGACTTTCTTTTGCGCAACTGGAATTATTTCGTCAGTTTGCGTCTCTTTGTCTTCGGTATCCGAATCGGACAGGTCGAATATCGGTTTTTTATTTTTGACGTGTTCGTTGATATCTAAATTTGCTAAAGACGTAATGTGTTTGATACTCGGCTCCCGGGCCAACATGGCTGAATCGTGTTTATTTTCTTCTTCTTCCTCCTTTTTATTGTTGTTTGACGGGGGAGTGATGTGCAAATGTGGGTTGAGGTCCTCTCTATCTTCGAAGAATATGAACTTGGCAGCCAGAGCGCATACGAGAATCAGAATAACTAGATGCTCCACACTTACTGTTAATAATCTGCAAAATGAAAAACACGGTTAATCTACAGACACAAATCATTCAATGAGCCTCGGACGCCTTCGAGCGCAATGGAGAGCTCTTGATGCCTCCCTATGCTCCTGAGTGGGGCTTAGGCCTCTTGCATTGCGGGTTGGTTTAGGGGGGGGGGGGGATCCGCAGGGGGCTTGATTTGTGTGTGGCCGGCTTTTTGGTTTGATTGCTTCGATTGAACTAGGGGGTCAGTTTCGTGCGAGTCGGGTTTGCTGCGGATTGGTCTCCTCCGGGCTGACTAGTGATATGCGGGAGGGCTTTAAAGGGAGAATGTATATAATGAATATGTGAAGGAAAAACTTTGTGACTGTTTTTACGAAAATTGTGCGGTGGAGGAGTATGAAATTTCACTCATAGTTTTTATATAGAGAAGGAGTGGCGAATGCTAATATTTATTTTAAATTATGCATAAAAAATAGATTAAATCAATAAAAACAAACAAATATATTCTTTGTTTATCTTTGGTCAAATTCAGAATAGATTAATATTGTTTGGTCTTTAATAATACCTAAAAAACTTTGTACATATCAAAATTTCAAATTTGACGTATCCATGTCATTGTTTTTGAAAGAAAAATGGCACAATTTAACTCTGGCACATCCGTCCATACAGTTTCTCTTTAAACTGTTGCACGCTCTGTTAATGTCTGTGTTCTTAGAGAGTAAATAAGCAAGGTAAAGTGCTATATTTGCCTGCAATCACACCTCCACAAGGACTTACGAAAGGAAGGACGGCTACATTAATATCGGACCACAAATATTTGGCCATCATTATTTCATACTTTGTATTTCTCATATTCAAATATTGTCAAGACATATTGATGGTGGTGTGTATGGTGTGTTATTCAAAGACGAGGCAAGGGCACGCAAATACTACTAATTGCCCGACGACAGTTCTACAACAAACACATTAATTTGTTTAATCCCATCAAACACGTCTCTCATTATGCTAAAATGTAAACACATATCGTTGTCACACTTCCTATCCTTGTGATGTTCTCTAGTCGTCCGGTGGGTCTTTAGTCGTTTGCAGATTCGATATTTTAATAGCTAACTAATTTTATGAACACCATGAGACAAATCGGAAAATCGACAAACTTTTCTACCAAAACCGAGAAGTGTCGTCTCTTTAATTTGTGCATCCTGCCAGTCTTGTAATATGGATGTGAATCATGGCACCTGAGAAAGGTTCAAAGGACACTTCTTAGTGTCGAGAACAGATTCTGGCAATAGATTTTGGGGAATAATCAATCAATCATTTCAGTCATCCAGAATCACAGATTAAGCAGGTTTGAGAGTCTTGAATATCCGAGACTCAAAGAGGGAAGCCTAAAGATCAAAATTAACTATCAAGTGGGAATACTCTGTGGATTAACAAGATGCTGGCTTAAGCTATGCAATTGGCGTAAGATAAAGAGGCTTGGAGGAGTTTTCCGACACAAACATTAATAGCGAGTAGGTGAGAAGGTGAAAGACAAACAACAGAAAAACGTAGGTAGGTAATAATCAATCTGGGGTTAGCTGGGGTAAAGGGATGTAAGCCAAGGGTTGAGGGACAGGGATAAGAGACGTAGAAAGAGAAAGTTATTAGGTGTTTCCTTACATTTTGCCTGAACATAACAAAGGATGAGTTCTTCTTTTCTTCTTCTTCTTTTTTTCCGGCAATGCACCCGATCTCGAGTGATTTATGCAAACAACAACAAAGGATGAGTTGTTAGGATCAATGTTGACACTGTTGTTTTCCTGAGACTCTTAACTTCAGCTTTCTTTTCATCTACATTGTTTTAGCAGTATTCCTGGTGTGCTTTATCCGTTTGGAATCCCTGAACCACTTTTTTTTTCAAAAATTTTATTCATCTTAACCTTGGGCACACTGTTTATATGAAATTTGTTAATTCACCATAAGAAACTTTGAACAATGACAGGACTAAAAACCATAAACAAAATAGATAAATACCTACCTACTATTTTAACAAAGTCCACATTATCGTATAATGCCGTGTATTGAACCATTACGTAATCGCTATACTCAAACAAAAAGATGCACCTAACCTAACCTAACATTACCACATATTCTCTATCCTCTAGTCGAGTAAATATGTGTGTTAAGGTCATGTTTCGCAAACAGAGATTTATATCCAGACTAAGATAAACTTTTAATCTTTTATTTTCATGCCGCATCTCAAATATGGTGAGCAGAACATTGCATTATATTAAGTTCTATAGAAGCGGCATATCCTCCTAAAATGTGTCAATGAAAAGGTCATTATTGTATATGTTGAAGTGGTTGGTAGTATTGGATTTCCACTTTCATAACGCAAGCTTTGCTTTGTGTGAAAGATGTCGAAAGTGTATTTTTGTTCACTTTGGGTGAGCCCAGAATCATTTAAAAAAAAATCAAATAAACATTTTTGTGCAATATTTTTACCACAATGATTTTTTCAAAAGTCTCTAAAACATACAAATAGATAGGCCTATGTTCAAAACTGGACACGAAAAGGCCGAAAAAAAAACGAGGGGCTGCCCATGACAATCCGAATTTCAGTTGAAAAAGATGCTAGTAAGTATAATAATATAATGATTAAGAGAACAATAACGAATATTATATTTAAGCTACATTATAATAATAATTACTGCCGTTGAGTTGACACAATAATGTCTTGTATTTTTTATAAAAAAACAAACAAAAAGTTTATTAATTGAACAGAAAATATGGCACATTATTATTTGTATCTACATCAACATATTGTAAAAAAAAACTCAAGTGTAATATTTAAATCAATTCAGCGAACTCATCTTTATTAAAAAGAAAAAAAAACAGAATTGCTTTACGATTGCGTAGTTCTAACATTTTCATCATAATTATGCGTTTGAAATAATGAAAATAGTGTGATAAGAGTTCATTGACATTACGCAAGATCACGGACTCTTGTTGCCTCCGTATGCCCCTCAGTGGGGAGATGAGAATATTTTTACCAGTTTGGCCATTTCTGAGCCAAATATAGAGGTGTAAATATGGCAATTTTAGAGAAGATCAATATAACCATCCTCCTGTATCTACATTGAAAGAAATGATCAGTTTTTGACTGCTCCGGTGGCCATTACTGGGGAAGAGCTGTTCACCTAAAGACCTGATTTTCGCTAATGACAAGACAATAAATATTGCGGCTTATTGGTGTGGCAAGATTTAATCCGGATACAGAAAGTAAGTAATTAATATATCAACAAATGATGACTGACTAATACTGTTCAATTTTTAAATGGTATGAACAAACCACTACGGGACTTACGACCGTCTTCTACTGTTATTTCGAAGGCTGGCTTAGTGTTTTGTTAACAACGTTCGCCATTAGGTGGTAATGTTCAAATTCCCGAATATTATGAGAAATTTCAACATGTGGAAATATCCAATGCAGAGACAGTAACCACTGGGCCAACTGCCCCGATGCTAATCCCTTCATAATCTTATATATACAAATGGAGAGCTATTTTCCGTGGTCATCGCATCACTCCTAAACGGCTGGACAGATTTCGCAAATAATTTTTTAATGGTGTCGGATTTTATCAGGAGAAGGTTTTTATGAAAGAAAAAAATAAGAAAGTTGCACGGTTAATTAGAAAATCAAAGAAAACGCAGCCTTCTTAGTAATTTTAACAATATAGATTTTATTCCAAATTTGAAAAATTTTAATTAAATTAATTTCGATGGAAAATACATGGTTTGAAACAGATGCATCGACCTAAATTACATTACTTAAAAGGTAAAAGGTCCTTATACCAATTTGAATTCAAAAGTCATACTTAGGAACACAGGACAACGTCTGTCAAGAAAGCTAGTTAGTGTATATAATAAGTCGCTAATGTTAATGAAATATAGAGCCACCTGTTGGAATTTTCGAAAACAACTAGAGCAACCAACTTTTTAGACAGCTACTGCTGTCACATAGATGGCGCCAGGATATGACTATATCCATTTTTGTATATGTCTCATCTTTATTGCCTATTGGCTTGATTGGTAAATGCTTTATGAATAATTACGAATAAAATTGAAAATATATGGAAGTTTTGGACATTTTGAACTAAATAGTAGAGCTAATTATGGTAATAATATTATCATTCACATTTGAAGAAATCTTATGAGCCATTAACAAAATGCTTAATGAATATGACCCTAATGCAAGAAAACATAAGAAAGTTTTGGCCATTCCCGAACCATTTAATAGTATAATTTGTTAATTTACACTAATGTACAAATATAGTTTTAGGCATTAAACAGTTTCCGTCAACTTGGTATTACTACATCGGAATTCACGGTATCAGTCATTGACGGAAGCCTTAACAGATGTGGAAGAAACGTATGAAGATTACAAGTACAAATTTTGTTTATCTAAAAACATACATTATTTGACTCGGTTTGTTTTTGCTCTCCACCATTTAAGCTGAAAGTAAATGGTTTAAAATTTAAAGCCTGGAAGTCGTGGGTTCGATCCCAGGTGCCGACCATCTTCCACATTCATAACACAAGCTTTGAATAGCTTAACATGAAAGCGTCAAAGTGTGCATTGGTGTTCACTTTGAGTGAGCAGAGTAAAAAATTAAAAGGGGACTTACTTCATCAGTGGGGGGAATCCCGTCTCTTCAGTTTGATTTAAGATATTGTGTTGGGCGGCTATGGTTGTCCCTCTTACACCGTGTTCCACTTCGTCTTTTACTGACCAGCGACTGTAATTTATACACAAAGATACAATTCAAAATTACATTATATAATTATAAAGAGACTAATCTATGCTAGTACATATGTCATGATTATTTTATAATATTTGGGTTCATCTCAGAAATGTTTTTTTTTAATTTATTTATTTAATTTATTCTTTGTACAGAGATAATATAAATCACATTATAAACATTAAAAGTAACAATAGAAAAAATAAAACGTTGTTTCTCTCCCGATGATAACGGTATAACATGTCCTGGTCTTGAATCTATGGAACTTGCACATGTTCAAACCATAGACCTACTATATCTATGGACTGTCAAAATAAAGATACCAAAAAGAGAAAAAAAATTGCTGCCTAGACAGATTTCGGAGAGTTTCAATACATTGTGTACAATATTTCAGAGACAAGTGAGTGTGTAGTGTACCTACTGAGTATTATGTTATTTTTGTATTGGTTAAAACAAAATTTAGTTTATATTACACAGTTGTGTAAATAAAATTATTGATTCTTTGAATTGCTCATAAATCAAACTAAATCTCTTATCTATACCCTATAGTTGAAACAATATATTACACAAACACAAAATAATTACCCTTTTTAATTTTTCACATTCATTCTTTTCCTTGTGCTTTTTTTTCATTTTAAATAGCTTTCGTATTAAGATATCACTTGAAGATGAGAGGTTTATTCTTTTGAAATCAGTTGTGAACTAAATAAATTTTATTCCGCCATTTCAGTCACTATTATTTTGAAATAACAAAAATATTTCGTTCGTTTTTCCCAAAGTTTTATAATCATTTTTGTTTCATTTCATTGTTTAATATAAATTCACCAAGTATGCACATTTCTTACATCACACATTAATCTAGGAACTACATCATCAGAAAAATCTTTAAAATAATCCAGAAACTTACCCATCGTTAAAAAACTTCAAAAGAAACAACTTAGCTGATAAGAAAACAAATACAAAAAAATAATAATGAAATTTGTGCAAGCATGGAGATCAGAAAACGCCAAATTTCTCAAAGGCACTACTAACCGGGGCAAACGCGAAGCACGTTGAGCAAAGTCACTAAGGAAAGTGGCGTCACGGTACAATGTCAAAAGACCCACTTTTGATCTTGAATTAGACAGGTCGCCATGTTTTAAAAATAGCACCTATTGTTTGGGAAATGTATACAGCCACTGGGAAACAGAGATGGCAAATATGGGGACACTCTTTTATGGAGACGCTGTTTTAATAAAAAAATACAACTTGCCCTAAGGCAGGATTACGTGGTCTTTAAAATTTAATACGTAGTATAATAGGTAGTGGGGTTCAGGCCCCGCATTGCGGGTTGGTTGGGGGGGGGGGGGGATTTGCGGCGGGCTTGATTTGTGGAGCCGGCTTTTGGATATGATTGCTTCGATCAGGCTAGAGGGTTGGTTTCGTGCGGGTCGGGTTTGCTGCGGATTTATCTCCTCCGGGTTGGCTTGCGGTGTGCGGGGAGCCTTAAAGAGAATGAGGGATGGATAATAGCCACTCCTTTCGAGTCTTCTCTCACCTACTCATGGAAGAACTTGTTAGTTAGGCTGAAACTGTTACAACTGGTAAAAACGGTCTGAAACCTTTTTGTCAAAAATCCCCAATCCAAGGT
Source organism: Mystacides longicornis (assembly GCA_963576905.1). Lineage (NCBI taxonomy): Eukaryota > Metazoa > Arthropoda > Insecta > Trichoptera > Leptoceridae > Mystacides > Mystacides longicornis. The sequence goes on along the minus strand of OY756426.1, from coordinate 32,572,397 downwards.
GTCATTTGACCCATAGATAACGGGTAATATGGTAACTAATAAAGGCTCTCTGCTACCAGGCAACCTCAGGGTAACTTATAGCCTTACTCCACGGAGTGGACTCTTTTTTTCTCCAGCTCTAGCTATGGAGGATGCACTCGACTATCTCTACAGTGTGGAGAAATATCTAGTACCTTCACAATAGTGGTAAAAGAGGATGTTAAACCAACGTTGCAACCGGGAGATAGATGGGAATCCCGTTAAAGCTTATTTTTTAGGGGCATCAAAAATAGGATTATGGAGGACTTACGACTACTGTTGTGAAAGCTGGCTTAGTGTCATCACTTTGCCTCAACAAAATTCACCATTAGATGGCCAAATTTCGATCCCAAACCAATTGTGAGTGTTTTAAACATGTAGAAAGTGTTGAAAAGTCCCATGCCTCCAGTAGTATTCGATCCTACGACCCTAGTTGAGACATGCCAAGATGAAAACCTCCAGGCTACCATTTGGGTATACGAATCTCCCAGAAGGGGGATATATTTCTTTGTGAACTTGTGAGACCTCTATCGGACTTTATGATAACCTTTAAAGCAAGCAAATTTTAGTTTAGCAATCACTGACAATAGATGGCACCAGGATAGAACCATATTAATGCTGTTTTTTAGCAACAAGATTTGACCAATACAAAGAATTTAAAAAGGATAACACACTGGAGAGATTGAAATGAACAAAAAAAGACCAAAGAAATGAAGCTAGAGAAAAACCTAAAAAAAACTGATTTAATTGTCTATCATGAATAATATTCTTTACACCTGACATCAAAATAGGTAACTGCTAGATATTCCGAGCTGATAAACTTTCATTGTGATCACACTTCATTCATGCCGTATCACAATGTGCTCTCACAACATAGGTACATATCCATTGCTGGAAAAGGATGTGACGAGCTAGGGTCAGCTGGGTCAAGAATTATAATGAAGAACAGAGGAAAAAAACCCAAGATATTTAGATCAATCTCTTCGAAATAACTTTAAAAATTTATCCATAGATGGCAGTGTTCTACTCTAATGAAGTCGTATGTGGAATATTTTTGAATACCTGTGTAGATGGACCAGGAGCAGTCCCGCCGACATGATGAGCTTGACTCTCTGCACGACTGGGTTCGGTTTTTGTTCTTCTTCGGCAGCGTGGAGAGCTCTCAGGAGTCCGGCACCGGGGGCTTCGCCAATTCGACTTCCATTCGAAAGCTAAGAAGAGAAAAAACGTTGTTATCATCTTTCAACTCCTAGATTTTGTGAATTTTTTAAATTTTGGTTTCTTGACAAGCTATTCTCTATTTCTGGAGTGAAAGACTAAAAAAGTATACGTAATCGAAACTTTGTGAGCAAATAAAGGTGGGTCATAACTGCTCATCATTGAGATCAGACTGACAAGAATTTTGACAGAAATAGAGAAAAGCTCGTCAAGAATCCAAAATTGAAAAATCCAAAGTTTTCTAATCATGCGCACATGTCATTACCTTAATAATTTAAATTGTGTATGATGACATTTTTCCGATTTCCATTGCCACAAGCTGTTTAAGATTATTACCTCACACGATTTAACAATATTTTTTAAATTTTTTTTTCTCTTTCAAATTGAAATTTGCCGCCATCCAAAATGTTCCCCGCTCCTATAATCTAGGCAATGTATAGGAAGAACGGAATTACAAAACGCATTAAAATGTCTTACCTCAGACACCAATGAAAGACAGGCCGGATATAGGGTCATGAAGATGATATAGTTGACCACCACGGACATGCAGGCGTACCAGGAGAGGGCCACCAGTCTTGGAACTCCGCTGAGTACTCCCACTCCGACCAGCAGAGCTTCCACCAGGGTGTCCAGGGTCAGTGGTGGTCCCAGCAACTCCATCCCTCTGGCTATCGACTCTCTCACTTCGTGTCCACTGCCAGCAGCCAGGGCGAGACGGGCGAGCAGCGACGCTTTGGATACGTCGATGAGGAGAAGGAAGAAGAACAAGGCGTCCCTGCGAACAAAACAAAGACAACATGAGACAGATTAATCTTTGAAGAGTCACAGGATGGACGATGCTTTGAGACATATTGACTGGTATTCTCAAATTCACGTTCCAACTCAATGCAAGAAGCTCTTGCTTAGAACTTAATCGGTTGCCAGTAGTTACGCATCTAATGTATTGGATAAAACATTTTCAGAATAGCGAAATGTCAAAAGTCTCAATAAAAATTGGATACGACGCAACTCAATCGTCTGTTTTTCATTTCAGAATAACCGCCATTATGAGGAATAACAATGTCTCCCTGCGAGCTAAAAAAACTAGCGCATAACGCAACCCTGTTACCATCAATGATGTATGGATATGAAACGTGGAGTTGGACAAATTATGAAGAATATATGCTATAAAGATGAGAGCTCTACGAAGATTATGTGGAAAGACTCTATGGGATGAGACATGATTGGGAAGGAATCTGATATGGAAGTAAATAACTTTGGTTAGGGCACGCCGAAAGAATGGATGCAAAAAGAATTTATCGATCCGTCCCCAAAGAAGGCCAGGTAAAAAGCAAATGAAATATGACAGTTTATAATATGAGAAACGTTATATCGGTGGAAGAAATGTGTCTGGGTAGAAGAGTGGAGGTACATTCTCTCTTCCTGCCCCTTAATGGATACGACATGATGGGTAGAGATAGAGAGAATACAGTATTATGTTTCGTTTTCGGTTATTTTTTGAAACAAAAATTTAAACTTCGTTATATCAAGAATTACTATTCGTTATAAAAAAATATTAGTTGTTCTCAAAATTCGCTATACTAACGATACGGAAATATAATACCAAACATTTTAAAGCATTTTACTGCAACTCTAAATATACCATGTCTTCATGGAAATTTGAATTATTGTAGACACTTTGATTTGAATTGTAGACATTTTGTAGTACATCCTAGGAAAAAAGAGAGGAAATATTGTAAGCTTCAAAAAAAAAAACAAAAGAAAGAGAGGTCGTAACAGAATATTATGCGTAGTATTTTTGTTTAAGGATTTCTGGCAACAAAAAATCGAGATTCGTTATATCAAGAGTTGGTATTCGTTATTATATTATATACCTACTTAGTATTCGTCACAAGAATAGCTAGAATGACAGGCATTCAGACGCACAGTGATTAATGCATTCTAAACGTATACGAATTATGTAATTTGACTATTATTTTTGATCTAAGTATGTGCGTATTGTAAGCACTGAATTAGTAATCGGATTCATCGCGCGTCTATAGAAAAATAACGAGTTACTTATGTAAAGAAACATCACTCTAATGCTATCCGTTATATTAAAATAGACTGTCAACATTCGTTCTATGGTTTGTGTGTCCACGTACACGTCATACGCTAGATATTAGGCAAATCATCTTCAAATAGAATAGGGTATTTTACTAATTTCCAGAAACCGTTTTAAATTATTCTACGATACATTATAAGCACATTCTCTTTATATTTTCTGAAGATATGCCATATTTTATATGAAAATCATGTTTAAAGTTTAAATATCCAAAAACGCGCGTAAAACGCTGTCTTGTATAATGGCGCTGGTCACGTGGTGCATTTTACGTCACACCATAGTATTGGTATGAGTTTGCTATTAACGTGTTGATGACTGTCATTTACTATAGTGTGACGTCACCTTGACGTCACAGGGAACACAACTAATCACAAGGCGTTTTCATCGGTGACTAGTTCCATAGAAATATTTGGATTTTTATTACGTGTTTTTATAAAAAAATAAGCCTATTTAAGTTGTAAAATAAAAGAAATGAGCTTTCTTGGGCCATTTTCAAACAGGATGACCACAATCTGTAGCTTATTTTTCATAGTACCATGAAAATTCTATATGTCGCACTTGTCAGGTCACGGCTTGATTACTGTTCTACAATTTGGAACCCGCTATATGATAAATATGTATTGGCAATTGAACGAGTACAGCGTAAATTTCTACGAATGTGCGGACGTAGGTACGGCGATGCATTCTGTGGGAGCCTGTTGGAGCTCTCGAGGCGCCGTGAATTGATGGATGCGTGTATTCTGAGGAAGGTATGTACATCAGAGGTCGATGTCCCTCAACTACTGGCCAAAATCGGTTTTCGTGCGCCCTCAGAAAGAAGAACTAACCGGCCCCTGAGCTTAAGTACAGCTCATACCAACGCTGGCTTGCGAAACCCTCTCTACCGTATATTAAGCAACTATAACAATAGATTCTCTGACGTCGACATGTTTGCGAGTAATCCTCGTGGCTTTAAAGTGTCTGTTTTGCAAATTTTGAATGGTGTATAATTGACCGCTTATTGTTGATGTTCCACTCATCCCAATGATCTTCCCCTCTCTCCTTCCCCTTCCATTCTTCTTCCTTTTCTTGTCTGCTCTATTTAGAAGATTTTCATGTTTTGTTGAGGTGGTGGGTGTGTTTGTTGTTCTCAGGGTTGTTAGTGTTTAAACTTTTATAACTTTTTTAAACTTTTTAACTTTTTAAATTTTTAATTATTCAACTTATTTGATTGATTGTGAATGTGTAATGCTTTTGCGCATTTATTTTTCAATTTTGTTTGATTATTTGATTTAACTACTCTGTTTTAAATTATATCTTATATTATAGATGACAACCTTATGGGCTTAAAATATTACAACTTGTGAAATATGTGTACACTTTTAAATAGGGTAATGCATTACTTATATTTTTGACTTTTATATATTGCATGTACTCATATGTATTATCTGAAGTGTATCATTGGCTTTAAATAAATAAATAAATAAAATAAAATAGTGTCAAATACCCTATTAGTACAACAAATGAATCAAGTTAAAATGTATGAAGGTATTGCTAGTTGCTGTATTCACATTGTCATTGGAACTTACGTATTCCAGAATCTAGATGAAATATATACTTAACTATAGGCACTACTGCAGTTCGTTACATCGTTATGTCATAAGCTATTATTTATTTATTTATTTATTTTTCCTCTTCCTACGGCTTTATTAGCCACTTACAAATTAACATATAAAAATACAACAATAAACAGACATGACAGATAAAGCATTAAAATTCTGTATGATGTGTTACGATAAAAAAAATACAATAGATACAATAATTAGAAAAGTATTTCAATTTGAATATTTCAACAAAATTAAATTGAAATTAAATAAAGTGAAATAATAATTTTAATAAAAAGAATTGAAATCAGTTAAAACTAATTAAGAAGTACCAAGATGGCCAAAATGAGTATGACCACTATTACTATGTGAAAAATAATTAATAAAATAAAATAGTAAATCAATTATAATAGATAATAATATGTATCATTCATCAATTTTTACACGCATCATTCCGCGAAAGTGAGTTTGAGTTTATGTTTGAAGGATGGTAAGCTAGTACAGAAGATATCTATGTCGGCGAGGTATTGGTTGCCTAAATAGTGCAAAGTCGTCAAAAATTTTCAGCTACAGCGAACGAATGAATGAGCAATTTCATTCAATCATTAAACTAGCCCACCCATATCAACTTAATATGACTTTTTTTTGAAATTTCATTGTGTGACCTGAGCCTGGAAACCCCTTTAACCCCTTTTTTATTAAATGAATCTGTGTTCACTCAAATTAGACACAAATACACTCTGTGACTCTTTCACAGTAAGCTACTTAAAGCTTGTGTCGTGAAAAAGGGAGATGGTCGGCACCTGGGATCGAACCCACGGCTTCCGCACGAAACACTGCGAAAGCCGGCGTCGTAACCGCTAGTCTACCAACCACTTTGGTTTGGTTGACCACCCTTAGTGTGCTTTCACCAACATACCATTTCTCATACATCTCCTATTTCTCTTACTTATGACATGGCCCTCCTTGAGGACGGAATCGATGTGTTCGATCCACGCCATTCTCGGTCGGCCACGTCTTCTTACACACTTCCTTTCAGCCTTATAAATTCTCCTTGTCGTTCTGTTTGCATCCATTCTTTCCACGTGTACAAAAAACCTCAACTTATTGACTCTGTCACAACAGTAACTTCCATACCACATTCCTTCCTAATATTTTCATTCCTTTCCATATCCCACAGAGTCTTTCCACATATTCTTCGTAGAGCCCTCATTTATATATTTTTGTTTTTTCGTCACATCCATACATCATTGATGGTAAGAAGATTGCGTAATCCACAATTTTTTTTAGCTTGTAGTGTGACGTTGTTGTTTCTCATAATAGGTCTTAGTGCACGACCCATTCTACTACCAGCCAGTTTTTAATAATATTCTCTTTCTTTTTCATCCCTTAAATTTCTTCTTGGAAGAGTCTTTTAAAACTTACGCATGACTAATATTTTATTGAACAAAGAGATAACATGTATAATTCATAATATTATGTTTTGTTTTGATAGTGTTGGAAACTAAAACAATATGTTACTGTTACACAGGATAAGAGCTCCCGTGGAGTACTGCTAGTTAAATACTAGCACCTACCTACTACGTAACATTGAAATATTTTGTGAGAACTTGATGTTCACGAACCCATGCTGTTATATATAACTCGAAAGCACGTAATGTCTAGCCGGAGTAAAACAGCTGGTGGGTGCTGGTACACTTTACATAACAATGTACGTGAGTTACGGCAGACGCGCAGCAGAGGCGGCTCGTCACATTGGAATTTTATTTTAAACTAGGTGACTAGGTCGTTCATGATACGGTGGTATCATCTTATGCCCAAGATTCGCCTGAGGCACATCGTTTCAAATGCAGATACTTTTTGTGCCTGGGCTTTGGTCAGGTGCAAGGACTCACACCCATACTTGTACCACCGCATCACGAACGACGATATTAGGTACGTAGGTCCATCAGTTCCACCACTGTGGAGAGGAGGAGGACATGGCTGGGAGGCCTGGGACATGTGTTAAGTTAGTTAGTTGCCTCCACAAGTGGGTTCAAAAAGAAGTATTGTAGGTATAGTTTAAACTTTTTGCGTAAACATAACCTCAAATATGTCAAAAATTTCGATAAAACACTGGTAGCATGTTGGAATAATCGGGTTATGAGAATCCCGAAATATAAAAGATAACCCTCGTAGTAGATGGATGGATTTGGTTTTAATCAAACAACCAAAACATGGATGTACCTAATGAAGAAAATTCGGCTACAAAATATTTCGGATCCGCCACTGCCCACCGGCACGCACACACCTTCAAGTTTGCGAAATGCGATGTCACATCGTACAAATTATTTTATGGGTTTATTTCACCGGCTACTCATAAAACTGAAGATATTTTATGGTATAAAAAAAACAGGTTTATAAGGAAATTATTATTCAAGACCGGGTCAACTAAGCGTAGGGCTTGCGGAAAAAAATCGCGATATTATAACATTAATAGGGTCCCCCGTCACCACGTGACGTAATTATAATTTAGATTCGACGCGTAAATGAAGGCTATAAGTACCTACGCAATGTTCTAAATTCACAAATTAATAATACGGTGAAAATTTATCGTGAAGTATTCTTAATTCAAATTTGCTGTATGTTCGCTTTTCCAACACAGGGGCGCTAGTTTTACATAGCTTGCTTTGTTATAACATTCTCTCTCGTAACCAGGGTGGTTACCAGCCATTAGATTGATTTATAACTGATGCGGAACTTATGTACGGTATGTAAGTGTGTCGTTTGTGTCTTTTCAAACAACAGAACTCACGCATTACTGCATAGATGCAGTCTGTGTGTGTGTGTGTGGCTTATGGAGAATCGCTGGGTAGGCGGTGTTAGTCGATAATTCAATCAGTAAGTGTTCTAGGCTGCTCCATTATAATAATATTATAATTTGCGTAGTTAAATAAGAAATCGATAGAACACATAACTTATAAAAAGGAGTCATTTAACTGTGTGAGGTACATAATTATGAAGATAAAGCCTATCTAACCATACTTCTCGAAACATTTTCATCATCAAAGTTGCCTACATACAATTAATGCTACGTGAAAATATGTCACATTGTCCGCGGTACCAAATGTGTTTAAGCAAAATTGGGAACCTTTAAGTCGATATAACTGATATGTCAATCAATAAAATCTCCTTTTAGATCCCACTTAAGGATATAGGGAGGCAACAAGAGCTCTCCATTGGGCTAGATCTTCCGCAATGTTTATAACCTCCTCCCACACCATGTCCAAATCCCTCAGTTCTCCTTCGAAGGAGCGGAACACGGTATGAGAGGGTCTCCCTCGTCTTCGGAACCCTGATGGAAGGAAGCACAGCGATCTTCTCGGCCAACTGTCATTGATTGGCATCCTGAACACAATGAGGTGTCCCAGCCATGTCTATTGTCCATCTCCTCTCCATAATGGTAGAAGTGATGAACCTTCAATGGGTACGCCGGCGTTCGTGATGCGGTAGTATCATCTTATACCCAATATTCTCCTGAGACACTTCGTTTCGAAAGTGAAGACTTCTTGTCCCTGGGCTTTGAAAGATGCCAGGACTCGCACCCATACAGGAGAATGGGCAAGTGATATAAAGGGCGATCAAATAATGGACAACCCCTTTCTATGCCTGTCGTCCGACAGGTTTTGCTTCTAGTTGTAACACACCTATTATAATAAAAAAAAAAACTAACCCAGTACAAGCCTTGACTAGTGGGGCAGTAAATTTCAGACAACTTACCTATATAATATTATTACCGAAAACTCTAAAACACTACAGGATGAAAATTTTGAGAATCCTATTCTAGACTGATAACTCGCAGATTTAAATATAGGTAGGTAGGTAATTAATTAATTTGATTTGAATAATCAATATTAAAAAAAATACGCGTAATTTGTACAAAAAAAAAGAACAGAGTCCAAAAAAGTAGTTTAGGTATAAAATTATGTTAATTATAATTATAGATTATTTATTTAAATTTTGAAATAAGCGACAATTAAACAGTAAGACGATTTTATAGTGATTCATGTGAGACCATTTTGTTCTAGATAGGTAGTTAAGAAATTACATAACATAATATGAATCATTTCTATCTATATATTAATACGTGATAGAAAAACTTTGTGACCATTTTTACGAAAATTGAGCGGACGGAGGAGTATGAAAGTTCGCACACTTATAGTTTACATCGAGAAGGAGTGGCGAATGCTAATATTTTTCTTTAATTATGTAGGTATATAGAATATATTAAATCAATAAAAAAATTACAAACACTACTGTAATGTTATGTATTTGATATTCACACACACACAGACTACTTATAAATATCAACTTCATAGAAACAAATGTAAAATGAAAAGCGGCTCATAATGGGCGCAGAAAGGTTTTTGAAGGCGGTATATTCAAATGGAAGGTGGAGCTGGAAATGGCGCGATAATATGAATGGATCAATAATATTTGTCTTTAATAATAATAGAAAAACTATGTGCATATCAACATTTCAAATTTGACGTATCCATGTCATTGTTTTTGAAAGAAAATCGTGAAATAGCGCTCGCTCAGTCTTTGACAATGGAACCTTAATAATGTTCAAACTTATAATTTAAATAAGTTATTGTCGAATTTCGAGCACTGGACGACCACTAGTAATAATAATTATTATTAATGATTAAGAGTAATTGTGAAAAAAAAACATCGGACATATTTCCAGATATGGAGATAATGAGGAAGATATTATTTTTTATAGATCGTGATTGAGAATTTTTTTATAGCTCTTGATGGTTTTTTTGGCGGGAGAAAACTGATTCAACACGATTATGAAACGTGAATAAAAGTCAGTAGGTACATAACGACTAGGGTTTCGCGTTTGTCCAGTTCTGTTGCGTAATAATCTGTAATCTCCATAATAATTTGGTTATCATAATATCACTAGCAGCACAATCTGTCGAACGACAGGCATAGAAAAAGTTCGTATTTTTTTAAAATGAATCTGTGCTCACTCAAAGTGAACACAAACAATACACTCTTCGAATCTTTCACAGTAAGCTACTTAAAGCTTATGTCGTGAAAGAGGAAGATTATCGGCACCTGGGATCGAACCGACGACCTCCAGTACGAAACATTACGAAAACCGACGTCTTAACAGCTAGGCTAGTATTGTTTGATCTCAATATAAATCAGTTATACCCAATATGGTCCCTTAAATTTAAAAGAGTCCTAATTTTTACATGGTTATACGTTGAGAATCGCGGACAATAATTGGACATTTTCTTCCCGTAGCAAACAGTTGAATGTTGGAACTTCTGGACCCCTATTTTGTAGCAAGTGTAGGGTAGTCACTTGAAAAAAAGTGACTATTAGGCGATACATTTTGTATGAAAAACGTCTATATGCGATTCTCGCACTCGATACGTATAGACGTTTTTCATACAAAATGTATCGCCTAATAGTCACTTTTTTCAAGTGACTACCCTACACTTGCTACAGAATAGGGGTACTGATCAAGTATCACATACGTATTTCGTCGATATAACATTTCCCGCGGAAACTTTAGATTGTTATTATTGTCATAGCAACGAATTTAGAATTACAAGTATGAAAAACATTTCTAGTAAGTACCTAGTTAGTTGGATTTGATTTTTTTTTATAGGTATGAATTAAAAATATTTAGTGGGGTTAAAGTCTAACGGACGAACTTACCTTAACAACGTTCGGCATTTAAATAGTCAAATTGAAATCCCCGAAATTTCCCGAGTCGTCAATCTGCACTACACTTGTTGCAGAAGCTTATTATTATGAAGATCGGGATTTCAGCGTACCTACCGATTTGTAAAATTAACAATCAGAATGAGTGGTGAATTATTAAGGTGTTTAGTAGAGTCGACAGCGGACATAACAATAATATTATGGCACGCGTATCTCTGCTGCGTTATATGTATGTACATATAAGTGTCTAGTGTGTGTGTGTGTGTGCGCGCACCATAGGCCAAGCCAGCTACCAGAGCCATCAACTTTCATATGTTACGTGACGCTGGTTCGATTCCGTGCCGCGCCGAGTTTCACTTTCCATCGAGCACCCGATAAGACGTATAAAGGCGACACCACACCGCAAGGACAAGTGTCCCTGTTTTGTGCACGAGACGAATAATTATTCTTCTTCCTCCTTGCCATTTCTCAATAATTATTTATTTGGGACCAGGCGTCGAACATACGAGTTTGATGTCTTTCAACTTCTCCGGAAGAGGCGCGACACCAAAAAATGACATTAATGTGCAGCGACATGATGGGTGGTGAGCCTCCCCGCCGTTACCAGTTTTATGTTTTTGAGGGCATTACATATTTCCACATTCCAAGGGATCCGGAAAGTTCCACATCTCGAAGTCAATAACTCTGATTATTACAGCAAATCGGTGAGTTCAGAAATCAGCTGTCAAAATATGAGTTTACGAAATCGTAGACAAAGATACTAGCCAATAAATAAATAGTAGATTACCTTGATTATATTATGCATATTGGATACCTGTCGCTGTTGCCCCTCGTTTTTCGAATATTTTGGTTGCAGGATTTTTTTTTATATATAAATGTGCAATTTTTAGGAGTTGAGAAAAAAAATCTTAAGCTGTTCCGTATCAAACGCTTTCTGCAAGTCTGTTATATTATTATGCCGATATAAATTTGCTTCTGCTCGTAAGCTTGTAACGTTTTGTGTGATCTGAATATTGAACATTGATCAAGTGGCTGAGTGATGCATCATCGTTGTTTTTAGAGGCGGGCAGACGGCGTCAGATGTTGGCCATAAGGATGTTCTTTGTCTACGAGGAACAGTACGGTAGAACGTCAAAACAAGATTGAATCAACAACGTGAAATTAATGTGCAACGCAATCGTCATCAGCATATTTTAAGAAGTTTGTTTATACCAGAAGCGTTATTTTGTTCTTGAAAGAAGGCAGGGATGGTACACAAAAATGTTAAGAATGTTTTTTTGGGATAGCCAGATGGGCGAGAAGCGTCTTTCCCATAAGAGGGTTGGAGAATCATCATAATCATTAAGGGTTGCGCCCTCCCATACCCTGGATGTTTCAGGAACCAAAGTTCTCATTTCATCCAGACTTTATAAGCAAAAAAAAAAAAGAAAAAAAAAATCAAAAAGTGAAAGGTTTTAGAATAATGTCGGAAGGACTTCATCTGACGCGCCAAGAAGGAAAACACGATCCTTGCATCAAATTATTTATTTAAGTGTAAATAATTAAAGAAAATCTTCAGATTGAGTTGACAATTATTATAATTAAATTAAATTGCGGAAATTTTGCGTTTAATTTGAATTATAACAAACGTCAATGATTCTTCCCAACAACTACACCACAACCAAATCCCACCAAAAAAACAAGCTACAACACATACATAAACCAAAAATATAAAAACCCATCATCATTTGTTACCAGATTAAGCCCACACCGCATAAAAAAAGCTGCTAACCTAGGGTAGCCCAGAACTCATAGTATATTATAACAGCCTTTTCGTGTAAAACATATCTTTGCATAAAAATTCATAAAGAGAGTTTGGCTACACCACTGGAGAAGTTAAGACACCATCAAATGCGTAGATATTTCAATGTTAACCGAGAACAGTGTATGAATGAATAATGCCTTTCTTCAAAGCAGAAGTGCCACATTGTGTGATGTTATTGGCGCTAAACGCTGTCTAGTATGTTACTGTCGGATGAAGGAATCAGACATAGGAGGTCCGACAAAATGACAGGCGGATGAATCAATAACAGACCACAGATATATGTGAATGTAGAAGTTGCTTAGTTTTCTTCAGTTCTTCGCAAAACCATTTACTTTAATCAATCATGTAATCTCTATACATAAAAATGGAGCCCTATTTCTCTTGGTAGCCATATCACGCGTGAACTTTTAGACATATTTCGCCAATTCTTTTTTTGTTGTGTTTTCTTTTGTCGGGAGAAGGTTCTCATGAAAGACAAATTAATGAAAATGCGCGGAACATTAGAAAAAGTTATAATATATATATAAATTTATCTCAAAGAATATGTAACAACTAATGACTAACAATTCATTACTGATGTTGGATTTTTAAATGGAACAAGCCAATACGGGCTTACGACCGTCTTCTACTGTTATTTTGAAGGCTGCCTTAGTGTGATCACTTTACGTTAACAACGTTCGCCATTGGGTGGTAATGTTTAAGTCTCCGAAACTCTTAATTCATTCGAGAATTCTCGACATGTTCAACATGTCGAAAAATCTAATGTGTGCAACAAGTAGATATTTGATAATTAATGAAATATAGAGATAAAAGTTGGAAATCATTGAGAACAAGAGAGCAACCAAATTTAAAGACTGCGACTGCTGTCATTTATTTGGCGTCATTTATTTATTTATTTATTTATTTATTTCATAGAGACACCAACAGAACACTGAACAACACAAACAAAATAAAAACATGAAACAAACACATAGAATATCCAGCGCTCCAATAACAGGTATCTCCCGCATAGCTATTGTACATAGTTAGGTGGGTACAATCAACGTCTGAACATTTTAAAAAAACTCATAAAAAAAAACCTTTCACTGCATAGGCTTATTAAGTTAAAAAAAATTAATGAAAGGAAATAATATATGTGCATACCTAAACATGTATATTCTCAAAAGAAAAAAGAGAACAAAAGATAATTAAAACGATGATTTAAAAATAAAAAAGAACGAAAAATGGAGTCGATAAAAACATAGATTATGGCCCATCATATTTCAAATAATAAAGACATATATAATTAATCAACGGACATACTTTAAAATATAAAAACATCATCTACATAGTATGCCTATAAAATCAATTTATTGTCGCAACGATTCTGGCGCGAAACACCACGCACACTGCATTCAGAATATCATAGTATTGGTAGGTGCATACGCGAATGCAATATGGCGACGTTCAGTATGAAACGTCGCGAACAACATCGGGAATTCAGAAACATAATAAAATTCCATAATCCACGAAATAATCCCAAATCAACAAATATAAAGTGCCGGGCAAGGACAAAAATGCGCATCACCACTCAACAACCACGGAACTACAACATTAGTGTGCGTCGACCATTAGATTGCTTCGAACCAATCGCTTAAAAGTAGACACTGGATTGTGAAATATGTCTAGATCCGGGATTACCCTCGATAAACCATTATAAGAGGTCATCATTCTGTTGATCGGACAAAACTGACCCACGTTAGTTCGGTATCTTTTCAGTCTAAATACTTCGCTGCTTCTTAGTCTGTTATTCACGTGAAAATTTAACAAATTTATGTCAGATGTGTCTAAGCAACCCCGAATCAACTTAAGAAGGTACATCAGTTCAGCAACACTCCGCCTACCCGATAGACTTTCCATCTTAAACAACGAAAGGCGCTCCTGGTATTGCAACCGACTACCATGACCCGCTCTAAAGGAGAGAACCCTAGTAAAATATCTCTGCACCCGTTCTATTTTATCTCTGTGAGATATGTAGTGAGGGGACCATATGAACGATTGATATTCGAGTAGACTCCGTACCAGAGAATAATACAGCCTTATTAAACTGTTTGGATCTTTAAATGGTTTTGTTAGCCTAAATAAAAAACCCATTGTTCTGAAGGATTTTTCGGTGATGTGATCATAATGATCCCTAAACGAGAGTTCGGAATCAATAATCACTCCGAGATCTCTAACAGAGTATAATCTCCTCAGATCGACGCTGTTTATATTATATGTAAAGTCTATCTTCTTCTTGTTTCGCGTGAAGCTAATTGAGTGGCACTTGTCGGTGTTCAGGTGCATATTATTTTTTAAACACCAATCAGATAATTTGTCAAGATCGTTTTGAAGTTTTAGACAATCGTTGATGCAGCTCACCGGTGCGTAGATTTTCAAATCATCAGCATACATCAGGAATTCGCTACTAAGACACGAGCCAAGGTCATTAATGAACACCACAAAAAACAGCGGTCCCAGGTGGGAACCCTGTGGCACACCTGAAGTAGCCATGATAGGTCCTGAATCAAAACCCCCCACCGATACCACCTGCACTCTGTTATCAAGATAAGAACTGATCCAGTCCCACATTTTACCAACGATACCCGCGCTCCGCAACTTTTTCAAAAGTATACCATAGTCAACTCGGTCAAAGGCTTTGCTCAGGTCAGTGTAAACAGCATCCACCTGCGTTCTAGAATCCAAAAACTCACTGACCCTATTAACGAACTCTGACAAATTGGTACCGGTAGATTTATTCGAAACAAACCCGTGTTGACCTTTTGCAAGAAGGGGGCTTACGTGATGGTAGATATGCGGATACACCATCTTCTCAAACAATCTCCCAAAACACGGCAAGAGACTTATCGGTCGGTAGTTTTCTACACTAGTTTTATCTCCAGATTTATAGATAGGAACAACTCGAGAAATTTTCCAAAGATCGGGAAATATACCTTCACAGAGGGATTTCTGAAATATCTTTAAGAGAGGACTCACTAACTCACCAGCACATTCCCTCACGAATAAGTTGGGAATATCGTCACTCCCGGTGCCCTTGTTTGTATCCAAGGTAGTCATTACCTTCAATAACTCAGCCCTATCTAGATATATACGACTCAAAGAATTGCACATGTATGACGATTCATCAGCTGTCTTACTCGTGGATTCAATAAAAACGGATGAGAAAAACTTGGCAAATAATTCGCAGACATCATCTCCACTAGTAGCAGAGACTCCCCGGTAATTGACCTCACGTGGAATGGAATTTGTTTGCTTTTTGGAGTTTACGTAACTCCAAAATGCCTTAGGCGAGTGCCTCAACGAACTCTCGATTGAAGCCACGTATGATCTGTGACAATCTTTGATAGATTTTTTTATTCTAGTTCTCAATAGAGAGAAACAATGTTTGTCATTTGGGTTACCATATTTTTTAAAGTTCCTGTGGTGTTTGTTTTTTTCCTTAATCATACGTATGAGGGAGGAACTGTACCAAACGGGATAATCACGAGATTTAGGTTTTAATTTGGGAGTATGACATTCAATAGCCTGCCAAACGATATTATAAAATGCTTGTAAAGCATCATTACAATTGAGCTCGTCAAGAACTGACCAGTCAATCTCAGATAACCTTGATTTACACTGAGAAAAGTTGGTTTTTCTAAAATTATACCGAACGCGCTCAACGTTTGGACGTAGAAACTCCAAAGCATCGGGATTAACAAAATCTATCACCAGTGGAGGATGGAAACCATCAGGATTGACCAACCCATCTGCCAGAGATACCTGTACCGGAGCACTGGAGAGAACAAGATCCAATATACCAGAATGATTGTTTAAAATGCTGTTAAACTGCTTCAGGCCTGATAAATACAACATATCTACAAAAATCTCGGCCCTGGGTCCATTTTTGCGAGCTGGATCCATGCAATTCTCTTCTCCAACCTTCCATTCAATAGATGGCAAGTTGTAGTCACACAAGATAATGCTATATGAGCTCTCAGAAGTATCAAGACAAACCGCCATACATTTATCCAAGTGTTTTTGAAACAGATCCAATGTAGTGTCGGGTGGTATATATGCAACGCAAATATTGATGTCAGGTTTGATTTTATCCTCCGCCACAATCGTTATCCATATATCTTCAACATCAGAATTCCATTCAGGTCTTGGAATCACCTTAAGGGTCCTCCGCACCGCTATCAAAACCCCCCCTCCCATTGATCTGTCTGAGAAAACTGCATCACTACGATCGCGCCTCAGAACCATATAACGCTCATCAAAAAGTTCCTCGCTTGCTATATTACCATGTAGCCACGTTTCTGTTAAACAAATCAAATCATAATCCTCCTTAAGAACCTCAAGGTAAGCCTCATTGGTCTTGGTTCGCAGCCCTCTTACATTTTGATAAAAAATCGACATAATGAAATAAAATCCAATCCATCCCCACATCACCGTATATTGTGGAAAACACTCACAATTTGTGGATGCAATCCAGGCCCCTTATCTCCTTTATGGGAGAATTTTCATCCTTTCGAGTTAATATTCGGCCACCCTGTATCCAAACAAACTTTATTTTTTTCTCCCTTGCAGCCAATCTTGTCCTAGCATGGAGGTCCTTGTAATACGGCGACAGGTGTTCCGCAACAAATACAGGCACAGAATTCTCCATTCCGAGATGCGCTGAGTTTAGCTTCTGCTTTGCTTCTGCCTTGCCTCTGTTAAAAGTCTTAACAGCCTGCAGTAGTAGATCTCGAGTGGAGCTGTTTTGGAGCTCCACCACAATGTTGCGCGGTCGACTGGAAACATCTGACCCCGACCTGAGACCCTGCACCCTGTGACTGGCCAGCACTTGATCGTCCCTAATGGGGAATCCGACCACCTCTCCAATCTTCTTGGCCACCGTCAACAGATTTTCACCCCGTTTTTCAGGGACGTTCTGCAGTTCGACATTGTTCCTCCTCTGTCTCTGTTCCATAATATTTAGCCTATGTTCGAGTTGTTTATTTTTTTCCAGTAATAACTCATTTGTTGATCTTATTTTCACCATCTCTCCTTCAGTGGCCTTGAGTTGTCCTTTCATCTTATCGTACTCATCTGACAGAAACTGAAGAGAGTTCTTTATATCTTCAAACTGTGACATCTTTTCCTTTATTGACGATAGATCACGAGCCAAATCGCCCCTTAAGAACTCCGTAATTGGATCTAACTTGTCTCCTAAGTAGTTTTCTAATTTAGCCCACAAGTCATCGCTCGCTCCGCCAGCCTTCGACTTACATTCAATGCACTTCCATTTAACTTTGTTCATTTGGAGCATCGATCTAAACTGCTTCTCCCCAATCCCAACACAGAAATAATGTAGTCTTGAAGCGCATTTGGAACAGGTTAAAGAGTCCTCTTCGATTAGCATTTCATTACACTTTTTGCATGACATGGTTGAATATTGATAACTAGGCGTATCTGAGATGACTTGATTGGTGGCTTTGACTGCAACACGTTATTAGGTCCGCTGTCAGTGCGTGTGTATGTGTAGACACAAGACAGTGTTTGTGTATAAACTGACACAGTATATCAAATCTTTATGGATGAATATTTTTATGATATGAGAATAACTGTAGGTGAAGAGTAAAAAACTCACTGTGACAAAGTAGCCCGCAGCGATTCTTCCAAGCAATGTAGGCTCTTGATGGGTTTTAAATTCAAAATATAGTAAACTTTTAAATTAAACGATGGAGTAAAAAAAACTGTGACACTTCACTATGACAGATGATTGTTGTATATGAATAGATATATTCATAATATGAATATATCTATTTTTGTTAATGCCTCATCTTTATTGCCTATTGGCTTTGTCGTTGCACAGCGTTCTAATTATGTTTAGATTTTATGTGACCATTTTTCAGGACTAATTTAATAATATGTTCTAATAAACAGTGAAGGTCATTTAAAAAAAATGTTTGCTAGCCGGTGCGATTGCATTTTTTTCATCATGATGTGAATTTATTCGTCATAAGACAAACATGAAAGGCTGATGAGAAATATCTGAGAGTGTCGTTGTGTTACACGTCGTGTCTGCTGATGTGTCGTGAATGCTGAAAGTGTAAATTTTCCACTAAACTTCATGAGAAATCTGTAATTAATGGTTACGATAAAATAGAATACATCTGAAATAGATACATCTAGTGAAAGCTGAAAGTGTATATTGTTAATGTATGAGAAATCTGTAAGAACGATTACGTTCCGTTAAAATAAATAATCTGGAAGGTGTGGATTCGCTACAGGAATTTGAATCTAAAAAAATAGCTACGACCGATATACTTGAAAGTTTAATCGTGCTGAATACTAGATATATCTCGTGAAAGCTGAAAGTGTGAGTTATTTTTGCTGCATGAGAAATCTGTAAAATTTGTTTCAAGCAGTTTCAAGTAACGTTGCAAGCTGGATACACACGTAACGATTTATCTTTAAGATTTGACCGATAATCGCTCATTTTTCAAATGTTTTCTTCCCGAAGATTTGAAAAATGACCGATTATCGGTCAAATTTTAAAGATAAATCGTTACGTGTGTATCCAGCTAATAACGTAAATCTGAAAGTGGTCGAATTCGCTATTATATATAATTTTAATTCTGAAAGGATGTACCTAAACGATTGATGCATGATGATAGATCTAAAAGTGTCATTTTGCTAAAATCTTGTAAAAACCGAAAGTATGATTTTCTTGCTGCTTGAGGAATCTGAAAGGATGATTGATATGCCTCGTTAGAATGGATTTGAAAACGTGTTTAAAATGTGTCACGTTAGCCTGGGAACAAGGAAATGATAATAAAAGAACAATAATTATTCACAATATTATCATTGTTTTGATCAAGTATATCTGTGATGATTTCTGAATAGCGAGCGGCGAGAAACGAAAGATCAATGATCCACAGTAATTACATTCGCACGTGAGTGTGTATCTTGTACATAATACATACGTAAATCATTATCACTTTATCGTGATCCATACATTCGTTTGTAATACGCGTAGAACAGTGGGCGTGAATCATAGACAGCGCATAGATCTATGTCTTGACGAGAAAAGTGCGTGCGCGTGATTGCATAATGATCATGCGGAGATTTAAACGTCTCCCGGAGATCTAGAACTGTAACACTTTTCTTACAGTATAAGTAATCAACAGTAGGTACAAGTTTTACTAATTCGTGATAGTTTGTTGATTATTTTTTCCCACACCCCTTCCTCCCTCTTCTTGCACTCTCCATTCGTGTTTGTGTTTATCTTTCGGTAGTTAGAGAAGCTAGAGTTTTCCTCTTGCTAGTTTTTTTTTTCTTTTCTTTTCAACATGTACCAGTTTTAAATCAATATTACACTATGTATAACATGTGACACATCTCGATGGAGGTCAACTTAGTTTAAGGCCATAAGTTTCTATTGTTTCTACTTTTAATATAATATAGTTGTCCTCTGTAATGTGTTTTGTCAAAATAAATAAATGAAGATTCAATGAATATTAATATTTGAAAGTAAAATCTGCAACAATTGCAAAACTAAGGAATTGAGCATTCATTTGTTTTACCCAACAATTCGTGTCCCATAAGAGATAGACAGAGAGAACAGACCTCTACTCTTTTCTATCCAAGCACACTTCTTTCTTTTTTTCCACCGAGAATACGTTTCTCACACAGCCTTTCCTATTCATCCTGCTTTTGAGCTAGCCTTTCATGAGGACGGCACGGATGATCAAATGTTTAAATTAAAAAGGTTCTAGAAATAGATTCGTTTCGAAGCCTACCTACTGTGAAAGAGTCAAAGAGCGTATTTGTGTTCACTTTGTGCGAGCACAGATTCATTTAATAAAAAAAAAATATATCAAAAGGTTCTATAAAAATCAGCACCCAGGAGGGAGAAATGACATAGATTAAACTTGAGATATTTTGATGATTTTGGGTTCCGCGAATGTCAGGAAGGATAGCAGCGCCGTAGCAAATGATCATAAAAACTAAAAAGATACATTAAAGAGATACTCACTTAAGATCAGAGATGTCCCCCCGCAGGAAGTTGATGACGGAGGATGTGAATACCACGCTGGAGACCATGGCGAACATGCCGGCAATGGCTGAAATGGAAAAAAAACTAACACGTTAAAAATATTCTTGGAATGACAAAAGAATATGAGAGTAAATATTGGCAAATTAAACAGATCGATCATATTTCTTCCTAAATATTATTTGGTCAAATACTGTTTTGCAGACAATTGTTGCTTACAAATAAAGGAAATATAGAAAAAGTGGCATCTTCTCAAAAAATGTGACTATAATAAGGAGGACCAGCGGTCACCTTTCCAACGGCCTGTGTTTTTAAATGTATACTGATTCTTGCGTCTCATTATTTAGACGCCTTCCTCTCTTTTTAAAAAGTGTCCATGAACAAACATTATGTATTTGCTGTCTCCCTTGTAACAATCCTTTAAAACATCAAGATAATAAAATAAGTGGTTGGTGACCCAGCGGTTACAACGCCGGCTTTCGCACTGCGGACGTCGTGGTTCGATCCCAGGTGCCGACCATCTTCCTCTTTCACGACACAAGCTTTCGGTAGCTTACTGTGAAAGAGTCAAGGAGTGTATTTGTGTTTACTTTGAGTGAGCACGGATTCATTTAAAAAAATTCGCTATGAAAGGGCCCTTGCCTAGCATCGTAATTAATCAATTATTATTAATATAATATAACACTATTCTATACAAAGGTGTCAGTATAGCCGGCGGAACTTTAAATTATTGCTTCAGAATTAAAACTATCCGTGATAAATTTTTGACGCAGTCACTTTTTAGTCCTTCTCCTTGATGTCCCTTCACCTTCGTACTAAAATATGTGACAAATTTTTTTTAAACTTTTTGTTCATATTGTCGCATCGTGTACGTAATAGGCACATATTTTTAAACCATATTACGTATTGTCATAATTGAAAAAGGATGACCAATGACCATAGATAAAATAAAAAAACAAATAATCAAAAATATTTTTAAACACAAGATGTAGAAATCCAAATACTGTAGCACGGGAAAATAAAAATTTGTATAGTAGCAACATTTCGCCGAGGATAAATAATATAAAAATATCAGTAAGTAGGTACATATTACAAAGTTTAAAGCAAGAACGCAAATTTAAGGAGTTTAGAAAAACTCGATAAACGTTAGAAAAAGGGCTTTTGAGAGACAACAAAATAATCAATATTCAGGTCAGGGCTCGATCGAAGTAGAGATAAGGTTAACATTGGGTGGCAGAGAGACGTCTTCGCTTCGTGAATCGTGAGTATCTCGTCCTTGTTTCGGGTCAGATCATGTGAAATTGTGTTCGTTGTCTCCAACACAACTATTAAGTTTGAAAATATTGTTTGTTTTGCCAACTTATTAGCATCTCGTGCTTCGCAAGTATTAAAATGAGCAGATTCTGTTGGCCGATTTGAAAAGATTATTTTTAATACTTGTCTTTAATAAGTTAAATCGTTTTAAACTGCCAAGTTAACTTTGAGAAATTTCTTTAGTAATCCTCAGTCAGTGGTTAAAAAGAAAGGGTGCCAGGACTGAACTCTGAGGTAGTCCATTGTTCAGTCTTCTTTGGGTGCTTCATGCATTGCTAGGTCGCTTCGTCGGCTAGATTCCAAAATACAGTTTTATTTATAAATGAATCTGTGTTCACTCAAAGTGAACACACATACATTCTTTGACTCTTTCACAGTAAGCTATTAAAGGTTGTGTCGTGAAAGAGAAAAATGGTCGGCGCCTGGGATCGAACCCACGACCTCCGCTCGAAACAGTGCGAAAGCCGGCGTAGTAACCGCTAGTCTACCAACCACTTCAGTTTCCGGGAGGTACCTGATGTGGTGGTTAAAAAAGGGTTTCAAGACTAAGCCCTGAAGTAGCCCATTATTCAGCCGTTTTAGCGCACAGGGGAAGGGGAAATCGCTTAGCATTAAATTCAGTGATTTCGGTGACTTGGACAGAGACCTGTTATCTTCTGATTCTTAATCGCACCGTACAGTGAAACAAACAGCCCTAGAAAGTGTCTGCTCTAGAGAGGAGAAGATGGATACTTTTTACTGTAATCCTCAGGAGACACATCACCAAACCCTTTAAATAATTTAAGTAGGAAAACGAAGCTTAGTGTTTAAAGGGAAGTTGGTGGACTGGAATGCTTAAAAAGGTTGAGTTGCTTTGAGGGAGTTTGTGCCAGCCAAATGGAGAACACCTTAGGAGCCAATCTGGATTAACAAAGTATAAATAAAGGAAGGTTGAGTAAGAAATGAAGGCGATGGAAACAGCTAGCTAACTGGATTGATCTTGACACACAAAGTTCCGTGATTACAATAACACGACTAGTTATTACGAAAGGCCCGAAATGATGACACCTGACGTAAAAATGTTAATTCAGACTGTTCACGGCCCTGGATTACCCAACTCACAGTGGATTTTTGGGCATTAGTTAATGGGTCTATGACATAAGTTGCAGAACTCGTTTTCACAATCTTTCCAACCATACCATCGCATCTTCCACAACATCGTGGGATAACCAGATAGAGGGAATCAATCAAACAATTTAGCCCATAGCCTATTGAGTAGACATCAGGTACACAAACAAGAAGGAAACAGGGAGAGGAAACCTCAAGCAACATGAAACTTGAATCCATGTCCTCCAACATTTGCATATTTTATGGACTTTGCTCAAGTTTTGTGAACCGCTAGATACCATCTTCGCCTAATGGTAAAATTAAAAACATGACGAAAGCAGTGGATAGTTCTCCGTACAATCTCGAAAGACTTGAAATGAAATGCTTTCAAAATGTGCTAAATCGAAAAAATGTACTTTTTTATTTATCTTTAGAATTCAGGAGAGATGCCAAGTTGTAAAAAACGGTTTTAAAAAAGAGTCACGGCGATGAATTGGTAAGAAAAGAATATATTGGGTAGAGAATGCCGAAGACTGATGGTTGAAAAGAACAACGTTATTGCTCATACTCCCTTCCTTCGAGGTAAGGTTGAGGGTTTTGAACAATCTGTGGTAGGAAATAATTAACATTACGCAGGGCTTTTGCGCCCTTGCTGATGTAGGGCCGTAAATGGAGAAATGATTTTATAAAAAAAAGCAGAATTAACAAGAGTTCCAAAATTATGCTAAAATATTATTGGATCAACGATTGAGTATGCAAAAATAAAGATGATACGATAGCAGACAACACTAATTTTGGCGAAAGCAAACAAGGAAAACCATTGTTGTGTTAAAGTTAACATACAGATAATCCCTAAAGTAATGTGTGCCAATTCATATATGGGTCTCTTAGATCACATGATCGCACATGATCATAAAATGAAGAAAAAAAACGGCAACATTTAATATCGAGAAGGAATGTTGTTTGATGCGTGTGCGTTGTTCATTCGTCTGTATGGGCATAATTCCTGGCAGCTTATCACGATACAAGTATGAGAACATTCTTCTTTTTAAAGAATAGTATCACACTCAATACTTAACAACAGCAAAAGTGGTGCTGACTTTTAAAACTGCGAAATGGTTGACATGAATGATCGTAATGTTAAGCATGTCGAATTCCAACCTTAACGTTAAGTTGGCTATGAAAAAAAGCTGTTCTATCTTTCATCATGGTTTATGGATGTTGCAGGAGAACCTGACTAAAGTCCGAGATTCGAGCATCGTTCAAGAATTGGTAAATGATGTTGCTTGAAATCTGACGTCGCAAGTCTTGAATGGCCATATAATGAGAGCAGAAATTGGAAGGTCTTTACTGCATCCAAAACATGTACTTTCTCTTAGATTACTACAAAACATTCTCTTAGATAATCGTCCACGCCGGAGAAGTAAAAGTCGAAGGCATTGAAAATAACTGATTTAGCCTCTTGTGATCCAAGGATGTGAACAAGAGATGATCAGAGTGCTAAACTAATAGCCAAACACCTGTAAATGCATTACTGGGGCTAATTACTGTACACCAATGAACATTAAATAACTACTGATTACGATTCTAAGCGACACCGTTGTTCAGTCTTGCGCAGCCGCCGTGTATAATGAAAATCCCGGGTTCGTGGTTGGCCGGCATTCACTAGGAGAAGTACCGGTAATCACTACTCATTATTAGGCTCTTAATTTACATTGACCTCAGTATTAGGTCTTTTGTTTTATCAGCTAGTTGCAGAATCCGCAACTACATGGTCGAAGCGGTTTCCGAGATAGCTAGACATGAAATAAATTTTGCAATCGAAATACGACAATTATTGTGATGAACAACCAAGAAATGCACTAGAACGACACGTTTTTTTTTTACCCATCCCGCCGTTTCCCAAAGGGGGTAGGCAGAGAGTACGGATTTCCATTCTTTCTTATCCAAACAAACCTCTTTCGCTTTTTCCAAACGCATAACATTCCGCATACATGCTCTCCTATTTCTTTTGCTCCTGACTTGGCCCTCCTCTAAGACTGAACCGATATGATCGGACCATGTCATTCGAGGTCGACCTCGTCTGCGTGCACCCATTCTTTCAGATTTATATATCCTTTTTGTCATTCTTTCCTCGTTCATTCTCTCTACATGCCCAAACCACCTTAATTTATTAACTTTCATTCTAGTCACTATACTAACATCCACTCCACGTTCCTTTCTAATATTCTCATTCCTCACCTTATCAATCAATCTCTTTCCGCATATCCTACGAGTGATCTCATTTCCACAGCATTCTTTCCAGCTTCCATATTTTTCGTCCATGTCCATGTTTCACTCCCATACATCATGGATGGTATTAGAGTGAAACATGGACATGGACGAAAAATATGGAAGCTGGAATGAATGCTGTGGAAATGAGACACGTATATAAAAGGGTCATTAACTGCTTGATTGTCCTACAAATCACATATATCGTACCTGAAAGCCCCGCGTACATTGCAAATTAGTTGGAAGGAGATTAATTGGCAGCATTCTTGATTTTTATGAAACAAACTTTTTTGTTTGATCGCTTCGATCAATTAATTTTTAATTTAAATGTTTCAATGTTAATGTTTCAACGAAAATACTAGTATTATTATAATCTAGTATAATATGCGACTTCTTTTGATGATATTGCAACACTAGCCCGACCGTTTAAAGGTTATGGAAAAATATAAATCATTAAATAAAAACCTTCGAAAAGGGTCCCCTGCTTTTGTGACAATGATCACGAGGCCCCTGTACAGTTCTGTACGGTCAACAAACAGCATCAAAATTAAACGAAGTTGTTAAATTAGCAATCTACACGAGTTAAAATTAATCAAGTGCCTAAAGTAAAGAATAACTAAATAAAAAAAAGAATAATTTCAAGACATTCATCAGATAACACACAAGTCCAAGTCCAGAAGAAAACCAGACACTTCAAAACGTTATCACGTTGGCATTTGGTCTGCTGAAATCCATTAAGACAGTGTTTAAAAAGACGACGATAAAGAAACTGCAGTAGTTGCACTTATTAAAATAAATTAATCAAAAAGTGCTCTTGAGCATAAAGTTTAATTGTCACTATCAAAGTATTGAGCAAAGAATCTACAAAACAGAAAGAGATTTGCCAGAATCAAATAATTTTGGTGATAATTAAGCATTTAATCGACAAACGTTATCAGCGACACAAACGCCCTGCAAGGAGCTAGAGTTGCCGGTAATTAAGGTTCGAAAGGTGGTTTGTTTTGAACATGGACGAAAAATAAGATACGTCGCATTCGATTATCAAGGAGAAATTGGAGGCTACAGGAGAGTTTGGCAAAGGGTAATCCTTAGCTTCGAAATATTCGTGGATGAAGGTTAATCACCAGTTTTGAAAAACCGTTCATGATGCTCAGGATCGTGAAATCTTCTATCCATAGGGTAAAATCAGCCAACGTTGGTGCGCTGGCTGACAAAAAAGAGATTAGATCGTAATGCTGACAAAGTATCGTAAATCATTTTATTCAATACTTTGTAATTAAAGAATAAATCAACGCTTTATTTTTTTCGATCCAACAAAAACTTACGTTTATAAAAAAATGACATTGAACAGTTTAAATAACTATAAAAAAACTCTGATCAGTGGAAAATAAGAGTTCAGCGGTAGAAAATTTGCGATCAAGCCGTCGTCGAGGTAGTTTAACCCATATCGATTGATTGCGAGCTGATCTCTTAGCACGCCATCTTGGAGTTTATGTCAACTGACAATGGTTTCGAGTGTACACCAACGCTTTCTGTAATCACTATACTGTTTTTAAGTTTTTTCCCGTCCAATCACCTGATTGGATATGAAGGGAGCACCTGCTCCCTTCATATTTTGGTCCATTTTGTTTTGGTTTATCATTTTGATAATATAAATTTCAAACAAATAAAGCAAATATTGCATTCCCGTAATCATCGAGGTCTTACAACCATGATGCACCAACCAAATTTATAAGAAATATAATGTTGTTTAGAAGAAAATACTCTTGAAGTGATCAAACATGAATTGGTTTATTTTGGCTGAGGTTTAGTATGAGTTAATAAGGACTTAACTATATTTTGATATAAAATAAATAATTAAATAATAAGGTAGGTACTTATTCTGCATCAATAACTCGTTCAAATCTGACATAGCGAATATTGGTAGTTACCACTCGCGTTGCCCAGCTACTATTTGTTTGTTTACAAAAATTTCGTGTGAAATGTTATCTTCATACGTAACAAACGCGGATTAAATATTTTTTTTATAATTTAAGTAAAAACCGATCAGTGATTTATATGTAATCTGACGATTAACGAATTTTTTATAAGTTAGACGGTTAGAGATTAGGTATACATTTTAAAGATATATATTTGTGGATGCAATGTTTTGGACTTAACTGCTTAAATATTATGTTTTTGCTAAAGATGCCGACAACTTCTATAATACATTACGCAAATTTATGGGCTAGGCATAATCAAGAACCTTGTAAGAGGGTCTGCAGTAGGTTGAACTTGACACAGAAAGAAAATATCACAAATAAGTGTTCGAATCGGATGTAGGCGGGGCATGTTGGCATTCAAGAACTACCATACCAAGATCGTTCTGAAGGAAGGTAGGTAGGGTCAGACAAGACCTTTGGTGGACGTTGAATCGGACCTACCAATTGAAAACCGTCTTCTAGATCTTCTCGGTACAGCAACACGCACTATGTACTTTATCGTAGTGTTGTATGGATGGACTACGGTTCTGAGCGTTCATTGATTTTTTCCTACCTATTTCGTCCACTTCTTAAGTTTCCATCATTCAGACCATGCTGGCTATGTCCTTCCATGATCAAGATCTGATTTTCAGGAAATCACCGAAATAATTAAGAGCAGGGGCATTTTATCTAAAAAGTCGCGGGATCAAACAGAAGAGATGACCAGTTTTTTTTTTACTAAAATCAGGGAAAATCATCAAAATTCTTGAACTATACCAGAATTTTCAGTGATTTCGTATCCTATTGTCAAAATTTTTATAAATGTGGAGTAGCTTTCGCCACGGGAGAAATTTGACCGTGTCAAGATTTAATGCATGACCACCTCTTCTAAACGTTTGCGACACTTGAATTTTGTTTCGGTCTAGCCTCTGTCCGCGATACGGTTTCGGCTAGTGAAAGTTGTTCTCGAGTGGATCGGTATAAAAATGAATGAACCCACCGACCATATCCACAATGCAAGACATGAATCTCGTTTTACACACCGCCGTACTTCTACTACTAAAGGCATTTGATATTATGAACCACAATAAGCTCATTGAGTAAGACCACCCATACCACTGGAGAACCTACTCCGGAATTGGGAATTATTTTTATTCTACCGCATAGGTATTCTTTTTTTTTAACAATAGGTACCTATCAAAAATAAATTCATTAGGCAAGAATTGTAATGCCACACTATTCTGGGTCCCGGGACATGTCAGGGTGGAGCGCAACGAACAACAGATGGGCTAGCGAAAAGAGGTGCAGCAATACACTTTGTTGGACCAGAACCTTTTTTGCGGCCAAAGTAACAGATTCTTCCAAGAAGAGATAAGAAGAAAGAGAAGAACAGTGGAACAACCTTCCCGGACTTAGGCAATCCAAGGAACTTCTTGGTGATTTTAACTCCAGAAGAACCAAAACATGTTTGACCCAAGTAAAATAGGCCTTAAAACTTTTATAGGCTTCTTAACGGGTCACTGTAGACTAAGGGAACACCTGTGGAAGCTGGGACTCGAAGATGGCAGAACCTGTAGATTCTGCAAAGAAGGGGTTGAAACGCCTCACCACTTCTTTACAGACTTGCGAGCAAGAAGTTTTGGTAATCACAGATAGAGTTGAAGAACTGCGCCGCCTTGGATCCCCTCCTAATGCTGGAATTCCTGAAGCGTCCGGGATTAGCGGGAAACCTCTAATTGGGAGACACCACGAGCAAGCAGGGAAAGCACAATAGACCACTACAGGTCAAAGTGCAAAACGCCTAAAAAAATAACGACCACGTGAGTACTTCGCGAATTGGGGCTTCTTTATATTCTACGGCTTATTCTATTTTTTACATTACCTACGCATTTTAGACCTTTCTAATTTTCTATTATATCCTCCTTATTTTTAAGTGGTGTACCACAGGGCTCACATTTTGACTCTTTTTTGAAACCTTCCGTAACCTTAAGTAAGTAGATACGATTATTAAGTACAGAAGGAAGAAATTTTGAAAAAGGAAGGTTAATCGGCAGTTTGAATAAGCCTAAAAAAGTTCACAAAGTATTATATTAATTCGAAGGTTTAAAAGAACGAAGGCCTAAAATGAACATATACTTATCATTAATAAGACATTTCCAAAACACCAAAAGAAAAACAGATTTAAGAAAAAAAGCGTTAATCTTATAAGAACACGCGAAGGGTACAAGGAAACACTTAATAAATAATTGTTGGTCGGAATATAAATCATTGTAGTTGAAGAAGATTCTTATCTTCTTTTGCGAAATGTCGCGGCTGTTGGCGCTGCGTCACCAATGTTAAGGTTATAAAATGCCAACAAATAATAACGATGAATGTCAGTGTCGGTCGTGCTACACGATCGCGACTGGAGAAATATGAAAGTTCGCCTAATCCGCGCGATGTGAAATGGAGTGCAGCCGAATCTGATACTGAAAAACTGTTTGCAAAACTAGAAAGTGAAGAATATTATAGGGCTTTTCAAATATTGTCTAGGTAATCAAAGTAATGGGTAACAATTTCAAATCCGAAGTTCTCATCCGTACTGTACGAAATTTTCTGTGGATGTTGTTATCTCTAGTTGTGGATTTTTTTAAAAATGAATCTGTGCTCACTCAAAGTGACCACAAATACACCCTTTTACTCTTTCACAGTAAGCTATTTAAAGCTTGTGTCGTGAAAGCGGAAGATGATCGGCACCTGGGATCGAACTCACGACCTCCGACACGAGACAGCGCGAAAGCCGGCGTCGTAACCGCCAGACTACCAACCACTTCGTGAATAATTGAAACTACCGTTTGCACAAATCTCTTATATGCTTTGCTTTCTTAGAAAAGAGAAGCGGCCGTGACACTACGAACTCGGTATTCTTCGAGACAGGTACAAAGCATTTTAGATATTTTTATCTCTTTCACTGACTGCAGTTAAATAATGATAACCCGAAAGAGACACAGTAAGCTCGACGTTTAGTGTCAGTAAGCGTAGTTTCGATACCGTAATAAACAAGACAAAGTACAAAGGTCACGTAAAAAACTTTTGCAATGTTGGTATGGCAAGCCTATCTGGATATTATAACGTACGCATTTGCAGCTATTTTTATAATTTGGATTAATAACCTGCTAACCTTTTATTTTACTTTTTTGCGACATTGGACATAGGTATTATAATGAACTTATCGAAAACATGACAGGATTATTATAAACCTACCTACGCAGTGGCTATGACGTCCGTGCACGTCTATTTAATTTACTGTTATTCAAATAAAATGGCCAGGCACAAAAAGCTGTGTAGGCAGAAAATTAAATTGGGGAAAAACACGTTGTAAAACTGAAACATGAATGATTATCTTATAGATGCGATTGGATAACACCGGTCCTATTTGCCTAAATGTGCCTACTTAAATATTCATATATGTACTTACTACAGTAATGTGCGAATTAATGTGAATACAGTTAGATTGATTTTAAATGATTTTATTATTTTATGATGTTCTGTTAGACCTTTACGATCACATTTAGGATGCCCAGATGTGGAGCTAACTATGCACAGAACTCATTTTTGAACCGTTCAGCGAGTATTTTTAATTAATAGGTATGTGGTGTGCAGTTTTATGCTTAATATAATTAACTAGCTTTCCCGACAGACAGTTGTCTTGTCTTTACTATGAATATTTTGAATTTGAATTTACAACGATACTTTAATTTCCTATTTAACCAATATAATTCCGACCGATGCATCTGTTTTAAATTATTTTTTAAGTTATTCTGGTAATCGCACCAACTATCAACATTTTGATAGATGTCAAACTCCAATTTAAATTCAAAAATAGAAACGTTTTTGTACCGTCAAAAGCACTAAGAAGGTTACCTGCTTAGACTTTTCTTTAATTTTCTACATAACTTTCTAAAATTTTTCTTTCATAAGAACCTTCTGATAAAAGCCAACACGACAAAAAAAAAGAATTAGCGCAATCGGTCCAGCCGTTTAGATGCGTTTGACCACGGAAAATAGCTCTCCATTTTTATATATCTTACTCTATAAAAATCTAGCCGTTTTCTTTGTTACCTAACTCCTCCTTTATTAATGGACGGATTTCGATGAAAAAAATTGGAGATGTCGAGGGTTACCCCAGGATGGTTTAGATGAAAACAGGGGCTTTCTAGATACTATATTTCTGTTTTAATTAATGTTTTTAGTTTTTGCGTTTTTTGCTCCCATTTCAACTTTTATGTCAAAACGCCTTCGAGTAAAACAACTACGTTCGTAAAAAGGGTGATTTTATTTCTAAAGAGCGTACATATAAGACCTAAGAATCGTTTGTGTTTTTTATTAAAACGTCATAAAATTGTCGTTCGTTTTATAAGCAGGTATTATGTTAAGGTTTTTTCTTTATATTGAGAGAAAGATATGGGTAGGTATGTACAAGAAACGGACATCGCGTACGGTTGGCTATTTAGATAAGTCGATGCGCGTTGCATTGGAACTATAGAAGAATTTTTTTTTAAATGGGTAAACAATTTATTATTGTGCAGATCTAAGATTTACGCAATATTAATATAAGTTGCATCACTGGCTAAGCATCTTTTATTGATAAAATTTCTGACTTAAGCCTTACTTAAATTTTAATCTTGTGTTATTAATAAGACGGCTGTGTTTGTGTATTTTTTTTTCGGCTTACAATTTAATACCCGTGTCATGTTTTTTGGTTTCAGCCGAATTTTACCTCAGCGAAAGACGACTAATGGTAAAAAATGAGTTAAAAAACAAACTAAAATAAATACACAAGAATTAAAAGTAGTAAGAAATAAAAAAATGTTTATTAATCTCACAGTAAAAATAATGTAGTTAGGTAGAGGTACCTACAAAGATAAAATTGTAATTTTTTTTCCATATTATTTCATGAAAACTACGTAAACAAATCATATTATTATGTTTATACTAAAGAAGTTTATAATCTCTATTATATAAAAATGGAGCCCTATTTCCATTCGTTATCGCATCACGCGTGCGCGTCTGGACCAATTTCGCAAACCCTTTTTTTGTTGTTTGCTTTTTTCAGAAGGTTCATGTCAAAGAAAAAATGAAGAATGTTGCGCGGAATATAAGTAAATTAAAAAAAAAAAAACGTAAAATTCTCAGTACTTTTGATAATATAAACTGTTCTACTTTTGAATTTTTGTGCATTTGACATAACCGACTGCTGTTTGATAGTCGGTGCGGTTGGCAGAATGTATCCTGTAAATATTACTTAAAACAATTGTAACAATTGTACTGGTAAAAAAATTGTCATTACACAAATTCGAATTTCATTTCGAGTCGTTTAACAGACTGTACATGCAAAGTAAACTCCGCAATGGAAATCAGCAGCAAAGTGTAAATATAGAAAATTTGGTAACGACCCATCAGTATGACGTAGGCCAGAGTCTAGAGAGGTTACCAACAGAGCAAAGAATGCACAGAGACTCACAGAAAAAGGCTGTAAGAAGCATTGCTGGGACCTTCGGAGATAGAATAAGGAATACGAAGGATCAAAATAAAGTAAGATGGGGGAGGCATATAACTTGATTCTGGTATGCAAATGTGAGGAGAATGGACTCATTCAGACTCCTGCACATTGCATTGCACTGCAAACCTCATGGAAGACGACTCTCAGACAGACCACCGAAGAGATGGATAGACAGCTGGAAGTTGACCTCGCAAAGGGCTAACTCCACCTCTTGATAACAGGTCTTCAGGCCAAAAATAATTCAATATTCATAGTAAAGACAGGAGGAAGGAGGAAGCTAGTTTCAAATGATTACATGATAAAAAGTCTTACACGTTTTTTATTAACTACCTACCTACTTAATCTTAATATCGTTTCATGTTTTGACATAATCCACTATATTTATGCAACCTCTATAGCAGTATTGGTAAATAACGTGGGTACCTGCCGTTATTTCAAATGAGCGATAAATCTGCTCAAATTAAAGGATTCAAAGAATAATATTCTTACAAATTATGTAACGACTAATGAATCTAACAATTCATTAATAATGTTCGATTTTTCAATGGTATGAACAAACCACTGCATTCGAAACGAAGTGCCTCAGGAGAATTTTGGGTATAAGATGGTACCACCGCATCACGAACGATTAGTGTCGGATGGATGAAATTCAGATCGATGTCAGGAGTTCTATGCGATTCAAAAATGCCAGTCAAATTAAAAGGAAAAGTTTATCAGACAATTGTCAGACCCGCACTCCTGTATGGCTCCGAATGCTGGACTATGTACAACAGCTATAACAGACAGCTAGAAACGGCAGAAATGCGCATGCTGAGGTGGTCGACAGGAGTGTCATTGAGAGACAAGATAAAAAGCTCACACGTTCGTGGAAGCCTAGGAGTGACGGATATAAATAGCAAACTTGAGGAAAGACAGTTGCGATGGTATGGACACGTAGAACCGCAGAGACCGCAGGAACATATTGTTAATCAGGCCATCAACATGAGTGTTCCACGTGTGACAAACATCAGAGGACGACCAAAGAATTCCTGGGTGGTGCAGAGGCATGACCGGATGCGAAGATTGGGTTTGGAAGAGGTGGTGCAGGAGAGACGGACTTATAGCAGTCTATTTAGACGCTAAGTTGGGAGCAAGCTAGGGAGAAGAAAAAGGACATGCTGTGTGATCAGTACCCCCATTCTTTATTATACTCACTAATGTAAGTGAGAAATTTACAGGAAATAATATGTATGGACTGCGGAGCTTTCCGAAGTATTCTGTTGGGGCGTTATACACGTTTCCATACAAAATTTTGCTACTTAACGCCAGCGTAAAGGTCACGGAAACTTAGAATAGGGATGCAGGTAGAGGGTTCTTGTCTTCTATATCCCTCAGTGGTGTAAAAGAGTAACGGCCGGTTTCATAATAAAAATTAAGGAGGCTTTAGGTTAAAGTACCGTTATTGGCACTTAAAGTCGGCTTTAGTGTGGTTCAATCTTTTACCACTGGAGTTCGTAGAAAATTTAGTGGAGTTCTCTCCCCGTCACAGATGATGAACACTGCGAACAAAATGACTAAAATAACGCGAAAAAACATGGCAAAACGGGAAAAATGTTATTTTTTACAGATTTCGTTTACTAAAAAAAAATTCATACATCATAATGATAAATCAACAAAATAACGGCACATTGATGCTCTATCGAAAATGAAATTGACAGATTAACAGAAATTCCGCGAAAATATTAGTAAACAATATCTGTTTTCCATAGATTTCCATTGTAAAACTGCCAACTGCTACCAACTTTGAAATATTTTTTTGACATTTCAAACTTTAGCTAATGTAAGCGGGAATATTTTTTATGAAACGAGTCAACTTAAAGGAGACTTTAAATTTTAAATGTTCCTTTACATAGCTAAGGTGTTCTTTAGTAATTTTTTTTAAACCGGCCGTAAGTCATTGCAAGCATGCAATAAGAACTAGGTTTAAGTTATGTGCACACAGCGGGAAGTGTATCAGATGCATAGATTATAATGTCAGAGTAAGGGGTCTGTCAACAAATTATGATTTCTCGTTTCTTCAACCACGCGGCTTTGGTGGCGAGTGGGGACTAACGAGGCAGCAAGCAACTGGGAGCGTCCATATCGGGTCGTGAGGATTGTGGCATGCTCGACGCTCATACCGGTTCTAGAAGTCGGTCATTCAGAAACCAGCTGCTCGCCGGAGAGCCGGTTCGGTCGGTGTGAGAGTGAATCTATTACAGTTGCCTCTGCGCAATCGACCCACGCGTGATGCGGCAGTTGTTAATGATATCGACGCAGACACTTGAATGGATGCACTTTGAAAATCTATAATATAAAAGAAAGTCGGGTTAGTGCGAACACTTACAACTCGAGATCGGCTAAACAGATTTTTCCGATGTTTATTTGTCGGATTCTTCTCCGCCCCGGATAACAAAATAACTATTAAAAAGTTGAAAAAATGCACATGAAATAATATAAAATATTCCTTGACTCCAAAGCCATCTATGAAAATTTCTATAACAAAATTATTATTTACCTACCTGATAACCATTGACGTTAAAAATATTGGTAAGCAGTTTTTTGATGGAATTTTTTTCGAGCTTTCAGAACATATTTTAAACGTATTTTTATATTATGTTGAGCTGAGGATTGGGGTAATTTTTTGTGTATTAAATAAAAATGCGAGGAGCGTTTATAAACAAGTAGGTATTATTTCATTATAATATGGCTGAAGAAGGGAAACGGAAATACAAAAATGCAAAGATTGACAATTACAATATAAACGTATTATGTACAAATTCTTATTCAATATTCATAGTCAGGACTAAGTTAGTCTTCTATAAACAAGCTGACCAATTCGTAAACATAGATCTAAATTATTACCACGATGATTCATTTAAGTCAGTTCTACCTTCTATTTTGCTTCGAAACAATTTTTAGATATGATGCAGTAAAGATAGCTTAATGAAATTTACAGTTTTACAGGTACATAGTTTGAAAAATTGGCACGTTTTTTTTTACCCGTACGGGGTAGGCATAGATAACGGAGATGCACTCTTTTCTATCAAAGGACACTTCTTTCGCTTCTTCTACCGACATACCATTTCTCATACAACCTTTCCTATTTCACTTACTTCCGACCTGTCCTTCCTTGAGGACGAAATCGATGCGATTCACGTCATTCTGGACCGGTTACGCATTCTTACACCTCTTTGTCATTCTGTTTGCATCCATTCTGTCCACATGCCCAAAGTTTTTGATAAAATTCGTCTTCGTCGTTTTTTCAAAATTTTTTTTTGCACCTTAATTTGGGATTCAACATTTTCTGTAGGCACGATGATATCAGATAGATTCATAATTTGTTGTTGTATTTGCAAGATATATTATTCAGCCCTTACACAATGTAGGTATATACCACAAATGGTGTCTCTGAAACCATTATTGTTCTTCAAGTCATGGTTTGAAAAAAAAAATTACCGAAAATATAGATACTTATCTCGAAAACTATAAAATATAAAATATCGCACAACATAATATTTTGAGTTATTTGTTTAGCCTCAGAGGTATTCTAGCTCTGGATTTGCATTTAGTCGAACTTTCATGGAACACTGTGTTTACGAAATACGAACACGTTTTTAGATGAGTAAATTCATAAACATTTTTAACTTATCAATCAAAGTAGCATAACAGAACTACGGTGCTCATTGCTCACTATCATAGTGCGGTTTGTGGTGCACAGTTTGAGGTTTGAAACCTCACGTCGTCATACCATTGTCGTCATTTGGCTGAGGGACTATTTTAAACCGCGCGTTCAAAAATACACTCATGAAATCATAATATTCT
Organism: Mystacides longicornis; assembly: GCA_963576905.1. NCBI lineage: Eukaryota > Metazoa > Arthropoda > Insecta > Trichoptera > Leptoceridae > Mystacides > Mystacides longicornis. The sequence goes on along the minus strand of OY756426.1, from coordinate 32,535,867 downwards.
GTAAACGTAGAATTAATAAAACTAATTAGACTGAACAGATTTTTATAATTTTTGGTTTATTGGATTCTTCTCTGCTCCGGATAACAGAATAACATCGAAAAATGGATGACAAATAATATAATATTAAAGTTAGTATGGAACGAATTTCGATACAACAACGCCATCTGTGAAAAAATCGATAGAAACACTATTTTAATAATTATTAACCTCACAAACATTAACATTAAAAATATTGGTACTCGGTTTTTTGATGATTTTTTTTTTCGAGCTTTTTTGTAATTTGTTAACATTGAAACGCTTTTTTTTATAAATTAAAACGAGAAAAGTAAATAAATCTAATTTTGAAAGCAAATTGATATGCATAGTTGGTGCGATTGACAGAATTCGGATGGAAAATATATGTTGTTCAAAACAGATGCAACGGTCAGAATAAATTCGAATTCAATATTCATAGTTAGATCACAGGACAACATCTGTCGGGAACGCTAGTTTATAGATATATAAAAATGGACTCGTATTTGCATTGAAGAGAAGGTTGTTATGAATGAAAAAAAATAGAAAATGAGGCGGAACATACAAAAGCAACGTAGGTAGCCTTTTAATACTTTTGACAAAATACACTGTTCCATTTTTTAAATTTAAATTGTCGTTTGACATAAATGACAGTTGGTGAGATTGTCAAAATGTGCCCTGTAAACATTGTTTAAAACAGATGCATCGGTCGGAATTATAGTGGTTAAAAGGTAATTAATTTACCATTATACAAATTCAATATTCCTAATTCATCTACTGTATAGATTCTGGTCCATTTACCAAAATTTGTCATCCGGGACATCTATAGTCTTCCAGAATGCGTCCCGTTTTCTTTTAATCTATCTGCCCCCTAATTCACGAAAAAGTTTAGTTACTAAGAAGATCAGAACTAAGCTTAATGTGCCTTAACCTTAAGGTGTTGTTTCCTCAGGAAAAAAAATAATATTTTTAGGTGAATGAAACAAATTTCAATCATCATTACTAAGATATGTTCTGACATTTCTCCGCAACTAAACTTGCAAAAATATTTATTTACTTAATTCGAATTCATTCTACAGTGAAACGTTAATTTTAGTTTCGTATGGTAAGAAATCGCGGGATCATTGAGTAAAATTTATCAAATAAATGTGCCAAAAACGACTGTTTTGACAGAATGGGATCTGACTTAAGTCTCAAATATTTGACTGGCTCTAAGATTCTTCATAAATACCTAAACAAAAATACGCCATATTAATTTTAAGGTTGGTTCTAAATGACTAGTTCGTGAAGTAATTACTACGGTACGGTATGAACGCAACGCAAAAAAAAACAGCAGTTACAAATTATCCAAGTTAAATTTAACCTTCAAATATAGTCATAATATCTGCTGAATTACACGGAGATTGCACGGGAAGTGTGCAGACAAGATCTCTGAGAGTTGCTCGTGTGAATACGAGATTCTTCATCAGGCGACCTTCAAAGAGCCATAAAACCAGGAAGAAATGGCCATGCGAGGTTGCGCAACAAACGACTGCGAGTGCCGTTACCTCACGAGGATATTCAATATTGTGTTCGGATAATAATAGCAGACGTTATTCAGTATATGTAGTGTTATGTCACAATAGGCAATCACAGTTACTGCTACGCTGTGCCAACACTAACAGGTAGCTTACCGCTGCACTGTGCAAGTGTGCTACTACATTCATACAAAGAAGCTTCATATGATTGCTAATGTTACGTCGCTTCAATTATTGTTAACAGTTTTCACTGCTCTCAAAAACTTTTTGGAATTCTGCGGTGAAAATTTCATTGAGAAAAATAGAGAGGGGGAAGAACCCTTAAACGTAATAAAAAAAATTAATGTCGTTTCCATAAAAATAGAAATTAACAATAATTATTGTCTACCAACCACTAAGTACCAACTATTGAGTCTTGAGCTTTCCAGCTTGTCATACAAAAGAACTAGCCCAGTCATTCTCATTTTAGAAATACAATTTAAGTCTAATTTTAAAATCAAATTGGCGTCTACCATAAACTGTCAGCTGTTTGATGGTTGGTGCGATTGACAGAATGCGGATGGAAAATATATAGGTTAAAACAGATGCATCGTTCGGAATAACATTAGTTTATCATTAGACAAATTTGAAAACAATATTCAAAGTAAGAACAATAGGAAAACGTCTGCTAGTAAAGATATTTTTTCCTTTTATCTTCAGGGCAGCGAGGCCTTTGTGTTTGCTCCTCTTGCATGGTTTTATTTTTGTTTGTTTTAATGTGAAATTGTGATTTTTTATGTCATCTTATCCAAGGCGTAACAAAATGTATAATATATTTTTAATGTAAAAGCAACAATTGTTGCGTAGAGAGAGAAATAAATAAATAAATAAATAAATAAATAAATAAATATTGACGGCTATTCTGAAATTCACGTTCCATCTCAACGCAAGGTTGAGTTGAGTTATAATAATCGGTTGCCAGTAGTTACGCATCTAATGTATTGGATAAAACATTTTCAGAATAGCGAAATGTCAAAAGTCTCAATAAAAATTGGATACGACGCAACTCAATCGTCTGTTTTTCATTTCAGAATAACCGTCAATAATGTATAATTTCTATAATAGAAATACAAACGCTAATTGGGAGATGGTCCTCTGGCGTGGCCTTAAAGGAGGAAATATTGCTAAGGGGTTGTTGATTGACGGTTCTTCAGGAAAAAATAAACAAAATGTTTAGGAAAATGATAAACAAAAGTGGTTGGCAGACTATCGGTTACGACGCCGACTTTCACACTGTTTCTTGCAGAGGTCGTGGGTTCGATCCCAGGTGCCGACCATCTTCCTCTTTCACGACACAAGCTTTAAGTAGCTTAAGTGAAAGAGTCAAAGAGTGTATTTGTATTCATTTTGAGTGAACACAGATTCATTTAAAACAAAAATAGTCAGGCAAATGATAAACAAAATAGTCACATTTCAAATTGATTACATCAGGTTTCTTAAATGTAGATCTCTTACTTTTTTTATAGTAGGTATATTATTGTGACACATCCCATTGTTTATATTTACAATTTAGGTTGATCGCAAAACGCTACCAGAACGGGTCGCAGAATAATAAATAGGAGTTGCCTAATAATATAACGTCACGTAAACAAGACGCGTAATGCTAAATTATTATTATTATTATTATATAGCGTTAAGCGAAAACGAGAGTTGAATGGGTTAAAACAAAAGAGAAACGTAGAAAGATCAACGCAAAACAACAATCTTCAATAGGTCATGGCCCCAAGTTCAACGCTAATTAATTGTTTATTTATTCATAGAATTATTAAGAAGACATTTCAGTTCGACCCTGGCTGTTGAACTGTCGACGACATTAAGTATTCAAACCAAGAAGACCGATTTGGCAAATTAAATGGTTGTTTTTGTTTTTACGGTAAAAGTTGAAAGATGCGATCCGGGGAGCTACGTTTGAAATTCAATTCCGATTTCAATGTCGACCGATCGCGTTTCGAAACGTCGAACCGTCAAAATACTCCATCGTGAACTAGTAAACTTTTTCGTGTTGTAAATGTTACCGTATATAGAAAAAAAACAGTTATTTCTGAATATTACCAAATATCTATGTCTGTCGAGAGCGTTACAACGTTACAACATGATAATCATAATACCTAATCATACATTTTTTAATTAATAAATTATGTTGTTCCATTTTTAAAGTATTTTTTTATACGAGGTATCTCTAATATATAATATGAAAGTCGGGTTAGTGCGAACACTTATAACTCGAGATCGGCTGAACAGATTCTTTCAGTGTTTGATTTATTGGATTCTTCTCCGCTCCGGATAACAGAATAAATAATAAAAAGTTGAAAAAAAAATGGGTAAGAAATGATATAAAATACAATATTTATGTTAGTATGGACCGGATCACCTGCGACGCGCCAACGCCATCACGGGTAGTTCCTCTCATTCTCGCATACGTGATAGCCGTTTCGAGCGTTTTAGTAAATTTTCATACAGATTCAATGAAATTATCGGGCACGTTCGCTCGGTATTTCATAGGTGAGGTTGAATATGTGCGCGCGCATATATTCTCACGTTGTTCCCACCTGAGCTTTGAATACGAATGAAATATGGACGTTTTACAAATATTTTAACATTATTATTTTATTAGTAACTTAATCGCTTTAATTATGTATTTTTGTTTCTGGGGACGCAGTGCACATATGAACGGGCCGCCTCTGGTTAGGACTACAGTCTGTCAACGTCTGTCGGGACAGTTAGTTAATAAATAAAATAGGTACATGCATGTACAATAAATCCTTATTTATACCACTTTTTTTCAAAAAGCAATGCCGGATTCAATATAGACCAATAGGGGGATGGGGACCAAAATTTAAATGTCATTTTGACCTCGTTATTGAGATTGAAATTAAGTCGGAATCGCGACGCCAATGCACAGCAACCCACCAGTACTAAATTGCTGAGATATTAATTAAATTAATTAATTAATTATCTACCTTTATAAAATCTTGTATGACTACTTCAGAAACTCTGTAGTCCATACGAAATTCGGGGGACTTTCTCAGAGACCTAATGCGGTGTTCACACGGGGCGATATAAGGCCAGACGATTTCGCTTGCATAAAAAAAATATCGGTCGGGCGCCCATTGATCGTGTGATGTACTCACACGAGTCCACCAGCATACATTCAATCTGTCAGGTGCGCTGATTTTGACGTAGTTTTAAAAATGGCGGACGGAGTGTTTGGGGTAGTTGAAAATGGGGTAGTTTTAGACGATATAAGGACACTCCTAATTAAGGAAAAATAAAAAAAATGCAGATATTGGGTACGGAATTAGATTCTAAGGAGAAATAAATTGGGAGCAGTGCTGTCATCTGTTAAGAAACAGAACATACGGACGCCGCGCATATCTGCGCATGCGTGCATTGTTCCACCAGAAACAAAAGTTGAAAGGCGTTCAACTTGAGGCGATATCGCTTTCAACCATTTTTATCGCTTCAGATTTATCGACAATCTGTTCACACGGTTCAATTGGCTGGCGATATTTTGGTGTCCTGGCGATATTCGCCTCGTGCGAACACCGCATAAGTGAGTTATATCGACGACCAAAATAGGGACAAACAAACAAAGCCAATCTTTTTATAATGAAATCGTTAACAATTTATTTATTTCATTTACTATTCGATGAGCATCTGTAAACATTCGTGCTTGAAATTTCATGGTTTATTTCAAAATCCAACCACTACAAGCTAACGACCGTCTTCACCTTTTGGTAAGAAGCCTTTCCTTATCATGTCTAAGTGCCCAACTGGGCCTATGGAAATCAAAGTCTATTTCATTTCATCTAAAAACATTTTTGTAAAGTTATTATTTATTTTTTATTTTTTACTGACGAATGCATTAGTGGCTCTTTACGCCACGCAGGAATTCCATCTTATTTATGCTTCAGTGTCTTTTGTTATTTTTTGTTTTATTTTATACGAGAATTTGAATTTTGAATTTGTGTGTACGTTTTTCAGTAATAGGCAAGGATATTATGCATCCTGTCAAACGAATCATAAGTGAGCCCTTTTTATGGGCGTTAAGTCTTGTGCGTTCAAGAGTTGAGAGTCGGTCTTTTTACTTACATTAAGGTCGTCGTCAAAGATAATAAATAATAATAATGGTTGTGCTATGGCGATGTTCGCGACATTTTAACACGTGGTTATTTATTATTATGAGTAGTGTTGCTAGAGAGAAAAATACCATAAAATTAACGTCTACATTACGAATTATTTATTGTTAACGCGTAGCGAGAGGTCACGAAGCTGCCAAATAAAATCAATAGAAGATAATAATTCAAACATAATATAACAAACTATTTAAAGAAAGAGTAGTTGACGGAAACATCAAACGGAAACCGATAAATTTACTTACGAAATTATTATTATCTCTCGGGTGAAAATGGCTGGGACACTCCTTTAGGGGTGAAAGCCAGAAATATGGAAGAAGAAGAAGAAGAAATTATTATTATATTATTATGTTGCTCTTGTACAGGCAAACCACAATAGATTTTTATCTTTTATAAATAAAAATATTCCTAAACTAATTTTTCTTGACTGAGTCCTGTTTTCAATATAATTATCTTAACATAATAATTCTGAAAAATTTGGTTTAAATGGGTCAATTCTGTCGACGTATCTATACAATACGCAAACATACATCACATGTTATGTACTTCCTACTACACCGCCATCTATTGGATTTTTTAAAAAGTAAAGCAATTAAAGAGGAAATGTTTTGATTTCAAGCTTATGTCCCATCGAACGTCATCCTTCACCCGAATCAACGATAACTTAACATAATTCAATAACTTATTAGCTAAAATTAATTAAGTTTTTACATCGTAAATTGTATTTTATCTATATAACTAGCTAGTTACCCGTGGCTTCGCTCACGTGTTACTGTATTTTCTTTCTCTTCCTAAACAATGCAGAATTAATTATATTCGCATCAAAATTAATAATAATAAGAAACATCATCAACATTTCTTTTTTTTAATATATATTCTAAAATTTCCATTAAATTACTATATTTTTATTTATATTTGTCGTTATTAATCTGTATTTAAAAAAGATGTGCTTCTTATACAAATAGAATCAGCCCGCGAACTTAAAAATTTCGCTAACTTGACTGACATTGTTCTATGAGAATCCCAAAAAATAACTCGAATAACTTTTATTCCATCAAATGACGTTATTTGAAATCAATTTTTATATTGCTGGATATGAATAGAAAAATATTCAGGTCTCGAAAAGCAATGAAATTAGTGATCTTTAAAACACTTATTTCTATCTGCTTTGGACATTTTTCAAGCTACAGACGTTTTTTTAACATTTCAATTTATATCTTTCACGTTGATTTGTTGTTGTTTGTCTGGTCGTAGGTTCGAAATTTAGTTCATAAATATCTTATCCTGAGCAAACACGACATAAAAAGAATAAACGATATCGGTCCAGCCGTTCAGGTCGAAATAAATAACGTTAAACGTGAAAACTGTTAACGTTCCGAACGTTAACGTTTACCAAATTGAAAATGGTTTCCAAACAAAAAAAAATGCGTTTCGTCTTCAATATAATAGCAGCGTCGTAATACTTCCAAAGATTTTGAGGTAACGTTTATCGTTAATTTTGAATAACTGACAGAATTATTTTTTTGACTCGGAATTTGGAACAACATTGTTTAACGCACGTTGAACAACAGTTTTTACGTTATCTCTATGGAAATAACAACAAATTGTTAACGTTGGAGCTGTCGTTAATATTTCGACTTGGCCTCCAGGCGTGATGCGATGACCACGTAAAGTAGGTCTCCATTTTTATAATAACGTAATATTCTCCCTTTTAAGCCCCCCCGCTCACCGCAAACCAGCCCGGAGGAAACTAAACTGCAGCAAACCCGATCCGCACAAAGCCAAAACCTAGCCCGATTGCCAAAAAGCCAGCCGCACACAGATCAAGCCCGTGGCGGTTCCCCCCAAACCACCCCATAATACGGGAGGCCTTGGACCCACTCAGGAGAATAGGTTAGGCATAAAGAACTCTCCATTGCGCTCGAAGTCGTCCGAGGCTCATTGTGCTTTTTCTAACCGGTTGAGGTTTAAGGAAGTGAGGTGGTCAACCTCAGTATTCTAATGGTATAAGTAATTGGCGTTCGACTATAAACGAATTTTCGACAATGTAGAGTAGGAAGAAAATTAACTGTCCACTGTTTATATTTTTTATTAGATGAAACGGATATCGGCAACTATCCGATATCCGGTCTATCCGGCGGCGTAAATAATATCCTGCCGGATACCGGATAGTAAAAAGAGGCATGTTTGTATAACTCATTGATTTGTTTATTAAAGTATCACTTAAGAAATACACCTTATAATCACAAAATAAATTCTACAACTTAGAAAATTGATTATCAAGCATAAGGTAAATTATGGAGAGTAATTCTATATAATATTTCGTTATATAGACTATTGGACTATATAGAGGAAAACAGCAGCTTTGCTGGTCTTCGTAAGTAAGGGAAGTTTCCGCGATTTTTGGAACAATAACGTTCCGGCAACGGAGTCAGTCCAATTGGTAAACCGCCTACGTAAGCGTAATTCATGCATTGTACCCATGGTAATTTACGCACTGGCCGGGCTTTAGTTATGAATAATTTATTACAATCGAAGTGGCTGGTAGCCTAGCTGCTACGACGCCAGCTTTCGTACTGTTTTGAACTGAATGCGGTGGGTTCGATCCCAGATGCCGACCATCTTCCTCTTTCATGACACAAGCTTTTACAGTAAGTAGTAGATTACTGTGAAAGAGTCAAAGAGCGTCTTTGTATTCAACTTGAGTGAGTGAATTTTTTTCATCGTATCATTTTTTCCTGTAGCTAGCTACAGAACTGTTGTTTCGGGAAGAAATGTCACATTCTCTAAATTCTTAAAGTGGTAAAATAAAACTGGGACTCTCAAAGGGACGATAGGACTGATTTTTATAATAATCAAAAATTTAAAGACTCTTTTCTTTACCAGCATATTCTAATGTAATATTATGATACTAACCAACTTTTTGATACTAGCATTACACCATAATCGTGTTCTAATTTCAAATGGTGGTTAATTTAGACCACAAGGCACTTACGACCGTCTTCTACTGTCATAACAAAAGATGGCTTAGTTTGATTCTTAGTTAGGCATCAGGTGGTCAAATCTCTGACCCAAAATTCATGTTTTTGAACGTGTTAAAAAATCCCAAGCTCCTGTTAGGATTCAAACCTATGCCTACGACTCTAGCTGTGCGGTGCCAATTAATGGTTGCCAATTAATGCCAATGAAGTAGTTGGTGACCCAGTGGTTACAACGCCGGCTTTCATACTGCGGACGTCGTGGTTCGATCCCAGGTGCCGACCATCTTCCTCTTTCACGACACAAGCTTTCAGTAGCTTACTGTGAAAGAGTCAAGAAGTGTATTTGTGTTCACTTTGAGTGAGCACAGATTCATTTTTTATAAAAAAAAAATATTATTACAAACTAGCTGACCCGCCCGTCGACTTTCCACCTAACCCAGAATACAAAAATAATTTTGACTTATTACATGAATAAAATGTGATTTACGACATTAAATTTAGCTAATAATTTATTGCATTATGTAATAGTTATCGGGATGAAGTTCGATGGGTCATACGTTTGAAATCAAAACAATTCCTCTATATAATTGCTTTACTTTTTAAGAAAAAATCCAAGAGGTGACGGTGTAGTAGAAAATGAATCACACGTGAAACCTGTTAACTTATTGTATACATTGTTGAAAGAATAGACCAAATTTTACTGAATTATTGAGGTAAAATGATATCTTAAAAACAGAGACAATTAGACGAATGGAGAAACGCACGCTACGCGCGCTCGAACCGCGCTACGCGCGTTTCTCTCTCTCTCTCTCTCGAATGGAGGGTTACGAAGGAGCGATAGTTGGCAGGAGGACGTTAAGGCAAACATAACGAGGACCGGCATTACCACTGATTGTTTACACTGGGTTACATCACCATCTAACGTCTGACGCGTGATGGGTTATGGCTCTTCTACATAATATGCGTTACTGCACACACGTGCGCATCCGACCGTACGCATTGTGCAGCTGATTTCAAATCTAAGTTGCACACACAATTTGACTAATATGCAAATTTTAGTGCATTAAAAACGAGGAATCACCACACTCTTTTAAGAGACTGCTGAAAAAACCTTAAATGTCTTCAAAATGTATCGTAAAAGTGTGTATATTTTTTCCATACTTCTCTTATGCGTCTGTATCTGCATAGTTGGATGGTTAAATGACTACCCCCTCCGGCAACTTTTTAAAATTTCTTACCCGGACACTAACTTAAAAAAAGGTCATTCTGAAAATTTGGTATCCGGAAACGTGAAAGTTCATCAAAAAAGGTCATTCTGAAAATTTGATGTCATTAAATAATGCTACGACCCGGACATTTATGACATTTTTTCCGCGCTTCGCCAAAACCCGGACAGGTGGCAACACTGCCCTCCAGGATGCGAAGAGATGGGTAAAAAGACGTGCTTCTCCGTCGATGTTTTGAAACAACAAACTTGCTAAAAATCTACCTGCTACCACCACAGCTACACAAATGAATATACGTATATAATATCTAACCTCACCAATACTAAAGCGATTCTCGTCCATAATACTAATGCACTCTACTAATTGAACAATTATTATAAGCATGCGTTAGTCAAATCCGGAACTGAGGCGCACCCATCAGATACGATAATTAGCAGAGTACCTACATACACACACAAAATGCCCATTCGCAGGTAAGAATGCCATTAAAACAAGAGTTGCCTAACACATGGTCTCGCGTACCTACACACGAGAAGAAGGAATGTTTCAAAATGCCGAGTCGAGTGTGCTAATCGCTTGTCAATAATAAGTGGACAGAGACGGCGAGTGTTCGCCATTCGCACTCGCACCTTCGAAGGTTACTGGATGTTCGCCAAAACGGACAACGACAATGTACATACACGCGAATCTGACGTTTTCATTCTGTAAACAATCAGTGTTCGGATTCGATCTATGTAAATAATACTAGCTGTGTCTCTACACTTCGCTGCCGCATAAGAAGTTGAATAATAAGTTGAAGTGATTGGAAGCTTGGCGGTTACGATGACGGATTTGTTTCGTGCGGAGGTCGTGGGCTCGATCCCAGGTGCCGAACATCTTCCACCAAACACCAAAGATTATCATGTTCCGTTTGACGTTTTTTTTAAAACCTGTAAGAGTAGACAATCATGCCTCCACTTTGTTTCTTCCATCGACATAACCTTTCTCGAATAAACCTCTCCTATTTATTTTGCTCCTGACTTGGCCTTTCTTGAGGAAGAAATCTACTCGTATGTGTTCAAACACCTTTCTTGATCGACTACGCTTTTCGAAACTTTACTTTCATATTATTTACATATTTCAACTTGATGTTTGCTGTTTTTTTTTACAGACTTTCTAAGATACGACACATGCGCCACGTACTTTGACGAACTAAGCGGTTGGCCGGCTTTCAAAAATTTGTTTTTGTATATTGTTGTAACAATTAACAAAAGTTAACCACACAATTAGGCAAAATGAGACAAAATTGTAGGATTAACGGTATGGTAGTGCTAAAGTTTCAACTAACAAAAATATTGAAAAAATTGTAGGAAATACTCTGCACAAAATAAATATACAGATTAAGATAGCTATTAATCATTTGAATGGAAGCTCGCAAGAGTCATACCATTCCGAGAACAATGAGATCGATCTACAAATGTAAATCGATCCATAGATCTTGCAGATCACTTCCAAATTCCGGTCGTATAGATCTTATTTGTGAATCATGACCAAACATCCGATAATTGATTTAATTAATTCCATGGAACTATACAACATAATAATTTGATAGTAAAAACATGCGTGTAGATTTTATCGATTTGCTGAATTTCTGATAATGATTGTGCAGAATATTAAGATCCCGAGAGTAAAATATTACTATTCTAGTCAAAAAAATCAATTAATCCCAATCGATGATGAACTTGACGGATGTGTACTTAGGGCCGAAACTAAAGTCCGTTAATTTAAGTTCCCAAAATTCGGTCCAAAACTTGATACAACTACTTGCTTTTCAGAATCTAAACATCCGTTAGTCATATTTTGATAAAATTTTACTATTGACTGTGCTTAATACCTATTATTTTTATTTTAGCCCTGCACTCTTTTCCCAGCTGGTGATTCGTCTGATTTAAATAATATAAACGATAAACACCACAAATAACGCACAACAAATTACAACGTGTCTGCCTTATTTTTGTTTGTTTTGACTTAAGAGTCCTTAAAATTATATAAAAGCTTTCAAAAACCATAAAAAATATACGGATAGTTAATTTTCGTTTATAATATGGTCGTTGGTAAACTTTACAACGAGTCGTCGTTCATTCGTTCGTTACTTTGACATTTGCTGAGCAAAATTTGATCCAGTCTTTATAATTTCCGCCCTTAGAAAAATGGATCAATTACACACGACTATTAATAATTACTAGTGGTCCAGTTCATTGGTCGAAATTCGACCATAATTAATTTAAACTATAATATATTGAGCGAGCGGAATTTCACAATTTTCTTTCAAAAACAATGACATGGACACGTCAAATTTGAAATGTTGTGTACAAAGATTTTTCTATTATTATTGATAAGATAACCATGACCACAGATAAACAAAGTCTGTGTCAATGTGAAATACATCGAAGTGTGTGTCTGTGTCAAATACAAAACATTACAGTAGTGTGCGTAGTGTTTTTATTATTGATTTAATCCATTTTTATGTATGATTTAAAAAAAAAATATTAGCATTCGCCACCCTTTCTCTATATTAACTGTAAGTGTGCGAAATTTCATACTCCTCCGTCCGCTCAATTTTCGTAAAAAGGGGCACAAAGTTTTCCCTTCACATATTAATAAATATAGATTAGTAAGGTACAATAAGAATACAGGCAATGCTGATGTGAACAATGTGAACATGGTTAAGTCTATGTGGGCAGGTGGGCAAAATTATTAATCATCCAATGGCGTTTTTTGATACCCGGAAGAGGAAGTGTTAAGATACCAGATTGGATTAGTCGAAATAAATTTTTGGAGAGATTGTTATAGATTTTTTTCGCACCATTTTAATGTTGTATGAAAATCTGAAAGAACAACGCAGATCAAGAAGTCACCCAAAACAGTGGGGAGGGACTAGGGATAGTTGGAGGTTTAAAACCCTGAAATATCAGAATTCTGAGTATATAAAATGAGAAAAAGAAAATGAATATTATTCATAATATGTTGAAGGAAGAGAAACAAACACAGAGACTGTAATGAAGTAACATGTGACACACCTCGATGGAGGTCAACTTAGTTTAAGGCCATCAATTTATATTGTTTCTACTTTTAATATATAGTTGTCCTCTGTAATAAATAATCTAAATAAATAAATAAAAAAAAGTGATTTTCTCACTGGACCCCCCCCCTCTCCCCCTACGTGATCTTTCGTGATTTTTTTCCAGACCCCCCCCCCCCCTATAAATGGACGCCCCCTTAGGAGGCCGCTTGACTGTGGTCGTTAAAACCGAAATAAGATGAAGTTGTTTTTATGTCGCGCTATCGTGAGAAATTATAAAAACATCGCAAACAAAACAGAACTATTAAAGTGGGAATCGGCCTATTACACCGGCCGACAATTTTTTTTTGATTTGTAACAGAAAGCTGAATAGCATATTATGGTAGAATGGACGTATCCAAATACGAAAATGATGGGAAAAAGTTGTAACACGTAAGGTTTTCTTGTTACATTTTATAGAACCACATTTAATGTTACCTTCTGATATGTATTGAAAAGAAGATTTAAGAAAAACCCAAAGATTAACCACATTTATTGTTACAATATATGATGTGAATTGAAAATAATTATTACATTTAAGAAAAACCTAAAGATTAAAAATATTGACTTAAAATACTAATTAAATTCTATTTTTTCCTAATATAAGGGGTCATAATATCTTTTCTTTTCAAAAACTAGCAGTAATCACCCATCATGACTGGATCCCATCGTCCTAGATAGCGAATCTCCATTGTCCTAATATCTTGGTGGAATATTTCACCCTGATCATCATCGACAGATCCCAAATTTTCAGGAAAAATGACAGATGTGAATAGAGGAAATGAATTTTTGCGATAGTCGATCTTGTGCTTTCTCTTTTTGGAATAACCTCCAATCTTTGTCAAGCAAAAAAAACTACCATAGGGACTGCAAAAGGCATGCTTTTTCTCTTAAAACATACACACAACTACTGTAATGATATATATTTGATATTCACACACACACAGATTACTTGTAAAGATCATCAACTTCATAGAAATTTTATAAATGTAAAATGAAAAGCGCCTCATAATGGGCGCAGAAAGCTTTTTGAATGCGGTAGCTATACGTGGAGCGTGAAATGTCGGGATATTCCAACTCATTGTAGGGTATGATCCAAATGAAGCTAGATAAACACTGTTTATCTTTAACAATAATAGAACTTTGTAGGTAGGTACATATTATCAAAATTTCAAATTTGACGTATCCATGTCATTGTTTTTGAAAGAAAATTTTGAAATAGCGTTATGGTCGAATTTCGAGTACTGGTCGACCACTAGTATAAATTAAATAAATATACTTTCTTCCCCTTCTTTGAAATTTCTTTTATGATTTAATATTTGTAATTTGTTGTTTTTTTTTTCTGTTTGTAACTGATTTAAGCTATGATTAAATGTTTCAAAAGTAGTCAATTTGTATGCACATGTAATTGTGGAACAGATTACCTCAGCTTGTACCTTACCTTCATGTTTTTCTTACGTATATTCATATCTGTTTTATGTTTGTGTATCATAAATAAATAAATAAATAAATATACAACATTTGATGTGGTTTGCAGACGGCGTACTGAAGATTGTGCACGAGTTCGAGTCCCGGTGCCGACTAGTTCCACTTTCACGACACAACCCTTTGGTTAATGTGAAAGTGACCAAAAGTGTATTTTTAGTCACTTTGAGTGAGCCAAGTTTTTCTCCTGTTAAACTTCAATTTTGCGCAATATTTATGACAAACTCCCATCCGAACTCCTCAGCTTTAACTTCAATGAACGAAAGAAAACATGAGAAGGTCGCCGGGACCCTGATGGGAGGAAGGGCAGCGCTCCCCTCGGCCAACTGTCATTCGGCATCCTTAACACACGTACCGCAGATGCTTATCATACTATATTAATTAAATTTATTATGAAGGAGGAGTTGTTCCGGGTAGCACAAGACAGAGAAGCTTTCGCCGAAGTGATCGCCAACGTCGGGGTGACCTGATGCGGCACACGAAGAAGAAGAAGTAGAAGTTGAGACTTTCTATTGATGGAACAATCATTCGAGGCAATAATATTGTATGAAGCAATTATAACAATGATAATATTATCATTCTAGAAAAAAAGATATTATTATACATTCTACTGGAAATCGTTTTAAATCAATTATATAAAAGAAAGTCGGGATAGTGCGAACACTTATAAATCGAGATCGACTGAACAAATTTTAATCATTTTTGACTAATTGGATTCTTCTCCGCTCCGGACAACAGAATAACTAATAAAACATCGCAAAAGGGATAGAAAATAATTAAAATTAGTATGGAACGGATTTACAGACAACAACGACATCTGTGATAACAACACATTTTTTATTTACCATTGAGATTCAAAACATTGGTATGCAGAGTTTTGATAGAATTTCTTTCAAACTTTCAGAAATAATTTTTTAACATTCAAACATTGTATTTTATACGTATTTTTGTATAAATTACAAATTCAAAATCAATATTCATAGTAAAAACTACAGGACAACGTCTGTCGGGAAAGCTAGTTTAATAATATTTTGCCAAAATAGAATAAAATAAAAATAAACTTAAAGTTCGGAAAAATCATAGGCATTATTTACATTCCCGAAATTGTTTTTAAGTAGACACTAATGAAGTTAGATGGAGGATATAAATCCAAAAAATAAACATCAACAACTAGGGGTTACTCATAACTATGTGACGGACTTTGTCACCCGTTTGTACGTTCATTTTCGATTCGACGCGTAAATGTACCGCTGTAGTAATGAGTATGCTAATGGGCGATTAATACCTATTAATGGTAGGTACGGTCGCCACTCTGCTAAATTAGTCATAGATATAAAAATCTGCAAATTTACAAAAAAATTATATTACTTATAGTAGCTATATGGAATATACACGAGTCTTGTGATCGGATTTCAAAAAAAAATAGATTTCGCTGAAATTAATTTTCTCGACGTTTTCGAGGGTGTAGATTCCAAAATGCAAAAAAAAATATCTTTTTTAAAATTTCCCCGTACCCGTACGCGTACGCCAAAAATGTGTGCGCACCCATAACTCATAGTAATTCTTATCCGACTTGATTGAAATTTGGTAGAACGGTTAGCCCCTCGATGTAGATGAGTCAGTAAAATGTTGAGATCTGTACCTTCCGGGGAGCCCTCTTAAAGTATCCAAAGAAAATTTCACTTGTTCTAGAAAAAGGGCTAAAAAATAAAAAAATAAAATGTCTTCGATTTTCATAAAATTTGGTATACGGGTTGGTCTTATGCCTTCCTACACAAGCACGTAAAATTTGAGGTCCGTAACTTCAGTGAGTCCCCCTTAAAGTACCGATTAATATTGAATATTATGTAGTTCTAAAGCAGATAATAAAAAGCTCCAATAGTCGATATCATTTTAAAGTTTCTATAATAATTCCAAGGATAAATTCATTTTAATCGTAAAATTATGAATTTTTATGCATGATATGTTTTACACGAAAAAGCTGTTATAATATACAGTGAGTTCTGGGCTACCCTAGGTTAGCAGCTTTTTTTTTGTGTTGTGCCAACTTAATCGTGTTTGGTCTGACATAAGTGAAGGGATTCGTTTGAGATTAGAGTTAGAAGATTTTTTTTATCAAAAAGTAAGTTTTTTACTCATTTATTTACATTGTTTCTCTTATTTGGGTCACAAATAAAACTATTTGTGTGTTATATAAACCAGAAACAATATGAATCTCAAATCTGACAAGTTATACCTTTGTGAATACATTGTTGGGTTACCGCTAACATAAGCCCATTTTTTTGCGCGTCAAATGTCAACGTCAAATATTTTGTCATGTTGTACATATGGACAATGCTGTTGTTGTACCTCTGGACGCATCCAAAGGAACAACAACCTTATTGACAGCTATCGTTGGTAGAACAATATTTTGTCAATAATAGAATAAATATATTAAACATTAATGAATACATGACAGCAGTCGCAGTCATTAGTTGTTACATATTCGTTAAGATCTAGTCCTGAAAAAAGGTCACAAGAATCTAGACATAATTAGAACGTTGTGCACCAACAAAGCCAATAGGCAATAAAGATGAGACATTAACAAAAATGGATATAGTCATATCCTGGCGCCAACTATACATGACAGCAGTCGCAGTATTTAAATTTGATGGCTCTCTTGTTCTCAATAATTTCAAACTTTTCTCTGTATATCTCATTAATTATTATTAAAACTATCTACTTGTTGTATACCTACATGGGATTTTATGACATGTTGAACATGTCGAGAATTCTCATGATTAGGAGTTTCCGAGACTTAAATATTACCACCTAATGGCGAACGTTGTTAACGTAAAGTGATCACACTAATGCAGTGGGTTCCTAGGGAACGGTCCGTCGTCTGACAAGACGGCGTCTTTTAAAATTATATGACAATGTTTTTTGTTACTACGGAAACAATATTGGTAATATTCTCAACTGAAATATTCACCGCTGTTTACAGTAGCGGCGTATCCGTAGGAACCCGGACCATAAGCCAGCCTTCGAAATAACAGTAGAAGACGGTCGTAAGCCCGTAGTGGTTTGTTCCGTTTAAAAATCGAACATAAGTAATGAATTGTTAGAGTCATTAGTTGTTACATATTCATTCACATTGTATCTTATAAGGCTTTGAAGTAACAATGAAATATGGTTTTTATTTAAGTGTAGATTACAACTTTTGGTACCTACAGCTAGCATTTTTATACAATACAACAGATCCCACTTATATTAACATTTAAAAAAAAAATTCATTTTGTCTGCATATCTATCGAAGAATGCTGGTTTAATTCAAAAACAGGACTATTTTTTTCCAATTTGGACAAACAGATTCATAAATATTAAAAAAAAAGACTTACCTAATATGTTTTTGGAACCGAACTTGGACAGGTTACGAAACTGATAGTAGCTGTAGAGTATGGCCAGGCATCTGACGATGGTCATGACCACCGCGTCAGCCGCGTGGTACTCCGCCTCCAGTCCGGGGCACTTGTCTGCCCAACCGCCACAGGGCATTCTCGAGCCCATGGGCACATCCGGCTCTCGCTCCACGGCCAGGGCACAAGCGGCCGCCGTCAGCGTGGCCACGATCACTTCCCATGGGTGAGAGGCGCACAGGTCACCGTGACGTCTGAACAACCTCGACACCATGGCTGGGGCAGCTGAAACAACATAAAAAGAGAAGGTTGTCATTCAATGTAAATTTGCATAAATAAAATAAATGAAAGCGTCGGAGTTCACTGTCGAGACGAAATGTCAACTGTTTGATGCGTGTGTGTTGCCCATTCTCCTGTATGGGCGTGAGTCCTGACACCTGACCAAAGCCCAGGCACAACAAGTCTTTCGAAATGAAGTGCCTCAATTGAATTTTGGGTGTAAGATGGTATCTACCACCGCATCACGAACGACGCTATACGCCGGCGCATCCAGCGTAAGCCTGTCATTTCTACCATTATGGACAGGAGATGGACTTGGCTGGGACAAGTGTTAAGGATGCCGAATGATAGTTGTTGGCCGAGGAGAGCGCTGTTGTTCCTCCCATCAGGGTCCCGAAGACAAGGACGAGGGGCGTAAAGGGAGTTTGGATTGGAAAATAAATGAGAGCCAATAAAATAACAAAAATAATAAATGAAACGCAAGGAATAAGAAGGCCCTCAAAGAAGTTCAGGTCAAAAGTAAAAAGAAATATAACATAGAAATAATATCGAAAAAAGCCACATGCGTTATTTTAAGTAGGCAACGACAAAGGATGTCCGTATAAAAAACGTATACGCCGGCGTATAGCGTCGTTCGTGATGCGGTGGTACCATCTTGTACCCAAAATTCTCCTGAGGCATTTCGTTTCGAATGCAGATACTTTTTGTGCCTGGGCCAAAGTCAGGTGCCAGGACTCACACCCATACAGGAGAATGGGCAACACACACGCATCAAACAGTTTACATTTCGTTTGGACACTAAACGACGACGCCTTCCATATCTTAGTCATGCTGATAAAGGCGCCACTTCCCATACCATAGTCTAAAAATGTAAACAAGTAAAATCTAATTAAAAAAAAAAAAACAAGTAAAGAACGCAGCCATAAATAAATAATGTAATCTTAAGATAACAGAATACGCAGTTTATTTATTCAAGTAGCAAGAATAAACATTTCAATCTCCTAAAGGGCTCGGAATGTTTTCTGAGAGATGGATGCTGAAGTTTATCAACCCGGCAACATGGACCACTTCAAGTGGGGTCTGGTTGGTCCAACCCGGCAACATGGACCACTTCAAGTGGGGTCTGTTTGGTCCGACAGTCCTTGATTATGACACACTTGAACCCGGGTCTCAATGAGTGATGCGTCGAATAAAAAGTATGTGCGATTAAAAAATATCTTAATCAATTTCAAGATTCGATTCAATTTCAACTGTAGCAATCAGCTATGTCTAATTTCTGTTGACCGTTAAGGGCGCATTTACACCAAACGACCAATAGAGCCGTTGCTGGCAATAGAGAATAATTTGTATTTTCTTGATCATTGATATGGACACCAAAAGAAACAACAACGAGAAATAATCACAACTCTGGCGAACGTAATCTGTCATCGCCCATTACTTAGTTCTTGCTCGTTATTGTTGCCATGGCGTCCAATATCTTATAATATAAAGGAAAGTGGCTGCCTGACTGACATGCTCGCTCATCAGCGCACAGCCCAACGGCTAATTGTAGAGAAGTGAAATTTGGAAATCAGGTAGATTTTATACAAAACCTTCCACTAACAAAGGATTTTTTGAAATTCCACCCCTAAGGGGGTGAAAAATAGGGTGGAATGTTTTTTAAAAGTATACGAATATGTCGGAAACTAGACATGGTACGAACTTGAAATTTGGCCTATGAATTCTTCTATAGAAATGAGTAGTAGGGTGTTTGGCCATTTTTCCAAAATTTTACTAAAAGGGATGAAAAAGGGCACATAGATAAGTTTAAAACTGGTCTATAATATTATGGGTTCTTTCTTCTTCTTCTTCTTATGGTCGCTCACAATCCGACCTCCAGAGACCGAAGCCATTGAATCGCGTCATCCGTCAGTGCGTGCAAGTCCTGTAGTCCTTTTTAAAATGCGTACATGGGGCACTCGTTAATCAGATGGTCGATTGTTTGTGTAATTCCACATGCGCATGCTGGTGAGTCCATCCATCCCCATTTATGTAAGTTGGAAGCGGTGCAGCCTACATGGGTTCTTTAGAGAGTAACGAGTCAACGATAAAAGGAATTCGGTATACTCTATTTCTAGCTCCGGCTCTATGTTCATTTGGTGTAGTTGCACACAAACTAAAATAAAATTTTATTTTAAAATAATAATTTATTTATTTATGATATACACGGCCTAGGCCTTTTACTTGTTATACATTACATAATGTCGTACAAAATCAGTAAAAAAATACATAATAATACACCAATAACGGTTTTGTTAAAAAATATAAATCTTAGAGAATTAAATGAAATTGTAGTTTCAAAAATAGTCAAGAAAAATATAGTAGAATATCGAAGACAACAATGTTTTAGTTGTATAATAGAAATTTTGGAAAAATAATGGGTTTGAAATTTTGAAATCAGTCAAGATATAAAACAATACAATACAATAATAATTTTATTTTAGTTTGTGTGCAATAATAACAATAATGTCAATGACGCCATAAAATTGGGTTAAAAACAAAATGAATAGCTACTTAAATAAATGCTTTCCAGCACGCCACGACTTATTTATTTATTTATAAATCAACGGCAAATTGCCTTTTAAAGAAAATAAAGATTACAAAGAGAGCAGCAAAAAGAACAAAAAAATACAATACACACAATTTTTTTCCATAAGCACTACAGTGATAAAAAGTACATGTCTGACATTTGTTCAGTAGGTATAGTAGGAGAATACAACAATATGAGAATAGGTACATTTAAAAGGCTATTGGATGATTGATGACAAGTGCCAGAGAGATGGTTAGAAATCTCAATTTAAAATGACTCAAAAGAAGAGAGGTATTTGGAGTACTATAAGTGATTAAACAGGACTATAAGGGCGTGGTATATACACAGAAGTATCTCAGGTCGCTGAGTTACTATACGTTGAAGAACTTCAAGAAGAGCAAGGTGGGCAGAACAATTCTGTAGACCAACCATGACAGATTATCAGTCAAGAATGTCAGTGAAAAAGAATTAAGTAAACAGTCCTAACGAAATTTATCCAAATAACAAGAGTCATTTATTGTCTCGACATTGCAAAATAATAAAAACAACAGTTGACTTAGATGGTGCGACGAACAAAACTACAGAAAATCGTCAATAACTTATGTAGGAAGACATGCCGATTAAAATGGGAGAATGCACACAAAAATACTCAAAATTCATTATTTATGGGGAGTTCACATAAGCCGAACGAAAACGACGAGGGGAAACTGGTTTTTGAGTCGTTTAGGAGAGGAGAAATTTTAAAACTAAACGCACAAATATCGCACAAATCAGGGAATACCCGAAACGTCAAACGAAATTCGTGTTTATTATTATTACTCAATCAACGACAACAAGAACATAACAGGTTTAGTAAAAGTCAACAAACTACGCAAGTCGTAAGTAGAAACCCCGTGGTTTTAAAAACATGTGATGCTCAATAATATTGTACCGGACGGCGTCATTAAATCGGATCAGCGAAGTAAAAACCAAATAATATTGAAATAAGATTGATTTGTATAAATTCGATTGTAAAGGACATTGATTGAATTGTATAGATAATATTGCATAAAATGATTGATTTATTGATAATATGGATATGATTATGACTCGATCATGTAAGCTAAGCGCCTCGGCCACAGAAATAAAGGGTTCTTAGTTCCCACCGAACGGACCGAGGCGCGAGGCCCGCGAAATAATTATGTAATAGATAATAAAAATGCATTGGCATATTGAGGCAGCCCTGGCTGCGGGAGCTCCTGACAACCCTATCTCCCCGTGTCCAACAATAGAATGACGGCGGCTGCGCGCGACGCGCGCTTAAAAACCCCTTAAACGTGGTATCCCCTCCCCTACTGTTTGAGGGAGGGCCAAGAGGCCTGCGAGCCAGGACACGCGGAGGTAGGGTGCAGCCTCCCAATAATGGTCTACTCCGATGTAAAATCATGTGGCGATCACAATGATACCAAATACATCGGGGTAGGCCAATTAATTAAGATTTTAATCGACCTTTCGCGGATTGATCGGAAAATACCGAAAACCGATATATCAAGGTTAGCGCGATCTGGTGAGCATGTCCCGATTGGAAATCGCGCGGCGATTCCAACGAGACCAAACACATCGGGATATGCCCCAGATCCGCGGAGATAATCCGCGAAAGGTCGATAATTAGAATAATTGAATTTCGGCCGCGACGGCCGCTGGTCCGTCGCACGTCCAGGCCGGTTCGGGGCGAGGCTCTGAGCCCGTTCCCGGCGTCCGCTCCGTTCGCCACGGACGGGGGACACTGGGTTTTCCCCAGATACCGTTATGTCGTGAATATAAGCAGACATTTTTGTATGAAATATATCATTCTTCGTTTACTCTTGGCTTTGACTACACCTACCTACCTGCTCTCTCTCTGGACTACTCAACTGGCTGACTTCTACCTTGGACTTCTCTCTGGACTGTTTGGACCCTTCTCTGGCTGGCACATTGGACCGTGGACTCGACCCTTGCAATAGGACCTGGACTCTGGCTGATACCACTGGACCGAGACTTCTCTCGAACGCGCGCTAAGACCCGAATTGAGTACGGTCTTACGTGTCTATTAGGAGATTTCTCGTCGAGGGCGCAGGGAGCAGAAGAAGACGTCGGATCTCACGAACGCATCGCAGGCCCGAACTAAGTACGGCTTGCGTTGTTACTAGGAGTTCCTCCATCCAAGGACGCGGCCGGGCGAACAGAGAGAGCTCTCGAACGCATTGCGGACCCGAAGCTAGTAGGGTCTTGCGTGTTATTAGGAGATCGATCTGAGGCGGGAAGCATTTCTCGAACATACGGGGCCTGAACTGAGTAGGGCCCGCAGTATTATTAGAGAGTTCCCGTCTTCTGCGCAAGCGACGAGCGACATAGTGCATTCCCCTGGTAGCTGGCTAATTCTTTAGAGCCTGCACCTGCAGTCCCTTGTACCGCGCGCGAGTCGTGTGGTACAAATTGGTCCTTCAGAGCCGGGATCAGCTGCTACCAGGATGCCTATGTCGTTGCGTTCCGATGCCGGCGCCGGGAGAAGTGCGGAGCAGGACGCCGAGAGCCACCACGACTCTGACGCTTCTTCGACGGCATCAACCACGAGAACGAGAACGGATGACACTGTCCAGCAGATGCTGCGGCAGATGAACGAGCTGCGGAAGGCGCTGGCTGCCAGTCAAGCCGAGCTAGCAGCCTTCCGCTCCACCGATCGCGGCCAGGCACCGGCGAGTGCCCCCGCAAGCACCGAACCAGCGCCCGCGAGCGCTGCAGAAGTGAATCGCGTAACAGCACCCGCGAGTGCTGCCGTGAACAGTGATGGCGTAAGGGTGCCCGCTAGCGCCCCCGCCAATAGTGCAGTGCATCATGAACTTGGTCGGGCCCCCCTGCCGGGGAGCTCGGCTGTACTGAACAATGACGCGTACCGCGTCACGGCGCCCGCGAGTGATCCATCGTGGCCGTCTGACCACCGAACCGCGCACCCCGCGAGGGTGAGTGCCATCCAAGATTGGATGGAGGCTGGGGGACGTCGCCCCCAGTACGAGGATGTCCCGCGCCTCACATACGGCGACAGGGACCGCGAGTGGCGAGATAACGTCCTGGCCCGCCAGACGGGAGTCAAGGACTTGCCTCCCTTTGACGGGAATGCCGCTGACTGGCAAGGCTTCAAATTAATATTTGAAGAAACGACGAAAACGTTCGGGTGGACGGACGCGGAGAACCGCGCCCGTCTCAACCACGCGCTGCGTGGAGAAGCCCGACGCGTCGTGGGCCCGACCTTGTACTGGTCGGGCTCTGGGGCCGCCGCCCGTGTAATGGCGGCCCTTGACGAGCACTACGGCGGTACGAACAACGCCGAGGCCGTCGTGAAGGACTTGTTGTCCAAATTCAAGCCGCGGTCCACGGACACAGTGTGTCTGGACGAGGTCCACGAGTTCTGTTTGCTCGTGGACAACGCAGTGTCTACATTAGCGCCAGTAAAGAACGGTGCCTTGCTGACGGACCAGAGGCTGCTGGGGCAGTTCCTCGCCAAGATGCCGTCGTGGGAATGTGTGGACTGGGCGAAGACCCATCGAAACAGCCGCGGTGATCGCTCCTTGTTGGAGCTTAGTGAATTTTACCACGGCTGGAGAGAGATGTTGAAAAACGCGGGCTTTGTGCGGGAGCTGAAGCTCCCGAAAACACGAGCCCGCCCAGTGCTGGCCGCCTATGCCGAGTCCGGTGAGGGCGTCGATGAGGGGGGGCAACAGCCTCTCCGCCCTGCAATACCGACGACCCGCGCCGAGACTAAGCGACCAGTGACAGTGAAGTGTAATTTGTGCGGGTTACCGAATCACAGAACCCCGAAGTGCCGCGAGTACTTAGCTAAGAACACAAGTGATCGGTGGAACATGGTGAGACTGAAGAAATTGTGCTTCGCCTGTTTAGGCACAGATCATAACAGTACAAAGTGTAAATCGAAGTGCGCAGTGGAAGGGTGCATTAAGTCACACCACCCGACCCTGCACGTGAGTGCCGAAGCGGTTGTTACAAATACCTGGAGGGCCGAACTACCGGTCCTCCTGAAAGTGCTGCCTGTAAAGGTGATGGGGCCCCGCGGGGAGCGCGATATCTACGCGCTCCTGGACGAGGGGTCCACAGTGACGCTGCTGGAAGAAGCTGTGGCCCGAGAAATCGGAGCCAAGGGCCGCAGCTCCCCGCTCAGACTCAGCGGGGTGCAGTCGATGACAACACCAGAGGCGGGCTCCATGCGCATCAAGGCAAGGGTGCGCGGCGACGGCGCTACATACACCGTGCACGCTAACACAGTGCACGGGCTGGGCCTCCCAGCACAGATCGTCGCCGCGACCCGAGAAGAATTGAGGAGCCCGGGGAACCCGGTGGTTCCCCTGATGCTGATAGGGCAGGACAATGCCCACCTGATCGTCTCCCGCGAGCTACGGGAGACCGCTGGCGACCCCACCATCCTGTCCAGGACGGCGCTGGGATGGACAGCACACGGCGGGGCCTGTGAAGCGCCCGGCCTAGCCGTGGCCTTGTGTGTGCGTCGGGACGCCGATCTCGACGCACTAGTGAGGGGCCACTTCGCGGTGGACTCGCTGGGGGTAACAGCGGCCCACCGCACCACGGCCGCCGAAGAGCGGGCCGTCAGATTGATGAGGACGACGTCCCGGCGCACCGAAGATGGGCGCTGGGAGACAGGACTCCTCTGGGAGAGGGACGACAGCTGGCTTCCCGAGAACCGGGAGGCCGCCATGAAGAGGCTGACGTCCCTCGAAAAGAAGTTGAGGGGCGATCCGCAGCTGGCCGCCGCCTACAAGGCGAAGATGCAAGACTACTTCGCCAAGGGCTACGCTAGGCCCATCAGAGAAGGCGAGTACGAGAGGGCGGCGGGACGCAGATGGTTCCTGCCACACTTCGCCGTGACCAGCAAGCCCGGCAAGATCCGAGTCGTATTCGACGCCGCAGCAGAGTGCCGAGGAGCCTCGCTGAACAAGAGGCTCCTGACAGGTCCCGATCTACTCTCCTCCCTGGTCGGCAATATTCTGAGATTCAGGGAGGGGAAAATCGGGATCGCAGCAGACATCGAGGAGATGTTCCTGCGCATCAGAATGAAAGAAGAGGACCAGATGGCGCAGCTATTCCTGTGGAGGGACAATCCAGAAGAGCCTCCACGGACGTGTGTGTTCACAAGTGTCTTGTTTGGAGCGAGGTGCTCCCCTGCCAGCGCGCAGTACATTCGGAACGAGGTGGCGGAGAGTCAACGGGGGGAGCACCCCGCAGCAGCCGACGTCATCCAAAGCCGCTTCTACATGGACGACTACTTAGACGCGGCGCACTCGAGTCAAGAGGCGTCGCGTCGGGTAATAGAGGTACGGCAAGCATTAGCCGCCGGGGGGTTCCGCCTTGTAAATTGGGCCTCGAACCACCCGGCCGTGCTTCAGGCCGTACCTAGAGAGGAGAGGGCGAAGTCCCTCATAGATATAGGCGGTCCCGACCAAGCCCAGGAACGGATCCTGGGCGTGAAATGGGACCCCACCGACGATATGCTAGTATGTGAGTGGAGCCAGCCAAGAAACACGGCCTGGCCCACCAAGAGAAGCCTGCTGGCGTCAGTAATGCGGGTCTTCGACCCGCTGGGCTTCATAGCCTGTCTAACAATCAGAGCAAAGATCCTCCTCCAGGATGTATGGAGGAGCAAGGTGGACTGGGACGAGCAGGTCACCGAAGAACACGCGGCGCGTTGGCAAGACTGGCTGACCGCCGTAGAGGCAGCCCGGACCAGAATTCCCCGGTGCTGCCGACTCCACCCAAAAGCCGAGGTCACCCTCCACCTGTTTGCCGACGCGTCAGAAAAGGCGTGTTGCACGGTGGCCTACCTCGCCGAGAAGCCCACAGAAGGTGGGCCGGTGCGGGTCTCCTTCTTGGGAGCGAAGACAAAAGTCGCTCCCTTGAGGCCCGTGTCGGTACCGAGGATGGAGCTGCAAGCCGCCTTGATGGCGGCTAGGTTCGCGGTGTCCATCCGCCAAGAGCTGAGTCTGGCCGTGCAGAAGACATGGTACTGGTCAGACTCCACAACCGTCCTGCAGTGGATCAGGACGGACCCCCGGACCCACACGGCCTTTGTGGCCAACCGTCTGGGGGAGATTGACGAGCTGACCTGCCTCCGGGACTGGAGGTGGGTGCCCACAAAGGAGAATCCTGCAGACGTGGGCACCCGAGATGGAGAGCTGCCGGACACCAGCCAAGAGAGCCTGTGGTTCCGGGGGCCAGAGTTCATCAGAGGGGAGCAGAGTTCCTGGCCGGCAGACAAGGCGGCGGCACCTGAAGAGGATGCGGCCAAGCAGTTCGTCGGGAGGACCCGGAGATCCCCCCCAGCCATCCTGGACGCGGCCAAGTTCTCCAGCTGGACGCGACTCATCCGAACTACTGCGTGGGTGCTGAGGTTCTGCAGCAGGTGCCGCGGCCAAGCCGGCCAGGGGCCATTGACGACCCAGGAGCTGAGGGAGGCGGAGTTCCGGTGGATGCGGGGCGAGCAAGGGCGAGCGTTCGCCCAAGAAATTGCGGCGCTTGCCCGTTCGAAGGAGATAGACCCGGCCAGCAGACTAGCCGGGTTGACTCCCTTCCTCGACGAGAACGGCCTCCTCAGAATGGGGAGCCGCGTGCAGGCCCTCGATCTAGATGAGGGCCTGAAGACGCCCGTCATCCTGGATGGTGACGGGCCCTTCACCAGACTGCTGATCCGCCACCGTCACGAGAGCGCCGGACATGTGAGCAGCGAGAAGACGGTGGCGGAAGTGAGGAGAGACCTGGCCGTCCTCAGACTACGAACGGCGGCCAGGAAGATAGTGGCAGAATGCCTACAGTGCCGCCAGAAAAAGGCGGCACCCAACCAACCACTAATGGGGCCACTGCCAGAAGGGCGGCTGGCCTACCGTCAGCGGCCGTTCACCCACTGTGGGGTGGACTTCTTCGGGCCGATGACGGTAGTGATAGGGCGTCGACATGAAAAAAGATACGGCGCCCTATTCACATGCATGACAACGAGGGCTGTGCACCTAGAACTGGTGCACAGCCTAGAGGCGGACGCCATGATCATGGCGTTCCGCCGGATGTCGGCCAGGCGAGGGAGTCCAAGCATAATGTACTCCGACAACGGTACCAATTTCCACGGTGCCTACAAAGAAATAAAGGGCGCCGTGGAAGAAGTCCTGGCCGACGAAAGATGGAAGAACAAACTGGCGGGGGATCGCATTGAATGGCGATTCATTCCCCCGTCATCCCCCCACATGGGGGGAGCATGGGAGCGCCTTGTGCGCTCCGTGAAAGAGGCTCTCCGGCTGACATTGGGGAGCCAAGCACTGAAGCAAGAAACCTTGCTGACTGCCCTAGCTGAGGCAGAACACACCCTGAACAGCCGACCGCTCACTCACGTGTCGGCTGACCCAGAAGAAGAAGAGCCGCTGACGCCGAACCACTTCCTCATCGGTTCGCCCAGCGGCAGGCCATGCTTGGCCTTCTACGGTCCCGAAGAGGACGAGGTCTGTCTCCGCAAACAATGGAGACTGGCCCAACAGCTAGCGGACAAATTCTGGCGCCGCTGGCTGAGGGAGTACGTGCCGACGATGCAGGAGCGCAGCCGCTGGCGTACCACAGCCACCCCCCTCCAGACCGGTGACATGGTTTGGATTATGGACCCCACGCAACCCAGAAACGTGTGGCCAAAGGGGGTGATCACAAAAGTCAACACCGCTGCTGATGGACAGGTGCGGTCGGCCGAGATCCGGACCACCACAGGGACCTACACCAGACCGGCCTGCAAGCTGATCAGCATCCCCCTGGGAGATACGCCGCCGGAAGCTGAAGGTGGTGAAGCGAAGCTCTCACGGGGGGAGTGTACCGGACGGCGTCATTAAATCGGATCAGCGAAGTAAAAACCAAATAATATTGAAATAAGATTGATTTGTATAAATTCGATTGTAAAGGACATTGATTGAATTGTATAGATAATATTGCATAAAATGATTGATTTATTGATAATATGGATATGATTATGACTCGATCATGTAAGCTAAGCGCCTCGGCCACAGAAATAAAGGGTTCTTAGTTCCCACCGAACGGACCGAGGCGCGAGGCCCGCGAAATAATTATGTAATAGATAATAAAAATGCATTGGCATATTGAGGCAGCCCTGGCTGCGGGAGCTCCTGACAACCCTATCTCCCCGTGTCCAACAATAGAATGACGGCGGCTGCGCGCGACGCGCGCTTAAAAACCCCTTAAACGTGGTATCCCCTCCCCTACTGTTTGAGGGAGGGCCAAGAGGCCTGCGAGCCAGGACACGCGGAGGTAGGGTGCAGCCTCCCAATAATGGTCTACTCCGATGTAAAATCATGTGGCGATCACAATGATACCAAATACATCGGGGTAGGCCAATTAATTAAGATTTTAATCGACCTTTCGCGGATTGATCGGAAAATACCGAAAACCGATATATCAAGGTTAGCGCGATCTGGTGAGCATGTCCCGATTGGAAATCGCGCGGCGATTCCAACGAGACCAAACACATCGGGATATGCCCCAGATCCGCGGAGATAATCCGCGAAAGGTCGATAATTAGAATAATTGAATTTCGGCCGCGACGGCCGCTGGTCCGTCGCACGTCCAGGCCGGTTCGGGGCGAGGCTCTGAGCCCGTTCCCGGCGTCCGCTCCGTTCGCCACGGACGGGGGACACTGGGTTTTCCCCAGATACCGTTATGTCGTGAATATAAGCAGACATTTTTGTATGAAATATATCATTCTTCGTTTACTCTTGGCTTTGACTACACCTACCTACCTGCTCTCTCTCTGGACTACTCAACTGGCTGACTTCTACCTTGGACTTCTCTCTGGACTGTTTGGACCCTTCTCTGGCTGGCACATTGGACCGTGGACTCGACCCTTGCAATAGGACCTGGACTCTGGCTGATACCACTGGACCGAGACTTCTCTCGAACGCGCGCTAAGACCCGAATTGAGTACGGTCTTACGTGTCTATTAGGAGATTTCTCGTCGAGGGCGCAGGGAGCAGAAGAAGACGTCGGATCTCACGAACGCATCGCAGGCCCGAACTAAGTACGGCTTGCGTTGTTACTAGGAGTTCCTCCATCCAAGGACGCGGCCGGGCGAACAGAGAGAGCTCTCGAACGCATTGCGGACCCGAAGCTAGTAGGGTCTTGCGTGTTATTAGGAGATCGATCTGAGGCGGGAAGCATTTCTCGAACATACGGGGCCTGAACTGAGTAGGGCCCGCAGTATTATTAGAGAGTTCCCGTCTTCTGCGCAAGCGACGAGCGACATAGTGCATTCCCCTGGTAGCTGGCTAATTCTTTAGAGCCTGCACCTGCAGTCCCTTGTACCGCGCGCGAGTCGTGTGGTACAAATATAATTATTATTTATCTCAACATTCTTCCTTGCATAAATACAATGATATCCAATCACGGTACATTTAGAAAATAACTTTGATACATTTAGAAAATAACTCAAATTTATTGCAAGTAATTCCTATTTGAGGGTTGGATCAGTAGTCACTGGAAGATAATACATTGAAGATGTAGAACTAAAAAAACTGGGAAACACGAAGCAGCGTTACACCAGTAACACTATTTGCTCGTAATAGTTCGTATCCCCGTTGTGTTACCCCGGGCAATGTGTGTGTTAGCATCATATGAAACATAGCAGATCACGAGAGGATGATGAGAGGAGAAAACCAGGGCCCACAACCTAAGAGAAGGCAACCACTACATAAAATCCAGCAGAGAAGGTAACGGAAAACACCTCTGGTTATTTTATTCTCAGACAATCACCATGGCGAGGATTCTGTCCTTTGCTGTGGTGATCGCCGAAGTCGGGATTGACCCAATCTGATACTCTCAGAATAAGAAATAGTAAACATTGTTAACGTGCTCTTGTTCCAGACCTGCAAGATTTGTCAGATTAAGTTCAGTTAGGTCGAGCTAAATTAGATTAAGACTTTTCCTGTTTAGGGAATTCTGGTCCGTCCTCTTGCGGAGTTTGCATTTACGCTATGATGGTTTGGGCTGATGCGAAGTGTGACCCTGAGACGACTGCCACATACAGATTTGCTGGTAACGTATGGATGGGGTATAACTTAATTTTTGATATTTACTAACAATATATTAGCTGCTTACAACAGGAGATACACTAATATGCATGCAAAAAAGATCCTAGTTGTGGGACATTGAATAAGTTTTGGCTATCTAAATTATCGGACGGGATCCACTCCGATGTGGGACCCTTACGTCCCGTCCCGGCTTTATATAATGCGAGTAAAAAGGAATCTCCAAATTCCTGTAAACCCTGTTAAATGTCAAACTTGCGTTAATAACAAAGTTGTTCTTCAAAAATACAGTTTTTATTTGGAAATAGTTTTACAATAGATTCGTATATGGTCACTTGTTGGTTTCAATCCTTACCATGGTTTGTATTGTTCGTTTCTTTATGACCTTTTTGGAGAAAGGAATGTAGAGAACTAAGGTACAGCTTGAGCATCTGTCTACGAAACTTGTCCACGTAAAAGCGTCGTACTAAAATATTAGGTAACGTAATGCAACATTCTTAAATGTTTATGTACTATCTAGTATCTTGATGCAAAAACTTCATTCAAATCACTTTCACGTAATAGGTAAATAGAATAAAGAACAAACATCTCGGTTGTATTTAAATTTTCAGAAAGAAACACGATAGAAGATAGGTACATTGAAAACAGGTTCCTCATCGAGTTTGAAAACCGTTGCTTCATCTATTAAGAAGTGAAATAACGTTGGTACGTGGAAAAAGTCCAGTAACCCTGGCGGTAAATGACTCAATGCCAAGCCGATGAACTTCAGTCAAGGTTCCCGAAATTGATTCCACTTATGAAATAAACGATTCCCCAATGCAATGATTCAGGCCTGGATGACCCCTCAGAGTCGTTAAGGAGAGTATTGGACACCCGGCTATCATAACACATCCGATAATAGAGTTAATATAGTGTACGTTGACACCAGAATCCAACGGGAACCTTCGTCAAGTAATTGCGCCATCCTCAAGTTCGTTTCTTGACATATTAACTTTGTTATTCAATTTGATGATAAAATCAATCAAACTCGCGTTCATACATTATTTACTACGTTGTATTTCAGGGCTAAGTTTCGGTTCGTAATATCTCAAAGTCCATTAGATAGAATTTTGCATGTCCTTGAACTAAACCTATTGATTTAAAACCCATTCTATCAGATATCGGGCAGTAGGGCTGAAAACCTCAAACCAAATTATTAATTACGTGATATTTCTTAAATATCACGTAATTAATAATTTGGTACGCTATAATACGCTAATCTCGTAGACTTCGACAAGGCGTTTGATACTCTTAAACCCGTACCTACTATACACTCGAATACATATAAAAAGGGACATTTACACAATTTCACAAGTGATCCCTGATACAAAATTGTTACCAACAAATCGTTTTACTATGTTAGCGTGAAGTTTTCTAAGTTCCCGAGATGTTTCATGTGTTTTTTTCCTGTGTCAAAATTCGGTTTAAAATATTTTCTTTTGGGAGATCTTCCGATCTGTTTATTTTCTTCATCTTTTAGGGGGGCTACCGGACGATCTTCTGCCTGACGACAGCTCGTTCGCTGCGGTGGATTAACCTGTGGCCCGTCGTCGATCATCCTAAAAAGTGGTCCTTTCAGAACCTTTTACGAGATATACTCCAATTCGCCGTCTCCGATTTCGCATTTTTATAACGTTTTTCCATATTCGTAATTGGGATTCGATCTGGAAGTTTTTCCCGTCATAAATTGAAGGACAGTCATCTATATACTAATATGTGAAGGAAAAACTTTGTGACTAGTTTTATGAAAATCGCACGGACTGAGGAGTATGAAATTTCGCACACGTATAGTTTATATAGAGAAGGAGTGGCAAACGCTAAATACATTGAATAAATAAAAAAAATTACCCACAAGACTGTTATTTTTTTATTTTTTAAGACTGTAGTGTTATGTATTTGATACTCACACACACTTCGATGTATTTGACATTGAAACAGACGCATATATTCTTTTGTTTATCTGTGGTCAAATTGAGAATAAATTAAAATTTTTTGTCTTTGATAATAGAAAAAATTTTGTAGGTATATATCAACAATTTGACGTATGTACCTATCCATGTCATTGTTTTGAAGGACTCGCCCAGTTTTTGACAATGGAACCTCAATAATGTTCAAACTTACATAATGGTCGATTTTCGAGCACTGATCGACCGCTAGTTTCATTAATTTTACTACCAAACAAATGCAATATTTTGACTATTTTTAATATGTTTGTTCTGATTTCAACGCGGATTGGATTTTAAAGCTGATTTGTATAACTGCAATAATTGGAATGAATGCTTTGAAGAAATGAAGAAAGGGCTGTGTATTTCTGTCTGTATTTGTATGATAATTCAATGATAAAAATTAGTAATATTCCTGTACATGGAGCTGCTTCAAATTTATTATTAATTGATTATTTATTCGATCAACTCGACTTATCTGCACTTTTATATCGATCAAAAATAATTATTAATGCAACTGTCAGCGATGATGATATTGTCATATCCAAATCAAATTCATCTCGTATTTCGACGATGCATAACAAAGACAGAGATGCTAATCAATATTAATGATTGTTGACGTTACATACGAGGTTGGGTGTTCTGGAAGCCATCACCTCTTCTAGGAAGTGAAGCATGTCAAATTCATTACTGGTGTTGGGATCTTTAACCAGCTGTCATTAAATCACAACATCTTATTGGCCCCCAATGCCACAAGCACGCAAATACGTCCTGGATTGAAAATTCGCGAAAACAAACTACACACTGTAACCGCAGAAGGTTATTTCTGTCAATTTAACCACATCCCGAGTTTGTTCCAAACGGACAACGGGTCTGAATATTAAAAAAGAAAGGTACCTACACGTAATCTGAAAAAAAAATACGAATTATCGCTGGTATGGCAAAATCATTAATGTGGCACAGACAATTGACAGGTGGATTCAAAGAATACTGAAATGGAGATCTTAGGAGAATCTTTTCAGCATCGGTAAACATAAAAAAGATGAGCTGATGATATCGCAGCTGAGACGTGGCTCCAATTGGCAAAGAGCAGGGGGAAATGGAAAGAATTCGAAGAGACTTATGTCCAACAGTGAACCAGAGATGGCTCAGGAAACAAACGCGGGATGAGGATCGGTTAAACCCTTTTTCGATAACATTTCTGCAGCTTTCATGGGGCAAAACACGGTATTAAAGTAATAGTACCAAGGCTAATAACCAACGAATGCCAAGATGCAGCCACTTATGCTCTTTTAAATCTAGTTTAAATCGAATTTGCCAATAATCTGAAAATGGCATCGGACTGTTTACCAAATAGCTACAATTTTGGCGATGTGCAGCTAAGGGTGCAAACTACGGACAAACTGTTTATTTTTCTGGTCTTAGATACCAAAGGTCTCCTCCAAGTTGGTGAATTGCCAGCTTTCTCCAAGAGATTGTCCTGGAGATCTGTTACCGAGTGGTATTAGGTCTCTGGAAGTCTAAATGACATTTGTCATACATTGCCGTTCCGGAACTCTCTGATCTTTATTCCACATCTTACAATGGCGGATGATTCGAATTGGAGTTCCGCAATCGACATGGCCGATTTTTCGAAATAAAAAGGGTTACTATTAAAAAAATCTTAAGACAGTCATTACCTTTTAATGATGCAACTACAGTCTCTATTATTTGCTACCTCGAATAAACGTAAAAAAACGCACATCTTATTAAATCGACACATCATTTTTTTATTTATCTGTTGGAAAGTTTTTGCAATAAACTGCACATTTTATTCGAGTCACAAGAGAGTTTTGTGTCGTCTAGAAGGTTTTCCGCTTCGTTGAATGAATTCAAACAGACAACGTTAATAATAAATTCAGTTTAAGAACAGAATTTATTCTCTCAATTTAAAATTTAAAACAAAGATAAAAAAATGGCCGCCCATGTAAGAAAAAGAAAATAAAAATTATTCTGATTCCGACAGCTGATGATTGTATGAATAACTATCTAGTACCTACTTATGTAGTTGTACATACATACCTCAAACCTATATTGATTGGTAAAGAGACGGATGAAAAAATTTATGTGCAGAAAAAAATGCAATAGGTGTTATATAAATTGCAAAGAAAATAATATACATATACGAACTCGAATTTGGACAATCTATTTTCGATGAAAAAGTCCGACAAACTGAAAAAGCTGCACTAGCAAATGAGAAGGTTTAACACAGAAAGTTTAGGAAAGAATGCCGAAAATTTCGAAAATATTTGATTTTAAGATTGTGTAAAGATTTTACTTCGATGATCATTCCTCAATGATACTCAATTGATTACTATAGGTTCTATGTCCTATGACAAAATCATTATTTTCAGTTACGATTGCATTTGTCAAACATTTTCGGATGACTAAACAAGTAGTTTTTTTTTTAATTAACTAGGTACCCGATTTAGAAGTTTTTAGTAAACTACCGCCAGCAAATGTGAGTTGCTATCTTGCAGTTCGTGTCACACGACGAAAACGAATAGATATGCAGATCAAAGCAGGCCAACGTGTCTTTCGAAAGAAAAGTATAATTGAAAAAAATAATTAAGACAATTTTCTTTGGGAGAATAATTCAATGAGGTGATCTTAGCTTATCTTAGTTCACATGCATAGACCAGAAACAGAAAGGCTTCAAACACTTAAACTAATTGCACCAGAAAAAAAAACAATCTAGAGGAAACACCAATTAGCGAAAAAGATGTGTTTGACATTGCCGATGTTTGAGAAGGAACGTACAGCTGATGGATGCTAGTTTTCAGTGCACAGTTTTTAATCATATTTAGACGAGATCTGATCGTTGGTATCAATTGAGAAATCTGGGTTACACACTGCTCGCGTTGTAAGAATCGCGACAACCGAAAAGTAGTGACGAGACCTTGTTTTTGTCAATACGACCAATCGTTGTCCATGGAACGTTTGTGCCGACCACGTGGATCGATATTGGGTTGATCGGAATCGATAGTGTGTATCAGTCGAAGTGATCACAATATAAGGAAGCAACGCAAAACTATTTTATCAAAGATTCCCAATTTAGGCTTAAGTATTAATGGATGAGTATTTTGGACTAGACCATCGCACCGTGGTAACGGAAAGAGAGAATGGTATAAAAACTGTAGATAGAGTAAATAGTCAACAGGATAAGGTAGAAAATTGGGAGAATATTAGAAGAAAGATGTTAAAGATGGTGATGGTTGATCAGATAGGTTGTCCTAGATAGAACGACAAGGGGAAGTCCAGAGATACAACACCTCTGGGGCTATATCTAAATATTTCAATATATTTTGTTATGCGATATTGTATAATTTTCGAGTAGTTATTTTTATTGTCAAACGCTGACTTGGACACCAATTTTGAGGTAGGTACATACCTACATATTTTTTTTTCTGAATGGGATGTTTTGTTTCCATTTTGTGCCACTAGAGGCGCCCTAGCTAATACGGTCTATTGTCAAATTCAGTGTTGCCAAAGGGGGCGATTTACTTCTATTTGGGCTATTTGGAACGAGAATATGCGACGAAAAAATCTAAAAGGCGACAGGTAGCCACTTGGGTTACTTCCCTTTTAGCGAATTACCACCTTTCGGATACTAAATGACCTTTTTTTAGTCTCTTCGGATACTAAAATTGATGTTTTTGGTTGAAAAGTGAAGATATTGTTGGTCATTGTCGTTCAGTTGGTCAATTTGGATAGATTAGGAGATTTGATAACATCCTCGAATGATAACATTAGGTACGATTTGAATAGGTTAGGTTAAGGTTGGAACGTAGTTGTAATGGGGTGTTTGACCTCTTTGGATACCTGCCCGAGTGATAACACTACACTCTGTTAGGTTAAAACATATTCATTTAGAAGATTTTGTCAAAAATCGAAGAAGCCCGGGAAGTTAATAATTACCATGTCAATGAATGCAAATTTTAACGACTATGTACAAGAGATGAATATAAAAAAGAAAAGAAAATTCAGAATCAAAGATAGACGAATAAGAATAATGCAAATCGAAAAATCGATCCCCCAGAAAGAAACAGCAACAGTTGCATTACATTTTCTTTTCCGTATAGAATTTAAAAAAAAAAATTAGAGTATTAAAGCAATTTTTTGTGGGTAAGATGGAATGAAAAATGTTTACACAACATAAGCAAGAAATTTTTTCGCAGACTTAGAGTACTTAAGCCTAATAGGTGGATCCACTCATAGACTAACCACGTGATCATTTTATTTGTAGGAGAAATCTGGAGCGCCTTACAATATTAATTCACACTAATTTGCACGCTCCCTTTACCCACATAAATTACTCCTAGATGACCCCCGAACTCGTCCAATAAACCAAGACGATTCTGTCATTCGTAAACAATAAGTGCCACTTATTTTGTATAAATAATCGTGGATAGGATTCTTCAATTATTGGATAACATTAATAATTCATAATAATGGTTTTTGACGGATCACAACACGTCTCGATCACTTAAAAATCTTATGATATATAAGAAAGTCGGGTTAGAGGGAACACTTATAACTCGACATAGGCTGAATATATTTTTATGATGCTTGGTTTATTGGATTCTTCTCCGCTCCGGGTAACAATAACTAATACAATTTACTAGATGAACATGCATTTCTTGGTGCAGTTTATTTGAAAATAACGTTCTAATAGAAGATTGTACATATATCTAACTTTTCCATAATTTTTTATAATACTGGCTAGTTTCGTAGGCACACGTCCTACATGGTCATAGGAGACTAAGAAACAGTTTCTTAGTCTCCTGTGGCTGGTCCGTCTAATCTAAATAAAATAATCTCAGTTAACGGAGTTCATAAATTAATCTCGCCATGACCTACCATCAACAAATATTTTCTAAATGTCACTAAAGCGACAGAGAGGATATTTGTTAACGTTTGATTTCCATCACAAAATAATGGCTTCGGGTGTAATATAACCGGTTGCCACACCAGACCACGTGTTACACAAGACGAAATCTGGTGTGTGAGAGTGTGTGCGTGGAAGAAAGAGAAATCGACCTTGAGAAGTTTGGAAGCTGGGTCAGCGGCCGCCTCCTCGTCTATCAGAGACACAAAAAATGATTGAATCAATTATTACCAGTCGTGATACGATAACAGTGCTAAGATTGAAAGCGGCAAACAATTCGTCACCAACTTCATAGAATTGAATTAAAGCAGGAATTTAAATGGTCATCGGCAGGGCACTATTTTGGGGCCTCTCCTTTTTAACATTTTTTTTTAATTTCATAAAACCCATAATCCATTTGCCTTCAAGGTCAAGGTTTTAGATGATAACGAATGATACGTGCATGTGATCTTAGTAATAAATAATCCTGTATATACGTTCGGAAGAGATAGTTCGTGAGGGAACGGTATTCTGTAAAACAGACCAGAAAATAAGGCCCAAGAATAATGTAAAACCTACGTAAGAAAAGTCACGAAATACAAATTGAAATGATAAAATAGATCATTACAAATTTCGAGAAATAAAAGTCTGTAATATCAAAGATTATGGAGAAAAAATAGAAAAAAAAACGAGCATGGAATAAGAAGATACAGTAAAGTTTTGAGTACCTTTCCCAGAATACAAAAACAGACCTAAATATTGAAATAACCTTGTTTCCTTGATAATGTAATATTGAGAATTATTCTATTTCAAAATTGATTAGCTAAGTATGATTTGAGTTCAGAAGCCGATAACAACCAGGTGTTTTTTGAGTAAAAATGTTGTAATGCTTGGGGATTTTGCCTGTAAACTCCTTTGAGAATAATGTGAAACATAAAAATTGTAGTAGCCAATGGTATATGGGCGAGCCATGTGGCCAGTTGCCCGGACCACATATTATGGATCAAGAGTGGTTGCGTAGCATCCTAGAGAAGGGAGAAGAAATTTTGGCTGGCTCCAGGCCAGATGGATGGACGATATCGCCAAGATTGCGGGCCGCGCATACATGAGGGAGGCTCAGGACGGGGATAATTGGAAGGAGAGGGGGTAAGTTCATGTTCAGCAATGGACTGAAACAGGTTGATGAAGAAGTCGGAGAAGGGAATATTTGGGAGTGATTACAAGAGGACAACCATGCAGGTAGGTTACACCTCAACAAGAAGGGTATATTTGGGAGTGATTACAAGAGGACAACCATGCAGGTAGGTTACACCTCAACAAATATAAGGGAAAGAAGCAGTAGATTTTTAATTCTCACACCCATCTTCATAAAGATACATAAAAAAAGATGTATTCATATGGCAAGAAATCAAAGATCAACCAACATCTGTCGGCAATTTCTCAACAATGTACATCCAATTATAATCCCATTCACCTGTCCTTGCTTCTCTAGAATCATCCACGGCTGTTTCTCCGAGACGATGAAATGTTTCGCGTATAATCCAATAAACTACGCGATAAATATCTCCCTGACCTGAAAAAACCCTAACGTGATTTTAAGCCTAACGGGAAATAGTAGGTCAAAATCGTAAGAGACATTTTTGCAAGAACACAAGTTTGGATCGATCAAATGGCAACATATATACCAAATTTAAATACTCTAATGTACCTACTGTTAATTACTTGAGAAATTTGAATTACGCTCCTAAATGCGCAGTACACTTCACCAAATACAAATTATTCAATCTTCTTTTCCAGAAGATGCAATGTTTCGGGATGTCACTTTATTCAGACCGCCGATTGAAAGCTGCACTTTCCAGATGTCTACGATCTGCTAAAGAAAGGTCTTTGTGACTCAATATGTCTATAAAATGGAACTATCATATGAAACGCCAAGTTATCGCGACTGGCTGAAGAAAATTATTGGACAAAGGATAGGAATTATACATAGAGTTGGATCCCTTGATTCTTATTTTAAATAGGGATCTATGCAGAAAAAATGGGGGTTGCTAAAAGAAACACGAAAGTAGTGAGAAGTTTGAATAAATTTTGGCATCAGAACAATGTCCATGTTGAAATTCCGAGTTAAAAGGAATGGCCAGTTTCTGGAAAACTTGGCTCTGTGTTGATTCATCTTTTGAGTTTTAAAGCATCGACATACACCTCGTTATTTGCATGACCTATGCAGATAATTTAAATGCAATGAACTTTTAGTTTTTTTAATAATCCGAATAA
Source organism: Mystacides longicornis (assembly GCA_963576905.1). Lineage (NCBI taxonomy): Eukaryota > Metazoa > Arthropoda > Insecta > Trichoptera > Leptoceridae > Mystacides > Mystacides longicornis. The sequence continues at coordinate 32,495,857 of OY756426.1, read as the reverse complement.
GGGATGACAAATATGACTAGAAGATGATAAAAAAATTGCGATACTAACTAACAAAGGCAAAATAATTGACAAGTACCTAGTACAGATAAGGCGTACAAAAATAAAAACGTTTGATTGAAAGCCATCCCATAATCTGACAGTCACATGTAGTGGAAAGATTTTTGCATATCCTTCACCTGACATTTTTAAGAAGAACTTTGACATATAAAATGATTGATCAATATTAAAACCAAAGATAACAAAGTCGTAGCTTGCATAATTTAATTATCTATTTATAAGCGTTTATTACGAATGATATCGCAAATTTATTGCTAATAAAATATTAACAACTATAATACTACTTAGTATATTTTACATACCTCAATAAATTTTGCAACCGATTTTTTTCTATTATAATCATCATCTCTCCCAGAATTCACCTTCTGAAAGGAGAATTCTTGGCGTAAGATGGTACCACCGCATCACGAACGACGCTATACGCCGGCGCACCCAGCAGGAGCCCATCACTTCTACCATTATGGGGAGGAGATGGACTTAGCTGGGGCATGTGTGAAGAATGCCGAATGACAGTTGGCCGAGGAGAGCGCTGTTCTTCCTCCCAACAGGGTCCCGAAGACGAGGAAGTATATACACTATAAGTGTGCGAAATTTCATACTCCTCCGTCCGCGCAATTTTCGTAAAAATACTCACAAAGTTTTTCCTTCGCGTATTAACATGTATAGATTTAAGGGAAAAGGTGGTTTATGTTTTGAACATTATGAGCGTAATGTTTGCATTAAAAAAACATTGATTTTTGTTTGTACATCAACGTATGTTTTTGATTGAATAACTTTAAGTGTCTATACCCGGAAATATCACCTGCGCAGGGACTATCAGGCCTTTGAAGGCTACGTATTAGGCTGGGTATTCAAAATTAATATTTGCACATAGGTAACTAATACACCTATAAAAATACTTACATAAATAAATTGATAAAGAAACTACCTCCATATTTTTTTATGGAACTCGCACAAAATATTATAAAAAATCCGTCCAATCATTTATCAATCTAGTAACATATACACGCCGGAAGAATTGTATATATTAAGATAACGTAAATAGTTTTGCTATATTATGCTGATACAAAAAATGATACTTTGGGTGGGAACCTTCAAATATAGGTCAGACGTAAGTTTTGGGTTGTTTTTTTTTTAATGAATCTGTGCTCACTCGAAGTGAACACAAATACACTCTTGACATCTTTCACACTAAGCACAAGCTTGTGTCGTGAAAGCGGAAATGGTCGACTCGGCCGGGATTCGAACCCAGGACCTCCGTTTGATTGGCGGTCAGAACTTTCGTTGAGAACGTTGGCTTTCTGTTTTAGATAGAACTGATGCCGGTCTAGACAAAATCAAATTGGCGTTCGACTACAAACGAAGATTTTGCCAATGAATAGTGCGAAAAAACCTAGAGTCCACTGGAACATATAAACAATTATTATTTAAACCAAATAAAGACACTTATATAAAAATATAAAAGTGGATAGTTATTTTTCTTCCTACTCTACATTGTCGAAGAATTCGTTTGTAGTCGATCGCCAAATGCAATTTGTCCAGGCCTACGAACTGGTTGACTAAAAATTTTTACCTCAAACATTAAGTTTCGATAGCTATATATGTACTGAAATATTTGTATAGATAAAATTTATGTTAGGTTAGTTCTAAAATAACGACAGTCTACAAGCAAACCCGCGGACGTTCACCAAAAAAGGTGGATTGAGAGCCAGACATAGCATTTTAGGATTGAAAGTCAAAGATTTACCAGGAGGTAGTCCTTAAATAATGCAGAATCAGTTGAAATGAAGTGACATAGTGTGCCTCCAAAATTTTTGGACCGATCTTAGAGGGGCAAGCCATAAAGTAAAATACATGTAGATAAAAGCGGTTGTATTAGGAATGAGTTCTAACTGAATGAAACGAAGAAAGTCCCTTGTCTCTGGTCATTGCCCATTGGCTCGATTTTTAAAAAATGATTCTAGGTCGGCGTTTCATCCAGACGTTACTTCTTCTGAATAACATGACATAGACAATACAATGTGACGGTTAAAATTGCCATAGAAAAAAAAGAACAATAGAGATGTTGGTATATTATCTATGCAGCAATTGATTTGACCGCATTCATTCGCGGTTTGCAAAGATAAAAATAACATATCTACCTAATATATAAAACAACAACAAACTACACGCATATTATTACTTATTACTCAAGTGTCAAATATATCAGGTGTACAGTAACGGTGGTACGTGTGCCATAAGATTACTCAACAATATACAAGGCGTTTCCGTGAAACAGCGTATTTCATAACATTATTTATTTTTTGAAGTACGTGGTGATACTCGCAGGCAGTTAATCCATAAACTAACTGGAGTTCAAAGTTCCTTCTAAGATAACGTAGTATGACGATTTTGCATTCAAATCTATGATAAGATAAGGAAGAAAGGGAGAATATGCCAGAATTTGGTGTAGATACGTACATGATATACTCGGGAAATGATTTCAAGTGCCCGCATTTCAATGACATCATAGAGCGAAGTATTTTATGTTATGTTTTGTGTGTTGTTTTGTAGATGAGGTGGTTGGTAGCCCAGAGATATCAGTCAACGGCTTTCGTAACGTTCCGTGGGTTCTAGTCCCGGTGCCGATCATTTACATTTTCACAACAAAAGCTTTGCTTTATAGGTATGTGAAAGAGTATTTGTGTTTGGGTGAGCCCGAATTTATTTATTTTATATATTTACTAGCTGACCCATCAAACTTCGTCTCGCCTTAAAGTCAATAAAATATTGCTGGGTAACATAACATAGCTAACATACATGACTACTCTTTGTTAAAAAAAAACAAACAAAAGTTATGGTAATTATGAATCAGTTATTTCAAAAGCACCAAAACTCCCCCGTTCCATAATAACTTTAATATTGTATTATTTCATACATTCCATCCATTTTTCGATTTTTTAATAGTTGTTATTCTGTTATCCGGAGCGATGAAGAATCTAATAAACTAAACACGATAAAAATCTGTTTAGCCGATCTCGAAATATAAGTGTTCGCGCAAAACCGACTTTCTTTTATAATTATAGATGTTAAAAATTTATAAAAAAGTACCATCAGCAATGTCTTAACGATATTTTAAATTTCAATCATTATTCCGCCACCTGTAGAAAAATAGGGAAAACATTGCTCTATAGAATCTTTCTACCAAAATATCAATCTACCAGATATCTCCCTAGTTCCCCAACAGATGTCGGTGGCGGTACCGATAACGAACCCGTTCCATACTAACTTTAATATTGTATTTTACATAAGTTCTTATCGATTTATTCAACTTTTTATTAGTTTTTCTGTTATCCGGAGCGGATAAGAATCCAATAAATCAAACATCGGAAGAATCTGTTCAGCCGATCTCGAGTTTAAAGTGTTCGCACTAACCCGACTTTAATTTATATTAGAGATTTGTTGCCACCATAGACCCAATCCGGGTACTTGGGGACGTCAGATAGGTTTTGCATTATATTTTGAACATTTATTATGTATCTAGATTTTACAGATCACGACATATAAAATGAAAAAGATAAAACAAAAATTATCATAATAAGTTGAATGTTTTGAGTCATGGCGGGTGTAAAGGGCCCAACCATGCTCTTGTCAGGTCACAACAGATATGTACATGATATTTGGTGGATCGATTTGATACAATATATCCTATGTATATTTAATTGGAAAATTCGTTCGTAGATCTATTTTTTTAGATTATAATAATATGTAGATAAGATTGAAACATGATTTAGAGCAAAAATACCAAATCCATGGGCATCGAAAAGATGGATGCATTTTTGTTTATCGGTATTATTGAATTACAGATTTTTTTTTCTAAATATTTCTAAATTTACAGGTTTAAGTATAGATTGCCACCTGTTATTCTTGAAACAGTCTTAATAATACGATCTAGTTGCGATCTGATTCAAATTCCTCAGCCCATTAGCCCATGAATCCAAAACGTTCAAACTCTTTTTTTTGTTGCAATCTAGTGGTTGGCCAGTGCTCGAAATTCGACCATAACTAATTTAGATTATAAGTTTGACCATTATTAAGATTGCTTTGTCAAAAACTGAGCGAGCGTATTTCAGCATTTTCTTTCAAAAATAATGACATGGATACGTCAAATTTGAAATGTTCATATTATGTTCAAAGTTCTATGGTTATTTAATTCAAAAAAATATTAATATGTAATATATTCTCAACAGATAAACCAAAGGACTGTGTCAAATAATGTCAAATACATCGAAGTGTGCGTGAGCATCAAATACAAACATTACAGTAGGGTGTGTAGTTTTTTTTTTAATTGATTTAATCTATTTTTATGCATAATTAAAAAAAATGTCATTCGCCACCACGCCACCCCATCTCTATACTATAAGTGTGCGAAATTTCATACTCCTCGGTTTGCGCAATTTTTGTAAAATTACTCACAAAGTTTTTCCTTCACGTATTAATATGATATAGATTAAAACCATATAGCGGGGCCGAGATGGATTTCTTAATTGTTTGAGGAGTGTATACAAATTTAAATAATAAAATAACAGATATTGTTTTTTAACTTAAACCAATATTATTCAATAATGTCAAACTTATTTTAACCACTATAAAATAACTAGTTTTATTGGTTACAAACGTTTTAATTTTACCACTAATACAGGTGGTTTGTTTATATTTCTGTTGAAGTTACAAAATAATACATTTACTTACGTTTTGATTATTTTAGTTACAAAGCTATACTGTATATTCATTTATAAGTGTCCTTTAAAATTCGATTGTCCATAGGGTGGTTAACGATGAAAAACATTTCAATGGAAATTATTCTGAGAAAAGATCTTTGATATTTTGGGCTGAAGGTATGGCGATAGTCCATTTGAAATAAAAATGAAAGTGTCGTATTTTATAGTTCTATCATATTTATTTAAGCCGATAAGACACGTTTGTTCGTTAATTAATCAAAGGATTTTGTAATTTCGTTGCGTTCCAAGCTAGAATTTGATGCATTCAGCTTGATAACTAGTATCTAATCAATGTTTGCAAGGTATTGATGACGATGATGCAACCGGCTTATGAAACCGGTTTCGATAGGTCGATAATAAAAAGGAGAGCATAAAACGCGGAAACTCAAACCAGAAAACGAACCCAGCAACGAAAATTAGGTAACAGTAAACTGTGCACCGTAGCATTGCGCGTTTAAAAAAACACACACACACACAACATCAAAATCAGCGTGGAAGAAAAGAAAATAAAAACACATAGCCTGAATTATACAACCTGCGCGCACGGTAGTTGCGTTTGGTTGCGCACGCGGAGAAAAGTGCATCGGTGTTCAGCCAGATAGAAAAATATCAATAAAAACAACAATAATAATAATAAATAACACAATAACTTACATAATATTATGACGGGTGAGAGAAAAAAACCAAATGCACTCACAATAACAGAAATTAAAAAAAAAACAACAAAATAAAATCAAGTTCGAATATCAAAATTACACTCAATCAATAGTTTCTCTTAGAATCTCAACTCAAGAGAGCTGGTTTAAAAAGAATAGTTTTCACTTCACTTCGTGGTACTATGTAGAATTCGTCGATGTACGATCGTTGCTGATATTAGAAATGAATATCGGAGCGAAGTTGTCGCAGGGCATCTTCGTATGACGCGGGCTTAACCACCGACGTTTGTCGCACGACTGGCCGAATCGGTCACAGCCAAACGAATTGGTGGCGGCGTCGAGTGGCGGGAGAGTTTTCTTTTGACGGCGCGTGGGGGAAAATGCACCGTACACCACGCGTTTTTCACGTCACGTGACTTAATTTCTGAATTATTATGTAGTTTACTATACAGTAGGTGGTCAAACTTAATTCTTCTTCTGCATGTGTCGTATCAGGGAGCCGAGTCGAAATAAATAACGCCAAACGTGAAAACTGTTAACGTTAACCAAATTGAAAATGGATTCGAAACAAAAAAAAATGTGTTTCGACTTCGATATAACAGCAGGGTCGTAATGTTTCCATAGATTTCGAGGTAACGTTTCACCTTAATTTTGATCAACTGTCAGAATTATTTTTTTGTCTCGGAATGTGGAACAACATTATTTAACGCACGTTGGTCAACAGAGTTTACGTTATCTCTATGGAAATACAATAAACACGAGAGTCTAAATCGCCCAGGAAATATTCAATCTATCTCGCTCTAATATATTAGCTATCTCGCTCAACGATTATCATGCGAATGCATCTGTCAAAAACCGAGAAGCGCTGCTAAAAACTTCTAATCGTCTGTCCGTCATCATTCACAAGGACTGGAAAATATTATTCTACGTACATATTAGAGATGGAGGTTGGATGCCGTGCAAATACATATTTATATTTTGTCTATGATAGTACACGCTACTTTGTGAATATGACATTTTTGTCTATTGACTTATATTTCACTCTAAATAATAATATACACGATTGGAGCTTGAAATATCAATTACTTGCCTATTTATTAAATTCGCGGTTATATCAACGATATACATAGGTAGACTTTTTTTAGTATAGACTGATTTTATTGCTTAATATTACCATTAATATTTTCAAAAGAAAGTTTCTAATTTCATTCCGTGTTCTTTCGATAAATATGTCTGACTAGCAGTTTATTAGATTTCTTTTATTTTCCAAACACCTTTACACACAATATTTCTATCTGAATTCTAAAACATTGTGTTTCAATGGAAGATAAGTTAATTATTACAATTATATTATTATCTAGGGATAAGTGTTATAAAGTTAACTCTCTCCCTCACCAACCCTCACGGTTCACACAAAATAAATACATACACCGAAACAGAGATGGCAATATATTAGAACGAGATAGATTGAATATTTCCTGGGCGATTTAGACTCTCGTCAATAAACAAATTGTTAACGTTGGAGGCTGTCGTTAACATTTCGACTTGGCCCCCAGGTCTCCCCGACGCACACAAGGCCAAGGAGCTACATACATTACGACGACAAAAATATAAAATGGTAACTTATTCGATATTCTGATCATTTTTTTTTGTTATTTTGAGGCTACTAAATAATTATATTTCATAAAAATACCTTTTTAGGGTAAATGGGGGTAATATAGGGTATACCTATATAGGGTAGATGGGGATGATAGTATTCCGATTTGAAAATGAAACAATAAATGTTATGTATAGCTGAATTTTTATTACTGAGAAGTCGTATATTTTTATGATTCTAATCAGCATCTTCGCCATCTTCATCATCGTCAGACTTCTGATCGTCATTGTTATTATAAAGAGTGGGAAGCCTCAGCATGCTCAGTAAAATACCGATGTTTTATTTATTTTTTGGGTTTTTTTTTCACCTGTCTGATATAATTGGATCCGAGGATACCAGCATCCAGATGAGTAATGTTCATGTTGATTAGTGTCTTTCTTCTGGAGTGGTAATGCTTTAAGTTTTCTACTCGTTATAGCTTTTCTCTATTACGTCTTCTGAGTTGACCTACTGGAACTGCATTAGCTAAGCATTTTATCATATCGGCTCCATGTAGTAATAAATTTGATAAGCATGCTCGAGGTCCATGGGAGCAATTAGCCACCGAAAGAGGGCCTTCCATGTCAAACGAACCTTCTTGCCAAAATTCAGGCAAAAAAAAAACTCCGAAGGTCCGAGACTGGCCCAATTCGATGCGACCTCACGCCTAGATATAGTGTATATATACAACTGAAAAAGGTTCCTGATGGTGTACAGACTACAGGGGCTGAAAGCTTTCTTTTAACTATCTAACTCTTGACTCTAAATACCTAACCGTACTTTTGGCAGAGACTCAAAATAGGACAGGATTTTACTACGCGAAAATTATGCCACGACTAGCTACAGTCAAACAACGCGATCCTGCCTATTAACAATTGTACAGACTATCTCGAATATATTTACTGATTATCGATCTCTCTATCAAAATAACCGTTCAATCACTTTACCGGCGAACTAATTAACCTTCTAGTCGAATTACCGCGGGCTGTTCATCAGACCGCAAGTTTTCCTCATTAGGTTTCCGAGTGGCTCACCATCTTGGGCTTGTGCACTGCTTTTTCGAAGGGAACTTCCTGAGCTGAGCTGAAGAGCGTCCAATTCAGTCAACCCATTCTCCCGGAGAGTCATGTGAGGTATATCTTCAGTCCACAGCGCTCCTAACATACCTACTATACATTATTGTAACTTCAATATATTTACAACGGCGCGATCAAAATACATATTAATCTATCTTATGCGCGGGCAATAACAAGCTCAGAATATCATACTATCGCGACCGGATATTCATAACAAAATTACTCTCTCGGGGAACACGCCGACGTACCTAATTTTACAAATGAAAATTCTACACTAAGCTTACTGGAAGGTTCTAAATATGAAATTCCTAACCGGATTCAAAAATAAACATTAAAGATAAGTCACATCACTGGTATCGGAAAATGGGGTAACCCGCGAATGACAGATAACAATTCGCGACGTGTGTTTGACAGGTGACGTGTGAAAACAATACAGGTAGGTACATGCTGCAATACAATAAATCCATTGGCACACAGAGATCACAAATATTCAAAAATATGCCGTATCGCGTCGGCCATATATCTCTCATCTAAAACCACATCGAGCAACTTGCTCATAAGCATGCTTGGCGGGGGCAACCAAGCAACAAACAAAATACAGCATAAAAATATATCTCTGTGCCCTATCATCGTCCTGGGGGTAGCTGCCAGCGACGAAACAAAAACACTCTAATAAAAATATGGTCACTCACCCAAAATTCAGCATACCTACCTTCAAATATTTAGCACAATGCACAAAAGAAAATAAACACGTCACATTCACACATATGAGGTATGGTGTGTCACTTGTCCCTTTCTACCTCGAACCTCGCCACCCGCTCAGATCGGGAATCTTCAATTTATAATAAACCATAATTAAACGGAAGGTTTAATCAACAAACGCGAGACTCTAAACAAAACAACTCTAAATATGTGACACACCATAACTCAATCGTCAAACACTTCCCAATGACTACAGAAACTATAAAACGCGACGGAAATTATAAATTGATTAACAAGGAAACAAAATTGCGATAAACTATGGAGAGATGTTTTCTGAACGAGATCTGATATTGAACTGAAGTAAAAAAAAATCAAAGCATTCATCTCAAAACAGGAGAATTTACCTTCTATACTAATCGCTGTAAACAATAAAACATTTAAATGGTTTCCTGGACATACATTCAGTGCGTAAAAATTCCAAACTTTCTAATCCGGCATAAACAAATAAGCAACTGTTTTTCAAACTGTTTACCATCGCGCTCCCAAACTTTCAAATAATGACTTAACAATATTTTGAATAACAACACATGTTCATAAATCCTGCCTCACATCAAATTGTGGACAGTGGCACTCACTTTATACCAATCAACACTTCTTGACATTATCTTAATTTGTTTAGAACCCACAAGAAATTACCGAAAGAATTCCCAGTCAATTCCAGTTATTTGAGAAAATTTACCAATACGAAACCCCAATACATATTAAAACAATCGTTTATTGCACTTTAATGATTCAAATTTATAAAACAATTCATTGTTCAGCACTAAACGACACAAACAAACCTAAAGAAAGTTCAGCACAAGCAAAATTCAATAATCAGATTGATTTCTGACTATGTACCAGGACCTCATAGACATTTTGACACGTACAAATATTTTGGGGAATTGAAGTTGCTGACTGTTAGGGCTATTTTTTATTACAAATTGGGTATGGAGAACTTTTCAGACAATAAATTTAAAAAAAGATTAATACATGCACATAACACAAGGTTTACTAAAAATGAAGGATTAAAGGTACCAAAAACCAACAAAAAGTATGGCGATCGCACTCTAGAGTGCTTAGTTCCGAAAATGTTTAACTCATTGCCAATGAAAATAAAATAATGTAAAAAATTGGAAAATTGAAATTGTTGTTAAGGGATTGGCTGTGTAAAAGTAAAACTATGTATGTATAACCAAACCATAGTATAATTAGTATTAAATAGAATAATATGTAAGTGGATATTATGATGCGGTAAACTGAGGGTGGAAGTGAGCGGTACCTGTTGACAAGTCATTTAAATGACAACGGGTTCCGCTCATTTGTTGCACTATTTCTGTGTAAAATAATGTGTAAATAAGTTTCTTATTGTATCTTTCTGTTTGCTTGTATATATTTATTTATTTAATAAAAGTTTAATTTCAAAATTTAAAAATAATTATCTTCTCACCCCCACTGCCTGTAAATATTAAATACGATTAAACAAAAAGGTGGAAACAGGGGGACGTGTTTTTTTATACTTTTTCACGTTAATTATAAAGTGTTTTAAATAAACTATTAAAAATTAACAGCAGTACTCTGTGGAACTTATTACATAACTCTAGCTAATTTTAATATTTGGATATTTTTAAGAACAAAAAGGGCATTTGATAAAACATATTTTATCTAGACTAAATAAAACTGTTAAGCCAAAATAAAAATTGCATATTAAAGTAGGTACACACCTGTTGCTACAATATTTAAGTTAAAATTTGAAGAAAAACTTATTAGGGAAAACATCACGAACGCAACTACTATGTCAATTATTGGGGCACAACTAAGCGATTTCGGCCGTCTGAATGTTTGTTATCTTTGTACGCACGCGGAGACGATGCTGTTAGATCGGCATCAAAAATTCTTATTGAGTATAATGGAATGGTTAATGAAAAAATGTTTTGTAGGATTTCTGATTGGTTAGAAGAAAGTGTCCTGTTTTATTTTTGTAGGCAACCACTTCTGCGAAGGATTTTCGGTCACGCGCCTATCGAAACTTATTCCAGTCCCTACTCAGGACTATTCTCTCACGTTGCGCATCCAAGATATTTGCCTTCGGCCAGGAACTCTTCAAACATCCACCTTTCCCATCAGCGAGAGTTGAAGGATTTCATATTTATCCCCACCCATAATGTATTTTTCGGATCTGTATAATACTTAACTATCTGGTGCTGTTGGTTTCCCTCAGGACTTCGCGTTGGTGACTAAATCTGTCCACGGTATTCCAAGCATTCGTTTGCGTAACCACATCTCGAATGCCTCCACTCGAAAGCTAATTACATAGGTAAGTTAATTTTGTTTACGTTTTTTTAGGAAACTTGTCATAAATGTAGTAGCAGTCATTTATGACTCATATTCACGAAATGGCACGTAAGTAAAATTTTATTTCACGTGACAGATTTTATAAGGTAGCAACTTTTTTTCCTTTAAGACGATTTGTGATTTATGTTTTTTTTTTTTTTATGACGACTTTTGACAAAGAAATTGGGTAAAAAATGTTATTACATCTTTGACGCAAACGTTAGATTAATTATAATTATATTCGGTTTTAAGGTCCCCATTTAGTGTAAATGGTTAAATATTCATTGGTCAACAAATTTGGGGCTCTTAATCTCAAAATTAGTGGAGACTCTTCTTCTGCAGTCTCAATCCTACGAATTGGTTTGCAGCAAAGATCTGCATTCAGTTTTCCATCTCGTCCGGTCCTCCGCAGCCCTCTTCAGCTCCATGTAAGATGTGCAGCCCATATCCTCAAATAATTGTTCAAGGTACTCTCGACGCGGACGCCCCCTAGCATTCGTACCCTCAGTCATGCCCTCCATTATGATGTGCAGGAGATTGTCGTGGCGTAGTATGTGGCCTATCCATCTGGCCCGCCTCTCTGATAATGTTTTAACAAGGTGCCTCCCTTCTTCGATTCTGTCTAGAACCTCCTCATTCGTGATGTGGTCCGTCCAGGAAATTCCTAGAATTCTTCTATACGTCCACAACTCGAAGGCCTCTAGTCTCTTTTTCTCTCTTTCGGTTAGGCACCATGTCTCACACCCAGGACCGTCGCGTGGTTTTCAGGCGCCCAAGGCGAGGCTTTAATCGGCGCCCCCCCCCCCCCCCTTCATAAAACTCGTAATTTTATTCACTCCAGTTTTGGTTCGGAAGAATCATAATCAGCGCCCCCCCTCCCCCTCCCTATAAATCTCGTAATTTTGTCATCACTCATCGCAAAGGCGAAAGCTGTTATGATGAGTGGTGTTTATTTTTACTGTAATAAATAAATAAATAAATAAATAAATAAAAATTCCAGTTTTGGTTCAGGATGATCATAATCAGCGCCCCCCCCCCCCCCCTATAAAACTCGTATTTTATACTACATATTTTATACTTTTTTCGTCGTTGTTTCCGTTAGTCAGGCTCATTTAAACAGATTTCTAGCTTCTCGATATGAAGTCGCTCTTTCCCTAGATTGGCGACGTCTCTGCCAAAATTTCCTGTTGCTTGCTCGGTTGCAATGAAAATAAAATATAGTTAGATTTTTTTTAAGATTTAAATTAAAAAAATGATTAAACTTTTTATTGCAAATATTGCAATCCATTATTTTCTCAGCTATGAGTTCGCATGTGAATCCCTAATCGTATCGCGGCGCCCAAGGCGTCCGCCTCGGTCGCCCCACCCACGCGACGGCCCTGCTCACACCCATAGAGCAAGATGCTCCACACATAGGTCTTCACTAGTTGTTTTCGGAGTTTTATACCTATATTGGGTGACTCGAAGATTTTGTATTGAAAGCGAGCCTTGCTTGGTGTATTCGACTGTCTACCTCTCTTTTTGTTCGACCATCCCAAGTAATTCTACTACCAAGGTAGACGAACTCTTTTACGTATTTTCAAGTTGAGACTATGAACATTTTTATTTGAAAAAAATGTGCAAACATGTATTTATTAACATCAATCACCTTTTCATTTAATAAAACTCAATAATATGTCGGTTCAAAACATTCGTTTACAAAAAAAGCATATTTTATGGAGAGTGGAGGTCCGTTCTCTCTGCCTACCCCGTACGGGACACGGCGTGATGGGTAAAAAAATAAATAAAAAAAAGCAAATAATGATGTGCCGAAAAATAAGAATGGATCTACCGTTTCTCGGCGATATGTTTTGACAAAAAATATTGTAACATCTTTGTGTTCTGTGAATGGATTTCTTATTTATTTATAGAAGATGTCATTGATCAGTAGAGTATTCCAAGAGCCTAGAACGATTTTTGCCTTAACCGGTTGATGTTATTGTGTGTATAACACACAATCGTCAAACACTTCCTCCTAAAGATAATAGGCATATTATTTACTTTTTCATATATAAAAATAAATATAAAAAATTTCAACATATTATGACGGTTATTCTGAAATGAAAAACAGACGATTGAGTTGCGTCGTATCCAATGTTTATTGAGACTTTTGACATTTCTGTATTCTGAAAATGTTTTATCCAATACATTAGTTACGTAACTACTGGCAACCGATTAAGTTCTAAGCAAGAGCTTCTTGCGTTGAGTTGGAACGTGAGTTTGAGAATATCAGTCAATTGTTATAGAACCAAAAATTTGACGCATTATTAAATTAATTAGCGTTCGATTTTCTTTTAACTCATCACGTCGGTGTCCCATCCATAAGGGGTAGGTAGAGAGAATGGACCTCCACTCTTTTCTATCCATGAACACTTCTCCCATTGACATACCATTTTTCATACAACCTCTCATATTTCTCTTACTTCTAACCTGGCTTTACTTGAGGAAGGGTCGATGTGTTCAATCCACATAGTTCTCGGTCGGCAACGCCTTCTAACACTTTTCCATTCAGCCTAATAAATTCTCCTTGTCATTCTGTTTGCATCCATTCTTTCCACATGCCCAAACCGTCTCAACATATTAACTTTCATATTTGTTACAATACTTACCTACTGAAAATAAAGTTCAAATAAAAGGTTGTATAACTTTTCCACATTTTTTTTTACTATCCTGACTAGTTTCGTAAACACGCGTCCTACATGGTCACAGGAGACTACGTCCTACATGGTCACAGGAGACTACGTCCTACATGGTCACAGGAGACTAAGAAACTTCTCCTGTGACCATGTCTCTAGGACGTGTGTTTACGAAACTAGTCAGGATAGTAAAAACAATGTGGAAAAGCTATATAACTTTTTATTTGAACTTTATTTTCAAATAAACTCCACCAAGAAATGCATGTTCATCATAGTAAATTTTTTAACACTACTTAGGTACTACTATTCCACACCCCTTTCTAACTTTTTCATTCCTTTCTATATTCCACAGAATCTATCCACATATTATTCAACATACCTCAAATCTCTACTGCATTACACTACATAACTCTTACTATCCATGTCCATATTTTACTTAGTTACATAATTAATGGTAGATGGGTTGCGTTTGCGTAACGCACTAGCTTAATCATTGTCGATTAAGGGTTGTTGGTAGCCTAGAGAGGTACAATTTCCGAATCGAATTTCGATCCTTGGTGCTAAACATCTTCCTCTCTCAAGACACAAGCTTTGTTTAGTGTGAATGGGGTCGTACATTTACCACGTGAGCTCAAAAAAAAAAAAAGGGGGGGGGGGGCTCTGGAAAAAAATCACGTGGGGGGGGGGGGGGTTGAAGTTCTAGTAAGAAAATGACCTGCATTTATTTTTTCTGGTGAATTTAAAGAAACACAGTAGGTAGCCCTTTCAAATGAAGTGGTTGGTAGTCTAGCGGCTACGACGCCGGCTTTCGTACTGTTTCGTTCGGAGGTCGTGGGTTCGATCCCAGGTGCCGACCATCTTCCTCTTTCGCGACACAAGCTTTAAGTAGCTTAGTGTGAAAGAGTCAAATAGTGTATTTCACTCTAAGTGAACACAGATTCATTTAAAAAAAAAAAAAAACATTTTAAAATTTCTCGAAAAACTGAAATCACGTGTACTAAAAAGGGTACCTAACACGTAAATTGTTCGAATCACAATTCTTCGAAAATTTTAATTTTACGTTAGCAAGCTTTCTACTATTTACATGAATGAGTCAGGTTAGGTTCGGTTTTAATTGTAGGGGGGGTTTGGGGGGGGGGGGCGGAACCTCCCATACCTTCTCAGCTGTTCCCCGGAATTATGTTAAAGTACCTAATACACTAATAATTAAAAAAGAAAAATATTCGTAGAAATACCTATTCATTCGAATAATTCGCTTTAGAACAATTGTACATAATTCGAAATATTTATTTTTTTATAGATTTGAGTTTTCGTAGAATTGTGTTTCGAAGAATTTCCATGGAATCATTAAAAAATACACATAATTTCAAGAGGGAGAGGGGGGGTGCATTCTGAGATACCACCAATTATAACTAGGGGGGAGGGGGTCTAAAAGTTGCAAAAAAAACATCACGTGTTTAATGGACAGTCCTCAAGGAAATAATTTAATAAATTAAAAATAAATAAAACCTTTGTTTAATTTAAGATTGTGGCAAAAATTAGTATTCAACTGACAGACGCATGAGGAGCTTTATTGATGGATGTACATAATATCACTTTCCTGATCACACATTCAATCAAGTTTGTCAAGGTTCACTTTGAATTTGTAATGTGAGATTTACGTTAACACCTCGCTTTGTTGTTCAATAAAATCTTGACGCATTTGTAAATTCATATCTATCACCGAATACAAATAGTTATCATGTGAATTTCTTATCGAGACAGCTTAACGTTTGGCCATTTTATAAATTCTATAAGTAAGCACATAAAAAACTTCAAAACTTATATTTATTTTATATAATTTTGAGGAAAATCTTTTCGAAAAAAGAGTTTTACGATAGATTATATATCTGGTAATAACGTTATCATCCTCATAAATGTTTTTTTTTACGAATTAAAAAAATACGTATTACGCTTAAGTTATTTTTTATTTGAAGGATTCATTAAAAAAATAGTCATATTATCGACTTGGTTTAAGAGTTTGAGACTTTGGAAGAATGAGATTTAAAAATCGTTTGGTCAATGAGGAATTCTAATTATGTATTCAGGAAATAAGTCATGAAAAATTATGCAAAAAATTTCATGAATTAATTTTGGTATTCTAGGAAGCTAGGAAAATTGCAGAAATAATAATTGTTAAGCCCCCCCATTCACAATCACTAAAATGGATGTCTTCTATTGGACGTCAAAATAATAATTGTCCCTTTCACTATCACTCTATCCAACCAAATGGAGCTATGTCACTCCATTTTGACAGATATAAAACTTGAGTTGTTAAATTTAAAAAAAGCAACACGTTTATCCTGGTGGAAGGATTAAAACAAAATGAGAAAAATTTGGAGCAAGTTTTTAAACACTGACAATCAAGTGACGACTCGGATCAGGCCCAGTCGAGTTACCCCATTGACTGGCTTCAGTCAATTATCATTCCGCATCATTCATTTGGTTTTCACCATTCACAGTTGTGTTTTGGAGTGACATCGTTCCATTTGGACGGATGGAGTGAAAGTGAATGTTAGTTTTGAACAAAAGAGCTAATTAGTAGTAGTTATGTAAAGATACTGTGAGATAATTTTGGAGGAAAATCAGGAAGAAGCAAAATGGCAATGAAGAAAATAAGCCCAAACGTCAGCAGAACAACAAGACGGTGATGGAGAAAAAAATACGACGCTACGTGTGATTTATTATGGAGAGTACAAATGATTTTGTATCAAGGAAATAACGAGATGAAGTCATAATAGTAGTGGACACTTCCTACAAGTCAATCACTGACTGTGACAGATGTGTCGCGAGCAATGACCGTGACATCCAGTTAGTCTGAGTGTCAACGCGGCACAAGGTGTCACACACCGCATCTTATTTGTGGCTGTGATTGCCCTTGTGCAAAGTTCATGACATCTGACTATGGGGTAACCATTTCCAGTTCAGTACGATGTTCACCATATCCAAAATATGGCTGACTAATTCATTACACATAGTATAGGTCTTGCCGAAATTGTTTTTGAGTGTGTTCCACGAGAGAAAATGTATATCATATTGTAAGCACAAAACATACACTTAGATTCAGAAGGTTCTCGACCAAAAACAGCTCTATAATGAGACATGATTTTTTTATCAGAAATTTTGATGAAACCACTCAACTATTCTAATTAAACTTGTGCGCATGTTTTATTGATTGAGTTTAGTATTGAAGTAGAGAGTACTATACATAGAATTTGGTGTCTGTCGTTTACACACCAATTCATACATTTGAAATTTAAGATACGCAAGTTTAAAATAATCCTAATTGTTAATAGTTTCACCCAAGTTACATCTTGCCGGGAATAAATAATGTGAAATAAACAGAGGTGGTTGGTAGTCCAGTGATATCAGTCGATGGCTTTCGTACGTACCTACAGTGTAATAAATGAGAGTCATGGGTTTGAATCACGGTACTGACCATTTCCAATTTCATAACACAAGCTTTGCTTTATGTGAATGATGTAGAAAGTGTATTTGTGTTCACTTTTGATGAGCCCAGATTAATTTTTTTTTTAAAAAAGAAAAAAAAAAAAGTAGATTTTTGAAAATAGTATTGTGTCCTGAGAAAGTTGAGGATACATCCTATTATATGTGAGAAGAAGGAGCAACATCCAAGCTGTATAAAAGATGGTAGGTGTAATCATCATTTATACGGAGGGAGACCTAATAAAAACTGGATGATGGAATACTATTGACTGGTAGAGAATGCTTCAAGGATTAAGTTCCGCCTGCTACACTGACACCTATGTATAGAAGAGTGTTATTCTATTCTACTATAAGGTTCTACAGAGAAATGGCATAATAGAAGTAGAAACTCGGAACCATAGAATACACAACCTCCGAATGAGAGGGGCCGACCCAAGTAACAGAGGTGGGAGGATGCTGGGAAGAAGGTAATATGTTAAGAAAAGGTATGTTTGTAAGAAACGAAGGAATTTCAAAATTATTGGAGAGAGGATGTATGGTCACATCACACATAACTCATTATATCAAGTCAATAAATAACGAGAACCATAAATCACTTATTTTTTTAAATAAATTGGCCTTGGGGAATGCAAGATGCACAGTGGATGTCTCATGTTGAATGTAATAATATTTTGATTTATCTAAATTTGATTGATAAACAATATTGTTAATGAATATGTAACAACTAATATTTTTAGTCAACAATCATATTATGGAGTCCGTGACATATGGTTTATGTTAGCAATTAAGTAAAGTGTAAACATTGTGGTTTTGTTAATTGTTTTGTCCTACAAGACTTAACTCATCTGCTTTTTTATATATTTTTGTTTAATAAGCTAAAATCATGTGTATATAAATGAGACAATTACCAGACGTTTGCCATTCTATATAAAACAAGGAATTATAATATTAAGATTATTACATCGTATGATCAGTGACATGCAATATGCATTCAAAAGAACAGGACTTGAAATAAGATATGTAGGAAAGATATGGTTTACAATAGCGAATGCATTTGCAAAACTCCGTATTAAAAAATCATAACACTAGAAATAACCATTTTGAATCAACCGCTGAGAAAATCATTTCAGGTGAAGGGAAAAATTGCCAATTTTATATAATTCAATACCTAGAGAAATGTTAAATCGATATTACAGCAACGGCCATCAGTTATGGTTTATAAGTACAACATCCACGTACAATAATATGGAATACAAAAGCTTTGGTTTGTCAAATGAAATTATATAAAGCAGAAACACATGATTCAATAGAGTGACATCCCTTATCAAAAAAACTCACCTTGAATGTATTTAAGGATTTTATGAATAAAAACTTATTTAGATGTCAAAACAATGATAATCACAGAACTTCAAGGACACGAGAAAACGACACTGATATGAAATCATAAATTATTTCAATTTTACAATACATTTCCCGAGCAATCCGCGGACACTTTCCATTCGACACCTTCATTTCTCTTTCTATCTACAAACGTCACTGGAAATTTGACGTTAAATTCTAGTGTTGCCATATGGTGAATTTTGTTTCTCAAATAATGTCACCAATATGCAAATAATAATAATATTACTATTTTAAATACTTAACGTATTAAAAAAAATATTGCTGACTCTTATGGAAATAATATACCTTATATCATTTGGTCGAAAAAATAATATGTTCTAATAAAAATTAAAATATGGTCTGTAAATTTTGTAGCAGTTATCAAAATTTCATACGGACACTCGAGAAATAAAATTTAAATTTTAGCAATATGCAACACTCGCTAATTAATTTTGTAAATCTGTGTTGATCTCTCGTTAGAGAGTATATTGTGTTCTGTGGTTGATCTGTTAAAAACTTCATCAAAAATGGTTTATTTTACTTTCTCTTGAAATTATAAATGGTTCAATGAAATATGTAGTATTCGAAGTATATTAATTATGTCAGCGTTGTTTGTTGTTAACTTCATAAAACATTTTTTTATAATACATGTACATAACATCGGGATACTGAGAAAATTTAATATGTATTTTTTTTATAAACTTTATCAAAAGTTTTGAAAGCTTTTTGTAATACTCTTATGACTGAAAATTTATGAAGGAGTTTTGGATAGGTGTAGGTAAGGTAAGCTTATTTTATGAATTATTGTTTCATTTATTAAATATATTTTTTTGATATATTATTAACTAGCTTATACCCGTCTTGCTTTACGTTTTTGATTCCGATTGTCAGGCTTGATCGGTAGGTAATTAAACAGGTTCTAGTCTAGCTTCCCATTGCTTTGTAGACCTCTATAACTGACATAAGCACATAAAAAGAAGAATGACACTTTTAATGTTTATTAAAATTTTGTATGAAGATCCTAAAAAATAGGGTTTTTTAATTAGCTCTAAATATATTAAAGTTAATGCAGCAAATTGTATTAAAGAACCTTCTCCGGCATTTTGCACGGCTCTGTGCAGATTCATATCTGACGTAGCATTTGTATTTTGAGCGTGATGCTATGACATACGGTAAAAAGCAAAATAAAAAAACATTTCTGAATTATTATTTAGATAGAGGAGGGGCTAATGCGAGTTTTATTTAATTTCCCAATTTACCACGCAACTTTCTTAATTTTTTATTTCATAAGAACCTTCTACTGATAAAAGCCAACACGACAAAAAAAGAATTAGTGAAATCGGTTTAGCCGTTTAGGCGTGATGCGATGACATTAAGTAAAAAGCTAATAAAAAAACATTTCTAAATTATTATGTAGATTTACCACGCAACTTTCTTAATTTTTTCTTTCATAAGAACCTTCTACTAATAAAAGCCAACACGACAAAAAAAGAATTAGTGAAATCGGTTCAGCCGTTTAGGCGTGATGTTCACATATACGATAGAAAGCGGACAAACATTTCTGAATTATTATATAGATGAACTCAGTGGGAAGGGGTATAAAGTAGTTTGTGGAAGGGGAAATACTCGGATGTCAACTGGTTTCAGCTGATGGTGCAATCTTTTCTTTCAACATAAATAATTCTCATGAATTATACTAGTATTTTGTCATAATATTAGGTATAGTTTATATTCAATAAACAATAGCATTTTTCGAAATAAGGACAGTAAAATTCTGTATATTTACATACCTAGGAAAACCGAAAGTTTTTAAAAAGTAAATAAATTAAAATAGCTGTTTTCTTGAAAAACATTACTTTATTTTTACTTAACATTAAACTATACCTAAACACTTTATAAATTCAATATCCTGTGATCTCCTATCCTAAGTAAATTTATTTGAAGACATCTACGTTGTGATGGGAGAAAATCTGTAAGAAAAACGCATCAATATTATTTTAAAAGGACTGATTGAATATTGTACCAAGTCCTTCTTTAAATACTTAATTCTGAAATTATCTATGATATTTTTATTTATTTATTTATTCACAAGTAAGTAAAATCATTCACCATTCAGCCTTACAGGTGATGATATCCTTATGATCAAACAATAATTCTTCAATTATTGTTTGAGAATAAAAATAATGTGGCGAACAGCTACTATATAGCGCTTGAAGTGATATCTGCAAACAATGTTATCCAAAAATCTCTTGATGACATATGGGCATTTTACTATGTAGAGACTCAGATATGCTATCAAACGGTAGTATAGTCTTCACACGGAATGCTATGAAGGTTTCTTTCTCTATAGCTTGAAATCTATGATGATGACACTGAACCGTGTTTTTTACCATGGGAGATAATACCAATTTGGCAATGAATAATAATTATGAAGATGTAAACATATTATATTATCTCTGGAAAAAAGTTTTGTGTTAAAAGATTCTTAGTTAGGTATATACATAGTATTTTAAACGAAACAACTGAAACCGGGATCGATTACTGCATTAAAAGTTATCAATTCAATAAGACCAATAAAACTATATATGCGTTTGAAGTAGTTTTGTACAATGTTATGGAGATAAGGTAATCAAAAAGATTTTCTTAGAATGATAACACAATATTTCATACTTACTAACATTTTTTACAGGATTGATTAGATAGTGGATCACTATCAAAGATCTTTATATGATCAATATTATATTCAATTTTAGTTACGTAATTCCAACAGTTTTGGAAAATCTATCGGACAAGTATGAGCAGATTAAATTGTAAAGAAAAATAAAAGTTGAGTGCAAAAATCAAAATGACGGATTCTGGAGATAATTTTGAAAATAGGAATCCAAGGGCTACCTCCAATATATTTTCTTCATTATCTTATTTGTAAGTTCATATCAAAATTATTATGATTAACTTTGATGAATAAAAAAACATTGCAATCTATAAGTAGTATTATTAATGTTTCTAAAAAAACTTATAGGTATATTGCATCTTTTAATGTCTTATGTAAATAGTCTATTATTATTTTCAGTAAATTTTTTTCAACACTTTATATTTTTAATTTATTTTTTGCAATATTTTTTTTGTTTAATGGCAATAAAATAAGTGAAGTTCCATGTTTTTTTTTGTTTATGATTTGCTTTTTTTTGAAAAGAGAACAATTTCGAATGAATATACAAACAATAATTACCTACTTAACCTTTTCCCGCTCATAGTAACCTTTATTTACGCAGTTTAAATTTTTTTCAAATTGCTAGCTCTTCCGACTTAGTTGTCCTGTCTTTACTATGAATATTGAATTTGAATTTTGTATAATGATAAATTAATTAAGTAGGTACCTATTGAACCAAACCAATAACAATTAGCTGAATTTGTTAAACTGACCAAGGGAATTAAGCCTCCATTTTATGGGATAATCGCTGTCAATTTTTTTTATGTTTAATACTTGGAATTGTATAAAAACTTTTCAGTTGGACAATTCCGTTGTTCAAAACAGCATTTGCAAGGGATTTAGAAACGTCAGATGTCTATACTCCACTGGATGAACATTCTTCAGGTAATAAAACCCAAACTGATTATTGAAATTTTTCTGACAGCTTACACAGGTTTAAATTAAATTGTTCCAAATACATTGTGAGTGTATTGTTTGTAAAAAAGAAATATTGTTACATCAAATGGTGTAATATCTTACTTTGATATAGGTACCTAAATACAAGTTATCTCGACACTTGATCAAACGAAATATGCGAAAAATAATTTGTCAATGTAAATATGAAAAATTTTGCAAATGTTCTTCTACTTTTGTAGAGGTACTTTTTGAACTTGAAAAATTATTTCATATTATCTACTTTATGTTTTTGTTTATTTTCTCTTCAAGTAAGCGACCCGTTTTCTTCAAAATCAATCCTATTTGAAAGCTAAAAAGTCTACTTGTCTAAATAGAAAAAAAAAGTAATATAACAAATCGAAACGTACAAAGAATAAAACTACATATCTGCGGTAAAAAAAATTGAGGTTGACATTTTACTACTCTAGTTTCCTACTCTACACTACACTCTACACTTTCCTACTCTTTACCTACTCTAGTTTCACAGCATCTAATGATTTTGAGGTTGTTTTAAATGGTACACCAGATGGTTTTTCATAAAAAAAGAAACAAAACAATGTTTGATTCTGAGATGGGACAAAGTTCGATGGGTCAGCTATTAATTATACAAATATTTTTCTTTTTGCACTGTGTAAATTTAAATTTTTTATCAAGAGATGGCAGTGTTGTAAATAATAAGGCACATATGAAGTATGTTAAGTTGTTGTATACAGTATTGTAAGAGTTATAATCTTAACCAAATTATTACGAAGATTAGTTCAATACAAAAGCAACATTAAAAAATATAGTCAATATTATATTTTATAGTTACCTTAACCTAAATGTTATTTACTGTTTTGATTCTTCATTCTTAAAAAAAAAATTCTCATCATAGTGAATTGTTTCAGCACGCTTGGGGGACAAGTTTTCACAATATTGGAAGAACGAACTGGTCAGCGGAAATCCAAGCTTGTTTAGAGTTTTATACAGTTGTTTTAAATGGCATGCTACAGTGTTCTTCATTCTAACACTTATCCTAGAGTGTGGTATAAGGTGATTTATATTTACAAAATTTTATTACCCCGATGACTCATACAAAAAAAGAACGATCCATTGTTGTGACCAGGGTTGCCAGGTCTTCTCCAAAAAAATACCCAACAAGTGTTGTTATTTGGTCCGGAAAGATGAAACCCAACACCACCCATATAAGAAGGCATTAGCGCTGGTGGCCATTTTTCCTCTCACATCATACAGGTAAGTACATACAGATATAGGCAAGTGAATGCTGGGCCTCACGATGTGACGTAGCGCTAAGGCCTTCTTATATAGGTGGTGTTGGATGAAACAAAAAAAAAGGTTATTCTCAAAATTTGGCATCCTGAAAGTTGAAAATTCTCTCTAACAAAAGGTCATTCTCAAAATTTGCTATCAGAAAAGTAAAGTTCACTAAAAAAGAGAAAAAGGTTATTCCGAAAATGTTGTATCCGGAAAGTACAAGTTTATTTTAGGGAGGAAAATTAATCGGAAAAAATACCGAACGGCCTATATTTTTGTCATACCGAACACGGTGCTAAAATTCCGAACACCTGGCAACCCTGGTTGTGACACATCTGACAGGCAGAATCAGTTTAATGGGAAAACAAAATTGTTATTTTTCTCACAATTTTTCCATATTTTCTCACCATTTAAAAATATTTTGAGAAAATGCAAATATTTTTAAACCAAAATAAGTCAAAACAGTCCGGCTATTATCGAGTCTTAGCAAGACACACAATAATAAAGTTCAAATAGGTACCTAGAAGATCAAAATAATGATTCTAATACTTCACTTCACTCAATGTCAGAAATGCCTACAGTCTTTTGAAATAAAGTCAGTTTTCGATGAGGGCGCTCATTTTATCATGCGGTAACATGGGATACGGATGTGGCTGTAGGAAAGTGAAATCATGTATGAATTGACGCATCGCATCAGTGTTACCAATATGAAAAATATGTAATTGTAAATTTATCTGAGACCAACTGTATGTCCCTATACATTTGTCGTGGAGAAAAATAAAGGATTGACTGAATATGGACCTGAATGACTATAGACAGTGTTCATTTACTCCATTGCCGTATATGAGTAGCATGACAAGACATCAAGTGTTTTTAGGTATACATTTAAAAGTTGTGTATATTTTTTTTCAGAATCTTTCAACCAATTATTCTTGGAAAATTTATTCAATATTTCTCTCAAAACTATGGTTCGGAACAAATAACTGGTGGACAGTTATACCTCTATGGACTGGCATTGATTGTGTCCTGCTTCCTTGTTGTGATTATGTCTCAATCCATCGCCATGGGGATTGTCCACATGGGTTTAAAAATCAAAATAGGATGTTCATCGTTAATTTACAGAAAGGTATTTATAAATATTTATTTATTCTAAAACTCCTAATTCCTTTTAACTTTTTTATAGTTTAAAATATTTTTTTGCATTGTTATACATTTTCTATTCTGGCTCAAAACTATTATAAAATACTAGACTCGATAGATGGCTCTCATTTATAACCCATAAAAAACAAAAATTAAAATATAAATGCAGTGTCTAGATCTAGAAGATCGAATAGTGAATCTAAACCATCCTTAAACCACCCTGAACACACCCAACTAAAGATGCATTATAGTAAAAACCAGTCAACACAGAAGAAATATTATTATATTTCTTTTCTAAAATTGTTTATGATTTGTCTTTGGCATAATCATATAGACTATTAAAGGATGACGTCATCTGACATTGGCTGGAGGGACAACGGCTGCCATGGCGACACACACACCCTACACATGCATAAACCATAGTGATGGGTAACAAAGTATTTTGCATAGCGACACACTCATACCAACTCTTAAACTTTTTGTTTATGTTTGTCCCTCCAGGCTAATGTCAAAATTCACGTGGCCGTTAATGGTCTATTAGTTGAGAATAAATTGCCATTAAATGAAATACCTAAATATTTGACTAATTAATCATGTATTGTTGTATTGATTCTGCTTAACTTTTTTTATCCATTTTACAGTCTCTACGATTATCGAAATCATCTCTCGGTGATACAACTATTGGACATATCTCCAATTTAATGACAAATGATGTTTCCCGGCTTGAACTCTTTGTCGGCTTAATGAATTATCTCATCATTGGACCAATACAGACTATAGTTATCACTGTTTGTCTCTGGCATTATCTTGGAATTTCATCTTTAGTTGGAGTCGCCCTGCTATTGTTGACTATACCATTCAGTTGTAAGTATTAGCAAACGCCTTTTCATAGTCCTTCCCTCAAATCAGCATTGCCTTTTATTACAAATCCTAAAGTAAGATCTGTCCAGAGCATCCCTCTATGATTTCAGTCAAGGGTCTTGCAGGGTTATTCATGATAAAATTTAATACAATGTAACAGATATCACATTTTATACGAGTACTATTTTAATGTTAATTGTACCATTCGGGCTTGCGACCTTCATCATTGGCGGCTGGTTTAGTTGTAATCACTTTTACGTATACATCACTCACCATCAGGTACTTTGATTCATGTTTCCCCAACTGCCTTGCTGAGGATTAGAACCTTGGCCCCCGAATGACGTGCGTTGTTAAGCCAAAAGTTTGTGTGCATTTAAAATGGTATGTCATATTTTATGTTCAAAAATATGTTAAAACCTTCAAATTGTGTCAACGACTAAAAAAACATGAAATGAAAAAATAATCAACCAACGGCCGGTTTCAATAACCTATCTATCTCCTATCTATGGTTAAAAATCTGTCTATCTTTACACTTTGGTGTTTCAATAAACAAAGGATAGATAGAATTTCTATCTAAACTTTCTATCTATCTTTCATTATATGATTTGTATAGAAATCGGCGATAAAGCGTTTCAATAACCTATCTCTAGTAGCTTGTGACATTTGTGATTACTGTTTTTTCTATGGTTTTCCTAAACCCCCGATTTCGGCGGTTTGTTTATCCTATCCCCCGATTTTGACGGCAAGTGTTTGGTATAGCAACAAGTGTTTTTGAAAATAATGGCTTTTTCAAGTGACGAGAGCGATTTGGAGTTATTTGAAGACGGAGTCTTCGACTCTGACGAGGACGAAGAATCCCGGATGTTATATTCACGGATACATTTCATGTCGATATTGCCGAACAAAGATTTTCTTGTCAGGTTTCGGTTAACCAAAACCGTCGTAAATGATTTATTTTTTATAAATTATTTTCTTATAAACAATATACGACGACGAGACGCGAAAAATAATGGTGGGCGAATGTTGCGTCTATCTGACGCATAGATATTATTATATTATTCATAGACATTGTCTATTGATATTGAAACTCTGACGTATATTCGAAAATTGACATGGACGAAGTATTGACAATTTCTATGATCAAACGCGGATAGTTTCCATAGTAACTGACATAAATACTATCTATCTGTTGTTTGTTTATTGAAACGCGGATAAGGATAGAATATTAACTGCGGTTAATTGACGGATAGCGTTTAACTGATAACTACGGATAGGTTATTGAAACCGGCCGTAAATGATCATGGAAGAAATCATAAGGCAAACCATGCTTTTTGGGTTGTATGCCCCTGAGCAACACCGTTGATCTTCTAAGTTTTTAGGTTTGATATAACACATCAATACCCCTCATGTTTTTTTAGCTTGGCTTGGTGTCAGCACCACAAAATATCGCAAAAGGGGTATTTACAAAACAGATGAAAGGATACAAAAAATAAGCGAAGCAATATCTGGCATTAAGACCATAAAAATGTTTGCGTGGGACGACTATTTCATAAATAAAATCAACAAATTAAGAAAGTAAGTAGTTAGTGAATGTATTGTTTCAGGATAAACTCATTGTCTGGAAATTCTATTTGATGTGATGTTTCAGTAAAGAAATGGAGTGGATTGGTAAGACAAACTATATTAAGGGAGCAATGGTTTCTTTAGACATGATCTTATCAAGACTGTCTTTGTTTGCGAGCATCTTGTGTTACGTGTTACTGGATAATAATGTCACCCCGGAAAAAGTGTTTGTGGTGGCGAGTTTTTACGGCTTATTGAAGCAGAGTATGACCGTGTTCTTCCCAAGAGGTAAATATTCAACCCATCTATGAAAGCCAGTGGTTTTCGAGTTATTTAACTTTTTAGAGTTTTTTGCAATTTTCCACCTTTTGACCTTAAATTAAAAATGGTGAACAAAGTACTCCATTTAGGAAAGTAAAAATACACTTTTCCAATAGCTGAATAATAAAGGAAAGTAAAAAATCAAGAAAAATAGTTCAAAAACCACAGAAATGCAAAGTTTTAAAATCACAAGTCAGTTCTTTTCATTTTTAATTTTGATTTTTCTAATGGAGTTACTCTAAAAAAGTATAATATACTTGGCGTACAAAATACGAGAAAAACTTCCCCAATTAATAAGCTTTTACCTTTTCTGAAATCTTCTGATTTTTTACTTAAACCATTTCTTTTTTCTAAAAAAAATTCCATACAATATGATCGAATGATTTGATGTAAGAACACTATATGCACAATAATAAGTGATTATTAGCATGCCTTAGGTTTCAATAAAACTTATACCAGACCCACACGTTCTGTTGCACGTAATCTGTCATCGTCCACTAATTAGTTCTTGCTCGTTATTGTTTCCATGGTGTCCAATATTAATGATAAAAAAATAATTCTCGATATTAACTTCCGGCTCTATGTTTATTTGGTGTAAATGCACCTAATGAAAATTCCCTAGAGATGAGAGTTCTATGAAGAATATGGAAATTAATGAGAGTATTAGGAAAGAATGTGGTATAGAATTTGGTGTTGTTTCAGAGATGATAGGTAATAAGTCGAGTTGGTTAGGGCATTTTGAAATGATGGATGCTGGTAGAAGAACGAATGTTTATTATGCTGAAAGGAATGGTGTAAGAAGGCCTGATTGACCAAGAATGAGGTGAATAGAGAAAGAGGGCCAGGTCAGAGTATGACGTAGAAACCTTCCACTTTCATCACCTAACTTCTAACCATATACAGATACATACAAACCTACCTACAAATCAAAATTGATATTTATATTATAGATTTGTTTTTCAGCAATACTCTTTTTAGCAGATTTCATGGTTTCCATGAAACGTTTGCAATCATACATGTTGTACGAAGAGAACACCAAATCTGTAACGGACACTGCAAATAGGAAGCAATTCTTTTTCACTTCACCCAAATACGAGATTATAGACAATAACGATTCAATGGATGAACTGACTGTCCCACTCCATATTGGAAATAACGTCAGGGAGATCAAAGTCAATGTGTCCCAAGATAATTTAGATGATTTGAAGGACGACAATGAGTCAGAAAATCCAGAGAGTCCGCGTTTCAAAAATCCTAATGCTTTAAGTTTGGAACAAGTGTTCGCCAAATGGAATCAACAGTCATCGGAATTTGTTATAAATAATGTTACAATGAATATTAAACATGGCAGGTAGGTGTAGAATCTTTTTTTCTCCAATAGCCGTGTCCAGACAGATCGAGCACGGCTCACGAGGCATGCTCAGACTTCCTGCTCGCGAACTGTGGCACCCGAGGCAAATTTTAAAGATTGCGAGCCACGGTGAGTCAGATTTAACATTTAGTTTCCCTACGTATACGATGGAGAGCGTTTTTTTAGCCGCTACGTCCTTTATGTTGTCTGGTTATTTAATAAAAAAAAGAAGACAAAAACGAAAATTCTGGATCAAGATATTATATCAAAATCATAATAAATACGGTAACAACTTATTAAAGGAAATGACACTCGACCATTCAGTCGCAAATTTTACACGGATGTCTGCGAGAGACATTGAGTATCTAAGCTCCTTAGTGGCTGTGAGAATACAAAAATGTGACACTAACTACAGAGAAGCAATAACTGTATCAGAAAGAGTGCTGATAACATTGAGATACTTGGCAACAGGAGACTCCTATGTTGCACTGGCTTGCGAGTATCGATCAATCAGTCCACACAACTCAAGCAGCTCAGACTGAGGTAACGTACGGCGCTCGGCCGAGACGACGCATTCCTGAGGCAACCCGAGTCACGTCCACACCGCTCGCGAGCCGTATTCGTCTGTCTGCACACGGCTAATGAGGTGAGAATTTAAGTAGAAATTTAGTGATTTGTGCCATTTGGTCAAACTTTATAGTGATAAAATATGTAATTTGGTCAACGTTTATTGTGATGAAAATGCTATCTGCCCATTATTTATGTAAGTATAGTATTGAAGATAGTTGGTAAAAAAGTGTAAACAGTAGGTTCTCTGAAACAAATAAATCCCGGGATATCTGGTTGAATCGGAGGTTTTCATTTGTTATTTTGCATTGTGCCTGGCATCTTCTTTCAAATTGGATAAGACCTCTCCTAAAGGAAAGATTTCATAATTTTTATTTGAAAAAAATAAATTTGTGCTTACCTAAAGTGAACACAAATACACTGATGGCTTTCTCAGAAAGTAAAGCTTTTGTTGTGAAAAAGGACGATTGTCGGCACCGGGATCAAACCTACGAACCCCGCTACAAAAGTCAACGGCTGAACTGCAAGGCTAGCAAGCACACTTCATTTTTCAACTAATGTTTTCTATACTTACACTCTTTTATCACTAATGGCACAAAATTACGGAGTAGATTAAAAATTAATTATTTTTGTGCATTTAGTTTTGTGGCTATAATTGGAGAAGTGGGATCCGGCAAAAGCACTTTGCTCAATCTCTTGCTAGAAGAATTATCTGTTTCAAGCGGTTTGGTTGATATTCACGGAGATTTATCGTATGCTTCGCAGGATCCATGGGTATTCAATGGTAAGTTTTTATTCAGTTCATAACTTTTCACATCAAAAACAAACATGGCCCAAAATTTTAAGTATCTACACAAACTAATGAAATATTTTATTAAATCAAAATACAGCTGTTATAAATTGACAAATAAAACAAATATTTCTCATTCCATCTACTTAATTGAATTTTTTAACCAATATACCTATAAGAAATTTCATAAAAATTAATATATTTATACTTTGCATTGAATTTTCCGATATATGCTAAAACTAGAGTATCGAAATTCTTTCTTGTGTCTGACTTGTCCAAAAATAGTTACCAATTAAAAAAAAAAACTATCAACTACTGAATAAATCCCCTAACAGCACAGTCTAAAATCAATAAGAAAAACACAGTTTTGTTTTAAAGAATCAGAAATGAGGACATTTTTAAATGGACAGAATCTATTCTTTCACAAGAAGGGCGATTGGTCACTGTTATTAATTAAAGTAGCTCTTTTTCATTAATCATGTATTTTTCTGTTGCAGGCTCCGTAAAGAAGAATATTTTGTTTGGTTCAAAAATGGATAAATTGAGGTACAAAAATGTGATTGACTGTTGCGCATTGAAAAGAGACTTGATGACGTTTGCAAATGGTGATAAATATGAAATTCAAGAGTTTGGAAGCAATTTGAGCGGAGGTAATTATAAAAGTAGATAGAGAAATGAATATTTACATATATTTTTTTACCCATCACGCCGTGTCTCGTAAGGGGTAGGCAGAGTGGATTGTAGCATTTTAGCTGAGCAAGTGAAGTATGCCCGAGATCAACTTTTTGAGTATCCACAAGGGTTTTTCAATAGGAAGGTCCGTACTTTGACAGTCCATTTTGTTGAGTGGTAAGTGGCGCACCCAGCGCAGGCCCATCACTTCCACCATTACGGAGAGGAGATGGGCATGGCTGGGACACGTGTTGGCCGAGGAGAGCGCTGTTTTCCCTCCCATCAGGGTCTCGAAGACGTGGAAGACCCTCCGTGTTCCGTTCCTTCGAGGCAGAGCTGAGGGAAATGGACTTGGTGTGGGAGGAGGTCATAAACATTGCGCAAGATCGAGCGCAATGGAGAGCTCTTGCTGCCTATACTCCTAAGTGGAATTCAAAGGGAGATTTGATTTTTGACTATGCCAAATTAAAGAATGTAAAAAATTAACAATACATGCATATTCAATCCAAAAAGGTATACTGTTCGACCAACATTCACTTATTTTACGGTCACCTAGATACGTATTCTCACTACTGGATGATTGAGTGCAAAAAGACCCTATATTTTAATAAGCGAGTAGTTTCGAATGACAATCCTCTTCAGGTTTCAGAGGACGTCAATAGAGGTTGATCTTCCTCTGAGCCGAGTCTACAGGCTGTATATGCCTGTTGTTTGACATGGAAGTAATTTTATTATGTATATTACAGGACAACGTGTGAGAATAAATTTGGCCAGGGCGGTCTACAGGAATGTTGATATATACTTATTGGACGATCCCCTGTCGGCGGTTGACGTGCATGTTGGACGGACAATATTTGACAGTTGCCTGTGCAAGTTTCTTCATGGGAGGACGAGAGTTCTGGTTACGCATCAAACACACTACCTAGAAGAAGTTGACCATGTAAATTTTATTGCCATTTCTTAACTAAATCTTAACTCTTTATAATTTTAATTTACCTAATTTATAATTTTCAAATTTCACAGAAATCATTAAAAGAAATCTCATCTCCACCATTTAATATACAATAGAAGCTCAATTATCCGGACTTCATTATACTGATTATCAATTATCCGAATTGCTAACTGTAAAAGGAAAATATAATTTGCTTGTGTTATATGAACAAGAAAAATTCGATCTAAGACCACATTGGCAGATATAAACATTCATTAATTGTATACTGGAAATAAAATACGCACCAAGTGCCATAAAATTCATTTTGAGATAATCTAATAAAACTGATTTTTCCCCCATATAGACTTAGTACTATGATGATTTTTGGATCTGTTTTTTACGCCTTTAGATCATCGATATGGACTAAGTGCAATATTTAGGCTATTGCCAATGGTTTATAGAACATTGCCTCATACTCAACTCATTTTTTGGCGCTTAGTGCGTATTTTATTTCCAGTATACAATTATTAATTTAATTTTTTTTAAATATATTTATGTGCTAAGTAGGTACGTATGTTAATTTACTAATTTAAAAATATTCCTACTTTTCCTGTAAGTTTTGATTTTATTAAAGTGTGAAGATTTTTGTTATTCGGATTACATACTTTCTCTTCCAATAAGTCCAGTCCCTTTGTTCCAAATTTTACTCACTAACGTAAGTGAGAAACTCGCGGGAATTTTCTATGGGCTGTTGAGCTTTCTGAAGTATTCTGTAGGGGCGCTATACACATTTCCATACAAAATTTTGTTACTTGACACCAGCATAAATGTCAAGGAAACTTAAAATAGGAGTGCAGATAATGGAAGTGGTTGGTATAGCAATTCAGTCGGCAAATTTCGATCTGAAGGTGGTGGGTTCGATCCCCAGCGCTGACCTTCTTACTCCTTCACAACACAAGCTTTGCTTTCTGTAAAAGTATGCAGCTAAAATATTTATAGTACAGTTTTACTATAATTGTACCTTTTATTGGAGTACTGGATATTCTATGATTTTTTGTTTATGTTGTGTTCAGTGTTCTGTTTGTGTCTCTAATAAAAAAATAAACAAACTATCCTGTGATTTATTATTTTTTAGCTGATTCTGATGCAGAATGGATCTATAGTTAGCGAGGGAACATACGATTACTTGAATGAAAACAGCAAAGAATTTTCAAAATTCATTCAGACGTCAAAGAATGAAGAGAGCTTGGTAAATGATAATCTTGATAAACTGTTGAGCAGAAGAAAGGAGCAGAAAATGATGGTCAAATTGACTAGCACAGATTCCGTAAGTTTATTCTATTACTAGCTTTCCCGAGAGACGTTGTCCTGCAGTCCTAACCAGAGGCGGCCCGTTCATATGTGCACTGCGCCCCCAGAAACAAAAGTGCATAATTAATCCAATTAAGTTACTAATAAAATAATCATGTTAAAATATTTCTAAAACATCCATATTTCATTCGTATAGGCGGGAACAACGTGATAATATATGTGCGCGCACACATTCTACCTCACCTACATATTATGAAGTACCGAAACGAATGTGCCCGATAATTTTGTTGACTTTGCGGTGGAGTAAGTGGGATGGGCTACTGTAAGAGCGCCAATCACGTATGTGAGAATGAGAAGGAACTACCCGCGATGGCGTTGGCGCGTCGCGGGTGATCCGTCCCATACTAACTTAAATATTATATTTTATATCATTTCTTACACATTTTTTCAACTTTTTATTAGTTATTCTGTTATCTGGAGAAGAATCAAAAAAATCAAACATCGAAAGAATCTGTTCAGCCGTTATAAGTGATCGCACTAACCCGATTTTCATTTATATTAGAGATTACATAAAAAATTACAACTTTTTAATATTCAAAACGTATTAAATATACATCTAATAAAGTGCAGCTTTAGTATTCTTTTTCCTCTTTCTATAGATCCTTGGGATTTTTTGTGCAGTCGTTTCAGCCTCTTGGAAGGTCGATTGCCAACTATCTCCATCGCTTTGGTGGTTTCCCGGGGGTCTTCTTTGAGGTCTTTCAGGGAGATTTGTTGTCGGATATTCTTTTCATGTCTTAATTACCTTTCTCATTTGATGACGTCTTCGATTTCTTCCCCATTTTGATGATGTCTTCCGTATTACACATGCTACGGATGCTATAGTTCCGTATGTGATCACGCAGTTTGTTTCCAGTAATAAATTTCAATTGGGACTTTGTTCTATTATGCTCTATGCTCTTGCTTGCCTCTATTCCGTGGGTGGCTATGGGTCGTACACACATTTTATTAATTCCAACCTCAATATCTAATCGCATATGCTTGTTTCTCCTGTAGGAAGTGCTACCAGATGATTTACCAAACAACAAGAAGTACCAAACAGAGAAGATGAGTTCGGGAGGAGTGGAAAGTTACGTTTACAAAGCCTACATGATGGCCAGTGGCTCTATATTCTTTGTAATATCCGTTTTATTCCTGGCTGTCGCTGCTCAAATATTCGCCACCATGTCGGATTATTGGACCTGTCATTGGTGAGCATTTTTTTTTTAATTAAAAAATTAATCAGTGCTCACTCACGGTGATCACAAATACACTCTTTGACTCTTTCGCAGTAAGGTACTTAAAGCTTGTGTCGTGAAAGAGGAAGTTGATCGGGACCTGGGATCTAACCCACGACCTCCGCACTGAACAGTGCGAAATCCGGCGTTGTAATTGCTGGGCTTCACTACACCACCAATCACCATAATTATAAGAATGAATACATCTTATTCATTGAAGTGGCCCTCTCTAAGTCATGTTCCCATTCTTCTGACAGTTTTCATTCTACTTGAGGAGGAAACCAATCCACACTATCTTGATTGATCATGCCTTTTGATAGACACCTTTTCTTTCAGCCTTTATTTATTAATGTTTCGTGTAGTTTTCATATTTTGAATGAATGCCATTGTAGACCCATGGGCTTAATATTCTTTTTGTTTGTTATTTTGTTTGCACTCAGTTTTTCAACATACCTAAATCATATTATTATGTATGGTCTGTCCGTATCCAGAATATATTGTGAGAGAGACTTCAAACGTCTAGTCTAAGTGTCATACTTTCGCGCCATTTTCATCTTCCTTTGTACCAGTAATATGGGAATCCCCTTTTTTTATTTCAACTGTCACAAGGTAGTAGAGAATTATGCGATGTTTTGTCAATTGACATCGACTTGCGTCAAGTATTGTACATGTTAAAGAGTTCGTCTTGAAAAAATTACTTGAAAAAGACGCAGTTTGTTACTCTTTTAGCAAAAAAGCATAGACAAAAGTGACGCCAACCAAGGGTTTTAGGGAGGACAGTTAAAAATTTTTTTGAAAGAATGGGAGAAAACAAAAGCTCCAACTCTTATTATCAAAGTTTTGAAGGGATACAGAGTGCCTTTCATTCAAAACCCCCATTAGTCTTCCCGAAACCCTCTCTTACCAAAAAATATCACCAGGAATAAAAGATATGCTGGAGACAAAGATATTAGAGGTGGCTCCACATTATTTTTATCTTTAATCACAGATTCTACATCAAGCTCTTATTTTTACTAGATTCTTCATTTTTTGTCCATATCTATATTTCACTTACTTATATGATTATCGATGGTTTCACCACTCTCTTTGCTTTCTGATGTTAAAACCATTTTTATTATAAATTTATATTACAATTTATGACAATTTATATTATTCCAGGGTAAATGAAGAACAAATGTACGCAAAGAAATGTCACAAATTATCTGAGGTATCAAATTACACATCAGGTGTAGATTTTAAAGAGGAATCAACTCAATACTTAAATAGCTCAATACTCACCAACGACTTGATTGACGTCACAAATGATCAGGGGCCCAACTTCACTAATGATACTGACTATTTAGATCTATGCGAAGAAGGGCTGGATCGAGGATTATTTCTACGCACATACGGAAGTAAGAAAAATAAAACAGTAACTTATTTGTTAAACATAATCTATTTAAAAATAAATAAATAAATTTCTAATACAACGTTGTCAGTGTAATTTATTGCTTGAGACAATCGGTTCTGAGCAATCTGAAACAGCCCAACTCCGCCTTCAAATTTGAAGTAAAAACAATTATAAAAATTGTGATCCAACCAGGACTTCTGATCAGTAGTTAGCACCTATACTACTAAGCTGCTGAGGTCAATTTACATTATACATTCTCCCTTTAAACCCCACTTAGGGGCATAGGGAGGCAACAAGAGCTCTCCATTGTGCTCGATCTTGCGCAATGTTTATGTCCTCCTTCCACACCATTTCCAAATCCATCAGTTCTGCTTCTAAAGAGTGGACATAGTATGAGAGGGTCTTTCCTTGTCTTTGGAGTGGAATGTCATTCGGCATCCTTATAACATGACCCAGCCAAGTCTATCTCCTCTCCACAGTGCCCCAGCGTATAGCGTAGTTCGTGACATTTTTGACATCTATCATAGAAAGTATAGCTTTTGTTGAGAAAGAAGAATATGGTCGGCACCTGGAATCAAACCCAGAACCGTCAGAACAAAAATCGGTGAAGGAACCATTGTTCCAAAGACCTTAAAAGTCAACTTTTCTAATGTAATTGTTGAAAGTATTTTGCATTATCGATGGATTTTTTAAATCTGTTCTCTCATTTTTTTTTAAAGTAGTTTAGAAAAGAAATGCGCAACTACAAAAAGCCACAGAAAGGCAGAAACTAATCACCTACATAATGGATATGCAAAACTATTTCCGCTTTCACGACACAATCCTTTGCTTAGTGTAAAAGATGTCAAAAATGTATTTGTGTAGATTCAATTTTTAAAAAAAAAGAATGTTTGGTATCTGAACTCTTTATAAACCAATCTCGCCATTGTATTTATTTTTAAATGTTTAATTATAATTATATTTTTTGCATTTTTGTTTGTTTCAGTTTTGATAACACTGGTGATCGCTTTTGTTGTGGTTAGATCATTGTCATTCTTCTGGGTGTTGATCAGATCATCTCTCAAGCTTCACTACAGCATGTTGGAGTCCATCATAAGAGCCCAAATAAGATTCTTCATGCAGAATCCATCTGGCAGAATACTGAACAGGTTTTCTAAAGATATGGCCAATGTTGACGATGTGTTGCCACAGAAATTGATGGATGCTATGCAGGTACATATGTTAATATAATATAGCCACTCTATCTCTGATCTTTATGAATATCTTTAATTTTTATGTTATGTTGTCTATGATCTTTATATAATACAAGCTTTCCCGACAGACGCCCTGTAGTCCTTACTATGAATATTGATTTAAAAATTGTAATTTATACAAAAAAAAAACGTTTAAAATATGTTTGAATGTTAAAAAATTATTTCTGATAGTTTGAAAGAAATTCTATCAATAATCTTCGTACCGGTGCCGGTGCCGCGGTATTTTGAAACTCAATGGTGGTCAGGTAAATAAAAATTATTGTGTTACTATGGAATTTTCACAGATGGCGGTGTTCCGTCCGTTCCATACAAACTTTAATATTTTTTTTTTTTTTATTTTTTTTTTTATTTTTAGGCGGCTCATCCAACTGGATGTTATGGCCTTATTAAATCACGAAAATCATACATTCATAAGAAATAATATTATATTTTATATTATTTGCTATCCGTTTTTCATCTGTTACCCAGAGCGGAGAAGAATCCAATAAACTAATCATCATAAAAATCTGTTCAGCCGATCTCGAGAATTATAAGTGTTGGAACTAACCCGACTTTCTTTTATATCTTTATATTGTATCAATATTGAAGCACGGGATGATGTTCGAACTTTTTAGAACTGACGATCTCATTCAATCGACGAATCGATGTGTTTGATTCATGTTATTCTCGGTCGGCCGCGCATTCATACACCTTTCCATTCAGCCTTATGAATTCTTTTTGTCATTCTGTTTGCATCCATTCTTTCCATATGCCCAAACCATCTCAACTTAACGCTAACTTCCATACCACATTCCTTCCTAATATTTTCATTCCATTCTATATCCTACAAAGTTTTACATGGGTATGTTATGGGGCGATATAAATGATTTAAGTATAGAACGACTAAACAATGAATAACCCTTTTCTCCGCCTGTCATGCCATAGGTTTTACTGCTAGTTGTAAATAATTTCGTACTTTTATCAAGTACTATTCTAGAATCTTATAGATGGTATAAAAACAATCCAAAGATCCTTTATTGATGGCATATTTTTATTCTAGAACATTCTCCAAGTATGCGGAGTGTTGGTGCTGGCAATTTACATCAATTGGTGGATGATATTTGCTGTGATGTTTTCAATTGGATTGTTCATCGTCTTAAGAACGTATTACATTCCCACATCCAGGAGTATTTATAGGCTCATGGGAGCAAGTAAGTCTTAGCTTTCTACAAAAAAAAAAACATTAAGTTACGTTTTTATGAGTTTCTTATGAAATCAAGAACAACTAAATCCATACTGTGTTATAAATAAACGTCGTTCAAATTTCTATGGTTGATCCTTAGACAAAGTTGATCCCTGATCGTTGTCTTGCCATGTAAGATTTAACGTCAGCTTATTGTTGTTTTAAGTGTACTAGTACGCTTTTGGCAATTTAAGTTTTTTCCCGTCCAATTTTATGCTTGTTAATACGTTTTGGTTTATAATTTAAATAAAAGTGTAATTTAACCAGGTAAACACACATTCCCTTAACCATTGCTTGGCTACGATTTAGAATTTTGTATACAAAATACAAGTGTCATGTGACAGCTGTGGAGTGGATGTTAGCATAGTGACTTATATGAAAGAGAATAAACTAAGGTGGTTTGTGCATGTAGAGAGAATGAACGAAGAGAGAATGACTAAAAGGATATATAAATCTGAACGAATGGGTGCACACAGACGAGGTTGACCTCGAATGACATGGTCCGATCATATCGGTGCCGTCTTAGAGGAGGGCCAAGTCAGGAGCAAAAGGAATAGAAGAGCATGTATGCGGAATGTTATTCGTTTGGAGGAAACGAAAGAGGTTTGTTTGGATAGGAAAGAATGGAAGTCCGTACTCTCTGCCTACCCCCTATACATATAAGAAAAAAATATTTTTTATTTATAAGAAAAAATTTTACCGTGGATTGATGGAATTTTATTAAGTAGTGATTAAAATTAAATCATCAAAATTTTTTTTTCAATTCAAATACTTATATATATTCGGTTACACTCTCTCTCCCAACTAGGCATAGCCTGTATTAGGAAGAAAGACAAATTTACTTACTTACTAAAACAAGAAGTGCGCCATAGTTTTTTTTTTATTATTGGCATTGCGTCCATCTAGGGTCGATTTGTGCCTATCATATCATAAAACATGTCTAATACAAATTAATTATACAACTCTTAATGGATTGTCTTTCTCCGAAAATATTGAAATGATAAAAAAACCGGGGGTACATACCTAAATAGTTACTTACCTACTAAAATAACGGGAGTTTGTTAATGTTGGTGGTATATAATATCTTTTTTA
The DNA here is from genome assembly GCA_963576905.1 of Mystacides longicornis. Taxonomy (NCBI): domain Eukaryota; kingdom Metazoa; phylum Arthropoda; class Insecta; order Trichoptera; family Leptoceridae; genus Mystacides; species Mystacides longicornis. The sequence continues at coordinate 32,456,415 of OY756426.1, read as the reverse complement.
ATTATGTTTAATTTCAGCCAGAAGCCCGGCTTTATCGCATTCGAATGCTTCATTGAAAGGGATCGCAACCATCAGGGCTTTTGGTAGTCAGAGACAATTGGAAAGAGAGTTCGATGTCTTGCAGAGTGTCCATTCCTCCACGTGCTACTTGAACTTGGCCACAGGGAGAGCATTCGCCTTATGGGCTGACTCAGTTTGTCTTTTGCTCATTATATTCTCAACATGGATTTTTATTCTTTGTAGAAATAGTAAGTCTTCTGTTCATAGCATATTATAACCTATCTGTATAATACCTTGTTACCCCAATTCCCTATCAGATCCACTAAATTTTGAATTTCGTATGCAATGTCAAGTGATTTCAACCAATCCAAGGATTCAAAGTGAATATAGCTGCATATGATTTCAAACTAATGATTTGCTGTTGTCAAAATTATCAATTGTCATTCACAGTTCGCCGTTAGGTGGTAATGTTTAAATCTCCGAAATTCCTAATCATGATATCGTCGATAAGACTGCAATACCGCGGAAATGTCAATTGCGAAACCGCGTAACTACCAAGTGTCAAATTTTACAGGAAACACAAAAAACTATTTCATTCCATAACCGCCTTAAGGTTCAAATTTGCAAACATAAGTTTGTATGGACTTGTCTTACAATACTGTTATGAATTCAATGTTATAAATTCATAAGTACGTATTTTATGACACTTATGCGAAATTGCAATTTCCAAAAGTGTGACAAAATGAGTAGATACGCGGATTTAAGCACTAAGCTTCCTCGTAATTTAAGCGTTTCGTAGAAATAGAGAATTTTCAGATATATTTTTTTATTCAATTATATGATATAATATGTAGGTATACATAATATGTGTACCTACATATTATACCTGGCGCCAAATACATGACAGCAGTCGCAGTCTTTAAATTTGGTTGCTCTCTTGTTCTCAATAATTTCCAACTTTTATCTCTATATTTCATTTATTATTAAATTTCTACTTGTTGCATACATGAGATTTTTCGACATGTTGAACATGTTGAGAATTCTCATGATTAAGAGTTTCGGAGACAAACAATACCACCTAATGGCGAACATTGTTAACGTAAAGTGATCACACTAAGCCAGCTTTCGAAATAACAGTAGAAGACGGTCGTAAGCCCGTAGTGGTTTGTTCCATTTAAAAATCGAGCATTAGTAATGAATTATTAGAGTCATTAGTTGTATTTTTTTCTTTAAGATCACATACTAGTTCCTGCAGATTATTGTATTCAGTTTTGAATATCTTCAGTCTTCTTGGGTGAAGTTGTTTCACAATTTTTAACGTTGGCATGATTTTTGTCTTTCTAGATAAATCACTAAATTGATCATGAAATTTTGTCTTGTGTTGTACAGTACCGTTTGGGTTATACTTCAGTATGCAAAAATCTATCATTTATTTCTGGAGATTGTATTATCAAATCACGTACATGAAAACCTTTAGGGACTAGGTAATAGGTATGCATAGTTGGGACTTGGGATCAGTGACCTGCATTACAGCTTGATTATAAGATTCGTCTATATTACTATCTTCGATAAAAATATTTTTAACATCATCCAGTGCTACATTTTCCAAATAATAAGGCAATTTGTTTTGGTTCTCCACCAGCCCCTTCAGTTGTAGCTGCCTAGCTTTTACAACCTCATTTTCCTCCTCATGATCTTCAACAAGAATATTATTAACATCCTCTATCTTAAAAAAAGAATTAAAAAAATATTAATAAGAACGAATTTCTAAAACCACGTAAATATGAATATTATCACCAATAATCACCATACATGAAATATAAAAGCAATACCGCGTAACAATGTGTTATGGCGATCAGAAGTATATCGAAACAATACCGCGTATTTGCAACATAAAGAATATTCACGTTTCTGATTGGTTAAAAATGATTGCGTTCAATTTTTAGGGAAGCCCCTTGCTAGAGTGATATCTGCGTGTGAAATCTCAATTTTAGTACAACTTGTAGTTACGCGGTCTCGCAACTGACAGTTCCGCGGTATTGCAGTCTCATCGACGAATGTGTATACAACAAGTAGATATTTTATAAATACCTAGAGATAAAAGTTGGAAACTATTGAGAACAAGAGAGCAACCAAATTTAAATAAAGACTGTGACTGCTGTCGTATATTTGGCGCCAGAATATAAATTGCCTACTCCTAGGTTTGAGTTATTTATTACTACACAGCAAACATACAGATGATATTTGATTTGATCTGAGAAAAAAAATTGACACGAGTAGTTTTGACATAAAAGCTGTTCCTCTAAAATTTTGGCGGGTCTTTCGAAGGTGCCGCTTAAATTGATCGAATAGCGAGTCATTTTAGAGGAATTATGATAATTTGAGTGGAACAGTCAGTTAACATTAACATTTTTCATATTTTTTTTGGCGGATTCTAAGCTTTAGTGGATCTGATAGGGAATCGGGGTGTCTAAGTATTAATGTTTAATAAAGTAAATAATTTCAGCTTCAACGGGTGGTAACGTTGGCCTTCTACTCAGCCAAGTGATAGGATTAACCACTTTATTGCAGTACGGCTTGAGAATGAGTTCGGAAGTGGAAAACGAAATGATTTCAGTTGAAAGGTTGTCTTACAAATATTTATATTTACGTATGTTTTCCAACTGTTTCATCCTTGACGGAAATCCTTGCTTTGCTACAAAAACTAAGTGACCGTAACATTATGAATGCAGTATTCTTTTAGACAAGTATACAATACCATAAGCCGATACCATAGTGACGGTCACCAATAGCAGCCATGTTGTTTTTTTTTTTTTAAATGAATCTGTGCTCACTCTAAGTGAACACAAATACACTGTTTGACTTCTTAAAGCTTGTGTCGTGAAAGAGGAAGATGGTTGGCACCTGGGATCGAACCCACTACCTCCGAATGAAACAGTACGAAAGCCGGCGTCGTAATCGTTAGTCTACCAATCACTTGAAGTGACACCTGTCAAATTGAATGTCTTTTATTGAGAACAGCTGCTTCAGTATCTGTTTTTCACTTAAAACTTTCTAACCAGAGTTCTGGAGATCGAACCCACAACCTATAATAGCCACAGAAGTCTTTTTTCTTAAATCTATAATATGTGGGTATGGATCTATAATATTTTCAGAATATTGGATTACACAGATATTGAACTGGAACCTCCGGCGATTGAAGACAAAGACTACCAGCTACCCACGTTCTGGCCTCCTTTTGGAGAAATCAAATTCAACAATGTCTGGGTCAGATATTCTCCGACGAGAAACCCGGCGATTAGTGATTTGGACTTGCTCATAGAACCTAACCAGAGAATCGGAATCGTAGGAAGAACGGGAGCTGGGAAGAGTTCCATAATAAATGCTCTGTTTAGGTATTCACTATTCACATAATTTTATATAGGTACCTACCAGCAGCAAAACCTGTTGGATGACAGGCATAGAAGGGGGTCATTAATTGTTTGATTGTCCTGTAAATCAGTTATACTGTCTATTATTAAAGGGTTCCAATTTCCCTCTACCACGTTGAGAACTGCAGTCAATTTAGCATTTCTTCCTGTAGCAACATATACATTTTAATGTAGGAACAATTTTTTCATCAACTACGGATTTTTTTTTAAATACCGTGCGAAGCTAGGGTATTTAAAGGTCTTTGTCTGGTTCAAATAATTGTTTATATGTACCAGTGGATAGTTTATTTTTTTTCAAAATCTACATTGACGAAAACTTTGTTCGCAAAATTGAAATTGTCTGCGAGGGCTGTTGATTTATTAACATAGAAGCATTAACTTATTGACGAAAATTATTAATACTTATGAAAAATATTTTCTGAGATTAGAGTATTTCAATGAAAATACTCAGTAACAGATGAACTTAACTGATTATTATATTTGATTTTTTTTAATGTGATTGTAGGTTACCATTCATGGATGGCTACATTGAAATAGACAGCACTAGAACAGACACGTTGGGTTTGCAAGTGCTGAGAAGTAAAATATCTGTGATTCCACAGGAACCCGTGCTGTTTACTGGAACGGTGCGAAGTAATTTGGATCCTTTCAACGCTTATCCAGACTATGAGGTCTGGAATGCTTTGGATAAGGTGAATCATCATTTTTTTGAGTTATAAATGTTCACACTAACCCGACATTCTTTTATATTATAGATTAGTGATAGTACCTATCAACTTGTTTGCATACTTTTATAATTATTATGATTAGCCCTATATGGCTAACCCCTCGGTAAGACATAGCTAAAGGTACAGGTTCATATCCTGCTGGGAGTGCTGGGTGAGTGGTATTTTTCAAAATATAGAAGCAACTATTTTAATGCTATGGTGTAATTACTTAACAATATCAAAACTTTGTGGTCACTTTACATTATCAAACTAGGTGAACACTTGTAAAGTAATCACACTACACTTTAAGCCAGTCTTTGAAATAGCAGTGGAAAACAGTTGCAAGCCCGTAGTGGTTCAAATCAAAAAATTTCACCATTTCAAAATCACACATACATCGATTTTATGTCCCAGAAAATTGCACGAAAATTCATAAATATTTTGAACAAGGTGTCTTTGATTAATCTTTTGATGGGTTGGGTATTTGAAAAGTTTACGTAAAAGTGATCATACTACACCAGCGTTTGCACAGAATGTCTTTATCTCGTAGTGCTTCAAATATTTTAACAATAAAAATTGAATATTACTTGTGTAGTATTTTTATCAACAATAATTATTATTTTCAGGTTGAATTGAAGGAAAAAATCTTTGAATTTGGAGGATTAGACATTTTTGTGTCGGCGGACGGAAACAATTTCAGTGTTGGCCAAAGACAACTGTTATGTCTTGCACGGGCTTTGCTCAAACAAAACCGAATTCTTATACTTGATGAGGCAACGGCTAATGTAGATCAAAGGTGAGCAGACATTATGCCACTAAAATATAAGTGGACATTTCTTAAACAAAATGCTGCTTCATTTTTATTCTATTTATTGCCATAACATGTTATGTCCAATCTCTATTGCCCAGTGGTCTGATGAGGCATCAAACTGCTTGCCCGGTTTGATCCTTAAATAGCTCAGAATATTATATTTTTTGTTTAGAGATGTTTTCTTTTATTTATTGAAATCAGGAAAAACTTCTAATTTTTTAGAACTGACGATCTCATTCAAAAGACAATTCGTACCGACTTCAAAGACAGCACAGTTCTCATAATAGCGCATCGCATGGACATTGTGATTGATTGCCACAAAGTGCTAGTGATGGACGGTGGCAAAAAAGTGGAGTATGACCATCCACACATCCTACTGCAGAACGACAGCTTCTTCACCAGCATGGTCGCCAAAACTGGAATCGAAAAGGAACAAATGTTGAGAAGTTTGGCTAAAAAGGTTTGTTACTATTATTTTTTTTTACCCGTTATACTGTGAAATTGCGCAACTTCAAATTTCACCATGTCCATATCCCTCAGTTCTGCTTTGAAGGAACAGAACGAACAGCGCTCTCTCTGCTAACTGTCATTAAGCATCCTTAACACATGTCTCAGCTAAGTCCATCCCCTCTCCATAATGTTGCTTTACCCATCACGCCGTGTCCCATAAGGGGTAAGCAGAGAGAATGGATCTCCACTCCTTTATATCCAACTTTTGCTTCTTTCACCATTCTCATACTTCTTCTTCTTCAGCCCTCTCTGGTCCACTGCTGGACATAGGCCTCTTCGATTTTCTTCCACTCTTCCCTGTCATTTGCCAGTCTCATGCACTGTTCATTCTCATAAAATCTCTCCTATTTCTCTTACTTCTGACCTGGCATTTGTTAAGGATGGAATCAATGTGTTCGAATCCACATCATTCTCGGTCAGCCATGCCTTCTAACACTTTTCTTTCAGCCTTATAAATTCTCTTTGACATTTGTTTGCATCCATTCTTTCCACATGCCCAAACCATCTCAACTTATTGACTTCCATCTTTGTCGCAACACTAACTTCTATACCACATTCCTTCCTGATATATTCTCATTCCTTTCCATGACCCTCAGAGTCTTTCCACATATATTATGTATTCTTCGTAGAGCTCTCATCTCTACTGCATTTTGTACTACAGTTTTTTTTCATTTCATTCTAAACAATTTAGGGTGCTTCTTATATGGTCAAAAAAAAAAAATTTCTAATATTTTAGGGTTCATCCCTGTATTTTATTCTATGCTATAATTTATTGCTACAGATTTTTTTTTAGAATTTTTAAACAATTTTTAATTTTTTTTATTTCAGAACTTTAAATCCTACAGAAATTTTAAAATAAAAAAAATATTTATATTAGATATGTAGCTGTTATAAGAATAACTGTAAGGAAATTTTCCAATTTAGATTCCGTCTCCATACATTTTCTATACAAACTTTCAACAGCCGGTAGCAACCCCTAAACTATGTTTTAAAATTCTGAAAAAAATCGTAGTTCCATTTTTTACATAGGAGAATTGAATGACAGGGTGACCCTTTGACATTTTAAAATTTAAATTTTAAGAAGCACCCTACTAAACATGTTTATAAACTTATTTGCAGCACTTTGATGAGTTGAAGAAAATAAGAGGAATAAGCGATGAGTTGGCACCGGTCAAAGCTGTTTGAAATTCTTCCAGACTTTACGGCTTGGAGAAATTTTTCTTTAAATTATTCTATGAGAAGAATAATAATGGTCGGAGACCTGCATTTTGTTATTGATTTATTTGTAAGTACAAATTAATTGTCAAACATAGTATTATTTGTATTAAAAAAAATGTTGTAATGTGATTAAAATAGTGCAATTATATATTTATTTATACGTCAAACGTTATACAGTACCTGAATTTTGCGAAGGTATTCCAGCCAATTGTATTTTTTAATTGCTTGGGGAAAATGTGCCAATAATGTCCTGTATTTTTTTTATCTTGTGTATTTAATGTGGGTATATCAAAGCAAATACTCGAAAACTTATTTCTATGTTAACGGAATTTTCATAGGAGTTTAAATTTTTCTTTGGTAAAGCCAGGACTAAAGATCGAACAATTTGAACAGGGTTCTTAACTTTTTTATCAATTACTAAGAGCCACGTAAAAAAGTCTATTATCTAGTTCTAAAACTATGGTCCTTTTTCATCCCTTTTAGTAAAATTTTGGAAAAATGGTCAAACACTCTACTACTCATTTCTATAGGAGAATTCATATGCCAAATCTCAAGTTCGTACCATGTCTAGTTTCCGAGATATTTATATATTTTTAAAAATATTCAACCCTATTTTTCACCCCTTAGGGGTGGAATTTCAAAAAATCCTTTCTTAGTGGAATGTTTTGTATTAAAACCTACCTGCTTTCCAAATTTCACTTCTTTACGATTAGATGTTTGGGCTGTTCGTTGATGAGTGAGTATGTCAGTCAGTCAGGCACTTTGTTTTATATTAATAGATTAAAAAGAATTTATTATCTACCATATTTTATTAAGTAATATGCCGTCCTGGCCTCACTACGTCAAAATCACTAAAAAGTTTAACTACGTAGAGCTTTCTCATTTCTCATATAATTTATTTACCCAATTTTATTTCTTGAAGAGGCTATAATGTACGAATAAATAAATGTTAAACTTCAGTTAAAACAATGAATTACAAATTTTTAAGTACAAATAAATATTTATCCCATTAATTCGTTTTAATGTTATATCAGTTTTTAAATCTATAAATGAAGATAATATCTATTTATTTTTTTAGATTAGATAAAAATTCAAGTAATGCATTTAAAGTATTAACAAATGCACATATATTTTGTAAAATATATTAAGTAGTACTTAAGTGTATTATTTTCCAATGCATTTTATTATTTTAATTCGAAAATATGACTTATTTTTTTTATATTTTTTGTTAATTATGTATATTTTATATTTAAAAATAAATGTTTATATTTTGATAATTCCTACCTGTTTATTAGGTAGATGTGTTAGACATAATGTTTTATTTATCTTTCCTAGAACGAAAATTGATGAATTTATACTATATTTCTGTATGTGTGTTCTTCTTGGAAATAAATTTCATTTCATTTCATTTCAAATACGTGAAACAAAATTTTTTCATTCTGTGGAAGAAGTCCTTGAAAATTATTTTTTTTTAATTATTTACTCTCACTGTTAGATAAATTTTCTTGCACTTAATTGACACTAATTTATTGAAAGGTGAAATTGGACACTACATTATGCCACCTATTATGAGATTTTTCACCATGTTTAAAATATTATATGCGTGTTCAAATTTCTCATAAAAGCATCCAGAAAATGTAGAGTTGTTTCAAGAACTCTCCATAGGTGAACATTTTTACTGCAAAAGTGCTCATATTAAGCCAACCTTAAAGATATCAATATAAGACAGTCATAAGCCCGCATTTATTCATCTCAACTCTTGAAATTGAACCCGGAACTCGTTAGTCTGAAGTGGACACATACAAACAACTGGGCTACCACAATGTCTCTTATTTGTGGACGGATTAATTGTTAACTTTATAATGTATGTCTATTGTGTTGCCAACTATTTTGTTTTTGACAATATTGTAATTGTAAAAGGCCTCGGCCGTATATTTATTGAAAATAAAATAAAAAATGTGTTTAAAGAAATACGGACATGGATCCACCAAGTCGATTTGTCTTAAAAGCCAGAAGGAAAAGATATCAAAAAAGTTAAAAAACTGCTTGAGAATAGGAAAATGAAGAGTCTAGAGAAACATAGAGGCATTCTCTCTGCCTACTTTCTTTGATTTTTTAAACTCACCAATCCGAGTCTATTTATTTTACTTCTGGAACATTTTGTTCAACACAGCCAAAAGGAACTAAATAGAGACAATGGATGTAGTTAATATCTTAGAGCCATCTATTGAAAACTTTGGTAGCCAAAATGTGCTCACCACATACAACAGATGTCTCTACATTAAACTGATAAAGAAAATAGCCACCAACAGTGCTATAACGAAGGCATTATCGTTGGATCGGTTGACCTGGAGGCTAGTGTCTATGCTTGAAGGCTAGGGATGCGAGTTCGAATACTGCACGGGATGAGGCATTGATTTCATTTCCAGATTTCACCACCGCCACCCATATGCTTAATGTTGTTAATGTATAAAGGGATCACATTAAGCTAGCCTTCGAAACAGCAGTAGAAGACGGTCGTAAGCCCGTAGTGGAAAAAATAACCTCTTAACAAAAAAATTAAACCATAATAATCATTGATTCAATGATTTAAGTATATCAAAATACAGTTATTGTTATTTTTTACTAGCTGATCCACCCGTTGAACTTCGACCTAATCCAGAATAAAAAAATAATTTTGACTTATTGCATGAATGAAATTACCTACAGTTTACCACATAAAAATTGAATTAAATTTAGCTAATAATAATTGATTTCATTATGTATGTAATAATAATTATTGTTGATTCGGATGCTGGATAAAGTTCGATGGGTCATAAGTTTGTAATATAAAAACAATAAATTCCTCTATAGCTGCGTAACTTTAAAAAAAAATCCAAGAGATGGCAGTGTAGTAGTTCATAAATCACATGTGATACACGTTACGCAAGATTTATTTATTCATACTTTACCGTACATTGGTAGATTGTATTTTTTTACAAAGTTTTTATTTTACATTACATGGTTTTTTTTTACATTGTTTTCCTTGAAGATGGAATCGAAATACTCCCTCCATGTCAATCTTGCTGCATTTTTTGAAAAGTAAAGGTAGATTTTTTCAAAATAAGTAGGTAAATTTTTCATAATGCATATCGTATGAATTGAATTCCGCTATTTAGCAATAGGTAAAAGATTATCAACAACTCTCGTTAGAGAGTATATTATTATGTGTTCTGTGATCAACAATATATTTTTCTACATACTTATGCAGTGTGTGACAGAGACGACTATATACTTGACCACACACCTCATCATCTAGCCTTGTTGCACACACAAACACGCCCAGCATCGCTTTAAGACCAGACTATGTGGCGCTTCATAGCCTAAAAACACATATTAAAAAAATAAATTTGTTTAATTCATTATCTATTTTATTAAAATATAAGTAAAATTAATGAAACAGTAGTAGAGATGGGTGCTTTTTATAAAGTAACGCATATTTTGATGCTAATATTACGTAGATCTTGTAATTATGTGAATTATTAGTTCAAACTTTAGCCACTAGCAAATCGACATTCGTGAACATCTACGCGGACAATAAACCCAGTAAGGTGGATACATACAAAGTGCGATAAACTATTGATAAACACAGTCAGACCTATATTATAGCTGTTTGTTATCCGTGACACAGAGTCCCTTAGGGGTAGGCAGAAAAACTTCCTTCTTACAGTCACATACTATTTTTTCTTATACCTACAGTTTTCCTTAATAATTATTTTTCGATTGACCATGTTTTCTTCTGTTGAACTTTCACCCCTAAGTGCATGGGTGGTTCTTCTTAAACTATAGCTGACTTTATTCTTTATTTTTTTCTTTTTCGCTTTCCAAACTGTAAGAAAGTTAACATTTTTTCTGACTTTTCTGATGTTCCTGAATTATTACTAATTTCTGCACTTCTTTTTTTTATTAACTAATATAATATCTCTAATTGGCATTACTGTATAGGTACAATTACCTTTACGCCAATCAGAGTACAGACACAAACAAACGAAAAACAAAAAAAAAATCACTTAATAATTGTACAATAAACATAAAGAAAAGCCAGAAACAATAAAATAACACCCAAATAAGCAAATGTGCCAACAAGCCAACACACTCTGTAAATTCGGTGTAAGTTACATTAAAAATGTCAATGTGTGTTGCCAGAATGTAGAAATATCGAACAGCGCTGGAAGCAGCCAAAACGTAAATAATGTTTGTTCTACCTCTGGGTGGGTAGAACAAAATATGGGATCGTGTACGCCCGTAGCTATCCGGCACAAACAAGTTAATATCTGCAAGAAGAGACGGATTGTACACAATTCCATAAAAATAAGCTTATAGAAGTGCCTGCAGATGTATCAACAATGCTTATAGAAGTGCCTGCAGATCTATCGACTTTGTATCAACATAATATGTCAAATCTCTACGGGGGACAAATTATTAGCTATACATAAATACATTTTTTTTTACAATTTTTGTAATATAGTATTTGACTCATATCGGGAAACCATTTTAAAATTATTTTTTGATACATTATAAGCACACTCTTTATTATATGTTATGTACAGATATTATATCATATATTTTTTTACCCATCACGCCGTTTCCCGAAGGGAGTAGGCAGAGAGCACGGATTTCCATTCTTTCCTATCCAAACAAACCTCTTTCGCTTCTTCCAAACGCATAACATTCCGCATACATGCTCTTCTATTCATTTTGCTCCTGAGTTGTCCTCCTCTAAGACGCCACCGATATGGTCGGACCATGTCAGTTGAGGTCGGCCTCGTCTGCGTGCACCCATTCTTTCAGATTTATATATCCCTTGAGTCATCCTCTCCTCGTTCATTCTCTGTACATGCCCAAACCACCTTAATTTATTCACTTTCATTCTAGTCGCTACGCTAACATCCACTCCACATTCCTTTCTAATATTCTCATTCCCCCCCTTATCAATTCTAGATGTCAGATTTGAAAAAAAAAGAAAATAATTTGAACTAGGTACTTGATATTAAAAAAATATACTATAAGTACGTCTACATTATGAGCGTAGTCGTGTGAAAGAGGAATATCTTCGTGTAGTATGTGAGTACATTTTAAGGTTACAACAAATAACGTTAGCCGGAAATGCACAATCGTAGGTGGCGTGTGTTTGCATTGAATTAAGAAGTGACTTGTTGCTTCAATGGTGGGGAGTAGTGTTGTGAGTAGGTAGGTACTTACCATGCTAGGCAGCCGACACCACCATTCTACCTTGTTCACGGCGTGCTACCAGCTGCCTGCCCCTGTATATTTCACGTGAGCACATTTTATGCTTAACAGTTGGGAGTAGATCGTAGTTGCAACCAAACTATGGAATAGGTAGGTGTCAATTATAATGCAAAAAAAGTATTTTTGATTAACATAAGATAACAAAAGTAAAATTTTATTATCTCTTAAAAAAAAAAAAAAACAGTAGGTACCTACATGAAACTGCAAGCAACAACAGAACTGACGTCTATAATACTAGCTTTCCCGAGGGACTTTGTCCTATGGTCCTAACCAGAGGCAGCCCGTTCATAATAATATGTGCACTGCGTCCCCAGAAACCAAAATAAAGTAATAAAATAATAACATTAAAATAGGTATTTTTATTTACATATGACCATACGATAAATAAATCTTAAAAATGTGTACTATTAAGAAAGTCTGAAATAGTGTGAAAAACATCGTGGTTCGAACGCATCGATTCTGATGAAATTATGGAGGTTGTATGAGAAATCGTATGTTAGTGGAATAGAAAGTGCGTCTGGGTGGAAAAGAGTAGAGGCTCGTTCTCTCTGCCTACCCCTTAAAGGAATACGGCGCAATGGATAAAAACCATTTTCAAAAGGAATGATGACCTTTTATAAGAAGATAAAACCATTATTTTAATAATAACTTTTATTAAATATATAAATATATAAAAATATTCATTAAAGATATTTAAATACAAACATGTACACGAAAACAGAGCAATAAATGAGCGGAACCCGTTAAGTCATTGAAATGACTTGTCAATTGAACCATTAAGGTGGATTTATACCAAACGTACCTACAAACACCCAGAGCTTTAGAATAGAGTATATTATTTTCTTGTTTGGTGAGAATATGGTCATTGGTCACCAAGGATATAACAACCAAAAAGAACTGTCATCGCCTACTAATAAGTTGCTGTTTAGTTTGGTATTAATGCACCTTTACATATACTTAAATCTTTGCTTGAAATCTTGGAAAAAAAAGTTGCACTAAAGGGCCGTTTCTACTTGGCAAGTGTAACTAAGTCAAGAGTCAGTGTCTAGTCTACTTTTGTTTAGTATGAGTCAAATGTGCTCTGCTCAGCTCAATGGGGTTTTTTTATATGCTTTTTTGCCACCGAGGGCAACACTGACCAACAGGGTGTGCGCATTTTCATTTGTGGTATGCTGTGCATCTAACGTGGGACGACGCGACGCTACTCTCAAAAAATATAACCCACTTCTATCACTGTTAACACCTGCATCAAGTAGCAAGTGCATTCACACATACGCTTGCTTATTCGCATAGGTAGTGAAAAACGGCGGCTCAATTCGAGATCTTGGCTATTGCCGTCTCTTTCGTTAATACAAATAATGAGAGAAACAGCAATCACGATAGCCTCGCCCATATACCTAATATCTATGGACTGCTAACGTGAACTGTCAAAGGAACAACTCGTGATTATCAACATGCAAGGATTTTTCCTCTCTGACGAAGAGGCAAAAGGCATTGGAGAACTGTAAAAATGTACTAACTGGCACATGTTTTAAGCCTTTCAACCTAAATTCTGCTGTATTTTTGTTGGAAAAATCGTTTTACCGTTACATTAATGGTGTAACTATCATTAAATTGTTGTTTTTATTCTTCGTCATGTTGATAACACCGGGAACTCAGGTTAGCAATCCATAGAATATAATAAGATCATTGGTCTCGCCCATGTCTGACATACAATATGACATAGGTACCTATTTACCTTTTATGAAGGTGAATGAAAGAGGGAAGTAGCGGGAGGCGATACGCCAGAGAGAGATGCACGATACGGACTTGTTCGTCTGCGGACTGTGAGATCCACCATACTAAATACACTATGCTGATGTATGTAGCTTCATAAACCACATGCATGTGTGAGTGTAGGTTTGTATGTATGCGGGATCACTAGCGCTATGGTAAGTCGCAGATTTAGCCGGAAACTGGTCAAAAGTTACTTGAATTGCAATTCAAAAATGTGTGACGTAAAACAAAAATTCGATAACGCGGATTGCATTTTCGAATAATGAAGGAAAGACTATCTAAGGTGCATTTACACCAAACGAACATAGAGCCAGCAGGCGAATTCGCGAAAAAGTTTAGTTTGAACTAATCTTAATTAGTTACTTTAGCTGAAAGAAACCAATTTCAATCATTATTAAGATTTATTTTCACATTTTCCGCAACTAAACTAGCTAGACTATTTAATTAAATTCGTTCATTTTACAATAAAATGTAAATTTCAGTCTCGCATGTTAAAGAATCGCAGAATTAAACTTTTTCGTTAATAAAAAATAGAGCACATTATTTTCTTGATCGTTGATCCGGTCACCAAGCATAACAATGAACAAGAACTTATATATAAAAAAAAACTATTAACCAAATTTTTGGAATGACCTTTTTTTAGGGAAATTTTACCTTTCCGGATAAATAAAACAAATCTACCAATCACTTTTTGATAGTTTCTCTACATGTTTTTAAAATTTGAGTTGGCAACCCTGTCAGCATTACATTTAATTCACAAATTATGTTACATCGGTCCGCTGAAATGTTTATGTATTGTCTGTCATCAATCAGTGGATAGATAAATTTATCTTAGAGAAAAGCCTTTCTTTGAGATGTTTGCCGCAAAAATGTGTAGATATCGCTTATCATTATCCGACGCCATTTTTAATAAGAGGTTCCTACTGTTGGATAACGATTTATCTCTAGGATGTCTGTCAAAATAGCGTTCACTGACGTTTATAAACATCTGTAACGCCGTGAATGTGAAGAACTTTCGACTTGTTTTTCCATAAACCATAATGATAATAATTATATACATCTTTATTAAACTTAACGAGAAAACATACATAATGAATTATCATTTTTAAAGCATCTAACAAAATACCTAATCATATTTTTCTTCAATTTCGATCGACAACGGATACTAATTTGCTGGTTTTCAAGCAAACGATCTGGAATAAAAAATCTAAATTGTGATCGAAATGTTGTTATATTCTCATGCTTTCTGTTATATCATTTTAAAATTTTAGAAATAACATTACAAAACAATAATATGTGAAACAAAAAACAACATAGAAATTTCCATAGAAATCAATAGATTTCAGCATAGCCAAACTGTAATCTTCTTGGTATCCATCTCATGGATAGTTTTCAATTGATGCGGAGATTCTTTCCATCACTTTATCCACAACATTACATTATCTCATATTATATAGCTACCAAGAACTTTTATCTTCACATTGAGGCGTTGGGCCATAGTGAAGTAGTATCTATTTTTATTTTGACGACTAGTGACAAGAATGAATTAAAAACTCCAATGAAACGAAATCTACCAAAAAAAGGTATTCAGTTAATTTATTGAAGTTGAAGTGGTTGCTAGCCTAGTGGTATCAGTACACAGCTTTCTTACGCACAGCGTTCTAGGGTTCGAATCTCGGTGCTGACCATTTCGACTTTCACGACATAACTATTTCGTTAGTGTGAAAGATGTTGAAAGTGTATTTGTGTTAACTTTGAATTAGCTCAGATTCATTTATTAAAAAAAATGACTAGAGGATTCAACGAACGGCGAATTGTAGTAGCGTTGATAACAAAGTTAACCGAGTCTCGGTGTAATGTCGAAACCGCTTCATTCGAGTGTTGTTGTGAAGTTAGAATGAACCACTGATCGCTGGTTGCCTGGCGCTGCGCTGCGTGGACTGGTTCAGTCAGTAGAGACCCGAGACTCGTGCGGGAGTGCGGCGTGGAGTTGTCGTTCGTTCGCGTCGGACTGTTCAGTGCGCCTTTATTTATACCTATATAGGTACATACATAGCAATAATAATACATTAACCACCCGCTATATTATTAGGTACAAGTGTCCAGTTCGCGTAATAGGCAAACCTTCTAAGTAATTCTTGTTTGTTTGTTTGTTGTTGTTTTTTTTATATATATTCCGCTAAATACAGTCGAGTATTTATTATGGCTCTCAATTCAGAAGTGGAACAGAAGTCCAAACTCGTATTGCGCGTGGATCAGGATTCAGATTCGGACCTGCAAGACTTGTTCGACAGTGTTTTAAAACCAGATTCCAAGAGACCCCTGCAGGTACCATGGCACATGAGACAGTTGCCAAAGTCCTTCTTCAATCCGCCATCGACCGGTTCGAAATCGCCAAGTGTCTCGCATTCGCGGGAGAATTCGGCGGATTCGGCTTTCGGGTCTGCCGGTGGCGGAGGAGGTCCTCTAGTCTCCCACTCCAGGGCGCACAGCTCGCCAGCGTCTCTCCAGCAGACGTATGCCGCTGGTAATGGAAGTGCTGGTCCGGCAGCAGCCACCAACAATGCGCCCAGTCATAGACACGCCAAGCAGAGGTCCTACGATGTGACCAGCTGCACGGTGGCCATGGGGGATGACCTGGGGCCTCTGCCACCAGGTTGGGGACAGGCTCGTACTCCGGAAGGCCAGATCTACTATCTCAAGTAAGTTATCCTATGTACAAGGCTTACTATAAAACAATTTATTCTACGTAAAGGATTTACTATAAAACAATTTATTCTAGGTAAAGGGTTTACTATAAAACAATTTATTCTACGTAAAGGATTTACTATAAAACAATTTATTCTAGCTAAAGGGTTTACTATAAAACAATTTATTCTACTTAAAGGGTTTACGATAAATCAATTTACCTATTCTACGTAAAGGGTTTACTGTAAAACAATTTATTCTACGTAAAGGATTTACTATAAAACAATATATTCTACGTAAAGGGCTTACTGTAAAACAATTTATTCTAATTGTTGTTGTACTACAATAAAACAATATTATTTACAGGTTGTTCTTACCATAAACTAATATCTTTTACTTGGTATGGAATTCTTTAAAACAATTTCTACAGGGCTTAATATTCAACCATTTTTTATGCAGGTTGTTCTTGTAGGTACCAGGGATATTTAACAATAATTATCTTTCTACAGGTACAATAAAACAATCTTCACAGGCTCTAGAACTGTAAAACGATCTTATATACTTAGGATTGACTATAAATCACTTTGGTCGCATACTTAAAATAGGTATACTCGTTTCTAAAGAATCAATTTTTCAATAAGTTATTTTTTTCTCCAAATAAAATAAAAATTGAATAAATTTAATTGTTTGAATGTAATTTGATGATACGTGATCATCTGTTTTATATTAGAAGTTGTATCAGAAAATGGTAAATACCACAATTGAATGAAAGTTTGAAATTATGCAGAATCGGTTCTTGTGACAGAATCTTTAATCATCATATCGATGTCTTTCTCTCATCCTTCCTTACATTCGTGTACAAACTAAGTATAGCTTTCCCGACAGACGTTGTCCTTATTATGAATATTGATTTCAAATTTGTAATTTATACAAAAAATACGTATAAATTATGTTTGACTGTTTAATAAAATTATTTCTGAAAGATCGAAAGAAATTCTTTTAAAAATCTGCGTACCTACCGATTTTTTGAAACTCAATGGTTGTCAAGTAAATTGTTAGATTAGTTGTTATTTTTCCTTTCCTGAAAAAGGGTCACAAGAATCTAGACATGATTAGAACGTTGTTCACCAAAAAAGCCAATAGGCAATAAAGATGAGACATTAACAAAAATGGATATTGTCATGTCCTGGCGCCAAATACATGACAGCAGTCGCAGTCTTTAAATTTGGTTGCTCTCTTGTTCTCAATAATTTCCAACTTTTATCTCTATATTTCATCTATTATTAAATTTCTACTTGTTGCATACATGGGATTTTTCGATATGTTGAGAATTCTCATGATTAGGAGTTTCGGAGACAAACACTACCACCTAATGGCGAACGTTGTTAACGTAAAGTGATCACACTAAGCCAGCCTTCGAAATAACAGTAGAAGACGGTCGTAAGCCCGTAGTGGTTTGTTCCATTTAAAAATCGAACATTAGTAATGAATTGTTAGAGTCGTTAGTTGTTATTTTTTCTTTAAATAAAAGTGTGTTGTTATGGAATTTTTCATGCACAGATGGCGTTATTGTCAGTAAACCGTTCCATATTAACTTTGATATTATATTTTATATAATTTGCTATAATTATTCTGTTATTCGGGGCGGTGAAGAATCTAATAAACCAAGCATCATCAAAATCTGTGACAAACCCGACTTTCTTTTATATTAAGTATAGAAGATTAGTGTAATATATTGTTCACAACAGCATATTATGTAGACGCTCTGCTTAGAGGCTAGATAGCGTGTAAGATTACATCAGCAACACGAATCATCGGTACTTCGTCGTTACTCGTTATGACGCTACAGTTTCTCGTTATTTTAGCGTCATAGCGAATACATTGACTTGAATTTCTTTAAAGATCATCTGCTGTTGCCTCTTTATGTTCGTAGTGGAATCATAATATATAATACTAGCTTATACCCGTCTTGCTTTACGTTTTTGATTCCGATTGTCAGGCTTGATCGGTAGGTAATTAAACAGGTTCTAGTCTAGCTTCCCATTGCTTAACAGCCCTCTATAACTGACATAAGCACAGAAAAAGAAGAATGACACTTTTACAATATTTGTTTTACCGACCTCATAATAATATTATACGAACCTACCGACATAATTTGCAAGTTTTCATAGAGAGAGAGAGAGAGAGAGAGAGAGAGAGAGAGAGAGAGAGAGAGAGAGAGAGAGCTCTGTGGTTTGAATCTTAGCTACATTCCCTAATGTGTGATAATTAATTAGGCTTTCCACCCATAGAGGGTGATTTGCGCTATCTGTCAAACTTCAAAATGGAGGAATCATTTTGCAAATTTTTTCATTAAATCTTTATTTATTGAGAATAATAAGATTTGAATAACATTTATATGTATAACAAATCAATCTAAAATTATTTTATTACATTTTCATACCGTAATACCAAGATTCCGTTCAACGTTTACATGAGTAATTTTGTTTCCAAAAGATGGCTTACTGTATTTTTGAGAAATTTGTATGAAGATCCTAAAAAATAGAGTTTTTTAAATAGCTCTAAATATATTAAAGTTAATGCAGCAAATTGTATTTAAGAGCCTTCTCAAGCAAATTGCACCGCTCTGCGCAGATTCATATCTGACGTAGCATTTGTATTTTGAGCGTGATGTTCACATATACGATAGAAAGCACACAACCATTTCTGAATTATTATGTAGATAACGCTTTTCTATACAAAGGTGTCAGTATAGCCGGCGGAACTAATTGCCTGAGGCAAATTTTTTCAGTCAACCGGTCCCGTCCAATCTGAGACAGGCCAACCCCGGGTAGAAAATTCAAGTGGAAAAAACTCTGACCCGACCGGGAATCGAACCCGGGACCTCGGATCTGAAGTCCACGCCAGTACAACTAGGCTACCGAGGTCGGTCATAGACTTTTAGTTGAGAATCATATTTTATTCGTTGTAAGGGAATTATCGACTCTCTTGTTTGCATCAAATACTAAGATTTTTTTGGGTGCGCAGAACCGAAAGTTGGTTCCTTTATTCAACAGTCACGTGACTGGAGATAAATATTCAATATAATTCATTTTACTTCCATCCACAAGCACAAGACAACACAAAAAAACCCATAGGTACTTCCTTTAACTAATTATATGATTAAAACAAACAAATCCTCTGTGTTAAGGCTAAAATATTAAAAATTAAAAATCGAACGTCATAAACCGCTACCGACAAGCGTTACAGTTTGTATGAGTTTAACAGCAGTCACGTGGTACTTGTTGGGACCATGCGCAGTAGCACATTATTTCCTCCCAAAGGTTGTATCATATTATGACAAGTATAGTATAAATATGCTACCTAAGACCTGAAATGTCGTATATTTGTGTGTTGCCAACTGTAAAACTCCACTTTACACAGCCGTTGGTGTTGTCATAAAATAAGCTGATCAAATATTTATTTATTTCAATAAACTGAAACTATAATTAGAGGCTACGTCATTAGATTCAACATGGAAGCGCGGGCTTATGACCAGCCAACTTCTTCTTTTTCATCTACATTCTTATTTGGCTTTCCGTTAAAGTGTTTTCTAACCATTAATTCGTGATTCAAAAAATTGGACCGGTTTTATCTATTACTAAAATTTAAGGACTTAATATAAGCATCAGAAAGTCTCGATTTATGAGTGAGATACGAATTACCTTCTATGAAGGTGATAATAATAATTATTATTATCTTCTATGATAACTAGTTAAGATGGTGTTAGATTTAAGTATTCTGGCATAATGCAATTAGGGTTTGGTCATAGTGAAATAATCAGAAAGAGTCACGAACAGTTTGAAGGGATGAAATTAACACAATATTTCCGAGTTTTTTATTATCTTTTGATTTCAACTTACTTTAATGAAGCGTTGGGATGCAAAAAGGGCCTTCCACCGCGCTCTATATTGCGTATTGTTTATGACCTCCACCCAAAATATTCCAAATCCCTCAGCTCTGATTCGGAGGTACGGAACACGGTGTCAGAGGGTCTTCCCCGTCTTCGGGGAATGAAGAACAGCGCTCTCCTCGCTCAACTGTCATTCGGTATCCTAAACAAACTGTATCCTAGCCAAATCCATCTCCTCTTCCATAAAAATGGTTGCAGCGATGGACTTACGCTGGGTGCACCGGCGGATAGAGTTGTTCGTGATGCGCTGGTATACCATCTTATACCCAAAATTTTCCCGAGGCACTTCGTTTCAAACGCAGAGACTTTTTGTACCTGGGCTTTGGTAATTTCTTTTTTCTCCTGCATCTCTATAAATATGTAGGACATAAATTTTTCTTTGGGTATGAATCATGTTTTATTTCTATTTATTTATTAATTCTTTACTGCACATTGATAAGTATAAAAAAAACAACACACAAAGTTTCAAATAAAAAAGACATCACCGAATCAACATACAGAGACGAGCTTACCGCAACGAAGTTTTGGTCTCTAACAACTAATCCAACTAAAAAGAAGAAAAAAAAATCTAAAAAGAAGAACAAAGCAAAGAGTCCAATAAAAAAGGAAAACAAACTCAAACAAAAAAGAAAAGGATTGGGAGGGGATAGGGTGGGAGAGAGGGATATTAAGACACAGAAATTTCATGTTCTATAATTCGTTTTTCAATAATTATTTTCACTTGGATTTTTCCCCACCGCTATGCAGTTTGACACTGCTGTCCAACTCTGTACTGTGACAAATTGGCAGATGATTTGTATGACGTAATTGACAGTCGAAGTTCTCTTTTGACCTCGTAATTTTCAATGGCGACCCAACTTAATTCCCTTATCAGCATTATCGTGAAATTGTCACTACGCTTATAGAACGGAGCGCCAATCTTCTGGATTATCCCCGCTCTGCTTATGACTTACTTCACTTACGTAACTTTATCGATAACGAGGTGTTTTTTATGTCTTTATTGTATTCTTAACACATGAAGCGTGCACGGCCAAAACATGCTCATTCATTTTTTTCCGTTTTCGTGATTTAAATGCAGTTTGGTTCTCTTCAATGAGTTCTTTAGAATGTTATAAAAATAAAATGTAAAAAAAACTGGCCCATTTCTTTGTAAATCACATTGAAAAGAATAAGATCACGGCTAATAACTGGCTCATTATATGTGAAACCGCACAACAACAGGCTCATTGCATCAAATACTAGGCAAAAACAAGCTGATCGCAAACATTTCGTTACTTTCCCCATACTACTTTTTGTTTTTGTAATTTTGTAATATTATTTGTATTATTTTTTTTTCAATTTCATTATAAATAAATATTTGTTTTTAATTAACATAATGTCTATTATTTAAAATAAGCGCTATTTTTCCAAGAAATGATGTCTCAAACTGTATATTTTTGCTCTCCTGTAAAATGATAATTTGTCAATGAGCCTGTTTCTGCTGTGTACCATTCATATTCGTACGATAATCAGGTATGATTATTGAAAAAAAAAACGAAATTTCACTAAAAGGCACGATATGTTAGTCAAATTTCGGCTACATTTTACTGACGAAACTCATCGACCGCCTCCTTAATGTCAGTTATCCATTCGTTAACTGATAATTTATTTGACAGTTCTCTGTTTTACGTCCTTGACATTAATTTATGCACTCGGATTCGTCAAATCCTGCAATAAAAAATCGATTCTATTTACTTAGTCAAGTTATTGAATATACCTATTCCCAAAAAAAAAACGGTTAAAAGCAAAGCTTTGCACGAAAACACTTCGTCCTTAACATACGAAACTGAAAATTTACGTTTTATTATAGAATACACTTTAATTAAAATAGTTGAGCGTTGCAGGCAGGCATTTTTACAATTTATGTTAAACATTTTTTGTAAATTTGAATATAATTTACGCTTTTGGAACGAGTACCTAACAAAAGAGAGCTCAATTGAATTTGTCTCATTTACTTCATGATTTCGTTTCAGCGTTATACTGCCCCTTAAAAAAGTACACAATGAAGAAAACTTGGAACTAGACTTTTCTTCAATAACCCCATGTCAATCGGCAGTGATGTATAACTACCTAATTGTTGATAATATAACAGTCATCTGTAATGTGTAAAAAGTCAAAATACCGATGAACGAAATGAATACCTTTAGTTTAGTTAGGTCCATCAATAAGACTTATCTTTTATTCTGAATGTCTCTTTTTAAGGTGGCAAAGAGACGGGTCAGTAATGCAAATATAATATGTAATAATAAGCCCACGTCTCGCTCGTTACCCCACATGAGATTTGGGGATTCCCATATAGGTAAAGCTGCTGGATACTAGCTTATTGAATTTATATTTTTACGACTCTTCCTACGCCGTTGTTTTATTGGTCACATACTTATTATACACCTGACCACGAATCTACTCAATAAATTGAAGCTTATGTTTTGATTTATTTTAAATTACCTACTGTTATCTTCTTATATATATAAAAATGGAGAGCTATTTCCCGATGTCATCGCATCACGCCTAAACGGCCGGACCGATTTCGCTAATTCTTTTTTTGTCGTGTAGGCTTTTATTAGGAGAATGTTATTTTAGAAGAAAAAAATTAAGAAAAATGCATGGAAAATTAGAAAATACAAGAAAACTCTACGTAGACATCCTTATTTGTACTTTTTACTATTCCAATTTTGATATTTTGACAAAAATTGTTAATTGGTGCGATTGACAGAATGCGGATGAAATATACATGGTTTAAAACAGACGCATCGTTCGGAATCACATTGGTCAAATGATAATTAATTCATCACCATACAAATTCGAATTCAATATTCATAGTTAGGAACACAGGACAACGTCTGTCGGGAAAGCTAGTTAAAATATATTTTCGGTAAAGAAATTGTGAAATATCTACTTCTATTTCTTTATTATAATACTTTTTACACATATATGTTATTGATTGATTGAAATAAAAGATTCAGTTTTTGGATCATCATAGATGAGGATGAATTATCTTGAGGTAGTTTCCAATTACCATAAACAATGTCAATGAAAGAAAATACAATTTTTAAATATCGAATATAATGTTGATGCTTTCCGTGGTTTCTGTCAATCATATCAAAGATAAAGACACCACCAGTCTTACAATATTTTTAAATTTCGAACATTTTCGTTTGATACATTCCGTAGCTTCTGTAGATTCTTCATAGATATAACACCACTAGTCTTACAATTTTTAAATTTCGAACATTTTCATTTGATACATTCCGTAGCTTCTGTAGATTCTTCATATAGATATAACACTACTAGTCTTACAATTTTTAAATTTCGAACATTTTCATTTGATACATTCCGTAGCTTCTGTAGATTCTTCATAGATATAATACCACTAGTCTTACAAATTTTAAATTTCGAATATTTTTTATTGATATTTTTTCGTAGTTTCTGCAAACTACATCATAGATAAAGACTCCATCAGTCTTACAAATTTTTAAATTTCGAACGGTTTTATTTTGATATTTTCCGTAGTTTCAGAATACCGTGATTTTTTCCAAGTTTTAAAAAGCTAGTGATTATCATTAATAATAATTCGTATCTACACAATATTGCTATAAGACGGTGTATAAATTAATAAAAGCGTAGTTTTTGGTGGTTGAGTAGGAAGCTTGTTAAATCGTTTACCAATAATAATTCGTCGTGTCTCACCAACAACAGGTAGATGTATTACGCGCGCACGGTGCTGTCTTACAAAAGGGTCAGACCTGAGGCTTGAGACCTGGGATCTGGGACCTGGGATCCGTCTTGGGTTATGTTCTCTTGGAGGTATTTTGGACAACCTGTTTTGTCGCGATATACCTAATAATAATACCTAGGTATAATATAAAGGCACACCGTTGCGGGTATATCTCTTGTGTGTGGTATTTTAATCTATATATTATATTCGCTTTATTAATACACATTTTGTTGATCTTATTTCTCGTATTAGGGGGGGAATTTACGCATATTTTCTTTTTTTTTTTGATATATAGGGGGAGTGTTGGGACACTAGTATTTTTTCCTATCTATATACATAGCTTCTTATCAAAATAATTACACATATTATATTATATTTATACACAATGAGAACTAAGTTAGTAAAATACACATTTTCAATTTTGTATACAAAGATGTCAATATAGCCGCTGGAACTTATTGCCTGAGGCAATTTTTTCCAATCAACAGGTCCAGTCCAATCTGAGACAAGCCAACCCCGGGTAGAAAGATCAAGTAAAAAAAAAACACTTAGAAAAACTCTGACCCGACCGGGAGTCGAACCTCGATCTGAAGTCCACGGCCATACCACTAGGCTACCGAGGTCAGTATATGTTTTTGGAGTATTTTTTCCCGTTTTCCATTAGATGTCGTCACCTA
Source organism: Mystacides longicornis (assembly GCA_963576905.1). Taxonomy (NCBI): domain Eukaryota; kingdom Metazoa; phylum Arthropoda; class Insecta; order Trichoptera; family Leptoceridae; genus Mystacides; species Mystacides longicornis. The sequence continues at coordinate 32,431,602 of OY756426.1, read as the reverse complement.
ATTGTGTTGTTTTCACCATTAGGCTACAAAGGCCATTATATCGATTATCAAAAAAGATCTCATTGTTCAAAGCCGCCAATAGATTTTCATCGATAACATCGATTATAATATTAATACGACAATCTATTCTAGTATCCCACGCAAACAAATCAATAAGGACCTCCAGAAACGCCGTTTGATGGCTTATCAATAAGATGGTAATATCTCAATCGCAAGGAGACACACTTATTGGAAATGGACATGCTATAAATATTAACGGCCCGTATATTTGGATTCTGTCTTCGTTTTATGGCAAGGTGTTTATAGAATTGGTCCACACCCACGATCTGTAATCCGACATTATATCGTGCGAAGCAAGTGGTACTATTTATTCGGCGTTATTTGCTTATATTGATTTTACGTTATTTAAACTTTAGGAGGTCATTGCAAATGCGCAAAGAATGAGTGCAGTGGACAGGTCTTGTTGCCTAGGATTGGTCTGCACGTTTATTCCGCTCCTTCTATTAATGCTTTTGCCTTGAATTTTGTCTTCGACGATGGTAAATAGCAGATCTGGATGTTTGCTATTATGGTCTATCCATTAAGCACCTTCTTGGGCAACTCTTTTTGGCTCTACTCAGTACCTCGACATTTGTGGTATGATCCGTCCGTCAGATCCCTATAGCATGCGACTGTAGCACCAACTTTTCAAAAACAGCTATGCACCAGGACTCGCTCTGACTTATAGTCCATTTATCGCTGCAGTAAAGCAGTAAGTAGACTCTAGAAAGTTAAAAAATCTAAAAATTCTGTTTCTGTTCTTGCTTTTTAGATAGTCTGCTTGCTTTATAAATGTTTTCTTAAATATATCAGGGGCCCTAGACACATTTAAATTGGCGAACGAATACAAACGAATTATTCGAAAATGTAGAGTAGGAAGAAAATTAACTGTCCACTTTTTATATTTTTATATAAGTGTCTTTGTCAGGTTTAAATAATTGTTCATATGTTCCAGTGTTCATTTTTTTCGCACTATACATTGGCGAAATCTTCGTTTGTAGTCGAACGCCAATTTGAATTTGTCTAGATCGGCTGTTACACTCCGCATATAAACTTACCTAATTTGCAACAAGGACACATTCGAGAGAAAGGTAACAGGGATCATTACTGCAGTGTAAAGGGTACTTCAAACCGACGTAATAGAGGTTCTAAGCCCACAGTCTCACACTGTACGAGATCTGAGAGTTTAACTGTCAGTTCCAATATCACTGCATGCTCACTGCTTAATAAAATTATCAATTTTGAGGCTCTTCATATATAATGGTTAACTTTGTCGAAATCAAATCATTTTTCTTCTTTTTATATACGTCATTCGAACAATGCTGAGGTTAAAATCAATCAATCAAGTATATACATTGCTGAAATTTAGTGCGCATCGTATGATAGATACCGTGTTGAAGTTATTGATGAATGGGAGAAATCTCTTGAGTCTTGTCTTACTTAAAGTCGTCCATGACTGTTCAAATCGCAGTCTGAACTGTATCTCTTACACGGAACATGTTTGTGGCCATCATTATTACCATGATCTTCGGTGATTTCCGTCACAGCTCGGCTGTCTTCGCTAACTATCCTAAATAATGTAACAGGCAGGTATGTAAGTAAAACTTGGCAAGCGTCAAAGTTGAGAGGAAACACGACTACTATAATATCTACATACATAGACACAATAGTAAGATAATAATATGAAGTTCTATAAGCTCTTTAAACGAAGGCAATGTGCTGCGAAATAATTAAATACATGAAATAGCGTATTAATTTGTTTCTTTTTGTGTTCCGTAGAAGTTGAGTAGTCAAAATAATAATATGTAAAAATGACACTGGATGTGATAAAAGATGCTCGATGTTTTTCACCTGTCCTGCCACAATAAGGCTAGGCGCTTATAGGTATATTCAGCCCTTGAATCACAGTTGGGTCGATTCAAAATTTGAATGTATGCATCAGTGGGTCTAGACTATTTGAAATTGGCGTTCGACTTTTTTTTTTTAATTATTCTTTATTGAATAAATATCTTACAAAATATACAATATCCTGATAAGTTCTATGAACTTGTCATCAGGTTTTATTTAATATCTAATTATGCTAAATTAACTTACTTATACATATATTTACGAAGACGAGGAAGACCCTCTCATACTATATCCCGCTCCTTCGAAGCAGATATTTACAAACTTATAAAATTTGTTTAATCTATTTATTATCTATACTTATCTACTATTATATTACATATTTAAAATCTTATGAATATTTGTCTATTAAGTATATAATAATTTAATGTTTAATTTATTTATTGAGGTGCAATAAAAATTATAGGTACCTATCTCTTTACAATTGTACCACACTTCTACACCCAATACAAATTGGAACTCTAATCGTTTTCCACACAAAAACAAACATTTCTTTTCAGAAATTATCAACAACGCATCATCCCATAAGTGAGATGGTAATAAAAGATTCACAACTGAATGCTTATTCTCATGGGTTAAACTCGAGAGGTTAAAAAAGACTACAAACGAAGATTTCGTCAATGTATGAACCGTCCATTGGAAACAATAATTATTTAAGCCAAACAAAGACACTTATATAAAAATATAAAAAGTGGACAGCTTATTTTCTTACACTGTCGAAAAATTCGTTTGTAGTCGATCGCCAAGTGCGCTTTGCCTAGACCTGCATGCCTAAACAATTTTTAGTCGATGGAAGCGCGCCGATTATTGATATTCTTATCGATTTTTTTAATCATATTCAAATACATTCAATCCCATAAAAAGATGACAAGCAAGTTTCTTCTTCCTCCTGACACCTTCCCAAGGGTCGGCTCTTCTCGCCCTAAGGTTGTATTATTCTCGTCTGATCTGGGTATCCTCTTGCGAAATGCCGTTTCTGCGCAGAACCTCATTGCATTTTGCATTGCATCACCGAATTTTTCTTGGGTCTCTTTTTATATGTATACGTGATTTGGGAGATTTATGACAACCGAGTTTGAACGAAAGAAAAAAAACCTAGCGCCATTGTTGCGTCGAGAGGACCGGAAATGCTTCCAATTTGTTGATAAAAAAAAATTACAAAATGACGAAATCTTTCTTCGTCTCCATTTCCCCAAGCACCTTCCTGGCCCATTGTCTGCCTGAGCAAACATGCACTTGTTGGCTCTTATCAGCATTCTAGCTCCTTATCTTATCGCTTTGTTTGCTTTGCCTTCTTATCGCCTTACCTTACTTAGAGACTCTTCAAATTTTGAATGAGTTTCACAAACAATGTAACATCTCTTGTTCAACATTAGTTACACATACAATCCGACCATTGTTTTGTGTTTTTTTTTCATGCTGTATATTTTGTTCTTTCATTCAATAATTTTTTTTTTTTACTTTTACACGGGACATGGTGGCGACACTTTTCTTAAAATCCTTTCTTTGATCTTAAGATTTTTAGAGAATTATTTGAACTAGAACATTTGTACGCCTGTCTATTTTGCGCCAGTAAACAACTTCATCTCGTCCAATGGCAGCATCTTCCAAATCCGCAGTTTTGCTAATTGGCTTATTTAGACCTATTCAAAATATAGAAAAAGTTTGCATCCATTCAAGACGATGAACAATCTTCCATACAAGTTTTTCGATAATTTGACATGATTTTGACTTGCTGTCAAATTTTGATTAATAACATGTTTTGGGGTCAATTCACAATCAGATCTAAAGTTTTCAAAGTGTTTTTACATGAAATTTCTTACTCTTTGGTCATCATTTGTCATTTTGTCTCCCGTCAGATACGATAGATCATCAATAACTCAATTATTTCCTACAAAATCGCAAGCAATGGACTTTCTATAAAGGTCATTTTTAAGATCATTACGATTAGGTACCTACATAGACTTTTTATGCTCGTCAATGGGTTCTCATGGAGTTGTTTGTCTCTCTTACTCAACTCAGCAATATCTTCTTATTTTACCTGTTTACGTATCTCAATATTATCACAGTAACATAATAATTATACATAGATGTGCGATGTGTTGCTTCCCGACGTCTTTTCCGCGTCGCACGACGTCGGCGTCGATCACAAGCAGAAATAGAAAATAGAACAGTGTCCTTGTTGCGTGAATCTTGAAGACGCGGAGTGCGTGGGACAGGGGGCTGGCGCCTGGCGCGGGGGGAGGGGCACCTCCATTATAATATTCAGATAAACGTATTAATGAACCGCACAACGCACCACTATAGGAAACCGAATAGTCGGCAAATAATTCATTTCAGCGAGTTTGCAGTATAGGTACTACGAAACTGATTGGCTGTCGAATTCGAATTTGGAAAATTGGAAAAATCGACACACGATTATGACGACCAATAGGGTTAAAGGGGCGTGGTTATGACGTGTGGCGAAAACCTTTGAAGGTTTCTAAATCCAAACAAAATTCACTGGAGTCGAATTCAAATTTTAAAAATCTAAATACAATAATTATGACCACCCTTCTTTTGTTAGATGTTTTCCTTTTTATCCTTAACAGAATCAACTTCTTTTTCGATCACATTTATTACATTTCTTTCTTCATTTTATAGGTGTACTTATAGCAAATTTTCTTTTTCTCCTAACCTGACCTTTCGATATGCTTGATCTGCGTTATTATTGAGCAAAAACATTTGCCTCCACAGATATTTAATTAGATATATACTTAATTATTAAAAAAAAACATTTTCAATGGTCTTATGTGCCAATAAATCCCAATTATTTTTTTTTCAAATCACTAACGCAGGTGTTTAAAATGATTATTTAAAAATATGATATAAATAATTATTGTCGTGCGCATGTCATTAAAAAAAAAAAGATTTACTTTCAGTCTTTTAATATTATTTATTTTTCAAGTTCATCGCAACGGTTCGTTAGAGGCGAATCCTTGAAGAAAAAGTAAAATAATGAGATACTCAATTAAAATGAATAAAAATACATCGTAGCTTTCTTAATAATTATGTTTGGTGAGGTCGTTAACTTTTGGCTGACAAAATAATAAGTACATTAATAATAATATTTATTTACGTTAAATGTTTATTTATTTATTTATTTCTGTTGGCTTTTTCCTTGTGTTTGGAGGTCAACATATCCACTTTTGTATTATTTTTTTAGCGCAGGTCATTTCTTTATTATTTATCTTGTCGTAAATAACGGTAAATTCGATTCTTACTGATTTTACTCACTTAACTTACAAAAACCAAAACAACACTGAATAAAGATTTTTAAAGAAGCGGTTGGTAGACTAGTGGTATCTGTCGACGACTTTCGTGCGTATAGCGTATTGGAGGTCGTGGGTTTGAATCCCGGTGCCGATCATTTTTCACAGTCACAATACAAGCTTTGCTTTATGTAAAAGATGTCGAAATTGTATTTGTGTTCCCTTTGGGTCATGGGTGAGCCCAGGTTCGTTTTTATTAAAAAGAAGACGTGCGTCATAAATATTAAAATTTCATAATAGGTAGGTTCTTATTTCTAGGTATAATCTAAACTGCCACACATAATAATTATCGTCTAGATTTGTTCTTTTTATATTTTTGGTTCTTTTTCTATTCATTAAAGCTATCATCGTTGGTCAATAAGCGTTGTTACGTTTTTCTTCCTTATAAAGCTCATCTTTTCTAACAACGTGAAATAGTTTTCTGTTATTTTTTATTCTAAAGGTTTGGATATCTCAATGAGGTTGCTTTGACAATACTTTACTTATTTATAAAGCAGGTAAGTATCAACTAATAGTTTTGGAAATGTAATGGTTGGGTTTTAAATTCTAACTTCATTATTATTACAACCCACTTTTACCGCTGTTTTGAAGACTGCAAGGCTGGTTATTCTTCTTAAGTAAAATAATATAATACCCACGCTAACTTGAATTATTGAATTTTACAGAATGTTTTTCTTTTTTTTTGACATGTCAGGCCTCCTGAAATGCTAAAACAACATAATGTCTTATACAAGGTTTTATTAAAAAGCTTATCTATATCAATCCACGGGTTTATGACTTTGTAATCTAAATACAATTATTACTTTTTTATGGTTAATGTTGTTTCATAGCTTGAATAAACCTAATCAGAAATGGCGCCAATAACGTTGTTATTATTATTAAAAAAAAAAACTTAAGTAGGTACATTTTCGTTATCAAATGTTTATGGATTAACTTTTATATATGTGTGACCATGGTTGACGTCATGGTTGTCTTAATCAAGTGCAGAAACATAGATAGAACTGTGATAAAGATAATATGATAATCTATACACTTTGCAGGGCTCCGATAAAAGATAGCGCCGCACCGTTCACATTTCAAGTTTCGAATGAATGTTTGAATTTTATTTTTTCAAATGTTGGATTTTCTCTTCTCTATGAATTGTCAAATACCAACAGCTGTTGATATTTGACAATTATATCTATCTCGGCCATCTTAGTTTGACTCGAATGTAAAAGCCTATTCTTTAGCATTAGGGTAGGGTATTACTCTCTTGCTTTTAGCAGTTTTAGCTAGAATAATTTATTTTCAATGATATCTTACCTTAATGATTCTGTTAAATTTGGTTTTAACGTTGGACTATATATTCTTTCAACAATAGTTATATAATATAATAACGTAACGTGTTTCATATCTGAATTATTTCCTACTGCACCGCCATCTCTTGTATTTTTTAAAGTTACGCAACTATATAGAGAGGAATTGTTATCTTAATATATATAAATCTCGTGTCACAATGTTTGTCCTCAATGGACTCCTAAACCACTTAACCGATTATAATAAAATTCGCACACCATGTGCAGTTCGATCCAACTTGAGAGATAGGATAGTTTAAATCTCAAATTATAGTCGCAATTTTAATTTATTGCTAATTATTTGTCTGTTATTATTTGACAGTCACAATTATCTGTTAACTCCAAATGATTCTAACAGATGTCGATACCTTTCGACTGGGTTGAGTAAGTAATCAATAGATGGCGCTGCTATGGTAAATCTACGAACGTGTCATATAAGCTACATTTTAACAGCATAATTACCACGTGTTGTTGACGCTATAAATTTAATTAAATTTATTTTGTAGTGAACGAAATACCGTATAATATGCTATAAAATATTTTGAAAAAGTTAGGGATCTGTATGAAAACTAAATTATTTTTAAGTACCTATCTACCCGTGCGAAGCTGGGGCGGACCTCTAGTTATTATTATATACTTAGGACCCATCGAACTTTATCCCGCATCCGAATCAACAATAATTACTTACAAAATGCAATAAATTATCAACTAATTTTAATCCAGTTTTTATGGCATAAACTGTATTTAATAATGTAATAATTCAAAAAAAAATTTAATAATGAATAATTTAGATGCTTTTTTTGCTCTTTGCATAATCTATCCGAGTAGAGATTCATCAGCATTATTTGCCGATATTTCTTTTTATTTCATCTTACAGCCGGTTTCATAAAAAAAACTTCAAAAGAACACTTCAGTTAAAGTTTCTTTTAAAATTTAAAGACTCCTTTAAGCTGACGCGTTTCATAAAAAATATTCCAGCTAAAATTTGAAATGTCAAAAAAATATTTTAAACTTGGTAGCAGTTGGTAGTGTTACCATGGAAATCTATGGAAAACATAGGTTGTTTAATAATATATTCGCGGAATTTCTGTTGATCTGTCAATTTCATTTCTCAATAGAGCATCAAAGTGCCGTTTTTTGTGAGAATTTATTATTATGGCTTATGAATTAGTAAACGAAATCTGTAAACAATAATATTCTTCCCGTTTTGCTATGTTTTCCGCCCTATTTTAGTCATTTTTGTCCACAGTGTCACCGCATACAAAATGTTTATCTTTGTGACAGAGAAAGCGCCACGAATTTTTCTATGAATTCCGATGGTAAAAATTTGAACTACCTAAAGTCGACTTTAACTAAAAATAATAATCAACAACGGTACTTTAGCTAAAAGTCGGTTTTAAATGTCGTCGTTTTGTTGTTATGGAACCCGTTATTTTTTAAAGGGATTTTAAAGTCTCCTTTATTTTTTATGAAACCGGCCGTTAGAAGCACCATTTTGACAGAAACGTTACCATTATTTTCATATTGTGAAATTCATCGCCGTGTGAATATTTTATACCAAGCGCTTTTCAAGGAATAAATCCGAACAACAAAATATAACGTGCGAAGAATGATTTGATCTTTGCTCCATTAGCATAATAATAGCGCTGTGTACACCATCGCTCAAGAGTCAAATATCTCGGAGTCCATCTCGGAATTGGAACCCTGAACCGCATCGTGTGAGTACGACCATTACCTGTAACCAGAGCAGTGGGAATAATCACGCTCACCGGTGCAGCGTCGTGTTCAATTTGTTCCAAGAATAATTGTTGCAATTCAACACTCCACATTGGAACTTTTGAGACTTTGCCACTGGAGAAGTGCTATGGACGTACATACACAACAAGCCTGGGAAGTTGGACATGACGTGCACTTGCAAGTCAGCGAAAAAACTAAATTGTTATCTAACGGCCGGTTTCATAAAAAATAAAGGAGAATTTAAACTCCCTTTAAAAAATAACGGGTTTCATAACAACAAAACGACAAGTAGGTAGTTCAAATTTTTACCACCGGAATTCATAGAAAATTTCGTGGCGCTTTCGCTGTCACAAAGATAAACATTTTGTATGCGGTGACACTGTGGACAAAAATGACTAAAATAGGGCGGAAAACATAGCAAAACGGGAAGAATATTATTGTTTACAGATTTCGTTTACTAATTCATAAACCATAATAATAAATTAACATAAAAAACGGCACTTTGATGCTCTATTGAGAAATGAACAGTGGCGGATTTGCAGTCTTGGCCGCCCTAGGCCCCAGGCCATACTTAGCTACCAATTTTTCAGAACTCTTCATTAGACAACATAATGAAATTACACTTTACTGCCAACTGTTATCGAAATCAATTCATAAATTTAGTTTAGTAAACTATAAAAGCGGTTTCAGGGCTAATTGCACATAAAGTATGCAAGTAAGAGTTTTTGATTACGATTACGATTGGCCGCCCCTAAAATCTGGCTGCCCTAGGCCCGGGCCTACTGGGCCTTAGGGCAAATCCGCCACTGGAAATGAAATTGACAGATCAACAGAAATTCCGCGAAAATATTAGTAAACAACCGATGTTTTCCATAGATTTCCATACAGACTACCAACTGCTACCAACTTTAAAATATTTTTTTAACATTTCAAATTTTAGCTGGAATATTTTTTTATGAAACGCGTCAGCTTAAAGGAGTCTTTAAATTTTCAAAGGAACTTTAACTAAAGTGTTCTTTAAAATTTTAGTGTAAAAAACGTACAAACATGTAGGTATATCATACAAATTTCCATTAAGGTAGTTTCTTTTTTTATTTCTTTCAAAAAGTGAATAAGTGTTTTTTAATTCGATATCGATGTTACTGTTAGCTTAGTGGCTTAGTGGATAGGAAACCGTATTTCTTATACAGCCTTAAGAGGTCGGGTTCGAATCGCGGTCTCGACCATTTTTCGTCTTCGCCCTATGTGAATGTGAACGACCTTCAAATGTTTTATTTTCGTCGAAATCGGAATACTGTATATTGGTCGATATCGGGAATCGAATTCATTACATTTCAGAACATACCTACATCAAATGAAAGACAAGCGAACCCTATAATTAAATACCTTAGAATTGCTCTCGGTTTTGAAATAGCGTCAACTTCAAATTTGAGTTTATTAGTGTTTAGCCTTCTTCATTCTGTCAAATCATCAAATTTCTATTTCATTAACTTTCGTAACTGTTGAGCTAACATATCCCAAGTAGCTTTAAAAGTTTAAGAAGTCTACAGAAACTTCTAACAACCTTTTCTAGCTTAGTGTGCTATTTGGGTAGTTCAAATGAACGTACATTATTCTGCTTTGTGTTGAGCTAAGTACAAGCTTGCGTCTAATAGGTGAGTAAGTAAAATACGTACTTGTATACTTAGCGGCCATATTCCCGTGTGAAATGTCTACTGCAGGGCTGTCCAACCCGCGGCCCGACACACCGACACTTATATGACTAGAGCCCAAAAACAAATAGAAAAAAGCATGAGATTTTAACTGCATCGTTTGCATAAGATTAAAGCGAATTTTAACGATACAAAGATTCAAAAATCACTTTGAAATAGTCGTTTTTATACAAAAGAATTCCGTGGACCGGTATGTTGACTAGCACGGAGGTGTTGCGAAGAGCTGGTCTTGAGAGGGCATTATTAACCAGCAGCGTCAAGAGAAGGAAAATGTCCTACCTGAAACACATACTTCGCAACACCAAATACAAAGTGCTTCACCTAATAATGAAGGGGAAAATTGATGAAAGTCGAGGTGTGGGTAGACGGCCGATGAACTCACTATCTATCTTGAATGTGCACATATCTGTAGAAAAAATCCTGTCAAAACCATATACTTTTTTTTACCACGCCGTGTCCCATAAGGGGCTAGGCAGAGAGAACGGACCACCGCTCCTTTCTATAAAAGCACACTTCTTTCGCATTTTTCCATTGACATACCATTTCTCATACAACCTCTCCTATTTCTCTTACTTCTGACCTGGCCTTCCTCGAGGACGGAATCGATGTGTTCGATCCACGTCATTCTCGGTCGGCCACGCTTTCTTACACCTTTCTTTTTTTTTGTATACCTAATAATGTTTCTTATGTGGCCCTGGGAAGCGGAAAGATTGGATACCCCTGATGTATACTGCTTTTAAACACCTGTGTCTACCATCGAAGTACATGTACCTACACCTATTATTGACGTGATTCTGTCTCACCTATTACTGTAGTGTTGTTAGTACATATTATATACCTCGCCACAAGGTGTACTCACTAAGTATTCGGAGCCACGCGCGTCCCGGGCTCACACACGCATAAATCCCTCAACCTGACAACCTTATGGTCAGGCGCTAGCAACGGAATGTCACATAGAGTTACGTAGGTAATTTGAAACGCCTTCTTACAAAGAGAAATAAACCTTTTTCCAACAACAATATTGTCAATAAATCGTACTTACTTGTTGAACATGTTGAAGACACGCAAAAAATGGCGAATGTTGTCAACGCAAATGTGATCTGGTGCCTTAGTCAAATCTAACAAAATGCCTGCCACCGTATCATCTATAAAATCCTTACTTGACGAATGCTATATGGCCCTTTACACCATGCATGATCAGCAGCCCGATTCACGGAAAAGTTTAAGTGTAAGTTTAGTTCGAAGTTCGAACGAAGTTCGATTCAAACCCTCCGTGAATAGGTACATAGACTGTAGATAGTCGCCGCCTACAATTATTATTACCAGCAGCCCTATTCACGGAAAAGTTTGAATCGAACTTCGTTCGAACTTCGAACTAAACTTAGACTTAAACTTTTCCGTGAATCGGGCTGCTGATCTCTCTCTTTTACACTTTTATTTAACTTCTATGGATTATGTTCTGCGACTCTATGTAAGTACCTACATGCTTGTTTTGTTTTGTTACATTTCATTATTGTTACTCTGTTTACATTTTGCTATATGTTTTGTGTTGTGAATTATTCCGAGTGCCCGTAAGGGCCTATGGAAATATTTTAAGAATAAAGAATACAAATAAATTCTATTACAAACAAAATTACTCTATTCTCAATTTGACCACAGATAAACAAAATAATATATGCGTCTGTGTCAATGACAAATAAGTGTGTGAGTATCAAATACATATAAGTACCTACCTAAAAATCACAATTATCATGTAAATTGCGCTAGGTTCTGGAAAGTCACATAAATTCATTTTTCGAACCACCCTCCCGATCCGGCCCGGTAATACCTACACAGTAACGTTTTAAGACCCCCATCAACTATATTGCGTTACATGATGCCGTAACGATCCCTAATGCGTTGGGTTCCTAGGGAGCGGCCGTCATCTGACAAGACGGCGTCTTTCAAAATTATATGACAATGTTTTTCGTTACTATGGAAACCATATTGGCAATGTTCTCAACTGACATATCCACCGCCGTTTATTGTAGCGGCGTATCCGTAGGAACCCAAACCATTACTAAAGGTACTCATCACCATAATGTAACGCAATAATAAAATATGTTTCGTTTTTTGATACGTATGTAAATGTTGACTTTAAGTACCTACCTAAAATTCTTGTTTACACAAATACCTATACCCATGTTAAAAGTTATACATCGTAAACAATTCTTCATTCAAATTTTCTAAGTTAGTTCACTTTTCTTCCACCGGGGCGTTAGTTTTATACAGCTTCCTTTGTTACAATATTCTATCGTTGCCAGGGTGGCCGTCAGCTACTAATGGCTGTAGGAACCTTAAGTTATCTTCTATATACACAAAACTGACGCAGTATCTGTGTTCTTCCTTCAGTTTGGGGAAAAGGTTGTTAATTTTTAATGAAACTTCTTGGAGCGTTTTATAATGCGTCTTGTCTTTATTCTGCTAATGGCGGAAGAGACCGCTAGCGGATATACATAGATTTTACAAAACATATCCATAGATAATAATTAGATACTTATCAGTGCGGCATAGAGCGCTACAAATCGCCTCGCTCTACGACGCTGAAGTCCTGTGTCAACATCCTCCCGAAGCAGAGGATCGACAAAGAACGACAGCACCCGTCCGCTTCCTCTTCAAGCATTCCATCAGTTTCCCTCACTAGTGGACTGTATTTACTTTTTTGAACCAGATGATGAATGCTCGAAAAGGAAACAGACGGCCTTAACTCATGTACATATTACAAAGTAAAATATTGTTATCACAATATATAAAAAATAAGCAATTTATATTAAACAATATAAGCTACCTGTTTTCAGTAGTTTAATTATGAATTTAGAAAAATTCAACTTATTTAGTTGAAAAGTATCTATAAAGCTTATGCAATTATAATGTATCTACTGAATTTGTTATCTTAGAAATTTAAATTTTGTAGGCCTATCATAAGCCGTAAAGATGAACATACATGTATACAATTTATATAATATAATTTTTTTTTATAAATAAGTCTCTTTTATTCCCATCGACCAGATTCGCTTCCCGCCATGGGAGTATTTACTCCCATGACTAGACACAAACCATGGTGATAGAAGTGCGATGACCCCTGTGAATTATCACTCCAATGGCAAGACACAAATCTTGGTGATGGAAGTGCGATGGCTTTTGCCATCACTCCTCGTCACTTCTAGCGCTCTTACGCAGCCATCCTTTCCGGGATATATCTCTGTGACTCTTGCCATTGGCCACGCAAAGGAGGGACCGTCACACTCCCTCAAGATTACAAGAGAACCTTTTCGAACATTGGGAAGTGTTTCTTTCCACTTTGGACGGCTCTGTAGTTGGTTGAGGTATTGCTTATACCAATCCTTCCAGAACCGTTCCTTCATGGCAGTGCAATTCTGCCAAAACTGCAACCTGTTTTCAGGTATTTTAGCCAAACTTTGTTCTGGTATTCCAGTCAGGGCTTCACCAGCAATAAAATGACCTGGGGTCAAATAAGAAAAGTCCTCAATGTCATTAGACATCTGTACAAGAGGACGTGAATTTAATATTTGTTCTATTTCCACGAGAACTGTATAGAATTGTTCATAATTAAGAACTCTGCTTCCCAATATTCTTTTTAAATGAAATTTAGTGCTTTTTACTGCAGCCTCCCACAGGCCCCCGAACACCGGAGAATAAGATGGAATAAAGTGGAATTTGATTCCATTTCTCTCAGAATGTCTTAATACTTGTTCCTGGTGACTATCAGAGGCTTGCAGTTTGTACAACTCATATAATTGGTTATTAGCACCCTTAAAAGTACTAGCGTTATCACAATAAACCTCAGTGGGTATTCCCCTTCTGCCAATAAATCTTTTAAAACATGCCAAAAATGTCGAAGTTGATAAGTCAGAGACCAATTCCAAATGTATGGCCTTAGTAGCAAAACACACAAAAACAGCTATATAACCCTTTGATGTAGTGGTGAAATATTTTGATAGAAGAAGAACAAAGGCCTCTTCAAAACATTCTATGGAGAGACTCACCAAACGAGCCTATTAAATGCATTCAATTACAAACAGTCACATATGGCTTAAAGAGTTCTTCATTTTTAGCCACTAGATGCTTAAAAGAGCTAGCTATAATATACCAGGAAAAATACCCCTTGGCTTCAAACATTATTATAAATTGCACATATGTAGATGATATTTTGTTAAGTCATAATTCTTTAGATATTATTATTGAAAGTAAAAAACAACTAATTGAACTATTGAAATTGGGTGGTTTCATGCTGCACAAATGGTCGTCGAATCATCCAATGTTACTTACAGATATTCCACAAAGCTTGCAGTGTTTTGATGAGCGGAACTGGCAAGAGGGAGACTTTATTGTCAAAACCCTAGGTCTAGCCTTCGATATGAATGCAGACATCTTTCGGTTTACTCCACCCTCGGCTGAAGCGTTTGCATGGACTAAAAGAAATATATTAAGTTTTATAGGAAAGTTTTATGATCCACTAGGATTCATTGGCCCAATTTTTGTACAAGCAAAAGCATTAATGCAATCCTTGTGGATGGAAAAAGTAGATTGGGACGAAATACCACCTTCAAAAATTTTAAAGAAATGGCTTGTATTTTTTAACAGTTTAATTAATATGAAACCTATAGTCGTAAATAGAAATATTTGTACAGAAAATGTACTGGAACATCAATTATTAGGATTTTCTGATGCGTCTTCCAGTACAGCATATGGATGTTCAGTGTATCTGAGAACCATATATTTAGATGGAAAAGTAAGTGTTAATTTAATTTGTTCAAAATCTCGCATTAATCCCATAAAAAATAAACTTAGTGTACCAAGATTGGAATTGAATGCAGGAGTTTTAATGGCTAGGCTCATCAGCAGAGTGTATAAGGTAATACAGGAACAATTAAAAATTGAAAAGGTATATTTATTTACCGATTCACGGGTGGTTTTGGCTTGGTTGGGTTCTGAATATATAAAGTTGGAGGCGTACGTGGCCAATCGCGTCAGTGTAATACAGGGTCTATCGCAATCATTCAGATGGTTGTACGTAGGTACGTCCATGAATCCTGCAGACTGCTTAAGCCGAGGCGTGAACCCTCAAGACTTGGACAACCATCCACTGTGGTGGAGTGGCCCTCGGTTTTTGATGTGCTCGAATTTAAATTTTGATAATTGCGATCTTGATTTGAGCACAGTGGAATTGCCAGAGTTGGATGCTCCCTGCAATGCGGTATGCATGGCATCCGTATCAGTAAATTATGTATTTGATAGACTGTTTAATATCTCTAATTTGGATAAAATGATACATGTACTTTGTTATATTTTAAGGTTTTGTAATAACCGGAAATGTAAATTGTTTAAAAATATTAAAATGTCTGATAGATTGTCTTCGGAAGAACTAGAAACTTCTTTGAATATTATAATTTCTCATGAACAAAATGTGTATTTCAAGCACGATATTTGTAACTTAAAAAAGGGCCTTCAAGTTTCATCTTACTTAAGGGGATTAAACCCATTTATAGATTCAAAAGGTTTATTAAGAGTTGGAGGTAGATTACAAAACGCTAATATTGATTACTCTTACAAACATCAAATAATTCTTCCTTCAGATTCTAAAATAACACATTTAATAATAGATAATACTCATAAAAAATTACTGCATGCTGGACAAAAATTAGTTCTATTTCATATCAGACAGAAATATTGGATTATAAATGGACTTAGAATTATAAAAAAAATATTATATAAGTGTATAACATGTTTTAAATGCAAAGCTAATACTGCTAAGCAACTCATGGGTTCCTTGCCTGCTGATAGAGTAAACATCAGTCGACCTTTTCAAAAAGTTGGTATAGATTTTGCTGGCCCGATTTTAATTAAACAGTCTCGCTTACGAGGCACCACTACATCAAAGGGTTATATAGCTGTTTTTGTGTGTTTTGCTACTAAGGCTATACATTTGTTTGATATCACAAGTTAACACATACTTATTCAATCTAAACAACAATAATATATCAAATAATTCACTCTGCACAACAGGCCCATTAATCATCAAATCATTCAATGACACTTTGTTGGAGGTTTTCATGGAGGCGTCAAAGACGACCCTGAGCTTTGTGGAAATTGCATTTTCTCTTATGACAGGATGATGAGGTAAGAAATACACTGCATCTTTGTTGAGGTCATAATTACTTATGTCAAAATATTTACCATGCTTTAAATTAATATATTCATTTATAAAATTTTTATACTCAATGAATAAATTTTTGTTGCTCTGAAATCTTTTTTCTAAATTATGAAATCTTTTTAATGCAAATGAAAATGATCCCCCAAGAAACTTATTTATTTCATCAAGGGGTACTTTAAGTGGTATCTGAACCTGAAATTTATTATTTTTTAATGAAACACTTTCCTTGAATACCTCTTCAGCCCTCTCATACTCAGACTTGTCCTCCACAAAAACCTCCGGGACAGATTCCTGCTGCCAGAATCTTGACATGTGAAGACTGAGGTCATCCTCACATTCCTGGCAGAAAAGGTTGAGTGGTTTGTGCTGAGCAGATCCTCGGATGCTCCCTGCAACGACGTCCCCGAACTGGGTCGGCACTATCCGCATGGCACCCGCATCAATGTCCGAGTAGTTACCAAGGGGCATCAGAGACTGAAAGAAAATGTTTGAACTTAGTAAGAGGTCAATTTTTCCAGGCATATTGAAACTGTCATCTGCTAATTTGACAGTTTTTGGAAGGTTCAAATTATCTATATCTATTTTTGAACTTGGCAAGTTGGTTGCTATCACTTGATCAACAACAAGGCATTCTGTTCGCACACGATATGGGTGCGTCAAAGAGAAAAGATTAAGATTTACAGATCCTTTTATATGCGTTTGAGTGTTAGCTAGGCCATTTACGCTCTTGTTGGTTTTTGAAATTTTTACTCCTAAAATGTCAACTAAATTTTTTGAAATGAATGTCGCCTCACTTCCACTATCAAGGATGGCTCTGGCTGTAACCTCCTGATAATCTTTACCAAGAACTTTGACCTTTATTGTGGGAAGTAAGGCTTGATAATGAGGAAATTTATTTCCTGAAATTAATGTAATGAACTCACCTTGTTCATTAGACGATGCATGCAGCAGCACATTGTGCTTTTCATTACATGTTTTACAAGATTGGGGACGCTTGCATGCACTGCCCTTGTGCCAATTAAGGCACATCAAGCATCTCTCTTGTTTAATGATAAAAAATTTTCTTTCTGAAGGATTTGCTAAAATAAAAAGTGGACATTCAGAAATTCTATGATTTCCTTTTTTACAAAAATTACATGTTTTGACTTTTACAGCTAGGGATGTTTTATTAATTGAATTTTTTCCCTGAAAATTATTGTTAACATTAATGTTTTCATTTGAATTTTCAAATGCATTTAATCTCGTTTCCATGATAGTATAGAATTCCTTCATGGTTGGCATTTTTTTTGAGTCTCGCTCCATATGAAAGGCTCTGACTGAACCTACATCTAGCTTATCAAGAATGTGAGATAGCAATAACGTATCCCAATGTTCTACCGGTTGTTTTAAATTTTTCAAAGCTTCAAGATGTTGCTTTAATTCACCCAACATTTTTCGGATGTCAAATACATTCGATTTTTTTATAGCGGGTATATTAATGAGAGCCTTAACATGCTCATTTATAATTTTAAATTGGTTATTATATCTTTCATCTAAAATATCTAATGCCCCCCTATAACTACTCGATACAATAGGCAAATGCATAACTAAATTAAGAGCTTCGTCCCTTAAATAGGAACGTAGGTAAAGAAATTTTTGAATATCTTCTAACCTATCATTTTTATCTATTATTGCAATGAAAAATTCTTTAAAGGTATTGTAATTACTGTACTTTCCTGAGAATGGTGTAATGTTGACTTCAGGTAGTTTCAATCGACTGGATGCAGGTTCGGCTGACTGGGAAGACTCTAGCACCTGCGCCGCCTCCCTGTCCTTGGATTCGATTTGCGCCACTTTTGTTTTCAGCATGCCCATCGTCTCGAAGTACATGTCCTCTACGTTGCTCTCATCTTCGTCGTCCATTGCAATCATGTTGATGGCTTCAAATTTTTGAAAGAGATCTTGCATTCTGTCGATTCTGATGTTGATCTGCTGCAGGTTGGCCTTTTGTAAGACTTCTTCTGTGATTGAGTTTTTTAGCTTAGTTATGCTGCCCTTAATAAATCCTTTTTGAGCTGTCAAGCTTTTGTTCTTTTCTTCGGACATTTTAATTATATGTGAACTCACGTGTTTTAATATTTTTTTTTACGATGCACTTTTCAAGTCCTTTTGTTCCGATTACGACAGTGACATTACAATGCGTACGGATTGTTAATATAAGTATATTTAAATTATTCAAACCAACAACGTAATGATGGCTTCGATAAATTATGATTATTTTTGCTCTTCGCTGTACCACTTTTTACAAAAACACAAAAAAACGTATTTAGATTCAAAACTTTTTGCTTTTCCCCAATCCTATATTTAATCCGGCTCGAAGGACCATGTTCTTCCTTCAGTTTGGGGAAAAGGTTGTTAATTTTTAATGAAACTTCTTGGAGCGTTTTATAATGCGTCTTGTCTTTATTCTGCTAATGGCGGAAGAGACCGCTAGCGGATATACATAGATTTTACAAAACATATCCATAGATAATAATTAGATACTTATCAGTGCGGCATAGAGCGCTACAAATCGCCTCGCTCTACGACGCTGAAGTCCTGTGTCAACAATCTGTATGGATAATGGACATACCCGCTTGTTTCAAATGTTATCTAGATGGTAGTTGGGTCTAACACGGATGACGTCTTTTGTGGTTTTCTCCAATACGTGGCGATTTTATGTTCGATAGGAAATTGTGTCAAAGGGTAGTTATGGTAAAGAAGCATTACTTTATGAGAAATTGCTTAGATGGGATCATACAACACGGCAGGTTGTAAGTTCTCAGCTCAAATGAAAAGCAAACTCAATTCACAATGTCGGAATAACTATACTTGCTTAATTTGAGAAATTAAATGTTTTCTCCAGCAATTATAAGGGTTGCTTTGAATACCTTTCAGTAACGACCTAGTCCATTAGCTGGACAATGGACAAATGTGCAAAACGTAATCCATCGACGCATCATTTAACATTTCTCTGCATGATTGTAGTTTTGTAAAAATGCCCGCGGCAGTATGCGAACCTGCGTTTAACGATCTCAAAAGAGCGAAACATTACCGTGTGATGACAGACCTTCCGAAAAATATCACTATTTACGTATGTACATACAAAGATTTTATTTATTTCAGTGAAATAACTAGATTTTGGGGGAAATCTTATATTATAAATGGTTAAGTACATCCGTAACTCAGTATTTTTACCAATCTCGGTAGCCTAGTGGCAAAGGGTCCGACTTCAGATCGAGAGGTCCCGGGTTCGATTCCCGGTCGGGTAAGAAATTTTCAATGTGTTTTTTCACTTGAAAATTCTAATCGGGGCCGAGGTTGGAAGCCTGTCTCCGATTGAGTTGACTGGTAGAGAATAATGTTTCAAGCATTAAATTCCGTTAGCTATACTGACACCTAGGTATAGAAAAGTGTTAATTATTATTTTTTTCGTTAAAACACTTTAACCTCACGCGAAATATTTGTTTATACGTTATATGACAAAACCATCCAACTACAGGATATAAATGTTTTCCTACTTATAATTATATCGCCTGTAAGCCGACAGTTGCTATGACAATAAATAATAATAACAGGTACATACCCGCGGGAAATATTACATTGATAAAATGATAATATGGGATGTTTGATCAGATTTTCCTATAGCTACTTAAAAAAGGTGCTATGGATTGTTGGCTAATTTTATTTCATTTGTATTTTTTAAATTTTAATATTAATTAATACTAATATTTTTTCAATTTAAATGGCATGAACAAACCACTACGGGCTTACGACCGTCTTCTACTGTTATTTCGAAGGCTGGTTTTTCTTTTTTATATCTTTTGTGCGACAGGATTTTTTTGTCAGTTTATAATATCTAAAGTTTTAATAACTGATATGTAACAAATTTAGAAAGTTGCTACTAAATTGTTTTCGGTAATGAAGTTAGAAAGTTCGCAATGCTTCGGATATGGTGATTATGGGAAATGAGCAATGGAATATGCAGGTACACTTGAGTGTAAGTCAACATTGTTGTACACTATGGTTGTCATGGGAATAACCCGATGATTCGCTGCCCTGAAAGTTGAACGAAAGCTATCTGCGGTATGATATCACCCTGGATGATTCACATACAATAATTATTACAATACAGTGTTGGTGATAGTGATAGCTGGATGATGAAGGATTACATTATGCGTGATAACTGAAATTGACTTCGTATTGATTGGAATACCTAAACAAAAACGCTGTTTTTAAACAGATGTTTCAGCAAAAATACGTGTTTTCAATTTATATCACAACTACTCGTACAAGCCAGGAGACCCAATTTCGAAAATGGACCATGGACCAGGAGACTATGATTAGATGCGCGTATAAATCTCTTTATTGGATTCTTCTATGCTCCGGAAATGTAACAGAATAACTATTAAAAATTCGAAAATACGATAGCAAATAGTATAAAATACTAGCTTTTCCGACAGACGTTGTCCTGTGTTCCTAACTATGAATATTGAATTAAAATTTGTATGGTGATGAATTAATTATCATTTGATTCCGAACGATGCGTCTGTTTTAAACCATGTATATTCCATCCGCATTCTGTCATTCGCACCAATTGACAATTTATGTCAAAATTTCAAAATTATAAGGTAAAAAGGGCTAATAATGTTGCTTACGTAGAGTTTTCTTCAATTTTCTAATTTTCCGTTCATTTTTCATAATTTTCTTCTTCTAAAAGGACATTCTACTGATAAAAGCCTACACGAAAAAAAATAATTAATTAGCGAAATCGGTCTAGCCGTTTAGGCGTGATGCGATAACATCGGGAAATAGCTCTCCATTTTTATATATTTTTTTTTAATTTATTGACAAGAAAATTTGTACAAATAATTTTAAATAGGAAAATGCCTAATCCCTTACGGGATTTTTGGCTGTTCTGCATACAGGTATTATACACTTAAAAATAACTCATACACTATACATAAAGAATTATTTACTCAATAATAAAGAATAAAGTCCGGACCCTCCGGCAAATCAGATCAGCCAGCCAACTTTTTTATGTACCTAATATATAACCTTTAATTTTATTTTTAAAGATGGCCATGGCTTTGCATTCCTTAATGCCCGATGGCACAGGGTTCCAAATTTTAGGTATAATAATGTCATACGTTCGTCTACCATAGTCATTGTGGAAGTTAGAAGTTTGTAGTTGATTGTTTGTTTTTTGTCTCGTCAGTCTGTCATGTGTCAACAATATTCAAATTAGTATGGAACGGGAAAAAAACATAACACAATTTTTATTTAATCGACAACCATTGTGCTTCGAAACATTGGCAGGTACACAGATTTTTTTATATACCTAATTTCAGAAATATTTTTTTAACATTCAAACATATTTGAAACGTATTTTTGTATAAAAATCGAAAGCTAGTAAAATATTTAAAAATATTTACATTATGTAGGTACTTTATTAATAGTTTTCACACTTTATTCGCCGTTTTGGCCAAAACCTATTTTGGTTTTTGACACTTAGACCCTATTTCATCTCTGTATTCGGGACATTACCATAGGGATCCTGGTGTAAATTGCACATATCAACATTCTGAAATAGCTCTTGCTCAATCTATCCAATATAAAATCTCAATATCAAATTTCGACCTCTAGGTGACCATTGGTTATAGTAAAGTTTTTATTATCATAATGGTCTCCTATAACAGCACAGAAGACAAAAATAATGCACAAAATCAAAGGAAGTGAGTTAGTAATATATAATAGACCTGCATTGTAGGTATGATGTATAATATCTAAGTATAGTAGGTAGGTAGGTTGTTGTAATAATTAACAATGCAGTCCCTGTTTTTTTGATGACTTTCATTTGTACATTTTTATGAATGAGCCGATTATTGTGTCTGGGCTTCTACCTAAGAACGGACAGTTAACTGTAATTACATTCGCTATCATAATCAATCATGATATAGGGTGTAACTCTACAGTCTACACGCTTGCCATCATTTTGTATTTTGTTTTTTTACCCATCACGCCGTGTCCCGTAAAGGGTGGGTAGAGTGAACGGACCTCCACTCTTTTCTATCCAAGCATACTTCTTTCGCTTCTTCCACCGACATAATATTTCTCATACACCCTCTCCTATTTCTCTCACTTCTTATCTGGCCTTCCTTGAGGACGGAATCGATGTGTTTGATCCACGTCATTCTCGGTCGACCACGCTTTCTCACACCTTACCTTTCAGCCTTATGAATTCTCTTTAATTCTGTTTGCATCCATTCTTTCCACATACCCAAACCATCTCAACTTATTAACATTCATCTTTGTCACAACACTAACTTCCATACCACATTCCTTCGTAATATTTTCATTCCTTTCCATATCACATAAAGTTTTCCACATATTCTTCGTAGAGAATTTCATCTCTACTGCATTTATACTACATTCTTCTTTTGTCGTCCATGTCCACGCTTCATACCCATACATCATTGATGGTAACAGGTTTTCGTTATGCACGTAGGTCGAAAGTGCTTAATGGTGGATGTCATAAACAGTTTTTTTCCGCAGCTGTACTTATACAAAGAGTTACGGACGAAAGCAAAATATAGCCGTAAAAAGAAAGAGGGGTTAGTGCGAACACTTATAACTCGAGATCGGCTGAACATATTCTTCGGATGTTTGATTAACTGGATACTTTTCCGCCTCAGATAACAGAATAATTATTAAAAAGATGGAAAAAAGATAAGTAATATTATAAAATATACTATTAAAGTTAGCATGGAACGGATTTCCTGCGACGCCATCTATGGAAATTTTCATGGTAACAAAATTATTGTTTACCTGACAACCATTGACATTAAAAATATTGGTACGCAGATTTTTTATGGTTTTTTTTCGAGCTTTCAAAAATATTTTTTTTTAACATTCAAACATAATACATATTTCAAACGTATTTTTGTATAAATTAATTACTATTTGAAATAAATATTCATAGTAAGGACTACATGACAACGTCTGTCGGGAAAGAAAGTTTATTATTATCAAGACGCATCAAAACAGGAATATGAAAGATGAGGAGAATTCGAGAAAACGCAGTCGAAAATTAAAAATTCAATTAAATAATTACATGTAGGTACGTTGAATAATGGAATTTTATGCATGATTTTATATTGCAACGAGCGCTTCTAAAATTTAAACATTTTCTTGTTGTCCACTGTAAATTGGCGAGACCTACGTGCTTGCTGTCTCTCTTTCGGTATACTATGCGAAAGAGACAGCGAACAAGAAGATCTCGGAACCATTTCTTCCTTGTTTTCTGGCTTTCTTTACCGCAACCATAGACGCTGTATGAAATCGTACACTGACAGTAGTTAGACAATATACCTACACATACAATGTACCTACGTACATACGCCGTGAAAATGCAGTTAAGAGTCATATTGTAATATACACACTGTTATGTACAGATATTATATCATATTTGCATGTATATACGTTAAAAATATATTTTACAAAAAAAAAACTTTTATGAACATTTCAATCAGTTTTTTTATATAGGTAATATGGGATAAATATTACTTTTTAGCCGGCTCCAATATTTGTCTATTATCTATGGTTGTACTTTTCGGGATTGCCACACGAAAGGGACGAATAAAACTGTACCTACACTCAATCGCAAATTTCAACAATATTCATAATCCTACTTGCACACAAAATAAAACGGTTAAAAATGGAATAACCATGAAAAATAATAATTTTATGCATTGGTTGAAGTACTGTTATTTTGACGTTTCCACCTTGCCATAATGTTGAATTTGATTAGAATAATATTTTGAACGCACTATAGTTTTATTAATAGCAATACTCGACAATCGCGCCGTAGCTTTATTGTATAGTTTGGTAGGTAGGTACTGTTTGATGTCTAATTATAATTATTGTGTTAGGTTCCTATTTATGAATATGGCAACACCATGGGAGGATGTTGGGTAGGTGGCATGGAGCTCAGCTGTGGGCGCATTTGGACTTCCTATTTTTACTTCCTTTAAACTTACATACCTATACATACAATTGTCTATGTATTTCAGAATGTTGCTACATCGTGAACTATACATTTTGATATTAATGGTCGCTGATGCTTGCAGTTATATTTGTGATAACGTTGGATTATAAATTTTGCTGGATGGAAGAACAACATGGTAATTCACGAAAAAGATCAAGTTTAGTACTAGTTAAGGGCCCTTTCTCTCAAAATAGCCGTTTTTGGCACTTTTAAACGATTTTACTTAATGATTCCGCGTTTCCTTAACGTACGAAACTGAAATTTACGTTATTAGAATGAACTTTAAATAAATAGTTTTGGGAATTGGTTTCATTCACCTAAAAAGATTTTCTTTTTTTTTAGGAAACGTACCTTATGTGACAAATTAATTAGTACTGATTCGTATTAATGGAGGTCGAGGTTCGATTCCAGGTGCCGACCATCTTTCTCATTCACGACACAAGCTTTAAGAGCTTATTGTGAATGGGTCAAAGAGTGTATTTGTGTTCACTTTGAGTAAGCACAGATTCATTTTCATAAAAAAAATCGAAGAAGTAAAAGGTCTGCGCCGTGTGCTTCGGCGTACGTACAGCGTCGTTCGTGATGCATTATAATAGTTATTTTATGAGGCCATTCATGCCTTGCTTTTTTTAGGTGACAAGACTCGCATCAATAATGTTTCAAAATACTAATTTCTAATAGAATATCAAATTTTATGCAATATTTCAAACTTATTACAATAACACTAAACAATTATAATTTATTGAATCATTTTTTATTAGCAGCGACACCTGTTGACAGATTTTCCATGTTATTTACACTGAGAACTGTGAGCAGATAGCACTAATGTAGATTTATGGTATGACCATACATGGAGAATGATTGGTGTAATGAGAGTCACCAAGCCCTCATGTGGTTGGAGACGTTCAGTTGACATTTAACCCTGTCGGCCTGGCCAATGAAGGTCCGCGGGACAGTCCCTGCTCTGGGAACCAATAAATCGTATAAAATCAATTTTAATCAAATCTCAATTTAAAATCAATCAACTTTCAATGATAGATGATTTTTTGTTGTTTTTGTTTGAGCTTTAAATCGACATTAATTTCAAAGTTGTTCTTTTACCCTACATATTACAGTATTTTATTTATGATAATAATTATTTTTCTAACGTTTTTAATTTTTTTTTGTATTCGTTGTCTCACTAGTAATTTTCATAGTTATAAAGCGTGTCCCAGAATGTATGAATAAGTGGAAGTCCAGAGAATACCACTTTAGGGGCTGTCCTTTCCCGAAATGATTAAGTATGTGATGCGATTTTTTATAGTTAACGAGTTACATATTTTTTTTAGTACTTTTTTGTCAAACGCTGATTTACATAATATTAATAGTCACAAAGGCACCAATTTTTAAGTTAGGTACATACTTAATTTTCCTGTAATATAGACGAATATGACATTGGGGTGTTAATAATGTAGGTATAGGTACCTGGTCATTCATATGAAGTAAGAAGTGTAGATGCGTTTTGCCAAAGGAGAGACGTGGGCCATAACCACGGGGGAATCAGAGCGGATAAGATCGTTCACCACACTATTCATATCATAGTATCACCACCATTAGCACTCACCAACACCATTGATGACTATCGAGTCTTCTGCCGGCAGACAACTGCGTGACGATCTATGGGAAACTGCGTACAACGACATCTAAACAATGTTTTCAAAGAGCTTGATTATCGTCTATTTCAAACACAAAAATCTAAATCAAAACTCCCTTTGAACTCCACTTAGGAGCATAGGGAGGCAGCAAGAGCTCTCCATTGCGCTCGATCTTCCTTACACGAGCCGTAGTCATTGCAGGGGGGACACTAGCTGCCTGGACCCCCCCCCTGAAAGGGTTTTTGTCTTTTCTGACCGATGTTATAATTGCCTCTCAAATCACTTATTTAAAATAAACATTAAAACAGCCCTTTGTGCGAGTGCGGGGAAGATGAGGAGACGTTGGACCATGTGTTTTTCTATTGCTCTCTAAGAACTCATCCGAGTATAGTCTTTTGTAGAGGAAGCATGTTATTGTTAATGGTCCTATAAATTCAAAGTATTTACTCAATCTTTGTAATACAGACATATGTCTAGGGACATTTTCCGATTTATTTCAATCAAAAATCTTAGGATATGACATTTTTTTTGTTCGTCATTTTTTCTTTGTTTGTAGATTTGTCCTTTGAACTTCTGTATGTATTAATCTTGATAATGGCACACATCACCCCCTCGGGTGGATTGCCTAATAAAAGAAAAAAAAATTATTTGAATTTCACCAACATTGCAGTTTAAGAGTAACGTCTATATCGCACTTGAATGTATTTATTTTTTATCTTGAATGATTTTAATTGCGTTGTTTTCACATATCATATCTGTTGTAATAAAGTTATTATTACTATTAAATAACAAAATCCAAAAAAGTAAACGAATTTGAATTTTTTTGCGTAATCAAATGCGGATTACACCCGCTTATTACACAACCACCTGATTGATAAGCGATTTTATTGGACGAAAGTACAACGAACTGCCTGAAATTACGCAAAAAAGTTAAAAATATAATATATATGTTTTGGTCAATATGTCCAGACATAGGGAATAGTTTAATAATTTTATATATGACTTTTTCAATGGTTCCATTTCAACTCGGTTAGTATTTTTTTCAATAAGTACCTAATAATAATTTTTCTAATATATTTTATTCTTTTTTTTCAGGTAAGTACCTACTCTCAACACCTGATTGATATGTTTGAGCAAGCCTTTGGTTGGTAAGTTTATATGCTTTTAAACTTAATATATTTTTTTTAAAATGAATCTGTGCTCACTCAAAGTGAACACAAATACACTCTTTGACGTTTTCACAATAAGCTACTTAAGGCTTGTGTCGTGGAAGAGGACGATGTTCGGCACCTGGGATCGAACCCACGACCTCCAGTACGAAATAGTATTACAAAGGCCGACGTCGTGATTGTCAGGCAACTAAACACTTCAATTACACAAACACAACAATACCCCTATTCCCTATTAGATCCGCTAAAATTTTCAATTTCGCGGGCAATGTCAAGTGACTTCAACTAATCCAAGCTATATTGCTTAAGAAATAGATCGAAGTGAATATAGCTGCAAGTGATTTCAAGCGATAGATCACCCCATGTCATAATTATCATCAAATTTCCTTTTTCTCAAACGAATTCATTTTGCTCAAGAAATATAACCACTATAATATATTAATATAAATGTATTTTAATGACGATAGATTAAAATAATATTATTACTGTAAATAATAAATTATTTTGTTTTGGTTGTTGTTTATATGCGAGTTGTCGAAAAAAAAATTACACGATTTTGACAGCGGTTCCTGTTAAATTTCGACGGGTCTTTCTAAGGTGCTGCTTAAATTGATTGAAAAGCGGTTCATTTTAGAGGAATCATGATAATTTAAGTGGAACAATCAGTTAAAATTATTTTTTTTCATATACTTTTTGGCGGCTTCTAAGCTTTAGCGAATCTGATAGGGACTCAAGTTATATGTTAAAGTGTTAAACGCGGAAAATCGTACTCTGTTTTTATTAAATTTGAAATTATTTTTGTGCTAACTTCTCAATTTTCCTGTTATTTTTCCAAGAATAAGACATATATATCATATTATATTATTTGTTGTCTCACTAGCAGTTCCTTCTCTCTTATAAGTTTCCTCGCCTCTACATAAATACCGCAATCTCGACCAGCTGTTTCGCAGCCATCGGCCGGCCCTACCGGTCTACGATAACTAGCTGACTAGCTGGCTAGCTCACTCGGCTAGAGTGTGACTAGGATCCGGTTTTGTTGGGTCAACATTAGTCATAATAAGTGCCAGAGTATTGCACAGCGTAAACAAACCCGTGTGCGGAGTTTTGCAATCCAATTGCTGGCTGATTTGCAGTTCTTACTTGCGCTCAAGAACCTAAGGGGCGACTGTAAGTACATAAGAAAAACTAATTTTCTATTTTTTTTTTCATTACTTGCTGAATTTAAACCACGTTCGCTTTCTATGTAAAGTATATGGTCGCCACAAAGCCTCGCCAAGCGTATTCTCTATTTTGGCTAGATCCAGGGCGTCATTCCAACTTAAGCCGGTTTCCCGAAGGTCTTCATCGTTCGCTCTCTTTCTTGATGGTTAGTCTTGTCTGCCACGTCTTCTTGTACCACCCGGTGTGTAAAATAAGATTCCATAATAAATGGATTCGCGGTACATACGTAGGACATGGCCGAGTCTGCTCACTGGATCTTGCATGGAATTAAAAATACATATTAGAAAATATCGTTAAGAAAAAATATAAATAAAAACACTATAAATTTTCAGAATTGTTAAATTTTGAAATGTTTGTACAATAGAGAATTACTAATTATGTAGTAATTACACAAAACAATATTTTTTTTATTTATTTATTTATACGGCACTATGTGCCTTTAACAAATAAAAAATTACAAGTTATATAAAACTACAATTTGAGTACAACAGATAGAAGTAAGTACAATGGTAGTAGAAACTATTCAACAATTCAATACCTAGTAGGGAATCCAATCCCGCATCATAATCGCGATCCCGCAAGCCTGCGGGATTGGTGACCTCAATCCCGCGGATCCCGCGGGATTTGCGGGATCAGCGGGATTGACATTTCTTTGTTTGAAGTAGGTTATTATTATTAAGAAAACAATGAAATAAAAATAAGTATGCATTTATTTAATTATTAGAAGTGTTAGCAATTGAAAATAATGATGTTTTAGAGGTAGGTATAAAAAATCCGATTTTTTTAAGGAACGATATAATACAACATTTGAACGTTTAAGCTTTTAGCATTGTGATTCGTATTGACAAATGAACACATTTATTGATTTACGAGGCACAAAAACTAGTTATTTTTTTCTGATAATACTTCCGAAGAAATCATAAAGTGTCTAAACGTTGTAGACGGAATTGACTTTACATAATTGTAAGCAGTTTCCAAGTAGAGGTGAGCGTTATAACGAAAGCTGATAAAAATATTCGATAAATAAAAATAACTTATTCTCGTTATTCGTATTAAACGATATTTGTAAATATATCAGAGTTATGACTATACTGAATGACTTTTTTAGCAAAATTATTCCTTACCGCCAACGGACATCAAATTTTCGGAATGATTTTTTTTGTAGGAAAGTCTTTCCGGAGACTAATGAAATAAATAAGCTTTAAGCCTTTATAAATAACGTTATTTAAAATTTATGAAACTTTTATAAAGTTTATGAATTTAAGCCGTTATTCCCACGTCTACAACATCCAAGTGCTTTCCTCTATTCCCTCCACATCAGATCAAGAGAATTATCTCGAGTGGGTACGGATACAGGCACAACAGGTCTAGACTCAGCTATCCATTCGGTACGGAGACTACGTTCTCATTCATTTTCTGGTGTAAGCGAAGGATCATCATTTAAAGATTCGTTAAAGGTATGCCTTTTTCATCGTCGTTGATGTCGTTGTCATTAACTTGCTGGTGTTCAGTTTCTTGTTGGACCCGCGCGTCTGACGTCCACCACATTTGTAGACCCTGAATCTTTTTCTAGATATTTTTACGGCAGTCATTGATGTACTTACTTAATCATGTGGACGCCACGAAGTTCCTCCAAACCTCTCGCCAGTTGCACAGCTTCATCCCAGCTCAGTCCAGCATCTCGTCGAACCGCAGTGAATGCCCGCATCATTGTTAATTTCGGCCTGCCTCGCCTTCTTGTCCCACCCGGATTGTAGTAAAGACTTGCATATTCAAGACTCTCGGGGGACATGCGGAGAACATGGCCAAGCCAGCTCAATTTGCGATTCTGGATCACTGAGGTGATTCGCTGTTGTGACATAGTGGTACCATCTAATCCCCAAAATCTGTCGCAGAAATATATTCTTAACGCTATGGATCTTCTTTTGTTGAGGCTTCATCAGATGCCATGATTCACAACCATATAACGGCCATTGATGTACGGCGTTCTTTTATCCGACGAGATAGCGACACTATAAGTTCCTGGCTTATCCTGGTATTTTGTCGATCAATTTGGTTTCTGCATTAACTAAAATTGCATCACGCAGTAACCTTCTTTGACAATTTACTATGCTCGATACTGAATCCCCTACCGTGGGAGAATCCCTAGCCATAGAGTAATTCAAATGACAATGATTTTGTTCCGTTTCCGATTCACACAACACAAAATATAAATTCAAAACTTACTTAGTTGTAACTTAAAATTGAAATTATAATTATTTTCCATATGAATTTCAAAGAAAAGTCCCGTTTTTCCAGCGAAAGTTGATAAATCTTTCATCAATGAGGTTGTCAGGATCTAAGAAATAATCAGAACTTCATCTGAGCCCATTCTTATTGTTTATTATTTTTTCCTTTCCAGTCCCGCAAACGTGCGGGATCCCGCATGAGAAATCCCGCATTTCTGATCCCGCAAAAAACGTGCGGGATCCCGCATTTGCGGGATCCGCGGTTTGCGGGATTGGATTCCCTAATACCTAGGTACTTAGTAAAACACAGAAGCCGGAAAAAAAAACAATTATGAAAATTGTGTACAAAATTGAAATTATTTGAATTAAAAGAAATAAGAAAAAGTGCCTACTACAAAATTAAAGTAAACTTTGACATCCTTTATATAATATAAGTAAGTTCGTCTGTAAACAGCTATTTTTGTTGAAACATTCTAGCCCCGTGCGAAATATATTAGGTATGTCTACAAATGACAAAAACAATCACTACGGGATTTTTTTTTCATGAGTGCTGCGTATAATTCGTGTCTGTAAGTCGATATTCGAGTCTATGACTATAATAAAGATATCTATCCGCGGTAAATATTATATCAACGAAATCTGTGGTAATTAGGGGTTCCTACTTACAACTATTGCTATGGGAAGAAATATCAAATTGTCTGCAGTTAAAGTATAAAGGAAAATAATATGGACCCTATGGACAACCAAACAATTTAAGACCCTTTTTTCATTTCATCTTTCTGGGGTTTGCTGCCATTTTTCAAATAAATAAGATTGAAGGGCGTATTTTTATCTTGTTACCTCCCTTTACTCCTGAGTGGGGTGTAAAAGGGAGAATTGATTGATTGATTTTTATGTGCAACGACGATGAATCTATTACTTTTAGGGAAGTAGTTTAAAATGTACAAAAAATGCATATTAAAAAATATGCATAAATATCCGCCTATTAAATATTACTTCCTTCCGTCATACAATCATTATAAAAATAAAGACCGATGCACGAAAATACACGGATAATGTCTTTAAAATTAATAAAGTAATTAATTAATTGATGCAATGTTAAAACCATGTATTATCATAATTACTAGCCAATTCCGAGACCCGCGTTATTGCTGTCTCTTTTGCATCGAATGACAGAGACAGCAATAACGATGGTCTCGCTGATATTCCTTTGATAAATAACTAAATAATTTTACTGAAATTTTGATTTGTGTCTCTCACTACAGTTAAAACTGTAAGAATTAAAATCGAATGTATAGTTTGAATGCGATGACGTATTTTGTTTGCAAACCAATCAATTTTGTTTCATGTTAAATTTGATTTCCTATTGTCTATGGTGCAATAATATATTTGACGGTTAGTTAAGTATTATTCATAATATTATATTCCTCATAGAAAACCTGGAACTCCGACTCTCATTCAAAAAGTGAAACCCAAATATTTTACCGTTTGACAGTTTGGTTGACAAAAAAGTTAGGCTACCTACTATATGTAGGTATTTATACATTAAAAAGCAAAGAACTATAAAATATCATAAATGAAGATCAAGTTAGTATATTTTTATTCTCAAAATAATTAAGACTAGAATAAAGTATAAATATGGAAAAGCCATGCAATTAGTGATGAGATGGTCGCATAAAAATAGTAACAATCACATTTGATATTTTATTAACAGTTCTTTTATCTGTATTAATCTGTCAAATTGGATCGTATATTTTTTGTAGTATGTTATTATGGTAATTGGTCGTTTAATTGCATCCCTAATATCGTAAATCACCATCATTCCGTCACTCCGTTCGGCTATTGTTATTTTTACGATTTCTGACGAATAGATTACTAGCGACACGAATGTGATTTTTTTAACACGTGCTATTAATATGAGTGTGATTGTCTCTAGATGCCCGGTAGCTGTTATTATTGTGGAGCGATTACCATGTTACATGTACCATGAAGGCGAGATGCAGTAGAAAGCTGAACACAAGCGAGACAACCGACTGGTAAACCACTGATCCAAGCGATTGGCTGAGACCACAATTGTCGATAGATTGTATCCGCTGATAAAAATATCACGTCGGTTTTCACCGATCAGATTTGATATTTACTTACCTATCTGTGATTTTCATGTCTTTTTTAAATTTGGAACTGTGAAACGCTCATTTTAAACTTTTTACTGAAAAGATTTCAGATGAAATATATGTACAAGAATAAAATCATTGAACTTTATACACAATAATATTGTAAATACAAGCAGAAAAATGTGCTATTTCTGTTATTTAAAGATAGTAATTCTGAAGATTGGAACGAAATCAAACGTGTTCTTAAATTAAATTTAAAATTGTATCCGCGTAAATGTCATTCGAGTGTGAAAAATTTTAATAGATGCAAAAACTGCAAGACTGGGAATAATTGTTATTATTACCTACTAGACATAATAATATAATCATTACACAATGTATTATCGAAGTAGAATAAACGTTACAATTTTAAGACAAGGCGTTTTGCAACACCAAACGTATTATTTTCATTATCACCATTGCTAACGCAACTATTAGTAATGGCGCGAAGTGATTAGTGTCAACTCTCGGCGCCATATTGCTTAAATGGCGTCTGAACGAAAATAACCAATAAATCACCGAATATCAAACGATAATGTTACCATAGAGAAAAAATGCATTTATTTCAAATAATTTTGAGTTAGATGTTCTTAATGTGATTAATGTTCTATTTTTTTATATAATTTATATGAACATATTCGCTATTGTTATTATATTGTGGCTAGCTTTGTGGTAATTGTAGTTGTGTGCATGTGTTGCTAGACTACAAAATGTACCAGCAGCGCGGACTTGCGAGGTGGGTACTGTCTTTGAGAGTTGTCTCGTGGGAGGCCATTGATCTGTTCTTGGTACCAACAACGAATTTAATTGTCAATGAACGTATTTGATCTTATTTATTGTTTCAACTGCATCCTAACATATTCCACTGAACAACTCCAATATATCAACTATACAATAATTGAATTTCAATTTGGAACAAATTCGTTCGAATAGCAGTTCAATACGTTTAGAATGTTCGAAATTAAAATTTTGAAATTTGACGTTTGGTCTTACGACTGTTTTCTACAGACGTTTCGTGGGTTGGAATAGTGGATCAGCACAAACATGGCCAAGTAGCACTTTAGCATGTAAAAGTTCATTTAGCCTTCTACCATCCTCTTAAAAACTCTTGTTTAATTTTGTCTATGGCAGCAAACAAACTTCCGTTCAGTGTCTCGTTTCTTAAGATGCTGACCTTTGCGTCAATGGATGTCATGAAAGCTTTAAAGCAAGTATGGTATCAAATATTATACTGTTACATAATTTTAGAGCGATATCTATTTAAGTATATAATTTTTTCGGTACATCGAGAGAAAATAACCATTTAATCATGCACTAGCTTCTGACGTTATGATATATCGCTGTATGACAAAAATAATTTTCAGTTAACATGGAACACTTTCTTAATTAGAAAATAAATTAATTCGATCAAAGAATTGACTGTGTTGTTTTAACCATAGACCAAAAACAACTTCCGCATGTTGATTATTACTGATCTGTTATGTTGGCAGCACTCAACTCATTTGATTCGATTGTTTGGTTAGAAAATAATAATTATTACTAAACGATACTCTAAATATTTAAAATGTGTCCACCGTGAGAAACTTAAATATTATGAATTAAAACGGCAGACAAAAGCTTGAAACAATGAACAATAGTCTGTTAAAATGCACTTATTGTTAATAATGTTGCCAACATCCGCTCTCCATAGTCTACAGTGGTCTATGGCTACTTTGTTATTGTCATTTTATCTAAATAGCTATCTGCTACCCACTAGAGATGTTTCCAAACATGATGCATTATGATGTTATTGAAACATTGTTTTTGGATTACGCCTTGTTCTTTGCATTTCTGCTTTACAGGAATATATTGAGACCCCGACATCGTGTAATTTATCTTAAGCATCCCCCTTTCATCTATAGTTTTGTGGGATGAAAAACTCATTTGATGGTGAACAGAACTCTTAGTAGCCAAGCGTTGTTAAAATATTTTGGTCAACTTAAAGCAAAACTATGAGAAATTTTACGTATTAGTGATTTTTACTTGACAACGATCGTATCATGTTCCGTTATGGTACTTCGAAGCAGAAATGAGGAGCTTAAATTCGATGTCGGTAACCTTTGACGTTGTGCAATACCTATTGCAAGGAACAGCTCTTTTTGCTTGTTTATCTATGCGTAATTGAGACCATCAAATCTAAGGGCGGTTTATCTCACGAGATCTCTTACATAAAACCCAAAAAATGAAGAGGAAATGACCAAATCTTATTTTATGCTTCATTTTCTCTACATTAAGAGAAAAATGAGTTGACATTTCTGCCTCTTCGTACTGTAGTTGTAGTTAAGCATTTAATAATAATAAAATAGTTAGTAGACTGGCGGTTACAACGCCAGCTTTCGTACTATATCATCGCTCTCGTACCATATATCGGAGGTCGTGGGTTCGATCCCAGGTGCCGACCATCTACCTCTTTCACGACACCAGCTTTAAGTAGCTTACTGTGAAAGAGTCAAAGAGTGTAGTTCTGTTCACTTATAGTGAGCACAGATTAATTTTTTATTAAAATAAAAAACTTTGAGAAACTGCGCTTTCTTAAAGATCCCATTCGAACCGAGTGTAGAATGAATGATTTCAATATAATAATATGTAACAAGAATAATATTAAAAGTGTTTACGCTTGCATTTTCTCAAATAATAGCTCGTTAGTTACATTGTTTCTAAAATTTGCGACTTCCTCTCCGCCGTATGGGACTGGTGGCGCCGCGGTAGATTGTGTTGTAAACAAATGACAGCCGAGAGTGAGGTTAGGTTTGGAAGTATTGTATTGTTATGACTGCTTTCCTGGAAACATGGCAGGTGACTGTACTGTTCGCTTGTTATTTCCAGGGTTGATTGATTGTTCGTCGCCAATATATTATGTACTCGTTACCTAAAATAATATTGTGAAACGTCGTATTTTACCAATGTTGACAGTCCCGGCGCCAGCTTGTCGAATTGTCTATGAATGAACAGAATCATTCCGGCAAAATTCAAAAGTTGATGAGCATGCAGTTCCTTGTCAGTGAAAAGTAATTGTATTAACGAAATATGTATTATCAAATTAATCATATTATTATCCTGCCTATTTTCAATAAAACATTTGGCTCCCTCTTAGAACGTAATTACCATAGAAAATATAACAGATAATTCCCACAATACTCCGGTTAACCACGATTTGAAACACCTTTGCTTTTAATCAATGTACACCTATGCTATAATTAGTAGACTTAGTAGTTAGTGTCTATTCTTTCAATATCCTCAAACTATAAAAAAACTTTAATTTATCAATTTTTTTTATTATTGATTTATTTTTTATACAATGTCTTTATATTTTTATACACGAGTCTTGTGATCGGATTTCAAAAAAAGAAATAGATTTCGCTAAAATTAATTTTCTCGACGTTTTCGTTTACCCGTACACCAAAAATGTGTGCGCACCCATAACTCATAGTAATTCTTATCCGATTTGATTGAAATTTGGTAGAACGGTTAGCCCTCGATGTAGATGAGTCAGTAAAATGTTGAGATCTGTACCTTCAGGGGAACCCTATTAAAGTATCCAAAGAAAATTTCACTTGCTCTAGAAAAAGGGCTAAAAGAGAAAAAAAAATTTCTTCGATTTTCATAAAATTTGGTATACGGGTTGGTCTTATGCTCCTACACAAGCACGTAAAATCAGTGGGTCCCCCTTAAAGTACCGATTAATATTGAATATGTAGTTCTAAAGCAGATAATAAAAAGCTCCAATAGTCGATATCATTTTAGTTTCTATAATAATTCCAAGGATAAATTCATTTTAATCGTAAAATTATGAATTTTTATGCAATGATATGTTTTACACGAAAAGGCTGTTATAATATACTATGAGTTCTGGGCTACCCTATAGGTTAGCAGCTTTTTATTTTTATTGACATGAGTATTTTTTTTCAATAATAAAAGACTTGGGTCGAAACGATGGGCGCACATATCGCAATAACAATTATAATTTAGGTATTATTTTATAGAGGTATAATCATATAAAAAGTTATCATAATGCGTTTCTTTATATTTATAAGATTTAACATAAAGATAAAGATGCGCAACTTTGACAAAACCTAACTGCGCAATTAAGAAGGCGCACTCTCGATAATATTTATTTTCACATAAACTACAATCAGTAAAATCAGTTAAAATAATAAAAAAACAACAACAAAATACTGGAAGATGAAAATAAACACCAATATGGATGATGCACAAAAACAAAAAAAAAAATACATTTAAAAAACCCTCAAAATGCAGACAAAAAGCGTTGGTTCATAGATATTTTTAGTTTTAGACAGTAGCTAAATGTGCCTTTCACAATTTAAAATATGGACTGGGTTGCACGAATTTAATCATATTAAAAATTATAGTCGTTCATTCATTTTAAAAAAATTACATTTAAATGCAGATTTGCAAAAATTTGGGGTAAAATATACGGTGATCATTTTTCATTGGTCATAATGTTCTGCGTGTGCAAAATAACACAAAAGTGGTCTACAAGTCTGCGTGTATATTGACAGGTAGCAAAGGCATTTGGAATCGCCTGGAGGTGTGATTTGCTATCTATTTATCTACTTTAACTAGTTCTTTTAAGGTTTCACAAGAAGAGAAACATGGTGTCCTCTGCTCTCCTCAAATCTATCCAATGCCAATAAACTTCGTCTTTGTTCCATTATTTAGGGTCAGCTCTCCTAATCCTTCTTCATGAAGAATCTATCAAGCGCCTATGAACGTCGTGATGCAAACATGTAAGATTTATGGTATGCTAAAATTTGTACAAATTCTACCTTTGTAGGATTTAGGGTGATCGTTTTTACTTCTAAATAGATGGTTGAATTTCAAATCTCGGACATACATCGAATGTAGTATATTGTGTATAAAAAAAGCATTAGAGATGAGAGCTTTACGAGAAATATGTGAAATGACTCTGTGGGATATGGAAAGGAATGAGAATATTCGGAAGGAATGTGGCATGGAAGTTAGTGTTGCGACCAAGATGAAAGTTGATAAATTGAGATGTTTTGGGCATGTTGAAGGAATAGGTGCAAATAGGATTGGAAAAAAGGTTTAAAAAGGCGTTCTCAAACACACAAATTCTGTTCTTAAGGATGGCTAGATCAGAAGCCAAAGAAATATGTGAAATTGTGTTGGCGCTAGAAGCGAAATGGGTGTGCTTGGATAGAAGCAAGTGGAGGTAAATTTTTTCTGCCACTACCATCTGAGTGAATCAAGTAGGGGTTATTATTTTTGCAACAAGTAGACTCCAATTCGAATAAGAGATACCTTTTTTAATATCTCTTACGCAAATTTGCAGGGCTTACGGAGAAATAATGGGTGTGCATAATGACATAATCTGTGCTACGGATTCTGTGTTGGCAATAATTTACTCGAGCGTGTTATAATCCGTGATTAGATAATGGCTCGCTGTTTGCGGGGCTTCCTGTGACCAAATTTCTTCTCCTTCGTGTCAAACGCCTCGTAGCTCCAGGCCGCACAGACTGCAGCTCTACAGTTCACGTAATTAGACCAGTTCCTCGCACAGATGTCTATCTTATCTCTTTCATGCTCTGCTGAACTAGCTTGTTGCCCTTGCAGTTTACGAAAGCTCTCTTACGAGCAAAAAATCCATTGATTAACTCCCATAGGCTACGATCGTTCATTTTTAAGATAACCTAGTGAAACTATTGCTTCGATGCTTAAAAAGTGATATTTTTTGCTATCGCGAAATAGGCAAATGGACGACTTCGGGAATGTTTATCTTTAACCTACGACTATGCTTGTATGGGTTGCTATTTCTCTGGCTTTCATATTTTGCAAGCATCTTTTTTCCATTTTTTTACATGAAAATCTTTACTACGATTACCCTGATTTTGAATTTGGCCCTTCAAAGTGCTTGTGACAGTTCATATACCTTTTCAATACTAGGTGTTGCAGATTCAAGAAAGTTATCTTTTGCCAACACCTCTTGTGCGCCCTCCTTTTAATCAACCCAAGGTTCATCATCAGTTAGGCCAATTTGAACTTTTCTCCTCCTTCACCTATGACTCAAAAGGATAATTTTCGGATTTTGACTTCATCAACAACCTTCTACTGATAGTTTACTAACCATGTCGACGAAGGATATCTAACATTAGAAATGTATCCAAAGCATGATTAAACATTTATACAGTTTCTGCTGAGCTTCAAATTCACCAAACATATATGTACCTACATAGTTACTTTTTCATATTATGGTAGATTGTAATGACTTATTGAAATATTATATAGAGTAGATAACATTATGTAGAGTGTTGTTCTGATCTGCAAATTGCAATATTGCATGTGCCGACTCCATCTGGATGTTGTTTTGTCCAATGTACTTCTACAGCCTTTCTACCTCTATTCATGAGAGACCCGTAAGTACCTACATAGTATAAAATCAATCATACTTATGCAGTTGAAACAATTTTATTTTCTGTAGGACATCGCCCTAGAGTAGTTTTCAAATCTCTTTTGATCTATCATGTTCATATTTTGTCATGTTGTTTTAAGGTTTTGCAGATTCTCTCTCTTTTAACTAGCTCTTCTTCATTAAGGTTCCTTTCGTTGATGAAGTCTCCTGTTTCCACAAAATTTCTTGTTAAGTTGTTATGCCCTTTCCATTTACTACCTTATCCCTCGATAGTGGTATTCGTAAGATCAGCTTCCTTCAATCTTTTAGCTGTTAAGAGGGAGTCTAATTTATCTTCCATTGCTTTCTGAATGGTAGTTGAAGCTTGTATGCCTTCTTATTTTTCACTAGTGTTTACCGTTTCTTTATTTTTTTTATTTTTTTTTGTTTGCGTGCAATTAGCTTTCGATAAAACTCGTACTAGCCCCACAGGAATATTTTGATTTTCAGAGCCGACAACTTCCGTAAAATTGTTTGCAAGGATGTTTCAAAATCCGTTACCATAATTTGAAAGATTTTTGACAAACATTTTTTAAAAAAAGGTGGGTTTTAAAATGCGTTTCGATTCCTACTGAAATAGAATCATCAATTATTACTAATCAAAAACTCACATTTGCTTAAAATGTTTGTTAGAAGTGTTGTTTCCTTTGTTAATTATTCCCAATATATTCAAAGTATACTACCAAGACCCAAAAAGTTAAAACTGTGTTAATTCAAAAACGTATCTTGTTTGAGATTAATACTTTGTTCGACCGGTTTATAGAAGAGATCTTCTCTCATCTTCGGGTGGTTCGTTGTTGTTCTCTCGTCTTCGGTCGTTGCAACGACTATCTAATGACGTGATCAAGAACACAGCTGACTATCCCGATTAATAACTAGATCCTATAGATCCGAAATTTCAATTCAAAAGATAGTCGGCCGGATTACAATTATTCTCACCGCTGGGAACAAACATCGTTCAGGTGGATCCAAAAAGAATTTAGGCATACCACAAGAAGGACGTGAGGCGCATTTTGTGGACGAGAAAACGAGACAGAGAGATACTGAACCTGATTCAACTTGGGATCCATGCGTATGTTTGAAAAGGATAGATATATTTTGTCGATCATCAGCTGAGAATAAGTACGATATAAAAAAAATGTAATGGAATGTAATTTCAATAAACATGCACGGAAGGATTATTATTGCGTGTGTTCCTTTTTGGGTGTTGTACCTACGGTACCCACTTTACCTGCTACAGCATCTCTCGTCTTTTTTCTCATCAGAGCCAATGTCGGTGTTTTCTCAGGTAAGTCCTTCCAAGAACCGATGGCTGTATTTATCTTTTTTACTCTTGTATTTTCACCGCCAGGGTTGTCGACGGCCAGATCCTAAACTACTACGTGGTCCAGATAATGAGATCTGGCCAAAATGGTTTATTAAACTTGATTTATGGAGCCTATTTTCTTTTGTCACCTTTAATTTATTGAACGCATTATGTGGAATAAGAAATTGTAGAATTGATATTTTATTACCTCAGAAGAACGTCTTTTTTCGTGACGTGATCGTCGGAATGAATTTTAGTCTAAAAATGAATGCTTCGGTATATTTGAAGGGTATTCCAAGAACTTCGGAAGACGTTAAAGGAATATATTTGGCTTCAAACTATGACAATATTCTGATAGACATTACACATACTAAACATCCTTTAAAAGATAAAATTCCTCAGAAAAAAGAAGAGCGATATACAACCTTAGAAAATAAATCCTAGCTGATGATGGCCAACCTTGCCCTGGTATTGGGATCTTCAAGGTACTTCAATTTATTAAGGTATCCCAGTGATTCTTTAACGTAAGGCGGATTCGAAAATTCCCCTATCGTTTTTCGACCTATGTAAAATATACCTTCTGTGATTTAGTAATTAACCTTGGTCTTTTGATTCGGAGATATTTAGTTAAAATCATTGAAAATCAGTTCCTATTTTTTATGTTATTTAGGTATTGATGTAAATATTCTAAATATCTTAAAAATGATAAACCGCGTCTACCAAGATACAATACAACATATTTCAATGGATTTGTTCGAATTTTCGTTCCGAATGACCAACAGCGGGCCATTTGGGAAGCCTTGTGGCACTCCATGTTTTACGAATCTCGCTATGTTAATAATACTGCTCTGTATTTTTTCATTACGATGTGGAGGTGCTGTGGAATGGTTGCCAGACTGTTTCTTGTGGATTGTGTGTTGTGTGTGCATGCCCAGAGCCCAGCACGGGAGAGGTCAAACCATAATAACAAGGAATAATAAATATAACAACAACAGTATAACTACTTTTTATTACCTGCCTCGGGAGGAAAAGGGATAGATAACCAAATCTGACCGTCATATCTTATCAAAATAATAATATTTCTTTCTTCTTTCCTCTCCATTATCTTCCATAGATCCTTTTTATAGATCCAGTTTTGCAAGTTTAAACCTTTTCCATCCGATCATTGTTGATCGATCATCAACCCGCTTTTTGATGTTCATTTTAGCTAAACCCTTAGAAATAATTGTTGATATAATTTTAGGGCATTTTAAAATTGATCAGTGATTCAAAGATCAGTTTTGAGTATTACATAAACGACAATTTACTCTTCCTTATTCTGTTTTTACCCTTTTTCTACCATGTTTCCATAATGTGAC
Source organism: Mystacides longicornis (assembly GCA_963576905.1). Lineage (NCBI taxonomy): Eukaryota > Metazoa > Arthropoda > Insecta > Trichoptera > Leptoceridae > Mystacides > Mystacides longicornis. The sequence goes on along the minus strand of OY756426.1, from coordinate 32,389,747 downwards.
CTTTTCGCAGTCCCGTTTAGATTGGTTCACTCAGGGTGTAATAAATTATTTTGATTGTGTTTTTATTTACTGATAAAAACTTAGAGAGATGATAGATTTTGACATTGTTAAGATTGTATATTATACTAGAACAAAAAATACTCGGTGTTTTTTTGTATGGTCTTTAGCCCTTTTTTGACACCCAAACTCGAATTCTCGTTCTTTGAAGATAACATGAATAATTTAGGACCTTGAGATCTAGATTAGATGAATTCTGATTTTGGTCTAGCAGTTATATTATATGAGCTGCGATTTTGATGCATTGTAGGAGTCATTGTTCAATGAACGTATGGCCATATCGATACTTTAAGTCTAGTTTTATGTGCACTAGAATTCACACATGATTCATATTCTGTGTGATGTGTTGAATGTTTTGAACAGGTGCGTTCGAGTACACGCGCACTCGACTCGCACTCGCCTCTCGTGAACTCTTCGACTCGCAGTTCCTCCATCAAGACAGTCACTTTGTAAGTTCGCAGAACTAATGAATCTGCAATAGTATTATGTTTCTATATGGTCCTTTAACATTCTTGCCACAGAATATGTTATAGGAATTCTCAATCTGTGGCCAGCAATACTGGCCAGAAATTTAATTTCTGTTTTCATTATTCACATAATATATTTAACACTACTTAATTATTAAGGGAAAAATAGAGGGTCGACGAGGGGTGGGCCGACGGCAGATACTCGTGAGTGGACGGGGATCACGAGTGTTGAGGAGCTATTTCGTGCCGCACAGGACCGGGATGCATTCTGCAGAGTAATAGTCAACATTGGGGCGACCTGACACGACACAGAAAGAAGAATATTTAGTTTGGTTTTTAAGATAAGCTTAATCATTAATTTATGTTTTTTTTTCGATAATGGGGTAGGGAAAAACAGAATGATAAAACTTTGTAAACCCGTCGATTTCTTTCATAAATTATTGTATAGTAGGTACTACAGTACCTAGGTACTATTTAATAGTCAATAAAACACGATGTTATAACTGAACACTGATTTTATTTAATTACATTCGGTGCACATATTATTTTAGTTCATCACGCCATGACAGATACAAAGGGAAGTGCTCACGGTAGTGAAACTTCCATACAAACCATAGACAATATATTTGACAGATAAGTTTGACATCTCATGGTCCTTGAGCCAGAACTTTTTTTTCGGAAATTATTGGAACTACAGCAGCGCAGCCGCATGACAGCTGTTATTGAGTTGCTAAGAAGTTGCTAAGAAACTGTTGATTGGGTTACTAAGAAGTTGTTGATTGAGTTGCTAAGAAGTTGTTGATTAATGCGCGATTTTATATTTTTTTCACCATGTGTCAGTTTCTTTATATTTCGAAGCATGATATGATAAGTTTTGTGATTTCATTTTACGTAAATATATTATTTGTATCGTTGTATGATATTTGGACGCTTTATTCCCTGTTTTCATTCATGTGTTGCGATATAGGTCGCTTTGTTTTGTTTTCATCAGTGCAGCGATGTTTGAACGATCTGTCTCGTAATTTAATGCAAAATCTGTGGATAAATATTGGAATGTCTGAGTGATGAACAAATCTCAAGAAATAGGAAGTTTTGTGATAATTTTCTTTAAGTCTTCACTCGTGATATAAATTTTATTTTTAAAAAAATATTATGTCAAAGCATTAAGTATAAAAAACAAATAAATATAATTTATTTTATTGGATTGTTTTATTAATGCATTAAATAACATCTCAAATTTTAATTACTTTTCATAAAATATATAGTGTAAAATATTCATCAACACACTGACATAATATTCAATTTTGTCCATAACTTATGAATATAGTTTCTTAAAGTGACTTATCCTATTTCTAAAACGGATGTATATTTGTTTTAATTAACATTTTAATCTTGAATGTGTAAAAAAAGTTTAAAATGTTACGTTAAAATAAAAATATATTTGCTGATGAAATAGAGTAGGTCATTTTTGAAACTATTTATATTCATAAGTTAAGGATAAAATTGAATATATTGAGGGGTATAAAATTTGAAAGCGCGCATGCGCGTAATTTTAGTACGATGAACAAAATATGGCGTTGTATTCCCAGTCTACAAAAAACGCTCGAGTTGCCACTCTATTTTAAGTAGTATTATTATACTCTATGGAAGTGCTTCTACAAACCAAAGTCACTTCCTCTTCTGTGGGCCATAGACAAACATCATAAAACAATAATTATATTATCAACAGGTACTACTAATTATACCTACCCTTAACATTTTATTTTTAAATTTCAAGTTCGCACCAGTGATCCCAGCGCTCTACAGCAGGGTTATTCTCAGCTACATCGTATTGTAGACACTCCCTCTTTCTCTCTGATTGGTCCGATCCTTATCCGAGCCGCCCTTTAAGATATCTTTTCAACTGGATTGCAATTCAAGCGCTACGAGAATAACCCTGCTGCAATCTATTTTATTTTTAGCATTTTTAACGTTTGTATTATTCATTGACGTACTCTTTTCATTTTTTGACATCTAGGGAAAACGATGGCTATCACTGAACTTTCATAGAATAAAGTGTTCCTAAGGTTTTGGGTTTACTGCCTTTCAGCAGCCATTGATTTTTCACTATCAATGCCCTATCGTTCATATCTTTTTTTTATAATCTTGGCTACCTGAATGCCAGTAGGTACAGGAGTCCACCTTTTTGTCTAATCATTTTCACATTCTCTCTTTGTCATAATCCAAGCTCGTTCCTAGATCGGATCTTATGGACGCCACGAAATCTTAATTAGCAAGCCATACTATCTTGTGTCGGTTGCGCAGTGTCATCTCAGTTTAGGCAGAATCTTGTAATTTTGTTGACATTGCCCGTTTGACTGTTAATTTTGGCCTGCTTCACCCTTTTGTCCCATTCAGATTGTCAAAAAAGGCATTCAACATTCTCGGGGACATTCGGAATCACATTTTCGAGAGGCCATCTGAGGGAGGGAGTAGCTACTCCCAAAACGTAGCACAAATTGATGACTGTATATTTACTTTCAATAAGGAGGAATTATGATTCCTCTCTATGTTTCTGATGGGTATAGTGTCGGGGCACGGTGCTGTGTGGGGCGCTACAGACCGGATGGCTGTGTTTTTATTTATGAATGGGCTCTGCGGAACGTCTGCTCAAGATGCGGCCATTGTAAATATTTACCTACACTCGTTTATTTTTACATCCAGCCGTGTTTATATCCCGCCAGGCGCTCCTACGAATCAAGGGCAATCACTGCTCCACTCTGACCCTCAATCGTTTCCAGGAAGCCCATTAAAGATGTGAACTTTAGTTTATCCTAGATCATACCATGATCGATAGTTTCAATGTCTGAGCGCCGATTTGTAATCAAGAGATCCCGAATTCTTGACGGTCGCATCAGAACTTGAATGCTTTTTCAGTATCAGAGAATAATATTCCATCTACAGGAAAGTACGGAGCATATTTATTGTTGAATATCCATTGTTTGATCCAATCTAAATCTAAACTAAAAATTCATTCTCTCAAAGGTCAGATAATGAACCTGTGTTTCATCGTTTTAAATGACTAATCTCAAATCTGACATTGCATCATCGTACTAAAAGGGATTACGTGTTGATATTGGCAGCTGGCGTACTCATATTTGCAATTGATTTTCTGTTTAAGGATCAGCATTAGAGAAATGAAAAATATGCCATTCCTTCAGTCACGTTTCTGAAGAACGGAACCAAGTGAACCCTTTTGGCTAGTGATGGAGTCAGATTTCAGCAAAGAATCCATCTATTCATTTTCTCGCGCCTTCATTTTTTAGATGAAATGGTCTTAATTTATACAAAAAATACCTTTAAAATATTTTTGAATGTTAAAAAAATTATTTCTAAAAGCTTGAAAGAAATTCTATCTAAAATCTGCGTACATACCAATGTTTTGAAACTCATTGGCAAATAAAAATTGTGTTATTATGGTATTTTTCACAGATGGCGTTGTTGTCAATAAATCAGTTCCATACTTACATTAATATTATATTTTAAATTATTTGTTATCCATTTTTCGAACTTTTAATAATAATTATTCTGTTATCCGGAGCGGAGAAGAATCCAATAAATCAAGCATCATAGAAATCTGTTAGCCGATCTCGAGTTACGAGTGTTCGCACTAACCCGACTTTATTTTATATTATAGATATTCCTTTTTATGTCTCACAGATTTTGCCTTGAAATTTCATTTGCTTGTTGTATGAAATATGAAATGTTTTCTTCGAGTTTCATCAATGGAATATATTCGAGTGGGTATTCTTGAAATGGATGGTTGGAGGTTGTCTCCGGAGTGGTGAACAAGTTGATGCCGAGTCCCTGAATGTTTGTTGACAAATAAAAATACCTGTTGCTGAATAAACACTAAACACTACTTGTCGGGAGATAACAGTGCGCCGCGGTGCGGTCACTATACGTGCTCTTGTCAAACAAGAAAAAAAAAACAGTAGCATTTAATATCGGTAAAAAAGCCGGTAGTATTTTACATTATAATTGTTATATGACAAAAAAAAACTACAATAATTAGTATTAGGTTAGCTACGTAATATACACTCAATAAACATTTGTATCAAACTTTATTAGGTTTATGTTTTTATAATTTTTGAGTTTAAAATTATAGCACGGCCGATTTCTAATCTAGAGGATGAGAACTGTGATTTTCAGGTGCTAATTTAACAGTTAATAATTATTATGTATTATTTTATATAATTACAATACTCTTAAAAACAAAGTATTAATCGTACATCTTTCTTCGAGTTTCATAGAAAGGGAAGTCCTGTTTTCACATTTACATGACTTCCACGCCAGTGCGTAATAGATTAGGTATACGACGTACTTTTCCACTCACTCAGTTTTCCATATTTGTATTCAGACATGAGATAGGTAGGTACTCGAATTAATTTATGTGCAAAGTGGTATTAATTACCCATGAAAAAATCTTCAAGAAGACAACCAGTAAAATCGATTTATGCCGTGTTAACTATTTCCGTCATAACGCAGTTTCTATTAGTACCACTGATGAAATGATTATGTTTTTATCCGTCCTGTGATTTGGTTTAATTCACAGCTACTGCTATAGTTGAAGCATCGCCGATGTCTCCTAACATAAGAGTGCCTAGCGTATTGCCACATCGGAGTCGCAGCAACACCTGGCCCATCAAACCCATTCAACAGGCATCACGATGGCTGCGGAGGTACACGCTGGTGCTGGACGGAGTCGCACCGCTAACGGTACAAACCTCTTGGCCATAGAGCCGGTGCCCCGACAAGTGTATGCAGATATATTATTAACTGTCCATAATGAATGACTAAATGGTCAGGAGGTACCTGCTGCCTATCACCATCACGGACCACTCACTGCGCGACTAGATTTTGTCAATATGGTCAAAAGTTCATGGAGAGGTGAATGGATGCGCGCGCGCACTATATCGTGTCAATCTTAGTACCTTCATTTCTCTTGACTTTCTTGAATCTTGTATTCTTCTTAACGTTCCAAATATTGAAAAAATATTAAAAAAATGTATAGTTCTCTATACAAAGGCGTCAGTTTTATTGCCTGAGGCATTTTTTTTCCAGTCAAAACAGACACGAGACAGGCCAACCCCGGGTAGAAATTTTTAGTGAAAAAAAAAAAAAACTTGACCAGGAATCGAACCCTGGATCTTTTGATCTGACTCCCAGCCTACATATACCACTAGGCTATCGAGGTCAGTCAGGTCATAATTACGGATTTTACCCATATAGATGATAACTATGTATTTGATGTGAGGTGTGTGTTATCGTCCGGAAGGTTGGTCCAGTGGCTAGTATCTCTGCTTGGACGGCTAGGGTCGAGGGTTCGAGTCCTGCAGGCGGCATGGTTTTTTCCCATGGTAAATATCCCATGATTTGGGATTTCGACCACCGGCCACGGGAGAATTACAAAATGTAGTATTTTGTAAGTAGGTATGTTTCTTTATTGATTTGATTCACTCCAATGAATCAAATTTTTCTAGGAATTAACAAAAAACCAGTCTTATTTTTTATGTTATGTATTTTTATTTAATGGAGACTCCTTTGTGTTTTATTTCTACGATATCCTCATATTTATTTATATATATGTTTTATTTGAAATTAGTATGGGACGGCCTTGTCAAGGCGTTTGTACGCTGCAGCGCAAATCACTACCTATTGAACTAGACCTAATACCCGCTATTTTAACTACAGAAGCCTTTTTACTTTATTTCATATTGTTAATATTTGATGTATTATAAACATAGGCATAAGAGGATTTTGAGGCGTTGGTAAACCTACGAGATAGGAAGAACTGCGCTGTTCTTCCTCCCGTCAATGATCTGGACATCTAGAAGATTGCTTAATTTGTTCAACGATTTAATGAATTTCCAAATATTTGGTTATAGTTTTTGTGCCCTTGATCTCACGACTTGATCTCAAAATATATAGTGTAAAGAACTAACCATTGACAGTAAAAAGTTACAGCTGAACATATCTTGGCTTTTCCTTTTTTTTTAGCTATCACGCCGTGTCCCGTAAGGAGTAGGCAGAGAGAACGGACCTCCATTATTTTCTATTCAAGCATACTTCTTTCGCTTCTTCCACCGACATAACATTTCTCATACACCCTCTCCTATTTCTTCTTACCTGGCCTTCCTTGAGGACCGGATCGATGTGTTCAATCCACTCATTAAATCCATTCATTAAATTTGTATATACCTATTGTTATTTCTGCCTACATAAATAATTGGTATAAAGATATCAGGGCTAGGTAGCCTAGTAGCTAGCGTTCTTGCACAAGATAGCAAGAAATACGGGTTCGAGTCCTGCAGAAGTCATTGGATTTTGGGAATTTCGGCGAATTTTAACACTTATGTACTTAAATGACACTGCGAAACAGCAGAAAAAGATGGTCTGAAGTCCGTAGGATCAAAATTTAACAAATTGACTATTAAAAAAATCGAGCATAAATGTAATTTATAATAGCATCAAAATAGTTGGTTTAATAATAATAATAGTATATAATATTTGTCTTGAACACTGACTCACTGACTGACTGCCTGACTGACTGACTGACTGATGTCATTAACGCCGCTAGATGGCGCGCCACTCGCAACTAAAGACAAATTTTGTTCTACTAATACGGCTGACAGCTGACAGTAACATAATATTATTAGGTATGCCTGGTGGCTGAGCACTTTTTATAAAGGTCTTGACGTAGAGAAAAACAATTTTTCGGGTTATTTAAAAACTCACATGCGAAGTCAGTCATAAGAAAGCAAAGTGTACCAAATTAGGAAACGTTTACGCACAGCGGGACTTCATAGTGAAGAAAAGCCCTACTAATGCCATGAGTGCAATAAAAAGTTTGCGGTTTCAAGTAATTTAAAGAATGACATGCGAACTCATAGCGGAGAAAAGCCATACGAGTGCAATAATTGAAATAAAAAGTTCTATCAATCAAATAATTTAAACAACCGATGACACGCTAAAAGCTATTTGAATGGTAAGTTTGCAATAAAAAGTTCAATTTTTTTTAAGTTTGCATAAATAGTTCAATCAACCGTGTGATGTAAAGTATCACTTGCGAATTCGGCCAAAAAATTGACAAATCAGGAAACTTTTACGCACAGCCGGACTTCCCTTACTAATGCAATGTGTGCAATAAAAAGTTTGTGAACTCATAGCGGAGAAAAGCCATACGAATGCAATAATTGCGATAAAAAGTTTAATCAATCAAATGATAAATCATGATAAAAGCCATTTGAATGCATATTTTGTTAGAAAAAGTTCAAAATTTGTTATAAAAAATGAAGTGCTTTAAAGTCTGACATATGAATTCGGCCATAAGAAAGCAAACTTTGCATGAAAACTTTACTAAATCATAAATTTATCCCATAGACACGATATCATAGCAGAGAAAAAGCCTTACTAATGCAATGTTTGAAATAAAAAATTTGCACACTAGCGGAGAAAAGCCATACGAATGCAACCATTGCGATAAAAAGTTTAATCAATCAAATGATAAATCATGATAAAAGCCATTTGAATGCATATTTTGTTAGAAAAAGTTCAAAATTTGTTATAAAAAATGAAGTGCTTTAAAGTCTGACATATGAATTCGGCCAAAAGAAAGCATAGTTTGTATGAAAAAGTTTACCAAATCAGATCTTTAACTCACAGACGCGATTCCATTGCCAAGAAAACCCTAACTAATGCAATGTGTGTAATAAAATGTTATTTTTTTGCATTTTTATAAATAGTTATAGTATCATGAATAGTTATAATCTATCATGGAGTGCTTTACAGTCACACAAATAAATTCGGCCATAAGAAAACAAAGTTTCCATGAAAAAGTTTACCAAATCACGAATTCACACACACGAGATCATAGCAGAGAAAAACCATACGAATGCCATGTTTTCAATAAAAAGTTTACACACCTAGAGTAATTTTTTAAAGATTTTCATGTGAATTCGTAGCGTTGAAAAGCCATACATATGTAAAGTTTGTTATAAAAAGTTCACGTTGTTTTTTGAGTTTTCAAGAAGAATTCAATTAATCAAGTGTTTTAAAGTCTCATATAAGAATTCGGCAATACGAATGCAAAGTTTACATGAAACACTTTAATCAATCAAATCGGTAAATACCCACATGCCAAAAGCTATTTGAATGTGTAATTAAAAGTTTAAGTTGTAGGTATTTGAGTTTTCGTAAAGAGTTGAATCAACCAAGTATTTTGAAGTCTCACATGTGAATGCTCACAGCTATGCTATGAGAAAGTAAAGTTTGCATAAAAAGGCCATAGGTGGGCGCCACGGGCGCCTTTAAAAAACTAGTATAGTAAGATTTCTAAATAAAGCCTTTTCTATCCTAATTCGAGCCATACACGCAAGCTGATACAGCAGGATATTTTTTATAAATATAGATAGTGCTTACCGGAATAAATTACACATCTATTTATTAGATATTATTATTATTATGTGCATAAAATGATTTTCTTTGTTATGCCACGTATAAGATATAGGTACCTACATTCACGGTACGGACATTCATACATACAAACAAAATATGAATTGCAAAATTAGAAGAGACGGATAGAACAATTTTATGGTGGAACTTGTTAATCCAGTTTATCGCGATATTGCTCGCGAGATGTGGGAACATCAGGATTCACCACAAATTATGACATGTACAATGCGTTATTCCGACACTTGATCAAACGAATTGTACGAATAATAGACAAATTTATTTTCACAGATAGGTAGATAGATTTTCTTGCTTTCAAATGAGACAAATTCAAAGAAAATAATATGTCGCTTTTTTGGACAAAAGTGAAAAAAATTATACTAGGTACCAACGTATGAATTTTTCCATTTCAAAAAGTTGAACTGCCCTTATAATATAAGAAGAATTTTGCATTGTCATCGCTACTTATTATTTGCACATTTCGTTTGACCAAGTGTTGAAATAACACATTGAATAATAATATATTCGATACTTTCAGTAGGTACATTGCTACATTTTATTGAAAACATTATCTATCTCTCTCTTTTTGTTATTTTCTGTATTACAGACGGCTACTTTATACCCTTGCTTTATGTGTTTCTAGCTTTGAGGATGAAATTCCTTGACGAAAAATTATTTTCGATTAATAAAAAATCCGCCAATTTCGTCAATGATAACTTGCTCAACCTAGTACATAATTATTCATCACTAGCTTTCCCGACAGACGTTGTCCTGTTGTAGTCCTCAGTATTCGAATTTGTAATTTATACAAAAATACGTTTAAAATATGTTTGAAAGTTCGCTCGAAAAAAATCCATAAAAAATCTGCGTACCAATATTTTTAATGTCAATTGTTGACAGATAAACAATAATTTTGTTGTTATATAATTTTTCATAGATGGCGTTGGCGTCGCAGGAAATCCATTCCATACTAACTTCAATGTCGTATTTTATATTATTTCTAATGCATTTTCAACTTTATAATATATAGTTAATCTGTAATCCGGAGCGGAGAAGAATCCAATAAATCAAACATCGGAAGAATATGTACAGCCGCACTTTCCCGACTTTCTTTTATATTATAAGATTAACACTAAACAGTCATAAATATTGCGCAAGATCGAGCGCAATGGAGAGCTCTTGCTGCCTCCCTATGCCCCTATAAAGTGGAGCGTAAAGGGAGTTTGTATTGGATTGGAACACTAAACGATGCATGATTATTTTTTTGGACATAGCCACTACCTCTCCTTCCATTCCTTTGAAAATAATTAATAATACTTGAGAAATAATGTGCTACTATGCATGGTCCCAACAAGTACCACGTGACTGCTGTTAATCTCTTACAAACTGTGACTATTGTCGGTAGCGGTGGGTGACATTCGATTTTTTATTTTTATTGTTTTAGCGTTAACACAGAGAAATTTAAGTTTTAATCACACCTATAATAATTAGTTAAAGGAAGTACCTACCTATGGGTTTTGTTGTGTTGTCTTGTGCTTGTGGATGAAAGTAAAACGAATTATTATCCCTATTTATAAATAAATCCAACATTGCAGTACTTATTACAATAGATTATATGTTTTTTCCGAAATATATTTTCGATCGACTATGCGACCATCTTCAGCGGAGAGTTTTTTGGACTCCTGGACTCCGGAGTACTTTAGGAATAAATTATTATCGATAATTTATCTTCAGTCACGTGACTGTTGGATTGAGGAACCAATTTTCGGTTCTGCGCATTCAAAAAAGTTCTCTTATAATATGCATGTGTACCTACTCAGTGTACCATTTAACTTACTGAACGACAAAAACACTGAAAACATTTTTTTTATAAATTTTAGTGTTTCTTCTAGTCAGCCAGTTTGTTCGTACCAGAGAGCGAACTGTTTCTCATTGGAGCGGCCAATAAGCTCCTGTGGCCGGTTTTTTAGAGTCGTGATTTGCAATTCGGCAATTAAAATCACAAGCATATCGACTGATAGTATAGTGAGTGATATTACGTATGGTCACATGTGTGGAGTACAGCTGCTAACTGGTCCCCGCCATTCTACCAGTCACGCTCAGATTGTCAGAGTACAGAGCAGTGTGCCGGAGAAAGGACAGGGCTTGGTGGCCGGGTGGTTAGGCTCTGCGTACAGACTTCACTCGATCGAAGGTCGTTTTCTTGGCTTGGTTCTTGTTGAGGAAATGGATTGCCTATATGCGAGTATACCGCGCGATCAAAAAGTTCTCGGAAATATTGCTTTTGATTGTAGATATAATAATATCAAGTATGTATTTTAGTATATCTACTGTTTCTATGAAGATTAAAATCACAGCGATGCTTCCAGTCAAGTACCTACACAAGAATTATCTAACAACTAATGACTCTGAAAATTCATTACTGATGTTCGATTTTTGAATGGAACAAACCACCACGGGCTTACGACCGTCTTCTACTGTTGTTTCGAAGGCTGGCTTAGTGTGATCACTTTACGTTAACAACGTTCGCCATTGGGTGGTAATGTTTGAATCTCCGAAACTCCTAATCATGAGAATTCTCGATATGTTCAACATGTCGAAAAATTCCGATGTATGCAACAAATAGTACCTACACGTTTTATTTGACACTGAAATATGATACATATAAAAATTACATTAAATTAAATTTAATTCGTAGGTTCCCACCACACATGACAGGTGGGATTGCCAAGTGATACATATTAGATATATTGTTAATAAATAAATATATTCTCTATGTCTTTAACATCTCTTTCATTATTTTTCAAAAAAAAATATGGTGAAACTCCCATCTAGATGCGGAACACCGATGGGATCAACTAGTCATAGCGTTTTGCGCTGCCATCTCTAGGCAGCAATTAAATCATACTATTTTTTTTTGTCTGTGGTACTGTCTTTTTATCTATGACAATATTTGTAGTAAACTTTGAACAGCTCATCCGAGTTTCATTTCAGCACTCACCGGAAGGAAGTCGACCAAAATGATACATTTTAGATATTATTTTGTTTCATTATTTTCCAAACATAAGAAAGAGACGAACCGAGACAGGATTTATTATAGGTACATACATTTGTTACAACTTTGTGTGAATATAAGCCTCCTAGTGAAGATTTTCCATGGCACCCTGTTTACCGCCATTAATATTCTTTTTGATTGAATTTTAAAAATAGAACCATAAAAGAACAAAACATTTTTCAAACAAACCATTCCCAAGTATCTTATTCAATATTAGGACTCTCTCCTTCAAGGAACATTTAACTAAACTTTCTGCCAAAATCAAAACCCGTAACAATATCATCCACAAACTTGCTGGCACCTCCTGGGGATCAACAGCGGAGACTCTGCGCATATCTGCATTGGGTCTTGTGCACTCAGCAGCGGAGTATGCGTCACCTGTTTGGATAAACAGTGCCCACACCAACCTGGTGGATGTGCAGTTGAACGATACTCTTAGGACCATCACGGGCACTCTAAGATCTACTCCAATACACTGGCTGCCGCCTCTGAGTCATATAGCGCCCCATGACCTCAGAAGACAAAATGCCCTCATAAGGGAATATAAAAAGTTACAAAATAATCCCGAGTTACCAAGCCATCCAGATCTCGACTTTCTCCTGTCCAGCAGCAGGTTAAGATCAAGAAACCCTCCACTAAAAACAGCTAAAATCCTGAGCGAATCCAGCTTCGACGTTACGGATGCGTGGAAGGCTGGATGGGAGGAAGCGTCGGGCGCGAGGGGACATGGTCTGCCCTGTATATCTATGAAACCGCCTGGATTTGGTCACCCACGTAAAATTTGGACCGCATTGAATCGAATCCGCACGGGACACGGTAGATGTGCGGACTTTTTCTACAAGTGTGGTCTACTGGAGTCCACAGAATGCGACTGTGGGGCGGAGAGACAGACTGTGAAGCACATTGTGTCCGAGTGCAGGTTGAGAGCGTATGGAGGGGACTACACCGATTTCTTTTTGTTAAATGAATTGGCAACAGAATACATTTTAAACTTAGTCTTAAACATCTGACAATCGAGCTTGCTCGTGCTAATTTTATCAAAGTATGTTAAATGGATAGTGATTGTAATTTTTAACTCTAAGATGTGATGACCATACGATAAATAAAAATTATTCAATATTGGACTAAAACTGGTAAAAGGAGAAGAGACCCTATGATCATTAGCTTATAGTTTCGATTTGAATCATTGTGAACAGATTCCATTTTCACTAGATAAATATTCATTTTGCGAAAATTGAAAAGCTTGATCCTACGTTTTCATTTTTCTTAAGACAGGAATTTTTAGATCAGACCTTGTGTGTGTATATAGTGAGTACATATCACTCTGCTCTCATTGTCTTGAGTTGACTATCATATTGTAATGTAATGCAACCTAGTATTTATTTATTTATTATTATTTTAATGGTACAATCCAGCCACACACAATACACAAAGTAAATCTCAATATGGAAACAATAATAATACGTACCTTATAAAAACACCGCACCTATTTACTAGGTAGTAAGTTCTCAAAATTAATAATATTATTATGTTTCTAAGATATTTTTTTTTAATTTAATAAAAATTCTTCCCCAATATCATAAATAATAAACACGATCAACGATAGAAAAGAGAACAAAAAAAAAAAACTGCTTAAAATTGGCCAATACGGAAATTCAATTGAATTTTATCGCAAATAAATTAATTATGGGCATATTTTTTAAGCGAACACGTTCCTACGTAATAACCCAAGCGTTAACAACATACAAAAAAAGAATCGTTTGTTCCAAAAATGGATCAGGATATTCAAATGAACGAATTGTATTACGTACAATATTATTACTGGTTAAAAAGCAATGAAAAGTCATTGAGATAATTTATTTTTGATGGATAAAAATATTGACAGCATTCGACTATTTTTGGTTCTTTGTCTATGGTTTAGAAACCATAGAGAATAAAACAAGTTTCATAATATTATTATACACAGTGACTGGCTGTTAACAACATACAAAAAAAGAATCGTTTGTTCCAAAAATGGATCAGGATATTCAAATGAACGAATTGTATTACGTACAATATTATTACTGGTTAAAAAGCAATGAAAAGTCATTGAGATAATTTATTTTTGATGGATAAAAATATTGACAGCATTCGACTATTTTTGGTTCTTTGTCTATGGTTTAGAAACCATAGAGAATAAAACAAGTTTCATAATATTATACACAGTGACTGGCTGTACACATATTTAAGCATTCAAATCGTGGAATAAGTTCTCAGAGGCTTTTGGCGCCCTCTACACTTCTGGTTAAGTTCATTTGACTTTAGAAAGAGATAACGATACTTCGTTATAATGAATGTACAAGTTCTAAACAAGGATAAAGCATATTTAATTTTTTATGACCTGTGAATTAAGTAGTATTGTTTAAATGAAAAGGATAGACGATTTTTAAACACGTAAATAATCAATTAGTGCGAATAGTGTAGACGACATACTGAGGAGGTTTCTTAAACAATTTGGAAGAAGATGGATGTACGTGTGTTGAATGTGTGTGAGGAGTGCAGCGAATAAGAGCACTCACCTAGCAAGGTCGACTACTACCTGGTTGTTCACACCTATGTATTGGATAACTTAATTGTTTAAAGACGGGCTTACACTAGACAAATTAAAGGTTGCTGTCTCTTGTAGCTATGCTTTAATTTTATGTAATACATTTATTGACACACATCATGTTTGACGTTACTAATCAAGGATGCCGATGAAAGTTGTTACAGTCATAAATTCGAAAATTGTATTTTATTTTTATGGATTTAGGCTCACAACTTTAATTCAAAATGAAAATGAATTCGACAGCTTTCACAATAAGCAGAACTTGTATCGTGAACGAAGAAATATAGTAAATACTGGACTCAATCGGGGTGTGAACCCGTGACCTCAGATTAAAAACGTTTTGAAAAAAAAAAACTGATATTATTTCGTCAACCTATTTTTTAGCGTTTGACATGTTTATGGTGTTCACTTAAGTATTAAAAAAAAATGTGTTAAACATACAGCGTTGCCATGTCTACCAACTTTTCGTGAAATTTGGCCCATGTCTACCTATTTTCGAGTCATAAATCTGCTTTTATTTTTTTAGCAAACTTTTAACATTTTTGGATACCAAATTATCGGCTTGACCTTTTTTTAACAAACTTTGATCTTTACGGATACCAAAAACAAATCTACCAATTTCTAACACTTTTTGACAGTTTATCTTTTCTTTTTTTTATTTTTTTTTGGGTATGGATAGTAGAACAGTAAGTAATAGGAGAAGCTAGTAGAATTAATAGAAGATGTAGGTATATTGTTGGAATAATCTCTGGAAATCTGGATTAAAAATATTGGAGATTCATCTTTCTGCCTATTTCTTTTAAGGACACGTCGTCGTGGGTAAAAATAAGTAAAATCGAACATCCGTATTTTGAATTTTTTAAATCGTGTTAGCAATTGAAAAGTGACAGTTGTAAACGATGCATAAATTTTCTATATAGGTAGTATCATTATTATTTACTTAGAGGCAGCATAATATCCTATATTATAATATAGAGGTATGTATGTAGTATGTCTAGCGTGGATCTGTTGTAGGCCATATCTACTCATCTCTTGTCTATGCCTAATCCAATCGTTTGGATTTGATACAACTTTGCCGTAATCAGCGATAATCCATGGATTCAAATGTCACTTTATGTTGCTTATTTTTCTATGTTTTTTAACGTCAACTGGCAATAATTATTATTCTTCTTCTTCTTCTTCTTTTATTAGGCAATCCACCCAGGGGGGTGATGTGTAATAATTATTATTGAATATCCACATTGATAACTACGCAGATGGAGTAATTTTTATTTATTTATTCAATAAGTTTAGTTCTCGTTAATTTAAAAGCAAAATCTTTAGAGTAGGTACACTCAACTGAGATATATAACCACTTTTTTGCTAACCAAACCTTCAATTTTGAATGGGAGTTGTGGTTCTAGGTTTCGAAATTATATAAAACTAAATATATTAAAGCAAAAAAGTGAAGCCTCGTGTTATTTTGACAGATTAGTTTTCAAAAGAAATGTTGTTTCATAGATTCGTTAGTAAATTTAGATATTTTGATTTTTATTTATTATTTATAGCAAAATGGGGATAAGCTTTGTTCAAATTACTTTAAAAGCGATACAGAACATAGAGTACACTCCACTAAGAAACAAAGCCACTTTTTGCCAATCAAACTGTCAAATATTTGAATATTTGGGCTTTAATTTTCAATGCAAGTATTTTTATAACTATGGTTGAATGTATTTTCTTGTTTATGACACTGAATTCTAAGATTTTTTTTTATAATTAGGTAAGTACCTACTATATGTTAAACATTATTTTGAATCATATAAATTTTCCCCGAAATCATGTTTTCGTTATAGGTATGTTTTGAAATAATAATAATATGTTAACTCTCAATTAAAATAAAAACACAACATAACATTGGTGACGTTATCTACTGTAATTAAATTTTCCTCAAAATCATGCGCGTGGGTTTAGTAATTTTTGTAAAGGAGGAAAATCCTGTTCTTTCCAAACTCACATTTCAAGAAAAACAAAACATTCGGCATAAAACCAGACCGAAAAATCGTTTATTTAATAAATATTGTAGTAGGTATTATAATATACAGGGATATTTTTCATTTGATTTGAAATGTTCACGCCGAATCCCGGAGGAGGTAGACAGAGAGTAATGTGAAAGAAACGTTGTTAACGTAAAGTGATCATTCTAAACCAGCCTTCGAAGGAGCAGTAGCAATTGGTCCGTATGCGTGAAAAATTAACGAATATATAACAACTAATGACTCTAAAAATTCATTACTGATGTTCGATTTTTAAATGGAACAAACCACTACGGGCTATCGACGTCTTCTACTTTAATTTCTAATGCTCGCTTAATGTGATAACTTTAAGTTGACAACGTTCGCCATTAGGTGGTAATGTTTAATTCTCAAAAAAATTTTGTCGTGAGAATTCTCAATTCTCAAAAAATCCCATTTATACAACAAGTAAATGTTGGAAATTATTGATAACTAGCTGACCCGTCGAACTTCGTATCGAAATAAATAATATGGGTTTTATGCAACAGAGCTCGAATTCATTTTTTTAGTTATTTAACACGAATGACTATTTACTGGCATTACCAAAACCTGCATTCATTGGGTCTGAGTTTGTTTTTATATCAAAAACTTATAACCTATGTTAATATGATGTGGGAAGAGGTCATCAGTGGAGTGGAGTTCAAAGGGAGTTTTAATTTTGATTGATTTGATGTTAATATAAAAAAAAGAATTTAGGTATGTCATTAAATTCGATATTTTAATAGTTATTTTGCTCAGTTAAAATAATATTGATTGATTAATCAAAGTACGATAAGGAACATCTCCGTACCGATTCAAAATACGCATTGAGGTGTCAATACTTTTTTTGCCCATCACACTGATTCCCGAAGGGGGTATGATGAGAGTATGGACTTCCATTCTTTCCAATCCAAATTCATTCGCTTCCTCCAAAAGCATAACATTCCGCATACATGTTCTTATATTCGGTCAGATATTGTCGGTCTATGTCTTTCCAGGTCGGCCTCGTCTGCGTGCACCTATTCTTTCAGATTTATATATCCTTTTAGTCATTCTCTCTTCGTTCATTTTCTTTACATGCCCAAACCTTTTTTCTTTATTCACTTTCATTGTAGTTACTACACTAACATCCACTCCACATTCCTTTCTTATATTATCATTCCTCACCTTATCAATAAGTCTCTTTTCGCATATCCTACGCAGTGATCTCATTTCCACAGCATTTATTCCAACTCCCAAATTTTTCGTCCATGTCCAAGTTTCACTCCCATAAATCATCAGGATTGCATTGTGCATCAACTGTCGATTTCAGAGATATCTTCTTAGAGGTCTAAGTGCACCGCCAACCCTTCTCCCAGCCAATTTCCTTCTTTCAATCTCTTTTTCACACCCTGCATCTCTTCTAAATAAATTACCTAAATAGACATACTTCAAAGTTGTCGACATTTACTTTCATACAACATTGCGTTCTTCTATTTCAAAATAGTGGAAATAATTAAAAAGCTCATTTAATGCAGTATCTGTGATTTTTTCCTAACTTCTATTACAACATGGTGGAAGTATAGCAATTTTTATTTTCAATAAAGAAACAAATGCTAGGTCATTAGCAAATAATATCCAGCTTTTTTTACATATTAACGATGCGGATTATATTTACGTTATATTATGTATGTACTCATCCTCTAAAAATCAGCCCATAAACGAAGAATTGATTTTCAAACATACAAAAAAATATTCTACTTGTTCTTCAGTATAATCATGTATTCCTTGTGTTAAAATTTATTCTCTCTTAAACTCCTTATAAAATGAACTTCAATTAAGTATAACTCCTTAATAGCAATGTTATATATACGATTCTATTTGCTGGCGGTTTTAAAATCTCTGTAAAAAAATAAAGTTTTCAAAACTCCTTAAACTTCATTACAATAATGTATTCCTTGTATTAAAACTTACCAAAACTCCTTATAAAAATTAACTGCAATGAATATTATATTAACTTATCCAATCAATCTATTTCATACGATATATTTTTTACATTCGCATTCTATCAATTCCAACAACAATCAATCCACTGACAGTTCTTTCAAATCTCAATTAATAAAAAATCAAAAGTAGAACAAAGTAAATCGTAAAAAGTACTAAAAAGATTACCTACTTTCTGTTTTTTCTTAAATTTCCTAATTTTCCATAAATTTTTCATAATTTTTTTCTTCCAATACAACCTTCTTCTGATAAGAGCCTACACGCCAAAAAAAGAATTAGGGAAATCGGTCCAGCCAATTAGGCGCGATGCGATAACACCGGGAAATAGCTCTCCATTTTTATAGTGTTCTTAAATTTTCTAATTTTCCATGCATTTTTCTTAATTTTTTTCTTCTAAATCAACCTTCTCCCGATAAAAGCCTACACGACAAAAAAGAATTAGCAAAATCGGTCCAGCCGTTTAGGCGTGATGCGATGATATCGGGAAATAATCTCAATTTTTATAGTTTTCTTAAATTTTCTAATTTCACATGCATTTTTCTTAAATTTTTTGTTCTAAAAGTACACTCTACTGATAAAAGCCTATACGACAAAAAAATAATTAGCGAAATCAGTCCAGATGGTTATGCCTGATGCGATGATATCGGAAAATAAATCTCCATTTTTATAGTTTTCTTAAATTTTCTAATTTCCTATGCATTTTTCTTAATTTTTTTGTTCTAAAAGGACACTCTCCTGATCAAAGCCTACACGATAAAAAAAGAATTAGCGAAATCGGTCCAGCCGTTTAGGCGCCATCCGATGACAACGCGAAATAGCTCTCCATTTTTATATATAAGACAAGAGAGCAACCAAATTTAAAAACTGCGACTGCTGTCATGTTTTGGGCGCCAGGATATGAATATTCCATTTTTGTTAGTGTCTTATCTTAATTGCATAAACACAGTGTAATGTTGGAATCAGTAAGTCGGTTACTTATCATTTGTAAACCTAACTTGCTTGCAAAAAGTAATACATGTTAAAAAAGAGTTTGACAGGTGTAAAAAATATGAGTGGGCCAGGTTATTTTCACACGCGGTCACGTCACCTGTGACAGCCTGGTAATCGTACACCATGGGATACCATCGGGTGACGTCTGGGAGACTCCAACTAGCCGTGAAATTGCCCGTTCATCCACCTTCTGCAGCGCCGGACATCAGGTCATGCACCTTTTTCAGGCAATCAGCCCTTTCCGGCATGTTCACCTTATTTATTCTGACTAAACCTAATTTCTAATATGATTTTGAACATGTCCCAACTTAAATTAGGAAGGAAAATGAGAGTCAACTAATGAAATGACTATAACCACCAAATGACGAACGTTGTTAATATAAAGTGATCACAATATTGGAATTATTGTTTTCTGGAAAAGCGGATACGATATTTAGTTATAGAGGCAGGAAGACTTTGTATGGAAATACATTATTGCTATTTTTTTATTATTTGCTCACAATTTTTCCATATTTTCTGGCTGTTTACGAATATTTTAAACAAAAATTCACCTAATCGTGTCGTTCTATATACCCAGCTAATCATTTTTACTAGTGATCGACCAGTGCTCAAAATTCGATCATAACTAATTTAAATTATAAGTTTGAACATTATTCAAAGACTGAGCGAGAGATATTTCACATTTTTTTTTCAAAAACAATGGCATGGATACGTCCAATTTGAAATATTGATTTACTTATACAAAAGTTTTTTACTATTATTATTAAAGACAAACAATATTTATCTATTCACAAATACACCACAGATAAACAAACGAACATATGCGTCAGTGTCAATGTCAAATATTATACATTGGAGTGTGTGTGAGCATCAAATACATAACACGTTACAGTAGTGTGCCTAATGTTTTTTTTATGCATAATTTTAAAAAAATATCAGCATTCGCCACTTCTTCTCTATATATGTAAACTTACGGCCGGTTTAAAAAAAAGCGACTAAAGTACTCTTTAGCTAAAGGAACCTTTAAATTTTAAAGTCTCCTTTAGGTAGAAGCGTTTCATAAAAAAACAATAATTGAAAGTTTCAGTTGATAGTGTTTAACCATGGAAATCTATGGAAAACATAGGTTGTTTAATAATATTTTCGCGAAATTTCTGTTAATCTGTCAATTTCATTTCTCAATAGAGCATCAATGTGTCGTTATTGTTGTTAATTTAGTATTATGGTTTATGACTTGGTTAATGAAATCAGTAAACAATAATATTCTTCCCGTTTTGCCATGTTTTCCACCCTAATTTGGTATTTTTTGTCAACAGTGTCACCGTATACAAATATTCATTAATTGTGACAGTTAAAGCGCCACGATATTTTCTATGAACTCCGGTGTTAAAATATTGAACTACACTAAAGTCGACTTTTGTGCCAATAACGAGACTTTAACATAAAGTCGGGTTTAAAATGTCATTTTGTTGTTATGAAACCGGCTGTTAGTGTGTGAAATTTCATACACTTCCGTCCGCGCAATTTTTGTAAAAATGGTGACAAAGTTTTTGCTTCACGATGACGATAAATCGAATGTTCTTTTAGTGAGACCCCGATTCTTAGTTGACTACATCTGCCGCAAGAAGATGGGCGTTGTATAGATGTGGGTCGGACAACCAACAACAACAACTGTGGGACCAAGTTGGTATTTGATGGCATCAACTTCAACCTCAAATATTATAATCGGCAGGTACCTGCGCCGTCATGATCCTCTCCTTTTGGCTTGACTTCAACTCTGACATTCAGCCATCCATCATAACATTCACTCCCAACACAATATGGTTTATGTGTTTGTTTAGCTTATCAAAAATTTCAATAGGAGTGCAAAAGACATAATATACTTACGTTTACTTACCTCAATTTTATATGTTCAGCAGGGGTCGTAGTTTCGATTTCGGTTGCCGACTATCTTCCTCATTCACAAGTGTTTACTGTGTAAAAAAACTTGTACGTTTAAATTGAATTCTAGGGAATTAGGTATTAAGGACACATATTTACGCACGTGTAATAGTATATTGAGGGGCATTAAAATTATATAGGTTATTTTATTCTAAATTTAAATTCTTATGTCCTTAAATATCAAACACCACAAATCCTTGCCAGCATTAAGAATACATTCATTCTTACTTATATACACGAATATTTCACTTTTCTTGTAAAGGATTCTCGGACAGTAATAATTCCTTACTTTGGGCATATCCGAACCAACACCACCTATATAAGAAGGCCTTAGCGCTACGTCACAGCGTGAGGCCCAGCATTCACTCTTCTATATCTGTATGTACTTACCTGTACGCTATGATATCTGTCTACACGCCGGCGGCCGTGACGCGAGAGGCCAAAAATAGCCGCCAGCACTAAGGCCTTCTTATATAGGTGGTGTTGATCCGAACCGTCTTAATTCGAAGTCCTAAGTAAATAGCAATTAGCCGTCCACTTAGTACTAGATTTTTGCGTAAATTTTATTACAATAACATAATATAATAGCAATGATAGATATACATAGTTATATCTGTGCCGTATATATAATTTTTATTTAGATGAAAAACGTAGATATAATAATATTATCTACTTTCAAGTAGTTTTATCGAGATTATTTAGATTATGAAACATGGATGAAACCATTTTATTTGAACTAATCCAAAATGGCGTATGTTTTGACAGCTGTCACCGTACTCTGCCGAAAAATTTCATTTCATCAAAAGTTTTGAAATTTTTTTATTCTATTCACTCGACGACGCTTTGCCGTGTAGACAAATCCTTGACTTGCTCTATAACCTGAGTAAACCTTAATTTCAACTGACAATTACCCAATCAACACTTGTTATACCCCTCCCATTAAAACAACAATGCAAATTCATGTTGGAAATTCCAATGTCAGGATGTGAACCCGTATATTAACAACTCGTCTTGTAATAATAATATGCTAATATACTGTTAAATGTCACTTAGACCGCACGATCAAAATCGGTGACCTTAATAGCTAGTTCAGTTGATACTCTGGTGAGCAGTGTTGAAAGCTAAAGGTTATTTACTATGATCTTGCAACAGAGAGCGCTATTTATAAGGCTCTATTGTTTATAGTATCTACCGCAGTGTGTGTTTGTTGTAGAGGCTTTACTCTCCTAGATCTTGTACGCATCTTACGAAGATGAAGTCGAGGTTATACCTACTGATTACTAGCTTTTCCCATAGACGTTATTCTGTATTTAATATGAATTTTGAATTCGAATTTGTATAATGATAAATTAATCATTACCTTTTTACCAATATGAACCCGACCAATGCATCTGTTTTAAACGATGATTACATGTCACAGTTTGACAATCGCACCAACTATCAAGCAACTGACAGCTGATGTCAAACGTCAAATAGATTTCAAAAATAGAATGTTTATTTTGTCAAAAGCACTTAAGACACGTTTACTCATATAATGTCTCACGTAAATTTCTTACTTTTTTCTCTGTAAGAATCTTCTCCTGACAAAAGCAAACACAGCTAAAAATAATTTTCAAAACTGATCCAACCGTTCACGCGTGATGACCACGAGAAAATTGCACGTATATTAACCGAAAAAATTGTAGTCGTAAAATCATAGAATGTCAGTCAATAATATAACTAATGAAAAAGAATATCAATTAAACAAAACAAGTTCCTAAACGTACTTAAGGTAAAATGTATCAGTAAAAATATAAAAGCATAAAGCACAACCATACGAAAACACAAAAAAGTTAAATTGAACGATGTATAAAATCATAGCAAAATATATATAAAATAAAAAATTAACACAAAATTTAACCGGCTCCAGACATATGGAAACACTCCCAATTCCGAAATGCAACTCCGCTGCGGCTCAGCACCACTTCCAGTATGTTGGTATAAAAGAGTACAATAAACTGTCAATTGATATTAGAAAAATCAGGAGTGGGGCCCTGTTAAAGAATAAAGTAAAACAATTTTTCTACCCGCATTCTGGCGTTGGTTGATGCATTCTTTGGAGAAATAAATAAATCTTTATGTAGTCTGTAGTCTGACTGCTACGAGTATATCCCCATTTCACACAAGCGTCTTTTCGCTTTAGAAACGGGTTCTAGGTATATTGATTTATAATAAAATAAAAATAAATAAATGTTATACTTGCATCATTCAATCTTTCAACAATCTCCACATTCTCAACCCACATTCTTTGCTAATATGCTCACTTTTCTAATGTGGCATATTTTTTTCTTTATATGATATGCTCACTTCTTTTCATCTCACAATGTACCTCTCCCCACATAATCCTGCATTTACCTCGTCTCTAAAGATACCGTGGTTTTCTTAATGTTCAACATGAACTCTGATGGGCGAACCAAATGACAAAACGGCGCACGACAATCGCTTAATGATCCCGACAGTGAGATCTTGGATAAAAATTAGACCACAGAGTCTCATAAGCGACGCAAATCGTCACTATTTTATTATTCAGCCTGACACCGGCGGTTGTCGAACCCGGAACTATGTAGCCATGTAAATCAGTCTATTAAAATAGACAATATTTTTCACCTTGATGTTTTCTTGAGCAAATCCACCCATCAAACATTGTATCTTTTAAACACCGCCATTATTTTATGTTAATTTATTTGCATCCCTGCAATTAATTAACATAAAATCGACAATTACTAATATAATTTAATCAATTGTAATAAAGTGGGTAGGTACCTAAATCGCGGTTGTGTAATTATGTAGGTACGAAAAATAATTATTAGTGAGTTAAGGAAGACCTACTGAAGCGAACTAAGATCTACCAAATTTTATAGTAGGTACGCCAATATTTTTTTTTATATAAAAATGTATCTGTGCTCACTCAAAGTGAACACAAATACACCCTTTGACTCTTTCACAGTAAGCTACTTAAAGCTTGTGTCGTGAAAGAGGAAGATTATCGGCACCTGGGATCGAACCCACGACCTCCGCACGAAACAGTACGAAAGCCGGCGTCGTAACCGCTGGGCTACCAACCACATATTGCCCATACTGAGTCCTAGAGTCAAACACGGAGGACCCAATATTTGAAACAGTGACAATATAAATTTTCATTTTAATTTATACTCACCTACTAATTATTTTTTTCATGTTTAAACTTTCAAGAATTTTTTTATAGATTTTGTATTGTAAAATTGTTAAAATTGATCGGAAATTATACTTTATTTTAATTCGAATCGTCATAGTTACAGTGTTTTTATTATTTCATAATCATCTTTACTCTATAGGTAGTTACATTCACTATATATTCATAAAAAAATCTTCTTCATTTAAATTGGTTGCTAGCCTATAGATTCCGTCGCTAGCTTTCGTATTCAAGTACTGAAGTTCACGAGTTCTATCCCGGAGCCGACCATTTCTTCTTTTACGTCACAAACTTTACTTTGTTTGAAAGATGTAAAATGTGTATATTTGTGGTCACTTTATGTAAAATAAGTATGAATATAAAAAAAAAATATTCAAGGCACTTAGAAAATCCGTAATAAAATAGGTATGATGACGGGGTCATCCTTAAAAGTGATTGCCTAAATAGCCACCTACATTTCATTTATAAAAGTGTAACTTTCTTTCGTAAAGAAATATTACAATAAAAAAAACCGCAAAAGGATGTGATGTTTAAATTGGCGAACCGCAAGATGCTTCTAAAAATAGGAGTCATGTCATGTTAGGATGTAGGTTAAATGAGACATGAGGTAACGTGAGGTGTGGCGGACATTTTTTGTCACTTTCTACCTTCTTTGTATCCTGCCTGACCCATGATTAAGGAAAGTGGCGGAGTATTGCGGGAAATTTGCACCCACGCGTTTTTATATCGTAGAGTGCGAATCATGAAGTAATATTAGTTTTCTTGCAAATAAATCATGGTTAAATGGATGAGCTTTGGTATTACTATATCCGCAACCGTAACTTCGAAACTCCTAACCAACCAACATCTGTAACTCTTCTATTTGTTATAGACGCTATCTAAGCTCTTTCACTATAGACGCTACTATCTAAGCTCTTCTATTACAGACGCTACTATCTAAACATTCTAAACTCTACCATTATATACTCTACTATCTAAGCTCTTCCATTATAGACGCTACTATCTAAGCTCTTCTATTACAGACGCTACTATCTAAACATTCTAAACTCTACCATTATATACTCTACTATCTAAGCTCTTCCATTATAGACGCTACTGTCTAAACTCTTCCATTATAGACTCTACTATCTAAGTTCTTCCATTATATACGCTACTGTCTAAGCTCTTCAATTATAGACGCTACTATCTAAACATTCTAAACTCTTCCATTTTAGACGCTACCGTCTAAACTCTTCCATTATAGACTCTACTATCTAAGCTCTTCCATTATAGACGCTACTATCTAAGCTCTTCTATTACAGACGCTACTATCTAAACATTCTAAACTCTACCATTATATACTCTACTATCTAAGCTCTTCCATTATAGACGCTACTGTCTAAACTCTTCCATTATAGACTCTACTATCTAAGTTCTTCCATTATATACGCTACTGTCTAAGCTCTTCAATTATAGACGCTACTATCTAAACATTCTAAATTCTTCCATTTTAGACGCTACCGTCTAAACTCTTCCATTATAGACTCTACTATCTTAGCTCTTCCATTATAGACGCTACTATCTAAGCTCTTCTATTACAGACGCTACTATCTAAACATTCTAAACCCTACCATTATATACTCTACTATCTAAGCTCTTCCATTATAGACGCTACTGTCTAAACTCTTCCATTATAGACTCTACTATCTAAGCTCTTCCATTATATACGCTACTGTCTAAGCTCTTCAATTATAGACGCTACTATCTAAACATTCTAAACTCTTCCATTTTAGACGCTACCGTCTAAACTCTTCCATTATAGACTCTACTATCTAAGCTCTTCCATTATAGACGCTACTATCTAAGCTCTTCTATTACAGACGCTACTATCTAAACATTCTTAACTCTACCATTATATACTCTACTATCTAAGCTCTTCCATTATAGACGCTACTGTCTAAACTCTTCCATTATAGACTCTACTATCTAAGTTCTTCCATTATATACGCTACTGTCTAAGCTCTTCAATTATAGACGCTACTATCTAAACATTCTAAACTCTTCCATTTTAGACGCTACCGTCTAAACTCTTCCATTATAGACTCTACTATCTAAGCTCTTCCATTATAGACGCTACTATCTAAGCTCTTCTATTACAGACGCTACTATCTAAACATTCTAAACTCTACCATTATATACTCTACTATCTAAGCTCTTTCATTATAGACGCTACTGTCTAAACTCTTCCATTATAGACTCTACTATCTAAGTTCTTCCATTATATACGCTACTGTCTAAGCTCTTCAATTATAGACGCTACTATCTAAACATTCTAAACTCTTCCATTTTAGACGCTACCGTCTAAACTCTTCCATTATAGACTCTACTATCTAAGCTCTTCCATTATAGACGCTACTATCTAAGCTCTTCTATTACAGACGCTACTATCTAAACACTCTAAACTCTACCATTATATACTCTACTATCTAAGCTCTTCCATTATAGACGCTACTGTCTAAACTCTTCCATTATAGACTCTACTATCTAAGTTCTTCCATTATATACGCTACTGTCTAA
Source organism: Mystacides longicornis (assembly GCA_963576905.1). Classification (NCBI taxonomy): domain Eukaryota; kingdom Metazoa; phylum Arthropoda; class Insecta; order Trichoptera; family Leptoceridae; genus Mystacides; species Mystacides longicornis. The sequence continues at coordinate 32,362,380 of OY756426.1, read as the reverse complement.
GCTCTTCAATTATAGACGCTACTATCTAAACATTCTAAACTCTTCCATTTTAGACGCTACCGTCTAAACTCTTCCATTATAGACTCTACTATCTAAGCTCTTCCATTATAGACGCTACTATCTAAGCTCTTCTATTACAGACGCTACTATCTAAACATTCTAAACTCTACCATTATATACTCTACTATCTAAGCTCTTCCATTATAGACGCTACTGTCTAAACTCTTCCATTATAGACTCTACTATCTAAGTTCTTCCATTATATACGCTACTGTCTAAGCTCTTCAATTATAGACGCTACTATCTAAACATTCTAAATTCTTCCATTTTAGACGCTACCGTCTAAACTCTTCCATTATAGACTCTACTATCTAAGCTCTTCCATTATAGACGCTACTATCTAAGCTCTTCTATTACAGACGCTACTATCTAAACATTCTAAACCCTACCATTATATACTCTACTATCTAAGCTCTTCCATTATAGACGCTACTGTCTAAACTCTTCCATTATAGACTCTACTATCTAAGCTCTTCCATTATATACGCTACTATCTAAGCTCTTCTATTACAGACGCTACTATCTAAACATTCTAAACCCTACCATTATATACTCTACTATCTAAGCTCTTCCATTATAGACGCTACTGTCTAAACTCTTCCATTATAGACTCTACTATCTAAGCTCTTCCATTATAGACGCTACTGTCTAACTGTTTCATTATAATATACACAACTCTTTGATATCGAATACTCTAACTAAACGATCGAATATTTGGGTTAGTTGTTGGAGACCGCAACTATGCTGCGGTAAGCTCGCTTTTTTATGTTGAATATTAATTATCTGTTTGAATATGTATGTTTAACTTGTAATTTTTGTTGTTTAGAATCAACGTACAGTAAAGTATATATAAATAAATAAAATAAAAAATAAACATTTGTAGAATCTTGTACCACTTTCAAGGACAAATTCTTTGGACAGTTAAGTTCGTAAAATCAATGTTTCAAAGGCTCTTTAATGTGAATACTCTGAAATCTTCTATTATAATTTCGATTAACTAAGCAAGCTGTTCTATGTAGAAAATTATCAATTTCACTGTCTGTATATAAATTTTAAAATAAAAAAAAATAAAAATTATCTGGGCTATTCCACGATAGTCCTCTCTATAACTATAGCTATGCGGGAAATACCTGTTATTGAATCACTGGAGATTCTATGTGTTTGTTTCATGTTTTTTTCCCCGTTTGTGTTGTTCAGTGTTCAGTTGGTGTCTTTATTAACTCAATAAATAAATAACCATCTGAGCTTTTCTTTCATCGTATGCCTCTGTGGTTTGAGTCACTTTACTATCTACACACCTTCTTGGTCAGCGAATGTGGTTAGATTCTAGATAATTCGTGAGATCAGACTCAAATGAATTTTATTTATTTAATTTGAAGTGGTTGGTAGACTAGCGGTTACAACGTCCGCTTTCGTACTGTTTCGTATCGGAGGTCGTGGGTTCGATCCCAGGTGCCGACCATCTTCCTCTTTCACGACACAAGCTTTAAGTAGCTTACTGTGAAAGAGTCAAAGAGTGTTTGTGTTCACTTTGAGTGAGCACAGATTCATTTTTATATAAAAAAAATGGTTTCAAAAAGACATACATATATATATACATATTCTCCCTTAATTTTGTTGCCTTTTCTGACCGCTTGGATTTAAGGGTGTGAGGTGGTCAACCCCACGACCCCGATCTGATTTTTCGATTTCCTGCCTCTTACAGGATGCTCGACAAACCAGCAAAAAGAGCAGAGGTGCTATTCTTAGCCGGCAACCCCACGGCACAAAAAGACAAGAAATAATTATTGTAGTAATGTCAATTATTAAGGAATTAATACAAAATTGCAAGATTCAGCGACGATTAAAATCGAAAATAAAGTCTGCGGTTTATGCGTGATGCGATGACATAAGAACATACCTAACAAAATTACTATCTATTTAGATTATAATTATATCTATTAATATTTATTAACTGAAAATTGTATTTTCTTTGTTTCAGGTAAGTGAAAATGTCAAAAGGACATCTTATTTTCATAGCGAATTCGCCATGTAAGTACATAACTGTCATTCTAATTTTTGTATTCATTTCAAATTTTACGAAAAAAAAAATTTCTTTCAATCGTACTTTTGTTGAACATAACATACATTCAACATTGATGTTTTGTATGCACGACAAAATGTAATGTACCTACTGACAACTTCTTCTGATAAATAGCTTGTAAAGCAAGATTCTCAGAAACTTAATTTGTATACAAGAAGCTTATCCATACAGGATATGCGCGTACACTACTCAGTATTATTAATTGTCCAATTGCATGTCCTCAAAAGCCTACATGCGCATCCTGTTGGTACGTACTTTTTTCAGAAATCTTTAACATGTATGTTTCAACCATGTAATGTCAATAAATAAACTCACTCAATTTGATTTAATGTCAATAAGACAAAGGTGCTTGTTTTTGAAAGAGAAGATTTAAGAACGCAATGTTGTGTGAAAGTGAATGATGAATCAATTTTCTAGGAATTGGTTTTATTTTTTACTGGCAATTAATGAGATCAAAAGAGGAAAAGGGATAGCTCACATCGCATATCAGAATAGATCATATCCCAGATATTTGTACTTTCCGAGTCCGGGATCGTCAGAAGCTGATCATGCTTTCCAGCGGTCATCTTCTCCTTCGGTCCGGCATGCGCACGGTCAGACAAATCTCCCCATCACGACTCAAATCGTTGCGTTTCTGTGTTGGCGGTTATTTCTCAGGTCAGGTCTTTTCTACAAAACCAGATAAAGTTTGTTCAAAGTACAACTTTGTTTTAAAAATGTATACCGTTGCACATTTGGAATATATGTAATGTATTTTTCTTCTTCCTTGCCTTAGTGAGTTCTTTCCGAGAAGATGGTTATGTTGGGCAATAAAGGGAGTCTGGCTATGTCAATTATAGTCCCTCTTTCTATGTTTGTATCATTCTAGTGTTCCTGATACGATATCTTGTGTGGATCTGTTGGCTTATTGGTCTGATTGGCCTCTCCATCTGACGTAACACTTGGCATGGTAGCACCAGGTTAAGGTCGAGGAAATGGTTCTTTGAGAAGGCCACCTCGTTGTGGGACACACCCACTCCCACACAGCACCGCCTGCCAAACAATTATCTTGCCTTAAAGAACGCAGGTTAACAACAAACACCCACCTAATGGATGCTGTCTCCATATTCTTGCCGAAGATCATTGAACCTATGTTTTTGTATGATTTATCGCTCCTTATTTGATTTGCAGGCAAATTGTGTTCAATTTGTTAAGATTGAGCCTTTCAAATACATTCGGAGTGAAATGAGAAGTTCAGTTCTTGAAATATCCATGGGCATAGTCCCCATAACCTTAAATGATGACATTTGTATAGTTTCATTCATTGGGTAACATTATGAAGCTGATTTTAGTTTTTCCTTTCAATTCAATGTTAGGTTAGTGTCTTTCTTAGTTCTATTAATTCACGATTGCTCCCTAGATGGAGCATGTGATCGCCCCAAAGCCTCGCCAAGTTGGGCTAGATCCAGGGCGTCATTACAATCTAAGCCGGTATCCCGAAGATCTTCATCGTAAGCTCTCTTGATGGTGAGTCTTGGTCTGCCACGTCTTCTTGTACCACCCGGTGTGTTAAATAGGCTTCCATAAGCAATGGACTCTGGGGACATACGTAGGACATGACCGAGTCAGCTGAGCCTATGCATTGCATTACAAGGGGTATGTTTAAGTTCCCCTTTCTTACCTTCTGCGAAATTCAACTAAAAATTCCCTTTCTTGACATTCTCCAAAATTCACCTATAATAAATTAAGTTCGCTTTCTTGACCTTCTGTTAAATTCGCAAACAAGTTCCCCTTTACAGCTTTAACCTTGTATAAAATGCTGTATGTGTTTTGAAAATGTCTTCATTGATAGGGTGTCGGTTTTTTTTTTCAGTGCTTTATGCACGAAGCCTTCTTTCGAACCTAATTTTATTATAGATTGAAATTTTATTAAGAAACTAGCTTTCCCAACAGACGTTGTCGTTCTGTGTTCCTAAGTATGAATATTGAATTCGAATTTGTATAAGGATAAGCTTTTTACCTTTCAACCAATGTAATTTAGATCAGTGCATCTGTTTCAAACCATATATTTTCCATCTTTAATTTTCCACGCAATTTTATTAACTTTTTCTTTCATAAGAACCTTCTCCTGATAAAAGTCGACTCGACAAAAAAAGAATTAGCGAAATCCGTCCAGCCGTTTAGGTGTGATGCGATGACATCGGAAAATAGCTTTCCATTTTTATAATATACCTACCTACTTTTTTATAATATACATAAATGAACATTATTTATTTCAAATACATTTTCCCTCAAAATACATGCCTATACACAAATAATACTGATTTAAATAAAATAAAGAGGACTATTCAATTTGTGCTTCTTTACCTATATTTATTTACGTAGTGGCACACATTGAAGACTATTCATACTTTTATATGAGTGAAAATGAACGAAGTACTTGACTATCAAGCACCCTCGGCCGAAACTATCAGGAGCACAAATAATTTATTTCTCAGGTTCATTATTATGTCGCTTGTAGGTATATACCACTCTGGTGTTCAACTAGTCAATCAGATAGCCTCTGATCTTTTCCAGTACTTCTTCTCCGGATTTTCCACAAATTATTCGAAATACTGAAATAATTGTACTTTTGACGTCTGAAGAAAAAAAACATAGTGGTGATTTTGTTATTATCTTTTTAAAATACTCATTCTGGTCTGAACAATGTTTTCTCCACGTGCGCGAGAGATCCTATGACGCGATCGTGTCTGAAGTTATAAATAAATATACATCCCAGCAGACTAGAGTAATAATCAAGTCTATTTTTAGACTGCGCACAGTCCAAACAATCAGAAGTCGCTATTGGAGTCGACGGTGTGTCCAATAAATCCGAGGACTTTATGGACGATTCGGTCTGACCGATGATGAGGAAAAACAAATTCGGACGGTGCTGCTGCATCTGCTAATTGGAATTTGAAACAATCATCATATTATTATGCACTTTATCGTTGCACACAAATTGTGAGTTATGTGTAAAATTTATAGCACATTAAATTTGAATTAAGAAAATTGAAAATTTAAATTAACAGCCGGTTTCATAATAAATAAAGGATTATTTCACATAAACATTTATTTCATGTAATGAGTCAAAATTATTTTTTTATTCTGGGTTAGGTCGAAGGTCGACAGGCGGGTCAGCTAGTAATTACATAACTGAATTATTATATAGATTACCCTCGCGTTTCTTTTAAATTAACGACATTTAGCGATAAGATAACTAATACGTATTGACTCTATTTTGACGTATTATAAAGTAATTAGTTTATTTTAATTTTAATATAAATAACGCTAATCTTGCTGCAATACAGATTTAAATTTATATAAATAATAAATCAATATTTCGCGGTAATAAACTGACAACCAATGGTCCCTAAGAGAGCCTCCGCGCGTGGCCATCTTGTCACACACTCTTATGTTTATTTATTTATTGTAAATAAATAAATAAATTACCTTAATGATGATTATTAGTAATGCGCATTTTGTCTAAACACATTTCTGTGTATATCTATCACAGGGGTGACCAACTTACGATTTGCGGTCTACGATAAAATTATCTTTACGTATCACTTATTTAATTCTACGTGATTTCTCAACGCTTGATCAAAGATGTGCGCTAACAAAATACTAAAAATAATCGATGAAAATGCAATTTTTAAAAAAAAAATCCTTTTTTCATACGGGCAGCAAACATTGTATTTCATATGTATCTATATTTTATTTATTATCTCTTCAAGTAAGCAACTTTTTTTTTCAAATAAAAGTATTATTTTAAAAGCCAAAATGTCTCCCTACTTATGAAAATAAACAGCTAACGTAATATATCAAGCTGCAAGCTGCAACTTAGTAACAAATAATAGGTACCTACTTGATATATTATGGAAAAATTATTTGTTTTTGTTCTGTAACTTTTAAATTAGGTACATAAATAATTGCGTAATGTATTTTTTTATATTTTGTATTAAACTTCGTAGTTTTTTCAACAAATTATTTAAAAAAAAAAACAGTTATATTTTTTTTGTCGTCATGATACTCACCGGCAAAGAAGCAAACCGCGGAAAATAATGACAATTAATTAAACTTGATTTAGACTCCAAATTCAGCTTTTCTCAAATTCTCATCATACGGCATAATAACATCTACGAGATAATATGTTGACGGCTATTCTGAAATTCACGTTCCATCTCAACGCAAGGTTGAGTTGAGTTATAATAATCGGTTGCCAGTAGTTACGCATCTAATGTATTGGATAAAACATTTACAGAATAGCGAAATGTCAAAAGTCTCAATAAAAATTGGATACGACGCAACCCAATCGTCTGTTTTTCATTTCAGAATAGCCGTCGTTATCTAAAATATAGTAACTTTCAAGTCTCTATTCGATGGGTGAATTTTCGACAGCTCGCATAGTATGAAAGCCTCCCATTTCGAACGAGTGTTCATTTTCGGGAACGGCTGGTTGACAACACCTGATCTAACACATGTCTGGCATGAAACAATACTGTAAGTTTGCTACGAATTTCATCATAATCTGTGATTGACCGACCACTCTGTAGCCAAGCTGTCTCGGTGCAGAACAAGAGTTTTTGAGTTTAATTAATCCTCATTCGGTGTTATACTTAAAGATTTTCCTTGGAATTTGACAAGACTAATTATTAATTGATAGTTATTATAAGTTGTCCAAGGTATTGAATTTACTCGTAAAATTTCACACAAAATATGCACATGAACCATGAAAAGTATCTACTCATTTGATTATGTAATTAACTAGCTGCAAAACCTGCGGGACGACATGCATATAAAAAGGTCATTAATTGTTTGGTTGTTATATACCTAAATATAGTACCTTAAATGGTCTCAATTTTACTTTATGACGCTATGGACTGCGATCAATTTGATATTTCTGAACTTAGCAACGGTTTAATGTAGGAACCTCTGATCAAATTTCTTTGATAAATATTATACCCGCGCACACTTATCATTTCCATAGCAACTAATTTCGTGTAAATATGAAAAATGTTTCCCGTAGTTGGATTGAAAACATGCTGTTACCAACGAACTTTAACAAACCATACTCAAAATAAAGGGTTGTTTTTTTATAGACAATCAATCAAATCTCTCTTTGTACCCCACTCAGGGGCATATAGGTAGGCAATAAGAGTTCTCCATTGCGCTTGATCTTGCACAATTTTTACGACCTCCTTCCACACCATGTCCATATCCCTCAGGTCTGTTTCGAAGGAGCGGAACACGGTATGAGAGGGTCTTCCTCGTCTTCGGGACCCTGATGCGCTCTCTTTGCCAAACTGTCATTCGGCATTCTTAACGCATGGCCTAGCTAAGTCCATCTCTCCATAATGGTAGAAAGTGATGGGCCTACGCTGGGTTTACACTGTTTTTTGACATACGTTTAAGAAATCAAGAACCTAAATCTGTTTGTTAATATGAAGGAGGGAGACAGCAATCGCGATGGTATGTCGTCTAGGTGAACAATTTCATACTTGGCATAGTGTACATGTTCGCCAATATTGTTCGTTCATATATTTTGTGGTGCAGGAAAAAACCCGTTATCATTTATTTATTACAAACGTCATATAACGACATCTTTAAATAATACTTTTGTTTTAATTACTTCGTCTGACATTACCCATCGTTGTGCTTACCTTGGCCTTCAACCACGAATATCGTATGTCGATTTTCAATATTTACTTTTTTCTTTTACACAAGAAGTAGGCGCCATCCCTTTTGTGAATTTGGCAATTTCGTATTTATTTATTTATTTATTTACGGCTATGTGCCATTAACAATATAAAACATTTACAAAGAAAATTGATGAAATATAACAAAATCTCACAAAAAACAATACTCAAAAGAAACGTACAATTTCATACAACTGAAAATAAGATATTGGGTTATCCAGTAACGCTATATGGAGTATAGCGATAGGTATATAATATAGTTACACTCATTCAAAGCAGAAGAGAAAAGGAAATATATGTAGTTTGATCGACCACAATTTTTTAGGAATCAAATGTCAATTGCAAAAAGAAGAAATCCTATGCAAAAAATAAAAAAAATATTAAAAATAGAGCCATCATGTTAATTTTACTTTGAGCAGTTCTCTGAACTGCTGATTGTTAATATTAAACACATCAATGTCTTCCAAGTGTGCATTCCCTTGGCGGTGCAGCCTGTGTTGAATTGTATTACCCAAATAAACAGAAGGAGTATTGTCACAGAAAAAGGTGTCCGTGCATCTAGTGCATCTAGCGGGAACTCTAATATTTATCATGCTCAGAAGGTCAGGTATTGGCTGTGAGGCTTTCTGAAGTATTCTGTGGGGGCGCTATACATGTTTCTATACAAAATTTTGCTACTTCACGCCAGCGTAAATGTCACGTAAACTTAGATATAAGGAGTACACATCGAGACTTTGATGCACATAGTGCTCAGTTCTCCCGTTGAAAAGTTTGAGGGATCACTGAAAGACAGTCAGGAGTCAGGTGACACTAAGGCGCCAAGGATAATGGAAGATTTGAAAAGTTTTTTCGCTGATCTGTAACTCCAAGATAGTATGGTCAAAGATAGTGAAAGAAGAAGAAGACAGCGTAGCTACTAAATATTTATATAAAACCAAAAGACTATAGTTTTCGGAAGAACCTTGTATATTTCTTAGATGTATATAGCTAATAATATAAAAAAAATTTCTCTACTTTTATCAAAATTGTGTAAATAAATCTTACTGGAAATATCCCTCATCGTTTTTTCAATAACAAGTAGGTACCTATATAAATATAATTAATATATATTTTTTATCATAAAGTTATTCTAGGATTAGACTATTAAAAAAATCCGTTTTTTTTAATACTTAATACCAACCAAAGAAATTTTCTTCAAGTGTTAAGGATGCCTGATTTAATAGTCGGAATTTTTTAAAATAAAATTAGTTGATTTAATCAAAGTATAGAATAAAAAAATAAGGGTTTCTCATCAAATTTTCGACAAAATATTTTTCGGTCATATAAGCATCAATCTGCCAGTTAATGAAGTTGCTTGGTTTTTTGTGGAAAAACTTTTAAATGTATCACTTAATAATAACGAAAAGTTAACCCTTCATTTCGAAAGGATAAAAAAGTAAAATAAATTTTTCATTCTAAAAAAAAATGATATTTTTTTTCTTACATACAACACTTGTCTCTTACGGTATTAATGAAGTTGTAATAATTGTCCAGACGCCATATTCACATGCAAATGCTAAAAGTGACGTAGTTTGGTCTGCCAAGGTGGGCAAACACACTCTTATAAATAAATAAATAACAAATAAAATATCGACAGATTCGTCACCGTGTTCTTTGTTCTGTGAACAGACCGATGTGTCAATGCATTTATTTTATTTAGTCACAATTAAATCACAAAAAATAACTTTTATTCTAACTTCCTTAGGTACTACATTATTTACAATAATACACAGAAGATTTACAGTATTTTCAAACAGCAATCTACTAAAATGCCCTGAATATTTTTGTATAATGTGAAAAGTTGTCATAGACAAAAAGAGAGGAATCTTTAATGTAAAAAGTGGGGTTAGTGCGAACACTTATAACTCGAGAACGACTGAACAGATTTTTATGATGCTCGGTTTATTGGAAATTCGAAAAATGGATAGCAAATAATATAAAATTAAAGTTAGTGTGGAATTGATTTACTGACAACAACGCCATATGTGAAAAATTCTATAGAAACCAACATAATTTTTATTTACTTCACAACCATTGATATTAAAAAATAACAACCATTGAGTTTCAAAACATTGGTACGCAGATTTTGGATAGAATTTCTTTTAAGCCTTTAGAAATATCTTTTTTAACATTCAAACATATTTTTGTATGATATAGAATTATTAAATTACAAATACGAAATCAATATTCATAGTAAGGACTATAACAGGACAACGTCTGTCGGGAAAGCTAGTAGAGTATAAATGCATTAGAGATGAGAGCTCTATGAAGAATATGTGGAAAGGTTGTGTGGGATATGGAAAGGAATGAAAATATTAGGAAGGAATGTGGTATGGAAGTTAGTGTTGTGGCAAATATGAAATTTAATAAGTTGAGGTGCTTTGGGGATGTATGTTGAAAGAATAGATGCTAAAAGGATGAAAAGAATCTGAAAGGATGACAAGTAAATTGGTAGAAGGCGTGGTCGACCGTAAATGATCGATTCCGTCCTTAAGGAAGACGAGGTTAGAAGTAAAAGAAATAGGAGAGGTTGTACGAGAAATGTTATGTAAAGAGTGGAGGGCCCTTCTCTCTTCCTACCCTTAAGGGAAACAGCGAGTTGGGTAAAAATAATAATGAAACATGTTGCCATAGCGGGTTAGGGCATTGATGATTGGGTTTCACTTGCTGACTTCACTGTTATAGAGGTCGTGGTTCGAACCCTGGTGAAGACTATTATCCTCTTCATAACAAACACAAGTTTTGATATAAGTGCTACCCTTTGAAAGAGTCTGTACACTCTTTAATCACTCAAAGACAAGTGGATATCATCTTTATATATAAAAAAATATCTCTAACGTGTTGGTTTGTCTAACAGTTCATGCATTATTTTTATTTGAAACTATCGACTTACATATTATGCAGTGGCGTAACTGGTAAATATTGGCCTGGATTCAAAACATACCAAAGCCCTCCCTTTAAAAATTAATTAATATTTTTGGTGTTTACCGTGTAGTAATTCATAATATGAATGAAAAAACACTTGTCTTATACTACACAAATTATTGTGTAGTATAAGTGTTTTTTCATTCAAATTATTACATACATAATGCAATTAATTATTAGCTAAATTTAATTCAGTTTTTATGTCATAATTATTAGATTTTTTGCATAATAATTCGCGTAAACTTACATGCGATAGGGATCTTTAATCTTAAAGGCCTAACTGAAACAAACAGTCATTTTAACCCTAAATCTAGGGCTTCCGGATCAATGTGTAACGCCGCTGTGCATTATATTATGTATTTTACAACATCGCTCTTGATATTGTGATGTTATTTCAGATTTGACCAGCTTTACGAGGTTCCATAAATAAGTTTTATAGTTGATGCGATCGTTCGGGATCGAGTGTGTGAAGTGTGTCATGATTCCAATAACATTCTTTCCGGGAAACCTTTCATCGACGCCTTTTTTACACATTTTTTTCTTTTTATTATCCACTTACGTTTACTTTGGCACTTTTGGAAACTCTATGTATTGAATTCTTGTCAAGGCACGTCATTATTTTATAAATTGTGGTAATTATTTACTTCGCGGGCTTCTTCGATTTTTCGCAATTTTTTTATATGAAACACATATTAAATTTATATGCAGATTGGTTAATTATAAGCATGTTATGGATTGATTTGATAACGTTTGAAGTATTTTATCAACCGATTTTCAGTAAAAATCAATTTCGAAAGTTGCCTATTTTCTTATACAAACTTTTCTTTCATAGAGAGACATTTAATTTTTGATTCTAAAATTGGTGTTTTTGTCTGAAAAATGAAGATATCGTTGGTCATTGTTGTTTAGTGAGTCAATTTGGATAGATTAGGTGATTTGATAGTTAAGTTAAGGTTGGAACGTAGTTTTTAAGGGGGGTTTGGGAGTCGGAACCTCCCATGCCTCTTTGGACACCTCCCCGAATGATAACACTACACTCTGTTAGTTTAAGCTTATTTTTGGACATTCTTTTACTGTTTTGTGTGAATTGCTGATGAGGTTATTGTTATGTTCAGAATGATCGCATTTAAGCTGTCCTTCTAACAAATCCATAATTACTTATAATACTCCTCGATCTATCATGAAAAAACTACATAAGCATGGCAGGATTGGAACCTGCATTTATCAAGTGGTAAACTCAGAATCCTTAGGGCAAGCTTTGACAAAACAGCGTTTCGAAGACCATCATTAGACTGTTAGGTTCAAATTCAAAATTAACCATTAAAATCTAGCTTAGATACAACATAGCAACGAACTGGCTCTATATAGACTTAATGCTGTTAATGTTTTTTTTACGAATTGTAGAATAGGTTTTTCAACATAAATTTGTATGATTTATTTAAGTTGCTTCTGAAAAACCAATGATTATTGTGATCTATAGATCTTCTTCGATTAAAATTACGATAGGGTGTTACGATGTCATCTCATAAGTAAGTAGTCAGTGGCCGCTTATATATGATCCTAGTGTTTGTATTGTAATTATGCAAATGCGCAAACGTTATAAGTTATGACTTCTGCGCATTACTCGATGTGTTGTTGTTGTGATCGTTTGTATATCGGGTGAGTCATGCGGTGTGTTAGAGCGCGCAATATTGTAACTTGTAACGTGTCCAAAATTATATTTTCACGCTACAACCATCAAAAAATTTCCCTCTTCATTTTGTGGCTTGTCAAATCGTTTGTTTATTAATCCCAAATCTTTCATGTAGTTCTTTCCAAACCCAAACTTGATCTGTTGATAGTTTCGGCCGAGGGTGCTTGGTAGTGGTTCATTTTCACTGATGTAAAAATAAATATATATTCGTATAATATAATTCGTAGTAGCACAAATTGAAGACTCGTTATTTACTTTTTACATCAGCCACACTTGATGTTTATTCTAATGGACAAACTCTGTAATGATATTAAAAAAAACTCTGGTTATTTTGGTGATCTCTGAAAATTCAAAAGAGTCACTTCATAAGGCTTATCGAGTTGTTAAGAGGTGGACATATTGACAATTATTGGTCTGTCTACCATAACGTCAAAAATTCTTTGTCTTGGGCTTGGGCTAGTAAAACTATCTTCATAAAGGGCTATATTCAGAGCACTATATTGATCGTCTTTAGAATTTTGTGTCTGCCACTTTTTCCCAGCTCTGCTTTACCATGCTTCATGTAGCTTTTGACGAGTCACTGTAGTTTGAAGATTTGCAGAAACCGTCTGCAGCATACTTGATGGTCTATATTTTTTCAGTGTTGTTATTTTTATTATAATCTTTATCATCAGTTGTCTGATTTATTTGGCTGTACTTAATGTTAAGTACGTTATTTTCTGCATTGTCCGTTTTATCTTCTATATTTTTCCCAGCATTTCGGTCTTCTCCATTCGTTCATACTATTCGCTTTCTAACCGTGCAATCATATCGTTTCTTGCACTCCTCTTTTGAAGTACCTATTATATATCGAATTTTTTGGATGACACCAAAAGTGTTAGTTATCTAAGATTTTGGAGGGTGTCGAAGCTAGTCTGTGTATAGCGACAGTACTATGTGCTTAATATAAACAGTGACTATTCTTGCGAGGTTCAGTGGGTGGACGTACTGTACAGATTTGCCTATCTACATCTGTCCTACGCTATGTTCCAACAATACGTTTGGGAAGACACATCAACTTTATATCGCTATTTTGGATAGACTCTGTTTATACAGATCTCGTGTCAATTATGTTTTAGGATAGACAAACTGTCTTTATTAAATAATATTCGTCTTCTTTCTGCTTCATGTTTGGCTTTCTTAGCTTCGTTGACAAATCGAGTTAATGTCTTTTCGCCAAGCTTTGTAAGTTTTCCAGCTCCTCTAACGGTGAAAATTTCTTAGCTCCTGGCTTACCTTTTGCCATTACCCTTTCTCTTTAAAAACTGTGTTTCTAGTTTTTTTTCGTATCCATTTGTTTCAATCTTTGAGTATTTAGAAGTATTCCTAATTTCTTAATCTTTATGTACTTACTTACATTTGCAAAAAGCCGATATTGAAAAATTGAAGAACTTACCAACAAGACATAAAAGCGATGATTTAATATTTTGGAGTAGAGTATGGAACAATTAATACTTAATACTATGCTTAAATGTATCTCCTCATCGACGAAGAACATATCGTAAAAAAACTACAAAATTTCATCTCAAAAATGCATTTATTGGAAAATTTTCTGTGGTATGAGTTAATCTTCGTATATAGTTGGTATTAATATTCTGTTTATTTATTGTTATTGAAATGTTTAATAAATAATAATGATATTATAGTGCGATGTCTATATGTATATAGGTATAATTACTGGACGCACACGCGCGCACCGTCCATCGCGCAGCTCAGTCAGAATAGGAATAGAATTACAGTGGTTTGTTTATTTTTTTTACAGATTCTTGTAAAAATAAATCACATTCTTTCTCATCACTTCCTATCATTGTTCTCATAATAATAATATATACAGGATGACTGGTAATTCGACCTATTCCTTGAAAGGAGTTAAACAAGAGCCAATTTGCAATATTTTTGTTCATATTATCACCTACATTCTTTATAACATATTTCTTCTATAATAAACATATCATCCATTCAAAACCTCTTCATTCTCAATCTGCACAAACAACAACCACCCAAAATACAATGAGGCCATGTAAGCTAAATCAACGGATCGACACGATTGAAATAAAATAGCTTTATTAGATTCGGTGATACAATTTGTATCAGCTCTTTCCGAACAAATTATTTGAAATTAATATTTCACATATTCTGTAGAGACACAGATATAATTTGTCAAATGTAACAATAACAATCTCACCATCCACTTCTTTCCAATACTCCACTCACTATTAATTATATCGAATTGGATGAAAGTAAAAGAAATAATAAAAGAAACATCTTTGGTTGGCTCGAGCCGGGTTGTGTAAGAAGGAAGGACGGTCTTCACCAGCTCTCCAGTTGGCTGGCAGCCAGGACTGTGTTGTTTATCTTTTTTACTATCCGAATTTCAATAAAATGTCGTTTTCGATTGCATCCGAAATTATTGCATGGAAAGCGGAGAATTTTTTGGTGAAATTGATCGCTGGTTTTCAACTCCCTGTTTTTGGATTGTTTTCCGCATACTTCCAACACAAAAATACCCTAGATATCCGGATATGTCTTCCAAATTTATCATTTTCTATCTACGATCTTAGGTTATTCTAAATTAAATTATATAGGCAAATTGGTCAAGCAAATCTGCCATAAGAACGGTTATTTTGATTTGAGAAAGGCGAGAAGAAGAGGCGCCAGCTTCTGAAACACTCCCAAAACAGGATTTAATGTCCTGAACACTCAACTTGTTCAATGGTTCAGAATGCAGCCCATTCCCCGAAATTCCGCATCTAGGATATCTGCCTTCCGCCAGCGACCTTCGATCTTTTTCTTCTTCTGGGGGTGTTTTGTGCTTCGACCTATTGTGCTGCCCCTACTTACTCATGGTGTCTGCCAATTAGAGCTTCCCGAACTAGGTAATCTCAGATGCTTCAGGAAGTCCAGCAAGGCAGCGAAGTTCTCCACCTCTATCTTGTGTTTACCCAAACTTCGTGCTCTCATACAAACTACTGCATCGCAGTCTGTAAGGAGGTGGTGAGGCGTTTCTACCCCTTCTTCGTATAATCTACAGGCTACATCATTCTCTATTCCCAGCTTCCTCAGGGGTTGCCTAAGCCTACAGTGACCCATTAAAAAGCCTATGAATAAGTAAAAATTTTAATCGATTATCGAGTCTCTTTTCGATTGACGTATTTTTGACAACTTTCGATCGACTACGGAATGGTCTGATTGATTATCTATTAGACTTATTACAGATATGTAGGCTGGTCTAACAAATTTCCACCGGTTAGCAAAATAAACTGAGACTTTTTGTTTGGTCTCGTTATAGATTTCTGATATTATTATAGTTGATGTGTGATGATAGTATTTTGGTCTCCACGTGATAAACAGTTTTATTTTAAAAGCCAGATGGGTGAACAGGGTGATGACGCGCCTCCTACATTTTATCAATGGAACTCCTACGTCAGTCGTCATGTGATTAGGTATACTCGAATAATTACGTGGATTATAATCATTTTTGTGTGTGTGTCGTGTTTGAAAAAACTACAATATATCTACATCCGCTCTGAACCACAACACATAATAATATAATCAAGCTAAACGTCAGGATATCTGGATACAGCAGCTTTGGGTTGGTGTGCAAACTCTCTAAATACTATTCATGCTTTCAAATCTCTAATATAAATTTATATTGTTTCTTCTTTAATGCTTTCATAAAGCGGATAAATGCCGTTAAATAAAACTCTGAAACGGATTGAAAAAGAAGAATAATGGTCAGAACTTGTAGATAGAGTTTCAAGGCCTTTTCCGGTAGGGCAGGACAAAAAGGTGCTCTTTGCATGATCACGTAGAAAGATGGACTGTAACAGACAATGCAAAGTTGACTCTTATAGAAATTGGCGAGACAAGTGAAGCTCGGTGCCTATAAAACATGTCAACAGACCTTTTTTAGGAGAGAAAAAATCCTGGACTGGTTGGAAGCATTCGAAATATAGCTGAATCGCAGAATGCTATGTATATTGACAGTAAAACAAAAGTTATTCAAAGAACTAGAGTTGAAAGAAAGTTGTGTCCAAATATTTAAAGTTTCTTTTTGGGGTAGGTCGGAGGAGAAATGTTTCAGCTGCTCCATCAAATGGTCAAAAGAAACAGGGGTCGGTGGTCGAAGGAATGATGGTAGCAGACAACTAGATTTACACTTTTACATTTTTACTCACTTCGGTTAGACAAAAATTACCAATCGGTTTTGGTCTCTTCCATGCCTATTAAAATATTTTAATGCAAAGAGCAAGTATGTTTTTGAAAAGTTGATTCATAAGCTGGCTTTGCCCAGATAAGGTAAGAAGTCGGGGCAGGCAAAACTAACTATCAAGCAACATTCTCTGCGAATCTTTTTTTATTCTTGGGAGGAGAGGAAAATCCTCATGGACGGACTAAAAACATCTCCTCTGGATCTCCATTTAAGCATTGCTTTGTCGCAGTGGTGTCTGGTCAAAGGTTGTGGTTGCATGTATTCTCTTTCATCTGCCTCTTTAGTCCCCGTGCTTATTTAAATCATGCTCCTTAAGGTCTTCCACGCTTCCTCACTCTCCAGCATGCAACTTACCAGGTGGTTTGGCTGCATTCCTCTTCCGATATCTGCCCTTGCGGCGTCTCTCATGTGCACAATTTCTGACACTCGAGACTGGTGTGCTTGATGACAATAGAGACACTGATCGAGATTCTCTACAAATTTACAATAATATGCCTTCTAAATTTAGGATGAAACCCAAGATTGAGAGGTTTGGAGAAGTGTTGTGCCGTCTGAGTGAAGAATACTGCTGTGAAAAAGAAACATTCTCGGCAGTTTTGGGAATCTGATCCCGAGTAGACCGTTACTGAACTGAGGAAGTTATGTTTCCTACGGTAACCAATAAGATAATGTGTATTATCCAATTTCTAGGTGAGTTGTGCGGTTTTTTGGTTCTGGCTATGTTGTAGTTTTACTTAATTAAGTGACGCATTGCTGAGAGGATGGGCTGTAGTCACGTGGTACCTGGTTCGCGTATGAACGGAGCTGACGTCATGCGGTCCCGGGTTCACATCCAGACAGGAAGGGAGACTGCTCTACGCACAATGGGATCAACTCGTTATCAATTAAATGGTACATAATAATAGGAATAATATATTGCACGTTTAGAGATATTCTTCTAGACGCCTGAAAATTATTGCTGTTTTTTTTTTCAGCTCAAATCTGGCTTCTGTGATGATAAGACCCAACTTTCTCTCCTCCTTTTCTTCTTTGTCTTGGTGCCCGATATCGTTTTAGGATATCAATATCTTAGCAATCTCTTGCTTTCCATCCTTTGGATATGCTCCCATGTCATGTCCCTCTGCATTGTTTATCCAGAATAATTTCGCGGCCATTTCTCTTACATTATTACTTGAAACTTAGAAATAAGATATATTCCTTCCATACTTATCAGTGAAATGACCATGAATGAATCTTTCAACCAATCTAAGATTTTATTGGTAGCTTTTTCCAAAGATTATCAACTTTACTGCTATTTCTAAGGTTAGCTGTGCATCAGTTTGGTAAAACAACGTTTTTAATTCTTCTTTTGGGTATCAATCCATTGTTAGACATTTCTCAAGCGTATGCCTTATTCTTCGCGTTTTTATTTGGAGGTGCAAATGCATCATGGCTCATTTGGGTAGTGCCAGAATTTGACTCCCTAACCTCCTCCTTTTTCCATTTCATTTCTTCTCTCATCCTTTTCCTTTACATAATCACTTCTACGGAGGCGTTTATTGGATTACATTTTTTTTGGGGTTCTTAACATATTTTCAGGAGTTAGAGAATCTGCTGTGCAGTTTCACACCGGGCTGGCTCCATATCCACGTTTTTCTGTCGTTAGCCAGCCTTTAATATCTCGCTAATCAAGACCAGCCAATCCAACAAAGTCACTTATAAGCCATTTCTTTCTACAGTAACACATCCGCCATTTTTCTTTACTTACAAACATATTAGATTTTTCCGATAATTTTGTCCTCTGAAGTCCACATTGCCTAAGCCCAGCTGACCGGACAAAGAATTGGAAACGAACCCGAATTTTATATAGTGTGTGATTCAGGGCTAATGCGGTAATAATAATATAATATGACAATATGTAATAATAGTGAAGTTAGTTACATGTGATATTAGATGCCGTGGTGTGTATCAAAATATGAATTCATTATAGTGATGTGTGCCAATGGGATATAATTAGCGAGTTTGCCGCGAATCGTGGGCGCCACCTATGACTCGCTTCCATAGATCCGTTCCATGTTACCATTCTTTCCTCTATGACGCTAACTGTCAACAGTAAGATTATTAAAATATTATAATCCACATAGGTATCTATGGTTACACTGTATGTGAAACGAAGTTAGTAGGTGGTTACTGGTTATTAGCGTCACGTTGGATCAGAATTATGGTAACTCCAAGTTTCCAGTTTTCGAGATATTTGGCTGATGTATGCGCAATATTTTGCTCTATCTAATATAAAAATATTATATTTATAACTGGATGCGCCTTTATGTGGCTTGGTGTGAACCTTCCTTAAGTTCCATCAAGTCATAACTTCCTACCTGATTATTGTTCCAATCCTTAATTACCCTTGTGACTTGTGACAATATTGGAGCAATATTCAATTCCTGTCAATAACTCGCCGCATAATCATCAATTAAATAAATAAATAAATTTCAATTCTGTTATCAACCTCATTAAATAAATTAAAGTTAAATAATCCCCATCTATTCAAACACGAGCTCGTGCCAAAATAAAATAAATTAAACTAAAGAAGTGTAGTTCAAACTAGTGTGAGGAGAACTGGAGAAACAAGGGTAAGTCCATTTATACTTTCCTCCTCCTTTGTGATCCCACACCGAAAGCATTAAGGCGTATCATACTCTTTTAATATTGAGAGAGAGAGAGCCAGAACACGCAAATTCAATTCACCAATCGATCGCAATCTACCAGAGCAATCCTCAATCCTATTTACAGTCCACGAAATTAATAATCAGCGCCACCAATAACAGTTAAGATAATTTTTCCATACAAACGAAAAACACAATTAATTATTCTATCTCCAATTTCAGAACTTTGTTGGCGCAAAACTATGCAAACGTCCCATAAAATACTTCTGTGAATTACTATACGCGTAATTAAATCAAGGTAGTTTTTATTCATATGTGAAAAATGATATTATCTATGTGAATGAAAAACACAATTAATTATTCTATCTCCAATTTCAGAACTTTGTTGGTGCAAAACTATGCAAACGTCCCATAAAATGCTTCTGTGAATTACTATACCTATGCGTAATTAAATCAAGGTAGTTTTTATTCATATGTGAAAAATGATATTATCTATGTGATCGATAACTTGCTGAATTCCACTTCAAACATTCCAATTGCTCTCCAGAAAAATTGATATTTGGAAGTTAACATAACATTTTTTGATATACCGTGTCGTATGAACTTAGCAGTAGTATAAAATGAAAATTTTAATAGCTTGATGTATTACTTACATTAAAATTTTACTAAAACTTGATGTTGTTGCGGACAGGAGATGTATATTATGACCAATTAAATTAATATTGTGATTGTTGTACCGTCGTGCTCCCGTCTCGGACAAATAATAAAGGATTAAGTGATATCCCTGTGGTACCGAGACGAGAGCCGACGTTTTGTATCATAGTGTATGGGGCATCGCAGCGCATACTGTGTACGGCTGCGATGTCCGCGTAGTATTGTGATAGTCTGGTCGTTGTGTGCTCAGGTGGGGGTATGGACAAATGGGCTCGCGCGCCGCCTAACCCGGGTCTTTTATACAGACGGGTGCCGCGTGCGAGCATTGCCCCCACCAGACGATGTCCACTGTATACTCGCTCCTGCGTGAGCGCGAGCGCACAGCGGCCAGTATATAAACGGGTCATATTGAATACGAGAATATATTCCTGCTCTGATATACCTGGCTTTTTTACTTCACCACCTGCTCTCTCAACTGGACCTTGGAACTGGACTTGGAACTGGACTCGGAACTTGACTTGGATTGGACTACTCTTGGCAGCTGAAACCGACAGAAGCAGACAACCTGCGCCGGCTGAGAACCACACACACAGTAGCTGATAACACCTGCACGCTACATCGACTGGTCCTTCGAGCCGGATCTCTCAGGATGGCGAGGAACCTGCGTTCAGGAAGGAGCAAGGAGGACACCGGAAGCAGCAGCGACAGCGACGCCAGCATCAGTAGCCAGCGCACGGCTACCGATGAGACCCTGCGCCAGCTGAGACAGGAGTTGCTGCAGACAAGGAGGGAGCTCCAGGACGAGCGTCAACTGCGAGCCGATGCGGAGCAGGCGGCCCAGCAGCAGGCGGCCCAGCAGCAAGCAGCCCAGCAGCAGGCGGCCCAGCAGCAGGCAGCCCAGCAGCAGGCGGCACAGGTTGGAGCGCAGGAAGCGCTCCCTGTGCCCCACCAGCAGTGGCAGCAGGCGGCCCAGCAGCAGGCAGCAGAGCAGCAGGCAGCAGAGCAGCAGGCGGCACAGGTTGGAGCGCAGGAAGCGCTCCCTGTGCCCCACCAGCAGTGGCAGCAGGCGGCCCAGCAGCAGGCAGCCCAGCAACAGGCAGCCCAGCAGCAGACGGCACAGGTTGGAGCGCAGGAAGCGCTCCCTGTGCCCCACCAGCAGTGGCAGCAGGCGGCCCAGCAGCAGGCGGCACAGATTGGAGCGCAGGAAACGCTCTCTGTGCCCCACCAGCAGTGGCAGAACCAGGCGGCCCAGCAACCGACGGCACAGGTTGGAGCGCAGGTAGCGTTCCCTGTGTCCCAGCATCAGGCGGCCCAGCATCAGGCAGCCCAGCAGGAAGCGGCCCAGCAGCAGGCGGCCCAGTACCAGGCGACACAGGTTGGAGCGCAGGTAGCGTTCCCTGTGTCCCAGCAGCAGGCGGCCCAGTACCAGGCGGCACAGGTTGGAGCGCGGGCTGCGTTCCCTGTGTCCCAGCAGCATGCAGCCCAGCAGCATGCAGCCCAGCAGCAGGCAGCCCAGCAGCAGGCGGCCCAGTACCAGGCGGCACAGGTGGGAGCGCGGGTTGCGTTCCCTGTGTCCCAGCAGCAGGCAGCCCAGCAGCAGGCGGCGCAGGTGGGAGCGAGTACAACGCTCCCTGCGTCGCACCACCAGGGGCAGTACCAGCAGCATGCAGACCAGCAGCATGCAGCCCAGCAGCAGGCAGCCCAGCAGCAGGCGGCACAGGTGGGAGCGCGGGTTGCGTTCCCTGTGTCCCAGCAGCAGGCAGCCCAGCAGCAGGCGGCGCAGGTGGGAGCGAGTACAACGCTCCCTGCGTCGCACCACCAGGGGCAGTACCAGCACCAGGCGGAGTTTCCGCAACCCGCAGCGCGGAATGGCGGGAGCGGGTCGCCATGGACTGGCGCCTCGTTCACCCCGCCGTCCTTTGACGAGTTCCGGCCCGACTCCTACACCCGGGACTGGTTGCAGCAGCAACGACAGGGAACCTACAACGAGGATGGGCGGATAGCGGCGCTGGTGGCGAGGGGCAGCCAGTCCTCGCAGTTGCCGCGCTTCGACGGAGACCCGTTGGAGTGGCCAGCTTTCAGACAGCACTTCGTAGACTCGACGAGGATGTGCCGCATTGGAGATGCGGAGAACCTGCTGCGCCTGAGGTCGGCGTTGCAAGGGAAGGCAAGAGAGACGGTAAGAGGCTACCTCATTTCCGGCGATCCCAGCAATGTAGGGTTCATTATGAACTCCCTACAAGAAAGATTCTCCCAGACCGAGAACGTCGTGCATCACATCGTACAGCAGTTCAAGAGGACTCCACCGCTGCGGGAGGGCGCGGCCCTCGCCGAGATAGCCGACCTGCGTGCGACGATCCACGCGATGCTGACTTCTGTTGCGCTGGCGGACGCAGATTACCTGCACTTCAACAAGAGACCACTGTTGGAGGCGTGCGTGGACCTGTTGTCACCGTCTATGAAAACGACCTGGGTGTTCTACAGGTCGTATATCAGCACCAAGAAAGAGTTGAGCATGGACGAATACCTCGACTTTCTCCAACGCTTCGCCTCCAGCGGGACAACGGCGGCCATATCAGCACCAGTAAAGGGACTCGGCGCCAAGAAGAAGCCGGAAGCCAAGCAAGTGTTGTTACTTCACGAGGACGCTCCCCGTGACAAAAGTGATGCAGGGTGCGCGTTGTGCGGCGGCGAACACAAATTAGTAAAGTGTACGTCATATCTAGAAAAAACAGTACGTGAGCGTCGCGAAACCCTGCGGGGACTAAAGTTGTGCTACGCGTGTGTAGAACCGGGACATATATCTAACAAGTGCGGGCGCAATAAAAGGTGTGGACTTGGGGGGTGCAAGCGGTTTCACCACAGGACTCTGCATGAAAATAGCCAAAAGGCTGAAGAGAAGGTGAGCCAGACGGCTACAGTGACAAACACTTGGTTACCTGAGTGCCCGGTCTTACTCAAAGTGGTACCGGTTGTGGTTGGTGGGCCTGCGGGCCAAGAGACAGTGTATGCCCTGTTGGATGACGGGTCTACAGTGACTTTGATAGACGCAGATGTGGCCGACCGCATCGGAGCCAGGGGGCACGCGAGCGGACTGAGAATAAGTGGGGTAAACGATATGACATCAGAAGACGCCACGTCGCGACGAGTGAAGTGTACAGTTCGGGGGGAGGGCCTGACGGCGAGTTACTCCGTGTTCGCGAACACGGTCCGGGACCTGGCCCTCCCGGAGCAGCTGGCAGCCCAACGCCACGAAGACCTCGAGAGGCCCGGCGTCTCGGCACCAATGGTGCGGCCAAAAATGTTGATCGGCCAAGACAACGCCTTTCTGGTGGCGACCCGAGAAATCAAGGAGACACCGGGGAGAAACACTATGGAATCCAGAACGGCCCTAGGCTGGGCGGTCCATGGCGGCACGGCGGCTGGAAGCTCCCAGCGGGTGCTGCTAACCCGAGACTCGGCGATCCACGATCTGGTGAAGGCTCACTTCGAGGTCGATTCCCTGGGCGTTTCACATGCCGTCCGAATTCCGAAAGAAGAGACAGCCGCGATTGCAGTGATGGAGTCCACAACCCGGCAGACTCAAGATGGCCGGTGGGAGACGGGACTGATATGGGTGAACAAAGACCGGGCAGTACTGCCAAACAATCGCCCCGGTGCGCTCAGCAGACTACGCAGCTTAGAGAAGAAACTAGCCAAGGACAAGCAGTTGGCCGTGGCCTACCACAAGAAGATCGCGGACCTCATAACCAAGAGGTACGCGGTCCCAGCCACGGTCGAAGAGGGAGCGGCCAGAAGGTGGTATCTCCCCCACTTCGCTGTCACCAACAAACCTGGGAAGTTAAGGGTGGTTTTTGACGCGGCCGCAAGTTACAAGGGGGTCTGTCTCAACGACCTCCTTCTCACTGGCCCCGACCGACTGGCCATCTTACTAGGCCACGTCCTACGCTTCCGGGAGGGTCGGGTAGCCATCGCCGCCGACATTAGAGAGATGTTCCTGAGGATCAGGATTCGACCAGAAGACCAAGCTTCCCAGTTATTCCTCTGGCGTGAATCTCCTGAAGCGGAACCAGCGGAGTACCAGTTGACCTCGATGATGTTCGGGGCCAAGTGTTCCCCAGCCAGCGCCCAGTACGTGCGAGACAGAGTGGCTGAAGAGGCGGCGGCAACAGAACCAGAGGCGGCGGCAGCCATTAAGAGGAACTTTTATATGGACGACTACCTCGACGCCCGCCACACGGAGGAAGAGGCGGCCACCCTTGTCAAGACGGTCACCAAGGTGTTAGCTGAGGGAGGCTTCCAATTAGTTAACTGGGCCTCCAACAAGCCCGCCGTCCTTCAGGGTATTCCGCCAGAGGACAGGGCAGCCCAAGTCGTTGCCATTGGCGGCCTGAGCCAAACCGAGAGGGTACTCGGTATAAACTGGGACCCGAACCAGGACGTGTTCCTGTATGACCTCGAGGGGCTCCCACAGGAGAGCTGGCCAACCAAACGCCAGCTCCTGAGCGAGGTCATGAAGACTTTTGACCCACTTGGGTTCCTGGGGTGTGTCCTGATCCACACCAAAATTCTACTACAGGAGGTCTGGAGGAGCGGTGTGGGCTGGGACCAACCCATCCAGGAAGCACACGCCAACAAGTGGGACAATTGGCTGGAGAAGGCGCGCAGCATCAGGTGTCAGATCCCGCGCTGCTGCCGAGAAGGGACCAATGACGAGGCCGAGCTCCACATCTTCTGTGACGCATCGGAGTCGGCGTGTTGCACAGCAGCATACATGGTGGAGGTCACGGCAAAGGGCCCCCGCACACACTTCTTGGGGAGCAAATGCAAGGTGGCTCCCCTCAAACCAGTCTCAGTGCCGAGGCTGGAACTACAGGCGGCGCTGATGGGGGCCAGGTTTGCCGAGACCCTGAAGGCAGAGATGACCACCACCTTCTCACGAGTCATCCTGTGGACAGACTCTACCACAGTGCTGGCTTGGATCAACGCAGATCCTCGCCAGTACTCAGTATTCGTGGCCAACCGGCTGGGGGAGATTGCCCAGCTGACAGAGCCGGACAGTTGGAGATGGGTCCCGACAAGGCAGAATCCAGCCGATGTCGGGACCAGAGACGTGCAGTTCCCAGACCTCAACCCAGATTCACTGTGGCTTGCCGGTCCGAGCTTTTTGAAATTACCAGAGGACCAATGGCCCGAGGTGAAAGTGTTCGGCAAACCGGCAGAGGAATTGAAACAATTTGCGGGGCTGATTACAACTAGGTGCAGCGGCCTACCCGACCCTCTGAAGATCTCCTCCTGGCGCAAGCTGCTACGCGTCACAGCATGGGTTTTGAGAGTCGCTGACGGCCCAAGAAGACGGCGTGACGCCGTATTAACCCGCGAAGAACTACAGCGGGCAGAGACGACTTGGCTACGCCAGATGCAATCCGAGGCATTCCCGACCGAGATGGACCTGCTGAGAAAGGGAAAACCACTCCCAGCCAACAGCCGGGTGGCCACCATGTCACCCTGGCTGCACGAGGGGGTAATGAAGGCGGGGACTCGTCTTGAGTCACTAGGGACGGAAGCCCTCACTATACTGTGCGCTACACACCCGGCAGCCAAACTGTTTATTCGGCACGCCCATGAAGAGGTGCAGCATGCCGGCATAGAGAGGACGGTGGCCGAAGTTCGACGACAGACAGTGATGTTGCGGCTGAGGACAGCCGTCAGGAAGGTGGTACACAACTGCGTGCAGTGCCGAGCCCAGCGAGCCCGCCCTTCACCACCACAGATGGCGCAACTCCCAGCTGGGCGACTCGCTTACGGCCGCAGACCCTTTACACACTGTGGAGTGGACCTGTTTGGTCCCATGGAAGTCTCCATAGGTCGGAGAAGGGAGAAGCGCTACGGGGCACTCTTCACATGCCTCTCCACCCGCGCCGTTCACATAGAGGTGGTGGATAGGCTAGACGCGGATTCCACCATCATGGCGCTGCGTCGAATGACGGCGAGAAGAGGAACTCCTGAGGTGATATACAGCGACAACGGGACGAACTTCCGAGCAGCCGACAAGGAACTAGCACAGGCGGCCGGCGATATCCTGCAACAGCCCGCCTGGCTCGACCAAGTGGCAAAAACATCAAGGTGGAAGTTCATCCCACCAGCAACGCCACACATGGGGGGAGCCTGGGAGCGCCTAGTACGCTCCGTCAAGACTGGACTACGCTCCGTCTTAAAAGATCGAGCACCCCGGTTGGACACGCTGCTTACGACTTTAGCGGAAGTCGAATACACCATCAATAGCAGGCCATTGACCCACGTAGCGATCGAGGCGGGTGATGAGGAACCACTTACCCCTAATCACTTCTTGATCGGGTCAGCCAGCGGACGCCCAGTCCTGGCCCACTACCCAGCGGATGAAGAAGAGGTCTCCCTGAGGAAACAATGGCGAATCGCCCAACAGATGGCAGATGCCTTTTGGCGACGATGGCTAAAAGAGTATGTGCCAACCATCGCGCAGAGGAGAAAGTGGAGGGAGTCGGCCGTCCCACTGAAGGTAGGAGACTTAGTCGTCATGGCAGACAGCACGGCCCCACGCAATGACTGGAAGAGGGGCCGCATAGTGGAAATCAAGCCCGGAGCTGATGGACAGGTCCGGGCTGCAATAGTACGGACAAGAGGGACTCTTCTCATGAGACCGGCGGTCAAATTAATACGACTGCCGGTAGAGGATGAAGCCTGCCCGCGTTCCACGGAGTGAGGGCGGAACCCTCACGGGGGGAGGATGTTGCGGACAGGAGATGTATATTATGACCAATTAAATTAATATTGTGATTGTTGTACCGTCGTGCTCCCGTCTCGGACAAATAATAAAGGATTAAGTGATATCCCTGTGGTACCGAGACGAGAGCCGACGTTTTGTATCATAGTGTATGGGGCATCGCAGCGCATACTGTGTACGGCTGCGATGTCCGCGTAGTATTGTGATAGTCTGGTCGTTGTGTGCTCAGGTGGGGGTATGGACAAATGGGCTCGCGCGCCGCCTAACCCGGGTCTTTTATACAGACGGGTGCCGCGTGCGAGCATTGCCCCCACCAGACGATGTCCACTGTATACTCGCTCCTGCGTGAGCGCGAGCGCACAGCGGCCAGTATATAAACGGGTCATATTGAATACGAGAATATATTCCTGCTCTGATATACCTGGCTTTTTTACTTCACCACCTGCTCTCTCAACTGGACCTTGGAACTGGACTTGGAACTGGACTCGGAACTTGACTTGGATTGGACTACTCTTGGCAGCTGAAACCGACAGAAGCAGACAACCTGCGCCGGCTGAGAACCACACACACAGTAGCTGATAACACCTGCACGCTACAGATGTATTACATTAAAATTTTACTAAAACTTGCTAATATCTAAGCTAAGTGTAATTTTGTGAAAAGGTGGCGAGTGACAAGGAAGAGTGGATGACCTATCTTAGGGTTGCAACCATATAAATATAATTTACACATAACTCAATTTTGTTGTGTGCAACGACGACGTGCAGAATTTATTTCTCACGCAAGAAGACACGTTACCAAGTGTATGTAATAACAATTATATTGTGTTTTATTATGTCTATGAATGTTGTTTATGTTCTAAATATAGACCAGCGTCCTTTAATTATTAGTCTCCCAACACGTCTGGGAGTGTCCCTGGACGCTGGTACTGGTACTCCGCAAGAATGCCGACTTGTAGACCCATTATCTTATTTATGTAATACGTGCGTCCGTGCGTGCATTTTGTTATTATGCACGGGATTTGCAGTCTGCCTCTGCAATTATTGTATTTTTAAGCTACACATCATACAAATTAATAAATTAACACTTTAATGTACAAGGCTAGTGTCGATATAGCCGGCGGAACTTATTGCCTGAGACAGTTTTTCCTTGTCAACAGGTCCCGTCCAATCTGAGACAGGATTTCCACCCACAGTAGAAATTTCAAGTGAAAAAAAATCTGCATTTGTTTTCTAACTAAACTTTATAACGCCAGTTTATAACGCTAAAAAGAAGTATTTTTTTGATAAATGAGACAAATTCCAATTACTATTAAGATTAATCTTCACATTTTTTGGCATCTTACATTTCTATAAATATTCAATTTTTTGAGTTAGGTACCTACGTTATAGATCGAAAAAAAATTTGAGAGACGTTCCAGAAAAAAAACACTGAAAAAACATCCTAAACCAGGTTTTAAACTTAATAAAAGTCTGCAATAAAACAAAAATTTCAGATTAGTATGTTAAGGACTGCTTGAATCGTTAAGTAAAACCGATAAAATACAGGTGCAAAAAACGGGTGCTAAGTCTCAAATTTTTTACTAGTAACTTTTACTACTAACTTTTTCGTGAATCACCCTGCTGACCCGAGTTCGGGAATTGAATCCGGGACCTCGATCAGAAGTCGGCGCTTAAGGCACTAGGCTACCAAAGTCGAACCTACCTACCGAAACAATTTCGTATAACATCCTGCGAAGTATGGTGACATAAAAAGTATAATAATTAGGTACTGAATGTTAAGTACTCATTGACACAAATTTGTTAATTATTGTGGCTATCCAAGTTATGGGGTCTATGGTGTAATCCAGATAAATGACGTTTAATTCATAAAGCTGATTTGCCGACGAAATCTCAACAATATTAGAACGTTTCTATGTGAAACTAGCTTTCCCGACAGTATGTTGTCCTGAAGTCCTTACTATGAATATTGATTTCAGATTTGTAATTTATACAAAAATACGTATAAAATGTGTTTGAATGTTAAAAATATATTTCTGAAAGTTTGAAAAAAATTGTATAAAAAAATCTGCGTACCAATGTTTTGAAACTCAATGGTTGTAAATAAAATTCAAGTAGGTACATAAAAATAGTGTTGTTATGGAATTTTTCGCGGATGGCGTTGTTGTCAGTAAATCCCTGCCATACTTACTTTAATATTATATTTAACATTATTTGCCATCCTATTTTCGAATTTTTAATGGTTATTATTCTGTTATCCGGAGCGGAGAAGAATCTAATAAATCAAGCATCGGAAGAATCTGTTCAGCCGATCTCGAGTTATAAGTGTTCGCACTAACCCAACTTTCTTTTATATTATAGATTAAATTTCAAAGAAATCGAATCCATTTTTGTCGATCGAATCAATTTTATAACAAATCTTGAAACGAAAACATAGAATTCCCATTGCTCCAATAACAGATATCTCCCGCACAGCTATTATACCTACATTGTTGTGTTTAGGTAGAGGTACAATCAACGTTATTTGTTTGATATACATAATGCAATTATTAGGAACCAAAATATAAATTAAGGCTTCATAATATTTTCAATTCCATAGAAACATTTTTTTTTTCTACGCATAAAAACAATATTTGATTCAAAAAAACAAATTCACGTGCATTGATAGCAAAATGCGTAGGTACCTACCTATATTCGAGTTCACAGACACTTCCATCGATGTATACTAAACCAATAGGTCAACACTTAAATTAAAATTATTATTGATAATTCAGCAATTTCCAAAATACACTTATTAGTTTTCACGAACGGACCCTGGGAATTTTGTTCAGTAGGTATACTATATTATTGTACACATCACCGCGTCGTACCTATCCCTTAAGGGGTAGATAGATTGAACAAACACATCCACTCCTTTCTATCCAGATACATTCTCTTTAGCTTCATCCAACACTAGCTGACCCGCCCGTCGACATTCGACCTAATCCAGAATAAAAAAATAATTTTGACTTATTGCATGAATAAAATTTGATTTACCTACGACATTATAAAACTTAATTAAATTTACCTAAGTATTGATTGCATTATGTAATAGTTATCGTTGATTCGGATGCGGGATGAAGTTCGATGGGTCATAAGTTTGAAATCAAAACAATTCCTCTATAATTGCTTTACTTTTAAAAAAAATCCAAGAGATGTCGGTGCAGTAGAAAATTAATCACATGTGAAGCCTGTTAAGTTATTGTATATATTGTTGAAAGAATAGACTCCGATTCTTCTTATGGTCGCTCACAATCTGACCTCCAGAGACCGAAGCCATTGGATCGCGTCATCCGTCAGTGCGTGCAAGTCCTGTAGTCCTTCTTCAAATGCGTATATGGGGCACTCGTTAATCAGATGGTCGATTGTTTGTGTAATCCCACATGCGCATGCTGGTGAGTCCATCCATCCCCATTTATGTAAGTTGGAAGCGGTGCAGTCCAATTAAAGCAAATTTTACTGAATTGTTATGGTAAGATTTAGTATAAAAAAAAATTACAACACACTTTTGAGTATATGATGGTAGCTTGGTCTTGGTAGCCCAGTGGATCATTCGCGGACTTTCATTTTGAAGATTGTAGATTCGATCGCCAACCGTCTTCCCCTTTCACAACATAACCTTTGTTTTCTTTGAAGATGCCATCAAAATTGTTTAATTTGGAAAAGCCCGATTCATTAAAAAATAAATTATTGCTTCTGCGTAGGTAGGTACATTCTGCATTGGACGTTTGTCCTATTTTCTGCCTCACGTGGCCCTGCCTAACATGTGATTAGCAATTAAATGATTTGGAACAAAATGGCGCGTATATTACTGCCATGATAGTACTTTTTCAATCAATTCTAATCCAGATTCGACCCAATTTTCAAGTTTATAAATTGTTTTGAAGACGGCAAGGATACATTAGTCATATCCTTTGAAGAATTGGCGCTTCTTCTACTTTCGAATAAGGACATTATTTATTAGCTTGTACTCTTGAAAAAAAATATTTCAGGATTGTATTTGGTACACATCCAATACAACGCTCAAAAAGAAATAATGTAGTAGGTACGTGACGTGTTTTTTTTTCTCTGTTAGTATTGTCAAGAAAACAGTTAATTACCTGGAACTAGTTGACACATATAAGAGGCCTTAGTGCGATAACTGTGGCACTTGACATATTTGTTTGTAGTGGGTGCTTTGTCGATGTACTGCAATCGTTGTTCTGAGTGTTAAAAATGTATTTAAACAATGTTTCCACTTGACATTTGTCACTTATTTGCCTGATATAATATTATTGTGTTTTTACAGGACAAAATTTATCTTGATCGTTCAATACATACTCAAAATAAAACATACATTTTGATTGCAGCATATTCTTGGAGTATGGCGGTATTTCAATGAGTTCGAGATCTTTGATTTCATAATATAACAACTTTTCGAAATGTAATAAAAAATAAAACACTTGAATAAAGTCCTCGAAATTTTATACAAAAATCGAAAGGAAAAGGATCTTTGAATATTATGATTTAGTTGTAACAGTCAGTCAATATATTGAGGGAGATGGATCGAGTTTTTGGAATTGGCAGACTCCGAAATGACGATTAATAACTAATATACCCACTGTAAAAAATATTCTGGCATTTGATAGGATTCTCATAAGAACAAAACAAAAATAATGTAAACAAAATGAAATGTTAAGGAACCAAACACCATCCTTGGGGTAGCCTTTTTGCCCACAATATTGCAGCTTTAATCTCTGCGAGATCTCACTAGTCTGAAATCAGGTTACAATGTTATTTAACTTGAATGTGTTTGTGAGTTTTGATACCTTCCTACAATGTTGCAGATGATATTTTGACATAATAAATTTTGAAGTAATCCTGTTAAGTGGACGGGCCGTTATTTATTGATGCGCTTATACAAATTTATGGTCTATGGCCGTCGTAACAACATTGTGAGGACTTCGTAAGAATCCTTACGACATAATTTTCATGTGGTTTGTTGACTTAGCGGCTGTCTGTTTTCATAACCCAGTATTGATCAAGTGCCCAGGTTTATTTTCAGAACGGTCACACCTTTATGACATTTTGCATTTATATAATTTAATAATTCCACGCGTACGTGGTGTGCATTCAAGATTTCATGTCGTGGGCATGATAAAAGTTAAATGGTAATTATTTGAAAATTGACGTTGGTCATATATGATATCTACCTTGGTTCATGGTGAAAATTCATACCGATAAGCCCTCGGATCACAATTAGCCAGACTTCAAAGACAGGATAGAGGCAGAAAACTTCGCCGACTTAGATCGCCTCCTAATTCTGGACTTCTTGAAACGTCCGGGATTGGTGGCTAAGCTCTAATTGGGAGACACCATGAGCAAGGAGGGAAAGCACAATAGACCACTATAAGTTGGAATGGTCAAGACCTCCAAGAGAATTTAAAAAAGGCATACTTTCGTATGTTTTCTTAAAGAACTCATACGAAATATACAAAATTCTACTAGAAAACCAATCGATCGATATTTGGTAATAGGGTCCTAGGTCGTAGTTATTCAAATTTAACAGTTTAAAGGGGAAAATCGCGAAAAAAATATTCATTTTCTTTTAGCTATCTCTTTTTCGCGCAACCTGTAACAACTCTATTCTCTTTCACTTGACCAAGCGTTATATTTTCTACCAGGTTCGTGATTATAGAATTCCATTCTCAGCGCACAGAATTTGCTATTATTTCAGTTATTTCTGTTACCAATAGAAATTAAAGATATCCAGGCAAGATAAGTTTAGAAATTTCCCAATTATTTAGCGTTTACAGCAGTGTGGGCAACAGAGTAAGCAAGCAATCTATTTATACAAACGCGTGGTGGTTGGTAGACGACGTTCTTCTTTTTGCGTCTGTGTCTC
This sequence comes from Mystacides longicornis, assembly GCA_963576905.1. Taxonomy (NCBI): domain Eukaryota; kingdom Metazoa; phylum Arthropoda; class Insecta; order Trichoptera; family Leptoceridae; genus Mystacides; species Mystacides longicornis. The sequence continues at coordinate 32,329,627 of OY756426.1, read as the reverse complement.
TGGTCTGGAACCTTGGCTGGTTGCTACTTGGTTTATTTGTGGCTGCAATTATCTCTCGTCTCGTGTCGAGTCTCAGCTCCGAGGAGACAAAATAATATATAAGAAGGGAGGCATTGAAAGAGTTGTGGACCACATTCTTAGCGAGGGTGCTCCTCAGCCAGAAGAAACATTGCTTTCTCACAATATTCTTGTTACTATGGAATACTGGCGGATTTTTAGACACGAAATATCCATTACGCTGTCCCGAAAGAGATAAGGCATCTTCACTCTTTTTTTATTTCGCATAACTAACGTTTCTCCTTACGTATAAGTATATTTTTATCTTCTGCTATTTCTTTTACTTCTTACCTGACCTTTCTTGAGGACGGAATTGATGTATTCAATCTATGCTAATCTTGGTCAACGAATCCCTTTCTCACCCTTTTCCTTACTGCCTTACAATGTCTATATTCTCTTCGTTTTTTATAAGCACTACTTCATTCAACATGTCATTGTCCAAACAATTTCCTCTAAACCTGATAGCTTTAAAGTCATAGACATTTCTTGCGCAAATGTAAAAGAAGGAAAGAAAGAATTTTTAGATATTGGTGCAATGTTTGATTCTCTTTTGAAAAAAGTTAGAATGTCTTCTATTTTCAAATAAACGTATGAACGATGTGTTCATACTGAAAAATCATAATAAAATATTGTTCAGCATATTTTTATACTTATCTACATATTTAAATCGTTCATTTTTTTTGTTCTAACACCTTGACCTCGCGATGTAAGAGTTTTCATAGAAGCTGGATGAGTTTATTTTGTCACCTCGCCATTTTTATCTAAGTATATAATTCTTTCAGCGATATACCTACAGTAAGTTCCTGCCACGAATCTCCAATGCAACAGCTGTACGCTATATATGGTTGGCAAACTTCCATTTATCTCTTATGTGTGTGTGTAGATTGATGTTAGTATTATGTATTCTGTTTCCCGCTTCGATATTTTTGTTCTAATAAATGAATCATCGGACCACGAGCATGTTGCACTAAATGTTTTGTAATGAAATATTTATCAATAAATCTCAATACAGATTTTTTTTTATAATGGCATCAACTCATAATAGTGCGTTTGACAGTTTTTTGCAATTCCTACTGCCATCTTCTGTTAGTTTAGAGAACGATTAAAAAAAAACAAATCATTCTTTTTTCAAATGTTTGCCTAGACTCCAGAGATTTTTTCATAGCTTTGTACCATAGATAAGACGCTGTTTAATCGTTTTGGCCAGCTATACTTAGACACATAATAAATAATAATAGATTAGATATGTGTATAATAAAATACTAAACTCGTGGCTGTGAATTATGAGTCATTGTTTTCATGCAAGTACATAAATATATTTTCAGCACCGTATAATTCATAAACATCCATGAAAATGTGTGTGTAAAGTATACATTTACTTGGACATAAAACTGAAAATAAAATTATTATTGTAACTACTGTTTTTTATCTATGGTGACTCATTTCTTGTGTTTTGTTTACATATTATTGTGTATATAGTATATAGGTACATAATATTAATATTTTTATCAAATTGACACTTCCCATACTATCAGTTGGGAAAAGATACCTAATTCAATGTATAATCTTTACGTAGATAATATTATATTATTAATTGACGAATTCTCTTGCGCGCATTATCGTATGAAAAATAGCTTTCCTTACATTTAAAATATATCAATAAGCCAAGTGTCTGAATATATTGTAGGTACCATTTTTTTTTAAGATTATCCATCAACATATTTATTTTTCGTAATAAACCGAAAAGAGGCATCTAGCCTTATGGCATTTAAAAAATATATTAAAGCGAAATTTCGCATAAAACATAAATGTCTATAATAAACACCTTTGAGTATTTTAAATATTTAATAAAAAAGTTAACAATTGTAGAAAACTTTTATAAAATATCAACATGTAATTAAATATACGCTTTCAATTAATACATTTTAGTTAAATCGGCGGCTTCTACCAACTGATTTTTCAGTTTCAATTATTTTCACAGAGATAAAGCGTTCGTTTTGACGAGTTACTTGATCGTTTACCTATTATCGATAGTTACTGAAATTTACTAAAAATTAAAACATCGCATTTATGGAATATATTGACAAATTTCGCATTTATCGCATCTATTTCGTAAATACGAAATTTACGTACCCCTACTTATGGATAGTATTATCAAGTATTTGCTTAACATAATAAAATAAATATCAAATTAAACAACAATCTTACTGTTAAAAATAATAATTGGTATTAATTCGCCTATATTTTTAGGTTATTTATAAAAAAGACGACAAACTGAAAATATTTGCGAAAATGACAGTTTGAATCGGATGACGTTTCCCGCGCATTCGCCTATCGCGTATAGCGACAAAATATCGACACTCTTGTGTTTTAGTGAAAAACTATTTATGAATGAGTCTCGTAGGTATACCTATTATTACTATGTTCAATATAAGGCATTATTATTATCAATTAATTCTCACGCCTGACAATATAAACATACGAATCAGTCGCCGTATCAGCTCTGTATAAGCATAGTAGGTACACAATATCTACAGTGTCAGTACCTACCTACCTATCCTATGAATCATATTTTCATCCGCATAGATACCTACCTACGAGATAATAATAATTATGTGGGTACATAGTAGTATGCTAACATTAGAGTAGGTAGGTACTCCCGTAACTAGAAGAATAGCATCAAAATAATTATTGTTCTAACAAAAAAATATAATTATTTCAGTGTTTATTTTTTTATGCCTATACCTTATCTATGGCTATCAGATATATGTACCTTATGTCAACCGAGACAGCGATTCATTCATTTTCCATATCTATGGTCAGTGTTTGTTCCCTATCAAGGGCTTTTCTATAATCTACTAGCTTTCCCGACATACTCTTTATTCCTGTCTTTACTATGAATATTGAAATTGAATTTGTGCAAAAAGTCAATTCAATGGTGAGCAACAAGCAGACACACATGTATATTTGTACGTATTTATACATTGGCCTTGCTGCGTATTTACTTCCTCTGGTACCGATCTACCGTATACGCTGTATTCTTATGTATTGATATACAATATACATTAGCAAAATAAATAATGAAGAGTTCCTATATGATCGAAAACACGCGTAGGTAAACCTATGAAGATTTTTTTTTTGTATTTAAGTACATACTTATCGTAGTTTATTTTCTCGTCAAAGAAACACATCTGTTGATATTGTTTTTAACCGACTAAAGTCGGTTATGTCCACTGAGTACAAATATTATTAGAGAGCTTTTGAGGATGCGTAGAATCAAAAATTGGTTCCTTTATCTAACAGTCACGTGACTCAAGATAAATTGTTAAAAAAAATTACTTTCATCAACAATCACAAAACAACACAACAAAATTCATAGGAACATAATAATAATATCATTTAACTAATTATACGATTCTTCTTCTTCGTCAGAGCCTGTCTCCGTCCATTGCTGAACATAGTCCTCCCCCCTCTCCTTCCAATCATTCCTGTCCTGTATTATTATACGATTAAAACATAAAATTTCTCTGTGTTGATGCTAAAATATTAAAAATAAAAAATCGAGTGTCAACCACCGCTACCGACAAACGTCACAGTTTGTATGAGTTTAACAGCAGTCACGTGGTACTTGTTGGGACCATGCGCAGTAGCACATTATTTCTCTAGTATTATTATTTTTTTAATGAATCTGTGTTCACTCAAAGTGAACATTTCTTCTCAAAGGTTATGCGAACCTCCAGAAATATTTCGTAAATCTCTAATTTTCTGACGTTGGCGATCACTTCGGCGAAAGCTTCTCTGTCTTGCGCTATCCGGAATAACTTCTCCACCCTTCTTACTCCCGGTCCAGTCTTCAAAAAATCGCAACCATAACATCTGCCTTCTCCCATCCCCACTGCTCCCTTCGCAAATCTCTAATAATAATATGAACTATACGTACTAGGAGCAAGATCTCCTCTTAAAATTGGTTATAAAAAAGAGGAAAAGCTATCACCCTTTCACCAGTCGGTACTCAACTAAATGAACAGAAATTTGAAATGTGGCTCCAACGTCGAATACACAGAATTCCTTGGACAGATGTGGTAACCAATACTGAAGTCCTGAGGCGAAATCTGGCACATGAACTGCGAGCAGAGATGTACCTAATACCACCTTCTTTACCTAATACTGAAGGCCCGAGGGTCTGGCAGGGGACAGTGCCCTGGCTGCGTAATGTAAGGGAGTGGACCGGCTTGCGAACTGCGGAGGAGCTGTTCCGAGCAGCGCTGGACAGGGACAATAAGTTCGCCAAAGTTTGGGGGACCTGACTGTAAGGATACGATAAAGAAGAATAAAGTGTACGATAGCAATTTGTTCAGAAACGCCTTAACTCAAAAGTGGACACCGAAAAATACCAATACTTCTTGATATACCCAGATTATTCTGTACTTAGTGTGAAACTATAACATGTCGTATTGTGTATTACATGTTTGTTGACAATTCCGAGTGCCCTATGGGGCCTATGGACAATAAAGAATTTGAATTCACCTCTAAACCATCCATTCTAACAAATCATTACTAATGTCCGATTTTTAAATGGAACAAACCACTACGGGCTGACGATCGTCTTCTACTGTTATTTCGAAGGCTGTCTTTGTGTGATTACTTTCGTTAACATCGTTCGCCATTAGGTGGTAATGTTTAAGTCTCCGTAACTCCTAATCATGAGAATTCTCCACATGTTCAACATGTCAAAAAATCTCATGTATGTATGTAACAAGCAGATATTTAATAATTATTGATGAGATATAGAGATAAAAGTTGGAAATTATTGCGAACAAGAGAGCAACCAAATTTAAAGAGTGCGACTGCTGTCATATATTTTGCGCCAGAATAGGTATGTATTCAACAAAAAGAGGTAACGTCTTTATAAAACAAGTCGATATCCCTGCCCTCTGTGGGAAACCAGAAAACCAATAGTTAACCGATTTAGTATATAACTCATGTCATTGAAAAAGATCGTAGAGTTAACTATGTACGTAACTCAAAGTAGGTGGGATAATCTTGTGACATGTAGGCGCCAGATACCTGGCAAGTGTGGTGCGCGGCGCGGCGCCAGAGCATGGTTGCCACACTAGCGTAGGCTCCAGCATTGGGACACAGTACAGCACAGCACAGTCTGGCCCACACTCCGTTAATGAGATTACACCGCCGTATAATGGGTTTGCAGCCTCTAATTTCTTAACTGAAAGGGTTTCATAGCGTAAACAATGCACTTTTTGTTTATTTGTATGGCAATTCTCCCTTTTTACCTAGCTACCACTCAGGCTGGGTGACATATGAGATTGAAAATATTTAAAAAATCTGTCATTTTCCTACCCAAAATTGAGGAATTGAAAACCCAAAGTTATTGCTGAATTTAAGCGGTTCTTAACTGCGAAGTGTCGTTATTTTTCAACACACTGTGACGTTATATACAGTCAAGTACATATACTTTGCTTTGAAAATACGTCGTCGATTTCGGTAAGGTGTCCAATTGTACCTACGTCTTTGCATATCGCCTGCTGGGGATCGATTTGTTCTATGTCCAATTTTAAGTTTCTTCAAATTGACTAAGCAGTTTCAACAACACACATATTTTTTGTACTGTGTGCACTAAAAAATACAAACAGTTTTTAGCACATTTCCCTATTTTTAACATTGTAATGTTGTAATGTCCGCTTTGGCCAATCAGATTGCTTTAATCCTTGGAGGTAGTGCACTGCAGCACAGTATCATTTTTCAATCAGAGGGTGTAGCAAAAATTTGAAATCAATGTACCAGTTTATGCCACCTATTGATACCCCCTTTTTATAGAACTATTTTCAGACGAGAACAACCGAATAATGTTTTCCTTCTATCTATACATATTTATTGACCTTAATAATTGTGAACACATTATTAAATTTCAAGTGTTTTCATGGACATAGTACAATACAACACTCAGCATTTTTCAAAGATATTGTTTTTTTTGTCCTTTTGGTTTATTTCACATGAAACACGATCAGAATTTGATAAAAATGTTCAAAACCATTATTAGTTTTTCAGTGTACCTATTATTTATATTACCTATGGTGTTTCATTTTTTTTAATAAAAATATTTAAAAAAAAAATATAATTTGTATTTATAACTTTAAACCCTCACAACAGTTTTCGGAATCAATCCTCCCATCTTTATATTGCAATATTATGCGCCCATCGCTGGTACAGTTCTCCAAAAAACATCCGTCATTCAATACTATTTTATGAATGAGTACCGTGGCCTTCCTGAACTTCTCACATCAGATCGGTCCGTTACGACTAAATCTATATTTCGTATGTATTGTACACAACATTCATATCGGCGAATTCTTGGAAGCTTCCATTTCAAATTTCGAACAACCGCCATTTTCTTACGTAGATAGGTACCTACATTTGGCGGCGGTGGGTTGTAAAACCAAAGACTTCGCGGTTTAACCAATAATCGTCCTTCAGATCTAATAAGTGGTAGAAACAAATGACCCGTAAAATAATTACCAATTAGGATTTATTTTGTATATTCCTGTCGTTGTTACTTATCATTTTAGCCGTTAATGTATCTTGTCTCTATGGTTTGGTTATGATTACCGGTGACAGTATATTATAAACATAGCTATACTTATAAATATTTTTTAATATTCGAAGAATCAAAATTATGGTGTAGGTACCAGCTGAATTAAAATTGGAGATAAAAATTCAACGAAAAATAATATTTTTCACTAGAAATAATTAGTTTTTCTTTTTCATAGATTACAAAACTTATATATTTTGCCAGAAGAATACGAATTCTAAATAAAATAATCATGGCATATTATTAAATGATTCCAAGAATGATAATTTTTTTAACAGGCAACACTGAATTCTTGACATTTCACTTTCTTGGCGGGGACTCTACAGAAATTAATTTCGCCGATACAATCTTCTAATAATTATTGTGATATTTCTTGGTAATAATTTTCGAGTGAAATACTCAACGTGACAAATCGTCATGTTTACAAAACGGTCAATGCTAATAGTTTTTCCATAGAAATGATTAAGTTTATGAATCATTATCGAAATATCATTGGCGCCATCTTATAAGTACCTACATAATATTATGTATATATAGTAATGCGAATGAAATAAGTGACTATACCTACTCATGTCAGTCTAAATTTTCTTGTAAGGATCACTTGTATTTTATTCTATGGTATGATAGACAAGTACACATTATCGTGTCTTTTTTTCCAGCGGTAACCTTGTAAATATAATGATCTTACAATTAATGAATGCACAACATTTTGTTTCGATTTTGAAAACATTCCAGAAACTTTGTCCATTTCATAACAAGATGGCGTTCAATTTTGACAGTTGATCACTTTAGATTGAAAGTTAATTGTCGCGATGGTGTCTTATCTTGAGAATTGATCATAAAGACATGTTTTCTTGAAGACGCCGTTGTAAGTCCGAGTGTGAAGAAGAGAATCGGCGCCGCGACGGAAATAAAGGCGCTTGGCGTCCGTCCAATGTCCCAATACACTCACACACACCATGTTTATTTTGTATTATTTATATTAATCATACTGAACGCGTGTATATAATAAAGTGTACCTGTAGTATATAGCAAATGGGAAAATCCCTTGGAAGATGGGACAGCGAACACCGTAAAATTAAACTATCGTACCTACGTACCTAGTCGTAGTTCCATTTTCAAACTCGTGTCAACGTTTAGCATAGATAAACGTGACAGAAAACGTAAGAATCTTGTAAGAATAAACTCCATAGACAATACACTAGAAATAAACAAACAACCAATATAATGTTTTTAGGCACTTGTTTAGAAAATTAAAAGGAAGTGCCTCTAGAGCCGTAGACGGAAACATCAAAAATTTGGTACGGCGTCCGTAGATCTCCATAGACAATATTTTATCATAGACAACTAAAAATTGACACTTGTTTAGCCGACGATTGACATTGACAGATGATATTAAATTGTCGCTGAGCACGGATTTAATTATTAATATTGTTGAACAATAATGTAATTGTATAACAAAATTACAACTATCAGCAATAGTAACAATAGAATACTTATTAATGTAGATGTTTTTAATTTTTAGAAGTATGGTTGCCACAATATATAACATTTTAGAAGTTAAAACGTAAAAAAATATTTGGTAATTATTCAGTTCGCGGGCTGATACGATGATGATGGTCATGATCCTCAGAATTGAGGGACCGATGAAGATGAGGATGAATCTCAATTGCTCTTGAGCTTCTTATTCAATACGTGGAGGCAATTTAAGTAGCTGCTGCCACAATGCATTTAAAATAAGCTTGCAAGGATGCATGGTTATTACAGTTGTCACAGTAAAGAATTGTCCACATTTTTACTATGAAGGTGGATGGAAGCGGGACAATCTGTGACAAAATATTTCTTGTGGAGTTTTCACTTTTTGAGTGGTATTTCTTGCCACCTCTTATACAACTTAATGTTGCATAATAGTATTTTAAAGACTCCTTAGCATCTTTTTCTGTATGATGCCACTTTATTTGATTTTCAATACTCCTTGCGTCTATTATATTTATCAGCCAAAACATTTGGGAAATCTTTGTATCACCAACTTTCATTTTTGAATAATTGATTAATACTAACACTTCACTATCAACCATGCAAAATTGCCAAGTATTGAGACATAAATTTAGGATTCCTAGAATTAGGTAATCCGCCATATTTTTGATATTTTTTTATTTTACATAATATAAACGGCTTTCGGCTTTAAACACAAATTCATTTCACGTATTCAAAAAAATATCACTAAAAAAATTATTAAAAAAAGTCACAAAGAAATAAAATTAAAAATTAGTAAAAAAAATACTAAGCTTTATGTAAAGACATGCAAATAAAAATTCAAATTTTGAATAATATAGATGTTTAAATATTATTTCCGGATACTAATAGTATCCCAATGAGATTCGCACGAAAATTCAAACTGTCCTTTGGTACTAATACGAAATTCGCGCCAATTCACGCTTTGACATTAACTGTCATTTGAGTGTTACCATAGTATGAACTGTAATAATATGGCAACACACAAATCTACGGACGCGGGTACGGGATCCGGCTACGGCTCTAGAGGCACTTCCAAATTAAAATATCATTAAAATCAAACGTCAAATTTTCATCTACTCAGACTATAGAAGCGGCATTCGGAACAAAATCCTCAAAATTTTACTGTCCCATTTTTAGTGAGGTACCTAAGTACGGACGTTGATGGGAAGGAGTAGCGGTGGCTGCATAAAAAAAATCACAAAATAATAAGTGATTATTATGATAGCCAAGTAATCGTTTTTCGCGAGTGTAATATGGCGGAACTATGTTTATTCGATCGCATGGTCGTCTCTTTTCATCTTGTCCTTTAAAATTATTATGACAAGTAGGTACCTACTTATTGAAATTGATATCTAAATAGAGATAATGTCCCAGTAGATATTGGAAAATACAGCGATCTTTTATCGAACACGTACTTATTATACCTAATTCAAGGTCTACTTTTTAATTAACTTGATTATCACAATTAATTCGATTTTTACTAATACTCTAAAGGGGTATCCACGAAAAAGTTTAGCTCTAACTAATCTAATATTATCAAGGGGCATTATACCACTTAAAAATGTTTAGGTATTTTAATAAGTTAACAATTTTAATTATATTTCTACCATGCAGATTGTTTGTTGACATGGTACCATAACTCCTATACGAATTTAATAAATCAATGTGTTAAGGGTTATTTAAGGATGATTAAGATTTTAGAATCACATTTTGATCTTTTATTCTAGACACAACTTGTTTTATTTAAATTTCATTTATTGTTGGTTGGTACACTGTTTTGATAATAAAATGAATTTTCTAGAGATGTTGAATTTTATAAAGTTTAAAATGGACACTAATTAACAATTATTTTCTTGCTTGTTTCAGTCATAACAACTGCACTACTACATGGGACGATCCTCGAAAACCCAGACAAGTCGAAATCATCACAGCGCAGACCACACTCACAACCCAAGCCAGTCCCGTCAGCAATCCTCCACCAACCAACAACACAGGTAAACGAAACGGTCAAAGATGGTCAACCATTCATAATTTATGTAAAATTGTATCATAAATGTGGTAACGTCAGGGTGAAACCCAAATGATGCAATAATAATTTATAGGCTTGATTTTTAATAAATCATCTAATTACTTTGTTTAAGTTTCGCTTAGAGTAGTGTAGGTTTATAATATAATAATTATTGTTAAACATGTTAACAGTTAAAAAAACATACTTACATACATGGTAAAACACATTTATAGCTTTTTTTTTAATGATTTACCTTTCTACAAAATATCATTACTATTTATGCTAATACAAATGTGGGCGCTTCACACTGTCACATTGTCCATGATTTGCAGTGTGGACAATTCTTTCTGTATTACATTACGACATGGATCACTCGTTTACATCTTCTAGGATTTGCTGTCATAGACAATGTAATTCAAATCTGACATGTTCTCATCGTCTTACATTTTCTTTGGTGTGATATCGTAGACAATGTTATTGTGATAGGAGTGTGAAAGTTTTCTTACATCACATCTATGATTTTCTATCATAGACAATCTAGTACAAATGCTGAAGTTCTCACTATCTTATATTGTCTGTGGTTTGCTATCTTAGGCAATGTATGTAATACAAATGTGGCAGAGTTCTCACTGGATCACATTGTCCATGATTTGCTATCATAGATAATGTAATACGAGTGTGGAAGTTTTCAGTCATTTACATCTTCTATGATTTGCTGTCATACATATTATGAATGTGGAGGTTTTCAGTCACTTACATTTTCTATGATTTGCTGTCATACACAATGTAATACGGGTGTGGAAGTTTTCAGTCATTTACATCTTCTATGGTTTGCTCTCATACATATGAATGTGGAGGTTTTCAGTCACTTACATTTTCTATGATTTGCTGTCATACACAATGTAATACGGGTGTGGAAGTTTTCAGTCATTTACATCAGCTTCTATGGTTTGCTATCATAGACAATGTAATACAAGTTTTTCACTCTTTTCTCTTACATATTATATTGCTTGCTTTCATAGACAAAACAAAAAAACAAGCACACTTTTGAAAGGCATTCACCATATCGTCGTATAAGGAATAATAACTGTAAAGTCACCAAGTATGAAACAAACTGGATATGAATTCACTCTGTTATCATTATTGTTGTTGGTTGTAATTGCAGCAAGTAAACAAGCTACTGCCAATACGACAGTGAGCGCAGGGTCCGTGAGTACCCCCGACGCTTTGGGTCCTTTGCCTGAAGGTTGGGAGCAAGCCGCCACTCCCGAGGGCGAGATGTATTTCATCAATCACAACACTAAAACCACCACATGGTTTGACCCTAGGATACGTAAGTCTCTCTTTGTCTTCCCATTCCTTTTTGTAGCTAGATAAGGTTGTATTTAGAGGGTTGTGGGTTGTTTTATTACTATGATTATCGCTTAATGAATTTTGTTGTTTTGTTAACTATGCTATTGATAACATTTTTCATGTTGCATGTTTTATCTTTTCCAGCACAACATCTCCAGCGTACTCCGGGTGCAAATACCATTCTTCCTTCAGGGGGACTGTGGGGCTCCAGTTTACAACAAAACATGCGCCTACGCTCCCTACAGCGGGAAAGAGAAAGACTTAAGCAAAGACAGCATGAGATTCGTCTACAGGTATATTTCACAAGATGATATTTAAAAAAATATTTAATGGAATATTATAAAAGCGGTGGAGTCTTCCCCAGTTGACTGTACCCAGTGAGTTTGTCCCTTTTGGCATAGTCAATTCACCTCAACTTGGGTCGTTTTTGTCTCCCCTCTGATGCAGAGTTGAGCACTAGTTTTGTTGGTAGAGCTACCATTCGTTCTGCATGCCCCGACTATCTGTCAATGTTGCCATACAGCTGATAAAGCTCGTGGTTATATCGTCTTCTCAATATACCATTGTCGCATTTATAGGGCTATAGATTTGTCACAAAATTTTTCTCTCAACTATATGTATTGTGTATCATATATTTTCGTTAACCTGGACTTATATTGGAGTTGGAGACTATAGCAGTATCAATAATTATTGACAGCTGTAATTCTTCTGTCATATAGCTAGAAATTATTCCATTTCTAAGTTTAATAGTTTTTTTTTAACAATTTACAAACTGATTGAAAAATTTATATAATGAAATATTTTTTAGCAATATTTTGAAAATATTTTGAAAATATTAATTACATGAATGACAATTTAAAGTTGTCATCTCCATTCACAATTTTAAGTTCTCTCTGTTTCCTTGGTCATCATTAGAGCATTAGAAAATTCAAGAAAACTTAACATAAGTAGTCTTCTTTACTAAGGTTTTCTTCTTGTTTTCCATTTGATAATATAATTTTTTCTATTTTTGAATTTAATTGCCATTTGACAAACCCTCAGTTTATTGATGGTAAGTCCGATTTTTGCCCTGTAATCATCGTTTAAAACAGATGCACTGGTCGAAATATTGAATAAATTCTAATCCGATATTAATAGTAAAGATAGGAGAACATCTTTCGGGAAAGAAGTTTAGTGTATTTTAGTTAGACAATATTGTGTCTCTGGTGACCCTTTCTTCTAAATATTTTTCTGAATATTGATTTTCTTTCTATTTCCAGCAAGAAGTAATGGGCCGAGTGATTGCCGTGACAAACAACATGTCGGTGACTGGAGGAGACAGTGGTTTGGATCCCTTTTTGTCAGGTTTGACGGAGCACTCGAGACAGGAATCCGGAGACAGCGGTCTAGGCATGGGGTTGACACATTCTTATTCAATGCCCCACACACCCGAAGACTTCTTGAATAACACAGACGACAATATGGACTGCACGAGTGAGAGTGGGGGTAACAACACAATGGACGCCCACGATGTGTTATTAAGTGACAATATTGATTCAACAGAAGATTTGGTGCCATCTTTGCAGGTGAGATTTCGCGATTCTTACTCAAATTTCTTTTTCTGGACTATTTTTACACAAATGTTCAGGCAAAATGTAAGGATAAACCTGACGTCGGAGCAATAACTTCCTTCCTCCTTTTATCTCCCTTATTCCCATCCCTTACCCTTGACCTACATCCTTTTACCCCAGCTGAGCCTACAAATACCTACATTTTCCCATTGTTTTTCTTTCATTTTTCACATACATACATACATTCTCCCTTGAGGCCTCCCGCACACCACAAGCCAGCCCGTAGGGACCAATCCGCAGCATTCTAGACCCGCAAGAAACCAACCCCCTAGTCTGATCAAAGGAACCAAACCAAAAAGTCGGCCCCACACAAATCAAGCCCGCCGTGGACCTCCTCCCCCAAACCAACCCACAATACAGGGGGCCTAAGCCCCACTAAGGAGCATAGGGAGCTGTCTAAACTCCCCTGATGGTACCCAGGCGTCCGAGGCTTATTTCTTGTGCCTTTGCTGACCTGTTGGGGTTTAAGGACATTAGATGGTCAATCTCACGGTCCCGATCTGATTTTTCGATTTCCTGCCTCTTACAGGATGCTCAAAAAACCAGCAAAAAGAGCAGAGGTGATACTCTTAGCCGGCAACCCCACGGCCAACGGCCCCACTTCTCACATACTCGCTATTAATATTTGCATAAAAACTTTTCTGGTGTTTTTGCTGTCCATACCTTTTATGTATTGTAATAGTTTTTGTATCATCATAAAAGAAAATAATTTTCCTAGAACTCTATTAAATAGGCAATATCAGGAATTCCTTTTATTGAATGGAAGTCAAATTTTCAAATTCCCACTTATGTATAAGATGGTTCACATTTAAACCATTGTGGTAGCATTAAAAAAAAACATAATAATAGAATGGTTTACATTGAACCACACAAAAATATTAGCTGTCACCAAATACTTACGAGAAATCCTGAATTTATGTTTTTTTAATGTCCTAATATTTTTATTACATATTATTAAAATCAACTATTTTTTATGCTCATGTTTCACTCATTATGTTTGATTTTTAATGGTTAATATTTCAATTATATTGGAATTTACAATTTCACCACCACTGTCTTCTAAAACTATTCATCTGTTTTTTTTATGCTATATTGTTGCCATTGCTAAAAAATTGTACAATTGACATTCATTATTATGTCCCATTTTAGTTAATTTATTCATAAAAAAATTGTGTAGATTTACTAATTACTTGGTTTGATTTCAGCTTGGTGAAGAATTCTCCAGTGATATTTTAGAAGACGTGGAGTCCCTTATAACCAGTAAACAGGACAATGTGCTTACTTGGTTGTAATCACGGAAGAATAATTCCAGCATGTGCCTCATGCTTCAAAGTGACACTATATGTGAAATATTCGTGATACCAAGCTATGAACTCATTAAATATACTCAAATTGTGAAATTAGACTTTAAAATTACGTTTTTTTTTGTAACAAGAATAAAAAATAGATACGTTGTCTATTTTTTAATCGTAAAAAGAATTTAAGTGTGCGGACATGGTGCTGAAGTAGGAAAGTGACAATAAAGAAAAAAAGAAGCAATAATAATATTATATAGTTTTGTGAGAAAAAAAAGCAATAAAAGGATATTCTTAATAAAAAATTTAAGGGTGCCTTCAGTATAATATTCTGTGCCTTTAATCGTGATGTCTTTAATAATTGTGTATTAAATTTATAATAATTCTTTTTTTTTTTAAATATTTTTTATAAAATACTTATATTTTTATAATTTCAAATTTATGACTCATTCTCTATAAAAGGCTTTACTGTAAAGTTTATTTCTGAAATGAGTGCAATCTACCAGCCAAATCTCATAAAAAGATAATATGCTACTGAAAACACGAATTATCAATTATTTGCTTCTGAAAATCATTCAGACATTAAATTCTGTATATAATTTTATAATGAAATAGATATTTTAGATATTTAATATACAAAACATTCATTGTACCGAGATATATATAAAAGGTAGATTGTTGTTTGAAATTAGTTGAGTATTTTATAAAAATATTAAAATTTAATATTATTATTTTGTGTAATTTCTACTTCAATTAAGTATTTTTAAAAAAAAAAAGTAGTTTTAAATATTTCGTCTGTAGATGAAACTTATTATTATATTTATTTCATTAATTTGAATATGCACATAATTTTTATATAAAATTTTAATATTGTTTTTAATTGATAAAAAAAAAAATCTTATAATTGCGTTATTTAAATTTCAATTTTTAGTAGATAATATTATTATGTTATTGTAGTCAATAATAATTGTTGAAGCAAGTTTAAAAATATGAAAAAATAAACTAGGGTGTTGCGATGTCGTCGGATGAATGTTTAAAACTGTTTTTTTTTTCAAAGTATTTTTTCTGAAGGAGAAATTCACTAAATAATTATTCATTTCCTATGTTATATGTACCTAATATTTTACAATAATGTTACATTTCGTTAATTCTTAAATATCGATGACGAAATAGTTAATTCGGAACCAATTTAAACTATTATCAACGCACATTTTTCTATCAGTATTTAATAAACTGTGCTTTATTGTTATTATTAATCAATCAATGACGGCTATTCTGAAATGAAAAACTGAGGATTGAGTTGCGTCGTATCCAATTTTTATTGAGACTTTTGACATTTCTGTATTCTGTAAATGTTTTATCCAATACATTGGTTACGTGACAACTGGCAACCGATTAAGTTCTAAGCAAGAGCTTCTTGTGTTGAGTTGGAACGTGAATTTGAGAATAGCAGTCATTGTTATGCCATCAGTATTATTAAATAATTCAATGTACAATAGTTCAAAATTTTGTTAAATTTTTGTCGTTGGATCCAAAAAATTTCTGGGTAAAATAAATTATAACAATTCATTCAAGTTTTAAAGCAATTTACATATTAATTTTTCATGATCTAAATAAATTTCTATCAATTTTTTACAATGTAATATACTCAATCAGACAATATTGTATATTTTGATATTTTACTCTTTTATTTAAATACTTATATATATTTATGCAATCATATCATGAAATGAGATTGTCGAACCGTGCCGTCCATATTATCCAAATCTTGGTGCCTTAAAAATTTGTCTATACTTACTTATTATGTTGGGTGATTTTATTTCACCACAATTTTTATATTTACTTATTTATATTTTATTGCAAAATGATCAATCTAATTTCGCAGTAACCAAATAATTTCTTATGACACAACAATTTTTTAACTTGAAATATACATTCTTGTCATTGTTGCAAGTATAATAAAACAATATGACTAAAAAATTTGGACTTATATATCTTTCTTTTTTTGAAATTTACACATAGTTCATCATGTGTACAAAAAAATTATACTGTTCGAACTTTGAATGCCTAAATTATTTGATCTACTACTAGTTAAAAACCAACTTTAACTTTTTTAACACATTCACGGCTATTATAGTAATCAATTTGTCTAACCTAAATTCAGGAAAAAATGACCATAACCAAGAGAAAAAGACATACCTAATTAAGTATACAAATGACTGCTAAAGCCATATAGAAACCCTATTAAAACAGTTTTGTGTGATAAAATTTTCCAGCAGTCCATCTAAGATCTGTTAAGAAATATGCGTCTTTGAATATGTTTAGCCAGTGTTTGAAATAGCCTAAGTTCGAATATGGTCGTTAGAACGTAGATGTTCCTAATTTATGCAAAAAAAATTATATTGACGTTAAGTTTTTGACATTTTTATAATAGTGTTTGATCTTATAATTCTATTTTTTGGTCGCATTTTATTATATAACTCCGTAAATTATTATATGCACGTACAAATATCCACAACACACTCTTTCTAGAATGTCGTTTCGTTGTATATTTGTATACTACCATGAAGACTTCACATGAAGCACTTAGCACCCTTTTCAAAATATTTCAAATACACATATTAATCTAATCAACATTTTGTGTCATATTAGATGAATGAATCTATTGTTTCTGAAATGATCAAATCTGACTATTTACAATTTTACATTTAAAACATAAAATTGTTACTTATTTGGCTAAATGACAGCGTTGCAGAGCCATCTATTGATGACGCTGCAAAACATGATTTCAACAAAATGCTTAGCAAAGCTACAAACCATTAAGTGTTACAGCTTCGAAAATAAGCTGGGCTAAACTTCATAATTCTTGACATGAGATAAAAATATGGAAAAAAAACAAAACTTGAATTTGGTCTTTTTTTGAAACATTAGATTCAATAGTGCTATAGTTTTTCGTGTGAACAACATAAGGTTGTAGTATTTAACATTTACTCAATTCACTTTGAGAAAATATTAAAATATCGTACGATTCACATTTCATTTTTTAATTGATAATATAAAAGAAAGTTCACCAAGGATAAAATAAAATAATAAATAAAATAAAATAAGGAAAAAAATGTCAAAAACTTATGTTGGGTCTGTTTACAAAAAAAAAGTCTTTAATTTGTATTTCTACTTATTTATTTTATCATTATGTACTAGTTTTTGTAGAGACTATTTTCTTTCTCACATGGACAGAGAGTTTTGGTTCACCTGAGAAGCTAGCAATCGTTCTGAAAACTAGTTAATGGTTATTTAAAATTGGAATTTAGATTGATCAGTAATATTAAGTACCTTGGTTCTATGTAAACTCTAACTTATTGATGTGATTCTTATGTGCCTTATTATTTTAAATATATTTATCCTTTCGTAGCCGATGCTAGCTTATTGTCATATTTTCTATTAGTATATTTTAACCTAAACTATGATCATTTAAGTATTTTATCAATTATTATTGTATTGTTCTTTTCTTCATCGTGAAATTATTTTTTAGTATTCGATGTAAATTCTAGAACTTATGATTGTTATACTCGATTCTTGCCAAGAATGCATTTTTCTAATTATTTTTTTTTCGTTATCGGACTGCGTAAACATTTTAGTCATTATTTCTTAACACTGTGGAAGAGAGGTTAAATACACAAATAACGTAAGATAGTATTTTGATTTGATAAAATATTATTAATTTCAATTTACTTGATAAATTCAGTGTTTCATTTGATTTAACCTTAATAGTTTCATGTAACATAACCTCAAAATACAGAACTCTGTGTGAAGAAGTACCGACATTAGTGAACTAGTTTTCAGAAAATAACGAGTAAGTACCTATGGTTTCCATGTCAAAATATGATCTTACATTGTTCGGGAAATTTACCAAAATAAGTCATAAATAATATAAAAAGAATGCTTTTTAGCGTCTTCTTCGTAGAAAATAATACTGTATAAAGAAGATGTTTTAAATGTGAATCGGAAAACGGCGTAACGAACCCTAGTATTGTTTGTATTGAAATAATACAAAGGTAGCTCTTAGGATTATTAAGTAATTTTTTTTATAGGAAACATTTTAATATCTACTTGTGACTTGTCAATGAAAATGTACTTATTTTTATATCATAATACAATGTAGTGTAGTTTTGTATTTTATTCCACCAATTATTACGAGATGATATTGTGAAATATGTACATTTATTGCTGTAAATTCTGTAAAATACTTTCTTTATATTAATTTATGGTGCATTTATATTCC